>CM070818.1:53973909-55173909 GCA_036326025.1 Chrosomus eos
TAGA
This sequence comes from Chrosomus eos, assembly GCA_036326025.1. Lineage (NCBI taxonomy): Eukaryota > Metazoa > Chordata > Actinopteri > Cypriniformes > Leuciscidae > Chrosomus > Chrosomus eos. The sequence goes on from CM070818.1 coordinate 53,973,914, forward strand.
GCTTATGATTCCACCACAAACCCTGCCTTAAATGCTTTCTCTTCAGGAGCTCACATTTTACATCATGTGGCCACAAAACACACTACCAAAAGTATACAGCAGTAAACAAAAATGTCCTTAAAATCAAGTGCCCCTATTATGCTCTTTTTGGATATTACATTTCATGTAGTTTGTAATGTAAAAGGTTTGCAAAGTTTCAAAAATCAAAGTCCCAAAAGAAAGAACCAATTTTTAATGAGTCCGTCTGTAATTTGTCCTACTTCCTGCACGAACCTACGTAGGTTTGTAACAAATTTGGTTAATGCCCATCTATGGTCTGTATTGGCTGTCTGTGAACCATGTCTACTTTTACCCACCCTCAAACACTGTAGTTGTAGCTGAGACTGGAAGAGTTTTCGTGTTGAGATGTTGAGAAGATGCAGTTTTCATTGTTTTGTCGAGTGTCCTCATAAGAGCAGTCTTAAATTATTTAAATAAAGTCTTAAATTAACGTAGGGATTTGTGAGAAAATGGGACGCGTGTCAGATCGCGTCTCTGTCAGCAGCTCTGGGGCCCTATTTTAACGATCTGAAACGCAAGTATCAATCGCGAAGCGCAAGTAACTTTGATTGCGGGTCTTGGGCGCTGTTGCTATTTTACCGGCAGGATAAATTACTCTTGCGCCCAACGCAAGTTTAAAAGGGGTTTGTCTGAAATAGCTTCATTATTCATAGGTGTGGTTTGGGCGTAACGTGAAATAAACCAATCAGAGCGTCATCCAACATACCCTTTAAGAGCAGGTGTGCATGTTGCATGGCGGATTGTTATTATTATGGCGGATTTACCAGGCGCGCGCCAGGAGCGGTTCACAGCCGAGGAGACCGATTTATTTTTTTTTTTTTTGGTTCTTGACGGACAAACTAATTTGTCAGATGTCCTTATATACATATGTGTCTTGCCACTATTGGGCAAGCAGGTCTGATCCGTCATTACTACAATTACCCTGAAAAATTTGGGTAAATGTGTAAGCTAGATTTAGGGCTGCATTTTTTACATCTGCATGGACACCACAATGATTTCCCTCATGTGTTAACATTTTTCCTTGTTATAATGTATGATTTGCAAAAATAAAAACTGCTGCATCTGTCTTGATGAGAGAATCAAAGTGTGTGCGCGTTGTGCACCTGCTACATTATGGCCAAGCATGCGCGCTTAAAATAGCATTATGAACAAAGCCAACGCACCTCTGACTTTAGACTAGGTATTTTCTGGTCAGTGGCAGAATTGTTTTCTGGAACTGCAAAATAGCACTAGGGAATGTTTGCGCCGAAACACGCCTCCTTTTTGCGCCGACCCGCCCAGGGAGCGCAAGTTCATTTCCTAGTTTACCGACGTGCGTCTGTGGAGGGAAAAGCCCGCTTTGCGCGGGTGCAAAATAGGAATGATACATGCGTCGGTGTACAAAGTCATTTGCGCCGGGTGCAAGTTAGAGCCCCTGGTCTTAAAGTGTCATAATGTTAATCAAAGAACAAAGGTATAGAGTAAATGACTCATTCAGACCCGGAGCCAGGATGATTATTATACCAGTAGCCTAATAATCATGAATGTACTGCTATCTTTTAACACATCTCCGGCGAACCGCTTCTTCACGGCAAACGGCAAAAGAAAAACTCTTCATGAAGCGCAGTGAAATTCAGCGACCTATGGCGTTTCCTGATGGATCGTGTTTGTTCGTTAACTTCATTTTATAGCTACATGCAACTCACATAGCCTAAAACACTGACAGACAGGACCGAGACAGTAATATTTAATATGAAACAGTCTTAACTTTCAAATTTGGTCAGTCAAAGAAAATGAAACAATAAATAGGCCTACCGTTCTGTGGCTCTTTAATGTGTCGTGAGAGATTGCCACAGTTAAAGCCAAGTTCAAATCCACCGACTAACTCTCCTGACTGTTCTGTCGGACAAAAATGGTGGACTTTGATTTGTCAGATTGTATCAAACTCCATGCGAAGGATGAATTGACACTAATGTATAAGTGAAAGTGAAGTGCACACTGCTGCACCAGCTTTTTATATGCGATGTAAAAAAAAATTTGTTTCGTTTTCAAATTAGCGGCAATTCAGCGCACAATAACAAAATAGTGTTGCTCCGCATGACCACCATTATGCATGCCCATTTTACGTTTGCCTTTAAATTAGCAATTTAAAAGCCCCCCGCCGGTGATACCGGTGTTGTCACACGTCGATTAACTGGTAGGAAAAAAACCTCACCGTCACATCCCTTCTGCAAAAGCATATCCACTCATCCAAAGGATGAGATTGATGCTTTAAAACCGACACCATTATTACTGTTCGTATCACTGTGTATCAAATGTTGTGGAAGCCTCCGGAGCTGAAATTCAGATATGGTAATGAGCGGTTAGTTTTCAGAATCAGCACACACTGTAAGTGGTAGACCAATCACAACAGACTGGACCTTCTGACCAATCAGAGCAGAGTAGACCCCTGAAAAGGAGGGGTTTAGAGACCAGAAAAACTACAAAAAAAAATAATTATTGACATTTATTTTCCTTCTTGAAGAGAATTATAAATAAAATATAAATATTAATTGAAAAAAAAAAAAAAATTGAAAAACATAAAATGTTGCCTTGGCAAATAACTAAAATTACTAAAACTGAAAAAATAAATAAAAATAAAGCTATAGAAATATAAAAAAAAACACATAACAAAAGTACTAAAACTTAAACTAATATAAAAACTAAAAATATACTACAATTATATGTAAACAATGCTAAAATAACACTGCCTTTAAATATGTTTTTTTTCTCCCTGTTCCATATGATTAAATGCGGTGTGTTTCGTTCATCTCTGCAGCTGGACACAGGGAAAACATTTCATGCTAAGATGAGGTTTGACACGGATGTGGAGCTCACCTACTTCCATCATGGTGGCATCCTCAACTACATGATTCGCAAGATGTCTGAAAATTAAGATGAAAAGGACACCCTCTTCAGGACATTCCACTCTAAACGCACATATCCACCATCTACTTGTTTTGTCCTGACAGTGTTTCTGTTTTTTCCTTAAGAACCAATTAATTTGCTGTTCACTTTTGAGTGTACTGTAATGTTTGCTGTCAACATCAAAATAGTTTGCATTATGTTGTGTGGTACACGTTTACTTCTCAGTATCTCTGAAAGGTGCTGTTTTTGATTCTGGTGTTGTGCAGATGATGATTATATTGGTTTGGTGGAGGCTCAGTGGGATTGAAGGGGAAGTTTGAAAGCATTAGATGTTGTCAATGACAAGTTGAACTATCTCCATTCTAACCCCATCTCGGCACTGCCTGAAGTCGCATTCTCGCTTTTCTCAAAGTAGAAATTAATATCTTATTAATTACTGTACTTAAATTGAACTTTGACACAATTTCTTTGAAGGTTATCTGCTTATATAAAGTGTGCTTTTTTAAAAAAAATTTAATTGTATTATAGTTAAAAATTGTGCACAATGATTATGATTACCAATGATTCCATTTCGTTGTTGAATATTTTTCTTTCGGAAGTCACATAATGGTTATGCATTACATTACCTTAAGACTGACATACTGAAGAAAATTTGGACTTAAAGCCTTTATGTATAATACATTATAAAGGTATTCCAAATGTACATTATAATGCATTATATAATGTCAGAAATCATTGTTACCAAAGTTAAAATGCATTATAATATTTACAGATTCCTTGTTACATCTAATATTTGTTTATTGTCATGTGTTTTAATGCATTATACTTTCTGAAGGTGTAACAATGAATTGATAAGTATTATAATAACTGATTACAATTAAGAATAATTAATAAAAGGTGCATCACAAGGCATAATTAATGCATTAAAATACTTTTATAATGCATATTATGAAGGCATTAAATTTGCTGCTCTCTGCAAACAAATATTGCATCAGATAAATTCATTTAACAACTGTTGAATATGAAATCGCCTATTGAAAGTGCCTATTTTTTTTCAGATTGTGTGTAATCACTTGTGCGCCTATTATTCCGGTCTTTATTTCTTGTGTCGTGCATTCCGGTGCAAAGTGACTAAAAACTAAAACCATCCGTAGTCGATTTCACAAATTTCTTGCTGCTCGTCTGTAAAATGTAATGACGCTGTGCTTGGAATCAGATGCGGGTTTGATAAATGAGAGACGGACCTTATCACCGCCATGCCGGGTAGTATGAAAGCGAGAAAACTTTATTAAACATGTATGTTAAAGCACAGAGAGGGTAATACACGACAAAACGTGAACCCTGCTTTAGGGCAAAATAGTATTAGGGTGTATTCACACCTGCCTTGTTTGGTTCGATTGAATCGAACTCTAGTTCGTTTACCCCCTTGGTGCGGACCTTTTGGGCAGGTGTGAATACAACAATCGAACCAGGGTGCGGACCAAACAACCGAACCGAGACCCAGCTGAAGAGGTGGTCTCGGTACGGTTCCAAACGAACTCTGGTACGGTTCGTTTACGGTGTGAACATGAACCGACCCAATTGCAAGAAAGATCTGTTGTAGCCTACTACATTCCATTCCGGCGCGCTGTCTGGCCACACGATACTGTTGCGCGTCTTTCTGTGTGTCGTGTGTGCATCATTGGAATGGAATGAATGAATGAGTGTGCATTAGGACATTCACATACAGAGCGTTCTCTTTAGTTTAATCGTGCATAGATGCAAACAAAGCTTTTGCAGTTCATATAATGCGATAGTTACAATACAAGGATGATGCTGCGTTAAACTGGACAAACTATCGCAAGCGTTAACATTGACAGCACTCGTTAGCAGTATTAAGAATCTCATATTTGAATCTGTGAACATAGCCCTCTCCATGAATGAAAACTTTATACCTTATCCGTCTTCTGCGCTGTGTTCTGAACCTATTCACTGCTCCATCAATGTTTCATGCCAAATCGCTATATTTCCTTGTTTAAAATGTACTGCAAGATGCAGTTCTTTTCCAAACCGCGATAAGCGCCAAACCTATTTTTAGCCTAAACGCGATAAATCATAGACAAATCAGACTTCAGTGAGCGTTATACGCAATCCAACATCGGCGCGCTGAACAGAGGTTTGTTTATGTTCATTCATTCCTCAAAATGAGTGCTTTAAACGGTGATAATACTTTTGATGGCCTTGATGAGCCAGTGAGACCTACATGGGGGTAGATGCTGCTGCCAAAGGTTTCTGTCTATATTATAATTTCTGCCATTCGACGATCAAAGAGCAAAAGTCGAATATCGTTCGAAAATCGAATTTTTTATTTTATTTTTTATTAATCAACTGTTTTCTGTGTGTCAGTGTCTGCAAAGATGAAACTGACGATCAGCATCTCTGTACGCGCCTATAGAGAGAAATGCGTGTAATGGATTGCATAATCAGAGAGTAGGCTATTTATTTTCGTTTTTAATTGTTTCGTTTAAAGACATTTCAATCTTTCTATATAGATAAATTTCTCATGTCTGCTGTGAAGCATAGGCTACGCTAAATTTCGGTTAATTTATGATGAGATGCGCTCTAGCTCGCGTGCAATGCAAGTGCCGGCGGCGACGCCTCCATGTCATGATTATATTGTCTATTTGCTGCTTATTTATTGAATTCAGGCAATTGGTTAATGAAAACATTATTAAAATTAAGATACAATTTATACAAAACGAAATCCACTTTAAAGAAAGGCTTTCTACAAAACAAAACTTAATTAAGTGGGCAAAATCATCACCATTTTTTGTGTGGATTTATAGCGTTTTGAAGAAAAAAAAATTAACTTTGAATTTATCATCAACAATATTGTTGTTTAATTTAATAATCATTGTTCAACATGTTCAGACTGAGGAAAAAAAAAACATTATTAACAAGATAAATTGAATATTCACAAGATGTGTGGGTCTAGGTAAAAAATGTAATTTTCCTGAAAACTATTGAAATGGATTTATCGCGTTTTGGAAAAGATCTCCTCAAATATTGCAGTACGAAATATCTCCATGCTGAGCCTTTTTTGCACTTCCTGATTTCCCTACTTGAGAATCCTTGTCCAATGAATGGACGACCTTAGCACACGTGTGGTTTTGTTTACAAATTTTGGTTCACTTGCAAAAAGAGCAGTGTGAAAGCGAACCGTACCAAAAGAAAAGAAAAAAAAATTATTTGGTCCGGACCAAAGCAAGTGAACTATCGGACTTTCCTGGTGTGAATACACCCTTAGAATACTTAGTAGGCTTCAGGAAAAAAAGACTTTTAGGTGCTATAATAGAGGTTTTGTAGTTTCAAGCCCAGACTGCCACAGTTTTGCTCTAATACTTCAGCATTCAAATTGATTGACCTTTATTTTAATAACAGAACATGTAGTTTTTGTGGAAACTGGCTTTATGAAAATAAACCATTAATGGAATAATTAAAATGAATCTGTGTTCCTTTACCGTATGTGCAACATATCTATTTCTGACATTGTAGTAGCTGGGTCTCATGATTTTGGTTTTGGAATGACTACCTTTACCAATTACTGCGAATATTGAAAATCGATATACTAACTAAAACGCCTCGTTTCATTTTGAAAGCTGCATCATCCGGAGGTCGTAATTTGTCACCCAACATATAATTTCAGTAAACTGACCACAACATTCCAAAGTCATTCCGAAATTACAATAATTTACTCTTCACTTGGAATAATAGTCAATTTTATAATAGTTACTGTTCTGAAATAAGACATGCACAGTCTGGAGAACGCATCCTTTGAAATGAGAGATAAGAAAATGTAGGCTATAGGCCAAATAATAGACATATTAATAACATAATAATAATTGTTATTATTAGGGCTGTCAAAATGAACGCATTAAACACACAATATTATTCCAAAATGCCAGTTTTGTTGAGTATCCTCGCAAGCACAGTTAAATTAAGTCTTAAATTAACGTAAAAAGTTGTGAGAAAATGTGTTTCAGTTTCGCAGTAACAGCAGTATAAGTAAAATGCAGTTAAAGTAACACCAAGTAACTTTTCCTCTCCGGTCGCCCTACTGGTTGGAAACGAAATTGTCCATTGCCGCTGTCGTAAATAATTTAGCCTACCGTTGCACGCACGCTCGCTGTTTATCCAGCACCGGCTTCAGAATGAACGATGTCCACAGACAAGGTAGAGTATGTTACATGATTTAATGAAAGGATTATGTATTGCGCCATCAGAAACGAAGAAAAACGAAATAATGACTATTGCAGCGCTTGACGTAAAGCAGTCGAATTTTGTAGTTCTTTTTGTGCTCGGGTTACTACCCGAACCCCGAAGTTACATAGTGCCAGTAAAAGCGACATAGACCCGTCAGGCTATGGCAGACGTGTCATTTAACTTATTTTAAGTCGATGTACCATCACAAGGGTCTTGGAAATATATTATGAAGGTTGAAAAACTACATAGTGTTACTTTAAAGTAACAGGAGCCTAAACCTGCTGCTGTCTGTCATCAAGGATAATCAAATACCAAAAGAAAAAGAAAATCCCTCACTGCTCTTGACTGAATAACTTTTGTAGCTTTAATATTAATCTAATTTAGATTTATTAATCTATATTTCATTTATAATTTATGCAGTGAAGACTGTAAAGTGTTTGATAACTCATTTTCTGTACATATCCTACATGTTAGACCTATCTGAATATCTAAAAGCACTGTTGTTTACAAAGTTCAACAACTTTTTGTGCAGTTTGACGGCAATAAAAAAAATTGAGCCCAGTAAATGTGACATTTATAATAATGAGTCTATGTGAAGATTTTTTTTAAGATCACTTACATTAAAAGTTGTTCTATTTTCTTAAAGCCTAATACATGTTAAAATGTATAGCTTTCAATCATACTGTAATGCTGAATGCCTATAATTAAAGGTGCTCTAAGCGATGTCGGGTGACGTCACTTCTTGTTGGCGTTTAAAGTATTGTCAAACAAAATGGAGGCTAGCTAGACCCTCCCTCCTCCTCATCCGCGCACTACCCCCACAAACCCCAAATCCTTCTTGTCGGTTATTGGCTGGAACAGTTTGTTATGTTTCGTGGTGTGGGTTAGCCCAGTTTGTTTTTGTTGCCATTTGTGGAGCCAGGATGTCTGCAGTCAGAGACCGCAGTTTTTTTTTACAGTGTGTTCAGGAGACAGGCAACTAGCGGATAGTGAGGAGATGTTTGCTGTATTTGACGAAAAATGTTTTGGCCTAAAAAACCGTGTGAAATCGCTTATTGCACCTTTAATGGCAAAAATTGCGCAAAAATCACTTTCATAGAGACATCAGTGCAGTTTTTGTATCAGTGATACTGGCCTTCTTTCATAAAAAGATGCTATTAAAAATATTTTAAATATAGGCAACTGACTGTTGTTTTCACATTAATTTGGAAATTGAATTAGGCTACAAATTATTACAATAATATATATAAAAAAAAGCCTTAATGTTAGATGCGATTAATCATGATTAATTATAGAAAAATGTGCGATTAATTAGTTGTTGTTTTTTAATCGATTGACAGCACTAATAATTATATAAAGTTGTTCCTATGACTGCAACGGTGCATGAATTCGCTGAGTGATGTGAAGGGCTTTTACTTTGAAATACAGACGTCATTAAATGGGTGGAGTTTCGACCTGGAAGTAAACAGTACACTTCAAGCTGATCGATTTGAAACTCATGCTGACTCAGATATATTAGAAAATATTTAACCTCACATCTGCTTATCCATAGCGTAACAGTCACGCAAGCACATTACTGAAACCACTGTTTAGACATACAGCGACAATCTTCAGTGTCACGCAGCAGCTGGTCGTGTTTGCACGTCACTCAGCACGCGCGTGTCACTGTCATATTCACCTGCAGCGCTTTGTAAAGACTGAAAGGACATGAACAACGAAAATTTCATCCTGAGCGAAAAGTTGGTCTCGTCCTCATATGTGCAACAGGGTCTGCAGGCTCGTCGCGGTCATGAACAGCTCATCCGAGTCCTTTTACAGCAGGTAATCACTGTATGATTGACTGTATGTCCATGTGCTGGTTTGACAGAAAGAAAGAGACATGGGTCAATTCCATGACGCTCTTTTTTTGTCTGAACCTTTAAAATTATATATTATAACATACATTTAATAACATTTAAAATGCATTCTATGTTGAGCACATTTTTAATTTCTGAATTTAATGTTAATTTTATTCGCTGTGACGTGCAACAAAACTTATCTGCTTAATAAAAAAAAATGTGTCTGCGAAATCAGTCATGTGATGCAGAAAAAAAAACATGAGACTTGCTGACCCTCTTGACCATAGACATCATGATGTCTATGCTCTTGACTGTCTAACCATTTTGAAAAAGAAGTACACTTTAGCACATACAAAGAGTACTTATTACGGATATACGGCTATAGTGCAAACTGAATGTAATGTTTTAGGACACTTTATTGCATGATAGTTGCAAATAAATGAAAATGAGTTTAAATTTATATTAAGTAGCTGAGTTTAATAGTGTTTTATTGACTTAAGTAGAACTTAAGTAGCCTACGTCTTTATTTTCATAATCATATTGTCTTTGAAATATGGTGTAAGTGTATTGCTGAATGTACTGACAATCTTTTATGGCAATCTAAAATATACTTTAATGTCATTCTGTTGAAACTTGTTTGTATTAAGTACGTTGTAATTAAACATTTGTAATGAATAAGTAAGATGCAGGTTAGTACATTCAGGTCTGGTTTCACAGACAGGGTTTAGATTAAGCCAGGATTAGGCTTTAGTTCAATTAGGATATTTAAGTAGCTTTTATAAACATGCTCTAAAAAAACATAGCTGGTGTGCACCTTGAGACAAAATAATGGCATTGTATTTTAAGATCTGTCAGTGCAAGTTTCTTTCAGCTCAAACATGCATTTTAGTCTGGGACTAACCTTAAGCCTTCTCTGTGAAACCGGGGGATAACCTAAAATATATAATAAATATAGATTTTCAAAAGATTTTTTTTTATCATGGTTGACACATAAATGGGTGCTTGTGTTGTGACTATCAGGTTTCTCTTTTCTTTTAGGGCAAATGTCCAGAGGAGGGATGGAGTGAAAGCACCATAGAGCTCTTTCTAAATGAGCTGGCCGTCATGGACAGCAACAACTTTTTAGGGAACTGTGGTGTGGGAGAGAGAGAGGGCAGAGTCGCCTCCAGCCTGGTGGCCAGGAGACATTACAGGTTGGACACATTTAAGAAACTTGAATTCATTAGTTAATGGATGTAAGTAACATTATATTGTGTCACAAGATATCACAATACAAAAGTGCAACAATAGTTAGTGTATAGTTATCACAGGTTTAATTAAGCATTAAATATGGTAAACCCAGAGGGTCACACATTTGCACTTGCTATTTCTATTCTGGTGTCACCATTTCAGTGTACATGGGGAAGAAGTACAGAGTCCAAACCTTAACCAAAGTCCTGATTTCATACCAAATTTAGGATTTTTATGAACAGTACTTTTTGTCATTTGTTTATCATATGTCTTAGAAGTAATAATTAAAAAACGTACCATTTTAAATTTAGATTTGTTTAAAGTATCATATTGTGAGAGAAGTATTGTGTATCGATCGAACCAAATCGTGACATGAGTCTATTGTTATTAATTAGTACTTTTTCAGACATTACTTTTCATGTAGTGTGTAATATAGTTGTTTGCGAATGTAAAAGGTCTGCAAAGTTTCAAATACCAAAGTGCAGACAAATGGAGTTATTGTCTACTTCCTGCAAAAGTGTATGGTCTTCATTGGCTGCCTGACAACAACATCTATTTTGCCCCGCCCTCAACCCCTGTAGTTGTAGCTGAGACTGGAAGACCTTGGTTCGTGTTGTTTAACATGTTGAGAAGATGCTGTTTTCTGTGCTGCAAAAGCAAATCCACTTTGCATACACTTTGCATGATGAGGACTCGGGCAATAGATTCAGTAAAACCGTTGCCTTCGTTACTTTTCGTATCACTGCATCAAGTGCTGAGGAAGCCTCCATAGCTGAAATTCAGATATACTAATGGCCGTTTGGTTTCTGATACTCGGAAACACGACCGATTGGTAGACCAATCACAAGAGACTGGGCCATCTGACCAATCTGGGGTGTCTATCCCAAAACAATCATTAGCAAACTATTGTTGCAAAAGTTCCATTGAATTCTATTGGTAACAATGGAACTCTCGACCATAGTTGGCTGAGGGAAACGAAACCCAGAGCAGAGTAGACCAATCAAAACAGACTGATCCGTCTGACCAATCAGAGCAGAGTAGGCTCTCGTAAAGGAGGGGTTTAGAGAGACCGTATCCTTGATCAAACTGTTTCAGACACTGAGAAAAAGAAGAGATGCTGCAATGTATGTTATGAGAAAATTAAAGTGTTTTTTGAACTTGGATGCATGTAAACCTATTATAGGAGGCCTTCAAAACAAAACTAGGAATCTTTAAACTAGCATTATATGGGCAATTTATTAAAAATATGTGACCCTGGATGACAAAACCAGTCTTATGGGTCATTTTTTTTAAATTGAGATTTATACATCACACTAAAGCTGAAAGCTTTCCATTGATGTATGGTTTGTTATGATAGGACACTATTTGGTCGAGATACAACTATATTAAAATCTAGAAACTGAGGGTGCAAAAAAAACGAAACATTGAGAAAATTGCCTTTAAAGTTGTGGATTTATATTCGCGATTGTGCAGCATTCCCTCACAAAAATAAATGTTTTATATATTTACGGTAGAAAATGTACCAAATATCTTCATGGAACATGATCTTTACTTAATATCCTAATGATTTTTGCCATAAAAGAAAAATTTATAATTTTGACCCATACAATGTATTGTTGGCTATTCCCACAAAAATACCCGTGCTGGTGTGTGCTGGTCCGTGCTGGTGCGGGTTTTGTGATCCAGGGTCACATATATATTTTATGGAAAAAAACGTTTCTACAATAATCTGTCTTTTACTATAAGGCTATGGTGTTTTTCCCCTCAGACTGATCCATGGAATCGGCCGATCGGGTGACATTGCTGCTGTTCAGCCTAAGGCTGCTGGTTCCAGCCTCTTGAATAAAATCACTAATTCTGTAGTTCTGGATGTGCTGAAGTTTACAGGTACTTTCTGTGATGTTTTATTAAACAACATGCTTGGTAATGGGACACATCACTAAGCAGAACAAACAAGCAAACAGCAAGCCTTCACTTATTATCCTGTTTTTTGCATATTTGTAACTGTTTTCACAGGTGTTAGGAGTGTGTCCTCGTGCTTTGTGGTCCCCATGGCGACAGGAATGAGTCTCACGTTGTGTTTCCTCACCCTGAGACACAGGAGGCCAGGAGCGCGATACATCCTCTGGCCACGCATTGACCAGAAGTCCTGTTTCAAATCCATGGTGACGGCTGGTAAGATTCCCTGAGGGCCAGTTTTCAATACAGCCCACATCAGAGAACACCTGTGTGATCTATATAAGGTTATATTGATTTAGCTTTTATATTTATTGTTTCAGATTTCATTTTAATTTTAATTTCAGTTATTTTTTTATATGCTTTTGTCATTTTTGTTATTTAAAAAAATATATTTTTAGGTAACACTTTATTTGACATATTTTTGAATATTTTGAATGTATTTTTGAACACTTTATTATTACATATTTTTTTTATTTGACTTTATTTTACTTGTTACATGTCTTATATGCAGTTACTATAATAATAACTATACATTATGCATAATTACATGCATTTAACCCTAAATCAAACCCAAATCCTAACCATAACCCTATTGTAAGTACATGTATTTAATTAACATTACTCAGTACTTAAATGTATAATTGCACTGTAACAAGAACACCTTAAAGGTGCTCTAAGCGATGTTGGGTGACGTCACTTCTTGTTGACGTTCGAAGTATTGTCAAACAAAATGGAGGCTAGCTAGACCCTCCCTCCTCCTTATCCGCGCACTAACCCCCCAAACCCCACTCCCAAATCCTTCTTGTCGGTTATTGGCTGGAACAGTTTGTTATGTTTCGTGGTGCGGGTTAGCCCAGTTTGTTTCTGTTGCCGTTTATGGAGCCTGGGGTGTCTGCAGAGACACACTTTTTTTACAGTGTGTTCAGGGGACAGGCAGCTAGCGGATAGTGAGGAGATGTTTGCTGGATGTGACAAAAAATGTTTTTGCCTAAAAAACGTGTGACATCGCTTAGAGCACCTTTAAAATAAAGTGGAACCCTTTAAGACCCACTTTATATTAAGGGTCTATACCAGAGGTCACTAATAGGCGGACCGCGGTCCGGATCTGGACCCAACCGCCATTCTGTCCGGACCCGGACCAATAACCCATAAATTATTGAGAATTATTGACTTTTGACGGAGCGTTTCTATTTTAACCCGCGCAGCTTTTCTAGCATTTATGGTACTGGTTTAGCACGGCCCAGGAAACTCACAGACCAATAGCATGCGCTGTAAATCATGTCATTGTGGCAATGTGAAGCGCCACTATGAGACAAGCACAAATCTTTTTACCAAACATACACTTAAATCCGGACTGAGGGCACAGAAAATAAACGATCTAAAAGCCCAATGTGATCGATCCAGCAGAATCCTAACAAGGGCTCACTTTTCTCACTAAGCAAGAGAAAGTGGGGAAGTGGGATATAAAAGGGAAAGAAAGAGAAAAGGAGGTGTTAAAGCTGTTCAATTGTTAATATGTGTTATAAAATGTGTTTAAACTTAAGATGTGAAAGGGAGTTAACTAAAAAGTAAAAGGGAAACTCAAGCAATACTTTTTATTTCATTTTTCTAAAATTAAGCACTTTATTTTGAGATGCACATTTTTCAAAAGCTCTCTGTTGTGTTATTTATTTATAATTTATTTTAAATGCAGCCTTTATTTTATTTAAATTGATGATTTATTATTAGAGTACTTATTATTTATGATCCCTACAGTTCAATATATAAACTACAATTCAATAATATTTCAACAATATTTATTGTCTCTTATTTTATTTGACAGTTGTCTGTTGACTAGGCTACATATTTTCATACTAGGCTGTGGCACTGAATGATAACGCTAATTAGTCATTGTGATGTTGCAGACCTTTGCTTGACAAAATTTTCTCTAACTGGACCTCTTAGAATTTTAATTGACTACGCCTGGTCTATACCTACTGTGTACTAAGATTTAAATGACCCATTTGATACAATGCACTTATTGTGCATCTACAATTACAATTTTGACCCTTCCCTTAGTCCCTAACTGTACCTGTATCCCCCTCAGTAGCATCACAAGTGTTTTGCAGTACAACATGATCAGAATTGTAGTTAAAGACAGCTAATATAAAGTGAGACCTGAATATGTCACGGTTGACCCTCATGGTGCTTTCTTTTATATTAGTGTAGAAAATCATTTAAAAAAAAAGACTCTATTCACAAAAGTACATCAAATGTTTTCCAACTTTTGAAAGGGTTTGAACCTGTGGTGATAGAGAATGTCTTGGAAGGAGATGAGCTGAGAACAAACATGGAGGAAGTGGAGAGGAAGATTGAGGAGTTGGGTGCTAAAAACATCCTCTGTGTCCATTCCACAACATCCTGTTTTGCGCCACGTGTCCCTGACAGGTCAGTTTCTTTACTAAAACAAATCTTTAGCCTGCAAAGTTTCCGTAAGCATGTAGACATAAAGTTTAAAGGAACAGTTCAACAAAAAAAGAAAATTCGGTCATCATTTACTAACATACATACAATACTATATACCTCCATTAGTGTTTTACAAAAGAAGGACATCAATATGGGGTCGGATTGTGACCCCACTTTATTGTGTTTTTTTTTACAGGCTAGAGGAACTTGCTGTTCTGTGTGCCAAGCACGATATTCCTCACATAGTCAATAATGCCTATGGAATGCAATCATCCAAATGTATGCACCTTATTCAGCAGGTAACATACTTTTTTGTGTAAATTTACTGCGATAATTTACTTTATTTCAATGAAACCAAATTGGCTTATGAGGTGTTTTTATAGGGGGCTCGCATTGGGAGAATCGATGCCTTTGTCCAAAGTCTTGATAAAAACTTCATGGTCCCAGTTGGTGGTGCCATCATCGCAGGGTTTGATGAGAGCTTCATTAAGGAGATCAGTAAGATGTACCCTGGTATGCATATTTTCTAACAGCAAATATGTTATAGATGAGTGATCTGTTGCAAACTTAATGTATGAAGTCAGACATTTGCAGTTGCAATTGAAGAGTCCGAAATACAAGACTAAAATACTGCTATCCCTTTAAACACACTGAATATTTACTGTAAACGAGTGTTTCACACTCCATTTATTTCCTCTTGCACGTACACTATCTCTAGAAATCTGGAAAGAGTTTTTGTTTGTGCAGTGTGCCACTTCAGAACTGCTCTCTGCTGGCTCCCACATATCCCTCCCACTTTTTTCTGCACTGCAGAGGAAATCCCAAACACTCCTAATACTATTGATTCACTGAGTCTGCTAGAGTGAGTTAGACAGTGGAAAACGCTTGTAATTTGGTCCATTGTCAAACAAGTGAATACTGCTTATGAATTTTACTGCAGAGGTTATCAAATCTAAAATTCAGGCTGATACAACAAGCAGATAATAATTTTCACGTTATTGCCAATAAATATCATTCGATAATGTTTTCTCTAAACAACTAAAAAATAAATACTTAAAACTAAAATCAGTTGTTTTAAATGCTGCAATTGAATTTAGGCATCACAACATTATATTGTACAGGACATCGATTTTTCTTATTCATTTAGAGAGATATATATATATATATATATTGTGTTTTTTTTACATTTTCAACTTTCTTTAGTTTGTAATGTTGCTGTTTGCACATGAAAACGGTCTGGAAAGTTACAAAGCACAAAGTCACTACGAAGGCAGTTATTCCCTATATCAGTAAGCTTCTGAACTCTCAGCAACGCCTCGATTGTAGTCTTGAGTTTTCTTCTGGAAACGAACGTCATAATTGTCAGGCATAATTGTTGTATTGAAGCACACAACGAAGGAGAAGAGAAACAAAATAGTCTTTATTATAATCCACAAACTAAAACTCAGGAGATTGCTGCAGAATAATGTAAAACAACCATATAACGGATGAGACCGGAGGCCTTCTGTGGCTTTTCAGAAGGAGAGGCTTCGTAGAGACCGGAACAAAGTGTTACTAACAGACTGGGAAAGGAGGTGCTGCAACAATGTAAAAATATGTGAAGAATAATGTGTTTTTGAACATTCAAGTATGAAAACCTATTCTAGTAGAAACAAAAACCAAGACTTTGTAAAAGTCCATAATAGATGGACAATAGATGCATTATTTTTGTTTCTATAAATTACCATTAGATCCAGTCTAAATACAGAAATAGGGAAAACACATGTATAATTAAACATCCAATATCAGTCAATAATGCTAAATTCTTATAAAATCTGATAACTGTTATGGTACGGATATCATGCATTATGTTTGTACTTGACATTCTCTGTGAACTGCAATAAAGTTTTGCAATGAGAAGCATTTCTTTAATGCATTACAATTTACTTAAGCAGTATTGCAAGCTGTTGATGTTAAAGTCATTGAGATTACCTTCTTTTGTCCAGGTCGAGCTTCTGCTTCCCCGTCTTTAGACGTCCTCATTACACTGCTCACACTGGGGGCCAGCGGCTACAAGAAACTTCTGTCTGAGAGAAAGGTAAAAAAATTTTTTTAAAAAGCCGCTGCGCTCACAACTTCCAATTGTAGCTGGGCAGTTTGACTGTTCATTTAGTATTATTTATATACGGACATTATTTAAATACTGTATATTTTCATTTAAAAAAAATTTTTTTTTAAATTGATGTGAATTATTTTTCCTTTTTTATTTGTTTTTTTTATATATTTATAATTAGTTTATTTATTTTTACTTTTTTAAAATTAAGAATTATGTATATATATTGTATTCATATTAAACACATATTTATATATATATATTTTTTTTAAATACATTTCTAAATATTTTTCATATATTTTCTTTTTATTTTATTTCATTTTTTTTTTCAGTTTGCAATTTTAGTACTTTAACTTTTACTTTAGTTAGAGGCAATTAGTATAAAGGTGTAAGTGATTTCTTTTTTGGGGAGGGGGGATAATTTTTTTTATTAATTCTTCATAGATAGGATCACATACAATTACCCAAAGATTTCTTCACAATAAACAGAACAAAAATGTACCCTCTGAACCCTCCAGCGGTCCCCCAGGTTCAAGCCACTGGTCCTTGTAAGAAAATTGCTATCAAAACAAATTACATTAAAAAATATATTTTTAAAAATAGATACATAAATACAAAACACAGATACAGACCGCAATATGAGAAACTTAGGATAAGTATAATAAAAGATCATCAGAGGCTTACAAATTCAAATTGTACCCCAAATTAAATTCTTCCATCTTAAAGCTTTCCTGTCAGTTCATCTGCAACAGCTTGCAGTAAGTGATTTCTGAGAAACACTGTTGAAAGTGGATCAGACCAAGTGCCACAACACATTTGTAGCCAATTAGCAGTATGGGGCTTGTCCACTCATGATGGGGAAGGAGAGAGAGTGAGCAAGAGGAAGATTTGAAGAATGACTGTAGAAAGAGAGATGGCTGAGAGACATTACAAAAGAGAAAGGTCAGAGGAGTATCACTGGAAAAAGAAGTTATGATCAGGCAAAACTTAGGATTCGCAATAATATTAGAAAATCTTTCCAGCACTGGAGAGACCGAAACAGGTCTCGAAACAGGTCTATGTTTCACAGAACCAAGATATGCTGGTGTAATGTTAGCTATATTAACAGGACAGTTTTGAGTGTCATTGTGGAGATTGTGTGCTGCTAGTGACTAACAACAAACTCTTGCTTGTATATACTGTTGTGTTCTGTATGTTCATTTTTTTTCTTCCTATGATAAAGCTATGATAAAGAGACATCCACTCTTGCATTGCATGTTTGTGCATTTTGGGGGCGGAGCAATGAAGGGAGGGGTGTGTTTATTTGGGTTGATTTCAAATATCAACAGTGTTTTTCAGGAATCGCTTTCCGCACCCTTTACCAATATAAAGTCATTATGTGGCCCTCTCATTATGAAGTTTACTGAGGCCCGCTGGTTGAGAACCACTGGCAGGTGGGCATATTATCCCAATGAGACTTGAGTACATGGAGGAAAATACCATTAGCCATTATGTGATAAGGAACTTAAGGGGATATTGATTTACTGCTAATGCATCCGGATTATTAATAATTTACCACCTTTGTTGATCATACAAGATGTTCTTTGTGGTCAGATTTGGTGGTCTAACATGTTTTTGCCAAAAGAGAAAAAATTTATGGACTGCCCCCATGAGAAAAAGGAAGTGCACTTTAGCATACTTTTCAAAAAGAGTACTTGTTACAGAAATAATATACTATAAGAGAACATACTTAAATGCAAACCGAATGTAATTTTCCAACACTTATTTACATGTTAATCGCAATTAAATCAAAATGTATTCTAGTTTAAATTGATATTAAATGCACTCATTCAATCCCACAATGCACCGCAGTAACGAGTGTACAAATGATGTATGCTGAACGGCTAGAGAATACCCATAATGCACAATGAGAGTCACGCGCTGAATTAATTCCTGTGTCTGACCAGAAGATGCCGTCCGCAGCTGAATCGTCCATACATTTTCCAAACCGCTGGTCCAATGTGGCTACAGTGTAATATCACACAGGTAAATTGTTCAATTAAGGTTAAAACATAGTTTCCATGAAAGTTCTAAATCTTTTCATCTTACTACTGGAGCTGCCAGTTTGCTATGCAAAAGCGGCAGCCCTTCCGGTGCACTCGGTGTCCGAATTCTCTCACTTGCTTTCATTCACTCCTTCAAGTGGACTATATTAGTGGAGTAATGTAGGGAATAATGAATGAGTGTATAGGGGTCGATTTCGAACACAGCTTAGGACTGAAGCGAAGGCGTAGCTGAAGGGAAGGATGAGCCCGACGGAGCCAAAAGGGTGAATGGACGAAGTGCAGCTGATGCCCCGGAAGTCCATGGCACAGGCAATGCGACAACTGACCTATACAGTGCCGGAAGGACAAGGGTGTAGTCGAATGGTCGAGGAGCCAGGGTTGATAGGCTGAGATGGAGTGATGGGCAAGGAAGTTCTAGATGGAGCTAGTGGGTTGACACTCCTGAGCTTGACTGTCAAACTGGCGGAACCAGCGTGGAAGGAGCTGAAGGGCTGAGAGATAGGGTAGAAGGACTGGGTAGCCCAAACATGAATTTCACAAATCTTTGTAAATACGCAGGACAGACAACTCTCTCTTGAACAACCCTCTTGGCTGACAGGGAACAGGCATACAGTTCCCTTTATCGAAAAAGGGACTTCGAGATGCGTCGAAAACGCTACGGGAACGCCTCCTGCGTGATTGCGTGATTGCGTCTGAAGCATCTATGCCAACTAGTCCAATGGAAAAAGAGAATGAGCGTCACGGGCGGGTGACGTCATGACCAGGAAATGATAAAAGCACTTCCGCTGCGAAACGCCAGTTAGCTTCTGTTGCCACAGCAAGCGATCTGTGTCATACTGTCTTGTCTATTTATTGTTGTCTGTTACAATATTGTTGGTATCGGTATGGCGAAACAAGTCTACAAACAGTGTGTTCCTCCCTGCCCGCGTTATTTAACGGGTGGGGACACACACGAGCTTTGTGTGATTTGTTTGGGAGTGGAGCATGCGGTCTCAGCCTTCGAGGGGGCTGAGTGCCAACACTGTGAGAAGCTACCGCTTCGCATGCTCCGCTCTCGCCTGGCACTCTTTGACAAACAGAGTGGGCAGGCTCGCGATCCTTTAAGGATCAGGACCCGCGTCTGCTGAAGCAGCGCGGAGAATGCATTCTTGGGGATCGCAATTGGATCTTTCGGAGGGGGTGGAGACGGGTCCGAGGACCTTTTCTCCTTCCTTACCCGAGAGATCTAGCTCTCCTCTCCCGGTGTCGGAAGCACGCTTTGCGGTTTCTTCCGCCCGGGAAGAGAGCTCTCCTTTACTGCAATGTTCTTCTTCTGAGGAAGTTGACGTTATGAGTGTTGAAAGTGAGAATGCACACACGGGGGAAAGGGTTTCACAATTTATTTCCCCGGCATATGATGAGCTGGTGGATGTCATGTCACGGGCTGTAGAAAAATTAAATATTGAATGGCCATCTGAGAAAAAGAGCACTCGATCTAAAAGCAAGTTAGATGAGCGCTTTCTTCCTTCAGCCACATTATATCCACCTCGAGGGCTTCCATTCTTTCCAGATTTACACAATGAAATTTCTAAATCCTGGAATAAACCTTTTTCATCTCGTGTTTTTAGCCCTCAAACCACTACATATTCGAAAATCAGAGGGCTAAAAGAGTATGGTTATGAGTCGATGCCCCAGGCCGAGCAGAATTTAGCCAGCTATCTCGCGCCTGGTCCAGCATCTTCTCTGAAAGCCCCGGTTTTGCCCACTAGACCGCTCAAAGTTACATCTGTTTTAGTGGGCAAAGCTTATTCGGCAGCAGGTCAAGCCGGAGCGTGCTTACACACCATGGCACTGCTCCAGGCTTACCAAGCTGACCTGCTGGGGGAACTGGATAATAGCGAGGGAATTAGTCATGACGATGTTCGAGAACTTCGTAGGGCTACTGATCTTTCTCTCAGGGCTACTAAAGAGACCGCCAGAGCAATTGGGCGGTCTATGGCAGCTTTGGTAGCCACTGAGAGGCACTTATGGCTGAATCTTTCTGAAATTAAAGAAAAAGATCAAACTTTTTTATTAGACGCTCCACTTGAACCCTCTGGTCTCTTCGGTGACGCAGTTCACGCTGTAGTGGAAAGGTTCCAGGAGTCTAAAAAGCAGTCTGATGCTTTTAAAAAGTTAATCCTCGCCGTGTCCAGCCCCCTGGGGCTGCTGGGCGTGAGCAGCCCCAGCCATCTACCTCATCATATCGTGTGCAACAAAAAGAGAGTGTTGCGTCTCGTGGTCCTCCACGTAGATACTGGAGACAGACGCAGCCCTCTCAACCGAAGTCGCCTAAGCCTAAGCCGGATCTGAGGACCGTTCTTCAGGCGAAGAAGGCTTCGGTTCAAAAAAAAAAAAAAAGGTCCTGATGCTTAGGCATCAGGCCTGTGAGGACAGCCCCGACCGAAGTGGAACGGTGTTCACCTCATTACACGGTGCCCGTTCCATTTCGGGGGCCTCACGAGACCCTCCTGCCAACCCTGCCACCTCCGGTGCTTCAGGGCGCAGTGGTCTCCAGCGAGTCGCTGATGCTATGCTGCGGCACAGCATCGGTTTCGCGCCCTCTGAGGGGGGCTTTAGAGCAGTCAGGTCAGGTAGTTCCTGCCGTTATGTTTCAGGCTCCAGATTTGGCTCTCTCAGTAACACCAGAGACCAGCCTCGAGAGGCTGGTTCCCTTAGTAAATTTTCTGGCAGCGTGGAAGCTTCTGCCGAATATTTCTCATTGGGTCCTGCAGATTGTAGAGAAAGGATACAGAATACAGTTTGGCTCTCGTCCTCCTCGTTACAGGAGGGTGCTACCCACAGTGGTGCATCCCGAGCAGGCTCTGGTAATGGTGCAAGAAGTAAAGGCCCTGTTAGCGAAACAAGCTATAGAGCAGGTGTACTCACCCGACCGAGAGTCGGGTTTTTACAGCCGTTATTTCATTGTTCCAAAAAAGGATGGAGGGTTGCGTCCCATTTTAGATCTTCGCCTGTTAAATCGGTCAGTTCAGAAACTCAAGTTCAAGATGCTGACCCTCAAACAGATCGTGACCCAAATCAGATCCGAGGACTGGTTTGTCACGATAGATCTAAAGGATGCATACTTCCATATCTCCATCCTCCCTCAGCACAGGAAGTTCCTAAGGTTTTCTTTCAGGGGCAAAGAATACCAATATCGGGTTCTTCCTTTCGGCCTAGCTTTGTCACCCCGCACGTTCACGAAATGCATGGATGCAGCTTTAGCCCCTCTCAGGCTTCAGGGCATACGCATTCTGAATTATATCAACGACTGGCTGATTCTAGCGGAATCAGAGCAGTTGGCGGTTCGGCACCGAGGTGTCGTTCTCGCCCATATGCAGATGTTGGGGTTGAGGCTCAATGCCAAGAAGACTGTGTTCTTTCTCCAGTACAGAGAACCACTTTCCTTGGTGTGGTATGGGATTCAGTGACGATGAGGGCCAACCTATCGCCCGTTCGTGTAGCTGCTATCCTGGTAGCCATCAAAGAGCTAAAGCTAGGTCAGTCACGCACTGTAAAACAGTTCGAGAAACTGTTGGGTCTACTGACAGCAGCGTCCAACGTGATACCTTTTGGCCTGTTGTACATGAGGCCTTTACAGTGGTGGCTCAGGACCAGAGGGTTCTCCCCGAGGGAAACCCATTCCGTATGATCAAGGTCACGCGGCGATGCCTTCGTGCCTTAGAGATATGGAGGAAACACTGGTTCTTAACCCAGGGTCCGGTGTTGGGAGCTCTTTACCATCGAGCTACTATCTCGACAGATGCTTCCCTCACCGGCTGGGGAGCGGTAATGGAAGGCCGCTCGGTTCAGGGTCTGTGGAAAAGCCATCATCTTGCGTGGCACATAAATTGCCTGGAGATGATGGCCGTCTTCAATGCGTTGAGACATTTCCTTCCGGACCTAAGAGGCCATCATGTGCTCGTTCGAACAGACAACACATCAGTGGTCTCTTATCTGAACCGTCAGGGGGGTCTGCGCTCGCGTCCGCTTTGCAAACTGGCGCACCAGATCCTCCTCTGGTCTCTGGGGAAGGTACTCTCCCTGAGGGCAGTGTATATTCCTGGGGACCAGAATATAGGAGCAGACATCCTGTCGAGGCAGAAGCTGAGGCCAGGGGACTGGAGACTCCACCCTGAGGCGGTGGAGAAAATCTGGGAGGCATATGGGCCAGCAGAAGTGGATCTGTTCGCGTCTCAGAACACGACGCACTGTCCTCTCTGGTTTTCCCTTACGCACCCAGCCCCCCTGGGGCTGGATGCTATGGTGCAGACGTGGCCGAGGCTACTGAACACAGTACTCGAGTTCCTGCAGGAGCGCTTTGTGTCAGGTTTATGCCCTTCCACGCTAAAAGGGCTCTCGCAGATCGTAAATGGGGAACCATTGTGGAAAAGGACCCATTCCACTTAGTCTTTAAAGCTCCGTGGAGGCTCGTCTCCGGGCAGGCGCCCCCTGGTCTTTTCATTGAGGCTTGCCTGGAAAAACACACTCAGGCTTGCGTCATCATAATGAACCAGATGTTGTAGCTCCAAGAATGCCTGTGTGTGCGCCTCCAGGGATTGGTTCCCCTGTGAAAGCAGGAGGATTCTGACTGTTGCTAAATCCATAGTCGGTCCGATCTTCTGTCACGTATGGTTGAGGCAAAGATACCAAAATAAACAGGATTCTATTGCAGCAGTCCGGTGTTTAATAACAGAGATAACAAAGACGTGACAAAAACAAAGAACTGAACAGAACAGGGCTTAAATAACAGCGTGAACTAATCAAGCAAAACAACACAGGTGCAAGCTAATCAATCAGCAACAAAGGAGACAAATGACAGGGAAAACCAACTCATAGTAATACAAATACAGATAACATGTATCAGAACCCTGACAATTACAAAGTACACATTTTAAGTGTACTTAAAGGATTAGTTCACTTTTAAAAAAACTTTTGCTGATAATTTACTCAGCCCCATGTCATCCAAGATGTCCATGTCTTTCTTTCTTCAGTCGAAAAGAAATTAATGTTTTTGATGAAAACATTCCAGGATTTTTCTCCTTATAATGAACTTCAATGGTTCAAGGTCCAAATGACAGTTTCAGTGCAGCTTCAAAGGGCTTTAAACGATACCAGACGATGAATAAGGGTCTTATCTAGCGAAACGATCGGTTATTTTTCAAAAAGAAATAAAAAAGTTTAAGTTTTATTAGCACAAATGCTCGCCTTGCTCTGTTCTGTGATGCACGTTCGTGACTCTTCTGTTCGAACTCGTTCATCAAAATGAACAAATCTTTTTTCGAGTCATTTAGTTCATTTCATTCGTTGAATGAACGAAATGACTCGAAAAAAGACTCGTTCAAAATGAATTTTCGAGTCATTTAGTTCATTTCGTACGTTGAACGAATGAAATGACTCGAAAAAAGATTGAAATGATAGAATGTTAATTTTGATGAACGAGTTCGAACATAAGAGTCACGAATATCACACTTTTACATTTTTTACATTTCGACATTTATGCCTGTGCAAAAATTATATAGTCTTGTGGGTGATTGCTAGGGCATTGGTGTTTGGTTGCTAGGGTTTTCCATTTGGTTGCTAGGATGAATTTCGTTTGCATAATGTGGGCTGCAGCATAATATGAACTGTCAAAGACAGCAGGTTATTGTCTCTGTGTTTTCATACTGTCTTACTAACAACATCATAATAGGGGGCTGTAACCTCTCATAGTTAATTTATAATTGATCCCAGTGGTGGACCCACAACTCTGCCAACACAGCTGATTCTGTTGACGCAATTACATTAGAGCTTCAGATGGGAAAGCAGGCTGCGTGTTTGTCTGGAAAGGAGAGAGCTAGGGGGGCTGGAGAATGCAGGTGGTGTACTGAAAGCCAGCAGACACAGAAATGCTACATTAGCAGAAAACAGACTGTGCGACAGAAAAAGGTGTGTGAAGTGGAGTGTGGAAAGCTATTTATAACTGGATTTTTGTATGGCCCACAGGAGCTGTATAGCCACCTGGCACAGGAGCTGAAAGCTCTAGCTGAGAGGCACGGGGAGAGACTGCTGCATACGCCACACAATCCAATATCACTGGGTGAGAAATAATACATAATGTATAGTGCCGTATGAGTAAGGGCGCTGCCGCTGCTTTTATAAAACAGGTTAATGAACAAGTATTGTTTGATTGTAAATGAAAATAGTTCCAAAAGTTTTTGCATGTAGCACAAGGGGTCAAGGTTTGGTTGGTTAGCATAAACCTGTTAGCCCCTGCTGGTAGATGCTGTAACTACACCATCTGACTGCAAAGAGCATCTCTTCATTTTTCTCTATTGACAACTGTTCAAATTTGATCATGTATTTTGACAGAATTTTTCTTTTTCTTTTGCACACACACACACACACACACACACACACACACACACACACACACACACACACACACACACACACACACACACACACACACACACACACACACACACACACACACACACACACACACACACACACACACACACACACACACACACACAACATTTCCATAGACATAATGATTTTTATACTACAAACTGTATATTCTATCCCCTAAACCTACCATAACAGAAAACTTTCTGCCTTTTTACATTTTCAGAAAACATTATTAATATGTATAAGCTGTTTTCCTCATGGGGGGACCAAATAAATTTACCCACAAGGCTGCGCAACATAGGGTTATAAGGCTCTTAAGCGTTCTTGTGATGCTATTAGTCAATCACCCTTTTGTGAAAGCTAGTTTTATTAATATAAATATAATATTATCAATAAAATAAAAAAACACTTAAGTTCACTTTTAAAAAGTGCGCTTTGAAATCATCAAATTAATAGTTTTACTTTAAGTAGATTTTAAATCAGTATATTTTGCCATGCTTTAATGTACACTTAGTTGACTAACATGTTGACTAACATACTAAAACGCATGTAATGTACTTGATTATAAAATGTACTGTAGTGTATTATTCAATATTACTTTTAAAGTTAATATATATTAAATGTACTAAATTGGAACTTAATTAAAAATGTGTAATTAAAAATATAGTTAAATACATGACATACTTTAATGTTCGTCAGTATATTCAGCAGTACACCATATTTCAAAGACAACAGAAGTCCTACTTAAAGGAATAGTTCATTTTCTCACCCTCAAGTTGTTTCAAACCTGTATGAATTTCTTTTTTCTGCTGAACACAAAATAAGATATTTTGAAGAATGTCAGTTACCAAACAGTTGATGTACATCATTGACTTCCAAAGTATTTTTTCCCCCTAATATGGAAGTCAATGGGGTGTATCAACTGTCTGGTTACTGACATTCTTCAAAATATATTTCTTTGTGTTCAGCAAAAGAAAGAAATTCATACAGGTTTGAAACAACTTGAGGGTGAGTAAATGATGACAGAATTTATTTTTAAGTGAACTGTTCCTTTAAGAGGGTTAGAAAAGCACTACAAAGTTCAGCTAATTATATTTAATTTAAATGCATACAATTATTTTTTAGTTACATTTCAGTTAAGCAATTAAGTGTCTTTTTCAACCTATTTTCAAACTAAAACAAATCTACAAAAGTGCAAATGAATGAATTTGTTGTTCTTATGCACTCCAGCTATGTCACTGAGCCGTCTCCAGACACACAGTAACCCAGCAGTCACTCAGCTGGGCTCTATGCTCTTCACCAGACAGGTGTCTGGGGCCAGGTGAGCATATTTCCATATATGTTGTCTTCTAATTTCACTTAAAAGCAGAAATTTGAAAAAGTATAGTGGATGTGAGGTCAGTTTAGAAGTGTGCTTGTTATCCTTATGTCACTTAAAGTATGGCATAAGTCTTAAAATACTTTCTGGGGTCACTGTAGCTTACAATTAACTTCTTATATATACTGTATACAAGCTGACTAATTGAATATTTTCACATCCCAAAGCTACATTCTTTTTCTTCTCTTTATGTTTTCGGTTACACTTTATTGTAAGGTGTCCTTGTTACAGTGTAATTTTACATTTAATACAGAGTAATAGTAATTAACTATAGGGTTAGCATATAGTTTAGTTTGGGTTAGTCACAGTACATGTAATCATGCATAATTTATAATAATTACTATAATAACTACATGCAACGTGTAACAAGGGCACTGTAAAATAAAGTGTTACCATATTTTCTACTGGACACTAGATGATCACTGCTGAAATATTGATGAAACTTTCTTTCTGCTGTCCACTTTCATTATTAAAATGGGAGTCATTCTAATTCTCAAGGGTTTATCTTGTTGCATTATCCTCTCCTCCTCCTTTTAGTCTGTCACAGACTGTGCACTATATCTGCAGTGATAGATGTGCAATGAATAAATATGACTCCATCATTTAAGATTGAACTAAATGTCAGTGAATTTGGAAAGCCGTGTAAAACTCTCTGAATTGGCTCATGTTTTCTTTTAGAAACTCTTTCGACCTTGAAAAAGAGACACTATTTATCCTCAATAATATTTTAGAGCAGGGGTTCTCAACCTTTTGCAAGCTGGGCCCCCCCAAAGCTGGTTCATTGCAGTTGGGGCCCCAGTGCCCCCCGCCCAGATCCCCCATCCCCCCGCCCCGCTCTACCTTGCGTAGATAGATAGATAGATAGATAGATAGATAGATAGATAGATAGATAGATAGATAGATAGATAGATAGATAGATAGATAGATAGATAGATAGATAGATAGATAGATAGATAGATAGATAGATAGATAGATAGATAGATAGATAGATAGATAGCCCTAGGCTATTATTTTTAGGCCCACATTATTATTATTACCATCATCAGTAGCGGTAGGTAGGCCTATTATCATTTCTAAGCTATTGTTATAATTGGCAGTAGCACCAGACTTCTAATGTGAGCTTGCAGGCATTATTATTATTATGAGTAGTATAGGCCTATCACCATTACTAGGCTATTGCTATATAATTGTAAGGTTACATGCTTTTTTTTTTGTTATTATTATTATTATTATTATTATCATCAGTAGGCCTATCACCATTACTAGGCTATTGCTATATAATTGTGAGGTTACATGCTTTTTTTTTTGTTATTATTATTATTATTATCATCAGTAGGCCTATCATCATTACTAGGCCATTGCTATAATTGGCAGTAGCACCAGACTTCTAATGTGAGCTTGCAGGCATTATTATTATTATTACTATTATTATTATTATTATTATTATGAGTAGTATATGCCTATCATTATTACAAGGCTATTGCTATATAATTATGAGGTTACATGCTTTATTGTTTTTTTATTATTATTATCATCAGTTGGCCTATTATCATTACTAGGCTATTGCTATATAATTAGGTGATGTTAATGTGAGACCTGAGCCTGCTTTGCCTTGCAAAGATTCCTCAATTCTTGGCTCAATGTTTGATAAGCATAGCCTCAAATCATCCTCGATTTGTGCACGATTGCGGTATTTTGTTTTGAGTGCAGTCATTTTTGAGAATCCTGCCTCACACAAATATGTCGACGCGAAAGGAAGGAGAATCTTCAAGGCGACGTCACAGAGTTCCGGGTATTCCTGCATCAATGCTGCCCAGAATGACGAAAGAGGACAGGAGCTAAAGAGTTCCTTCAGTCTACTGTCACTCTTCAGCTCAATAAGCTGTTCCTGCATATCAATTGATAGCTCGTTTGCTGTGCACACATTTTCTGCATTTTTTCGCCTCCGTAGCAAATATTTTGAGGGGTTTTGACAATATTGAGAGACACCTGACGAATATGAAAAAATTTAATGCGACAGTTTCGGACTCAAAATCTGGTGTTTTATATATTTATAACATTTGAATACAGTTCAGCAACATACATCACATGACCTGACGACCAAGAGAGCTGACAATTGATTGACCATCACTTAATTTACCATCACCTCACGATTGAAAATAATGTGACCCTGATTTCACATGACAGTTCAACAAACAAGTTAATAATATTAAGTCACTTACATTTTAGACGAAATAATGACTGTTTTGGTATATTTTAGCAGCGAAAATAGATCCGATGAATCCAAACAAAGATCACAGCATGGCGCATCGCACAGCAACACTCAATCGTGTTTTGAATGATTCAGTGTTTTGAACAAATCGGTTGAGTCAAAGATTCAATGACCCATTCACAAACATCTGTCTCATTCTTGATGAATTGGCCGTTTAAACGAATCGTTTGAATGAACGACTCAATGACTCGCTTAATAAAACCGCTTATCACCTGCATTTGCGCTCACTATCGACAAAACAATAAAATTTGTTCAAAACTTTTTTTTTTAAATCAGTCCAAACACATTTTAATTTTTATTCAGGAGTTATGTATATACAAAACTTTAACTTTTTATGAAAGTAGTTTAGTGATAAAAAAAAGTGCAAATTTTTTTTTTCCAGTTTTTTTCCACTCCCATCCTGTAGCCTACTCGCGCCCCCCCCGGGAGAGTGTCGGCGCCCCCCCGGGGGGGCGCGCCCCACCGGTTGAGAACCACTGTTTTAGAGGACCAGTTTAATCTATAATTTTTAGTAAAATGAATCATTGTAGTGGTAATAATTAGGGTGACACAACCATTTGTAACAAGTATTGAGAACTTTTGTTTTCATTGTCCAAATTGCATAACAGTAGATAAGGTACGGTTTGTGTACGGTTCTGTCTGTTTGTGCGTTCATCAATAGCTTACTGTAAATTATGTTTGATACTTAGGAAATCTTTGAGAAAAGAGAGTAGACAGAATAATGTTTAATGTTTCAGTAGAAATTAATTATGGTGCCACTACCATATCGATATACTGGAAATTTCAGTTTTCTGTCATCCGTCCTTGCCTTTTTACATCATATGTTCGTAAATAAAGAATTCTAATCTTATTCTACTTGCTTGGATGACATATTTTTTTAGATATACATGTTGTGGAACTTTTTTGTACAAGGAGCTACTTTTTTGTAGCTAGTCATGCATGCAGAAAACCATATCACAAGGATATAAAAATGTTGAATGTCATGTATTTAAATATATATTGATAATAATTACACATTTGTTGTAAAGTTGCCATTTAGTATGTTAAATATATTAACTATATATTTTATTATTTTGAATAAAACAACAGTTTATTAAAATCAAGTACTTTACATGTGCTTTAGTATGTCATGTAAAGTAGTATCAACACATCAAAAAAAATATGTTAACATGTTCTTTAAAGTAAAACTATTCATTTGACATTATTACAAAGTGCACTTTTTAAGTGTACTTAAGTGTGTTAAGAACTTCCACTTTATTTTAAGGTCTAATTGTCACTGTGTAATTATACATTTAAGTACTGATTGAGTTATAATAATTAAATGCATGTACTTATAGGATTAAGGTTTGGGTTAGGGTTGCATATAATTATGTATAATTTATAGTTATTACTAACTACATGTAACAAGGATGCTAAAATAAAGTGTTACCAATGAAAGTGCAC
This sequence comes from Chrosomus eos, assembly GCA_036326025.1. Lineage (NCBI taxonomy): Eukaryota > Metazoa > Chordata > Actinopteri > Cypriniformes > Leuciscidae > Chrosomus > Chrosomus eos. Next base: position 54,004,215 of record CM070818.1, read on the forward strand.
TCTCTCTTTAAATACATTCACATGGCCTCTTATTGAATTAATATGATATTATATGCAAGTACAGATAATATAAACAAAATCTGAGAATGGATCATTTCAGTCAACTTCAGTCAAGATGTAAAGCATAGTAAGATGTGTCTCTTGCAGTGTTGTTTGCTTTCTCTTGCACAGAAGAAGTTACTGAACAAAACAGTGATGTTTCTGTAGGAGAAGCGGTGCGTAAATTAATCAGATGGCTTGTTCATTCATGCAAAATCTTGTTGCAGGGTGGTCCCACTGGGTGTGGAACAGACTGTGAGTGGACACACGTTCAATGGCTTCATGTCACACACTGATTCCTATCCGTGCCCGTACCTTAATGCAGCCTCCGCTATTGGAATAACCAAAGAAGATATCACATTGTGCATCAAGAGACTCGATAAATGCCTCAAGAGCCTTAGGAAAGAAGCCTCTGCAGAGAAGAGCGAGTCAGTATCTCCTGCTGAAGATTTGAAAGACCAAAGCGAACCCTAATGCTCTGGTTGGATTCATTTTTTCATAACTTGATATTGTGGCAATAGCCTTGTGTGTGAATGTTGATATATCAACGTATGGCCACCACAAATGCATCCGTTTGTTTCCTCTGTGCGTTTAGACTTGTGTTTGAAAGCTGTGTATCCTGACTGACAATAAATACAGATTATTTCATCATTTTAAATCATCTGGTGCTGTTTTTTTTTTAGAACATCATTGTGGTTGGATATACAAATGTAGAATGAATTCTCTGTTCCAAACAATATCAACTTAAATCATAACACACTGGAAAAAAGATTGAAAGAAAATTCACTGAAATGTAATGTAAATTTCACAAAGATGTAGTCTCTTGATGTACCAAACCCTGCAATTAGTATCTGCAATGTACTCTTTTGTTCTGATATAATAGACAGTGCTGGTAATGACTGCACTTAAAGGGATGGTTCACCCAAAAATGATTATCCCATAATTTACTCGCCCTCAAGCCATCCTAGGTGTATATGACTTTCTATTTTCAGCCAAACACAGTTATGTTAAAAAAAGATATCCTGGCTCTTCCATGCTTAATATTGGGAGTGAATGGGAGCTTGTTTTTGAAAAGTGCATCCATTCATCATAAAAGTAATCCATACGGCTTCCATAAGCAAAGCGATGTGTTTTTGTAAGAAAAATATCCATAACTTTATAAACTATAATCACTGGCTTTCGTTAATGGCTGTACGCGGTTATAGTTCCGGCGGAAGAGAGACCTCTGACCTGACGTTACCGGAAGCCAGTGATCTATGATGTAACATCTTAAACCAGGTACAATCCTCTCCCATATGTGCCAGGCATGGTTTAATACAGTTTAAAATAATATTCAGAGCCCACTTAACCAATGCTCAATTGGACATATTTTTCCAAGACAGGAATGCAGTCTGCAACTGTTGGAAATATTCACCTGTCAACCGCCTGCAGATATTTTAGAGTCCACGGTTGGATACTTTTTGGCCCAGTGTATTTGACGCACTTAAAAAAGCTCTCAGCTCTAGTCCTGATCCCTTGCAAGCCCTCTTTGGGGTTTCCTTTAGGCCTGCTTACACATCGAAAGGTTATTGCTTTTACTTCGATCTCGGCCTGATGGGCTATCCTTCTTGAGTGGAAGAATTCTTCTGCTCTGACGCATGACAGGTGGATAAAGGACATTTTTGACTGTATTAGATTTAAAGTTAAGAAGCTCACTCTCTGGCTCACTTAAATCCTTTTATAAGACTTGAGATCATTTTGGGATTTAGAATCAAATTAAAGGCCTATCTTGTTCACCAACTGACAGCGAAAATATTTGCCAGCAATTAGAAGGAACTTTTTTTCTTATTGTCTTTTCTTTTTAATTTTCTTTTATTGCTTGTTTCTTATCCATTTAAAGGTTTTGTCTTACTGTTTACCCTGTCATCAATGTACCATTCTGTATTGTCACACAAAACACCTATAAAATTTTTTTGGAGTGTTCTTTTTTTTAAAGAATGGATGTTAAAGTGGTTGCACAATGCAGTGTTTAAAGTCTTTACTCCACACATTACTCCAGCATGTTTAATAACATCTGTTCAGTGACGTGCCAGAGGAAGGTGCACAGTATCTGTTTTCACGTCAGAGGTGTTGAATCAGCTTCTCATAATATGCTGTAATGCATCATTTCAGCATTTCTGTTTGTGATTTATGTCGGATCAGCCTCTGCTGTTCTTTCACTCAGTCATCTTCATCCACCGATCCCTCTGCTACACTCCATGTCCATATTCCATCTGTTCAACAAGCAAGGTCTCTTAGTAAAAAACTCTCTTACTGTTTTGCTGACACAGATTTTTGTTTCCACTTAGGTTACACTTATCCTTTTTCCTCCCATCATCAATCACTCTGTGTTTATGACTGCTCTTAAAGGTATGGTAGCATTTTTTTCATAAACACTTTTTGTTATACTGGTTGAAAATATATTAAAATGTGCATATATCTTCTGTGGAAGTCTCTGGACCAAAAAATATTCATCCAATCATTGCATTTGGCAATGATAGGATGTTTTACCTGCCTGTATTTCCATACTTCCGCGCACCTGCTCGCGCAGACATCAAACGTCATCAGGGCGTTCCGTAAGGCTATGCAGAGTTGTAGACGGACAGTCACCAAGCACCACAAACAAACAGCAGTCTCCTTTTCACAGTTCCCCCTGAACCAAAACAATGAGATTATGCTTTGTTCACGTCATGTCGTAACCGTAATTATGAGTTGGCAACCTGTGACGAGTTGTTCAGGTCCTCAGAATCAGATTTATGCATTTCTCTGGCTGCACAATCAATGCCGAAATGAATCTGCAGCAGTCAGGTGGTACACGTAAAGAGCCCTGTGAGTTGTTTACATCCGTTATTATTGTAATGTTATGTGCTTTGAGACATGAGGTAATATAATCTCTCGTGATGCTTTGTAGAAACTGCTCTGGCTGTGTGTGTTTGTATGTTTTTAAGGAGGCGAGGCTTTGGAGACGCTCTGAAGGGAGGGGATCTAATGCTTTAAAAGCTAGCTTGCTAATGCTAGCCTCCCTAAAATTGCCTACCCTATCTTTAAAGCATTAGCCAAATTGGCCTTCCTGATTTAGATATAAAACATACAAATATTATTTTGAATAAAATTTCAAATAATGGTATTTTATACATTGTTGCCAGTTTTGTCATATTTACATGACACATTTCTTTTTTCAGATTATTTTTTTTTTGATTCACTGAGACTAAATTAACATTGTGTTCATCATAGTTGGTTTGGTTATGAAGATTACATCCCACAATTCTGAGGAAAAAAGTCTGAATTTTAAGTTAAAAACTATAAACGATATAAACTTTAAATTGTGTGGAGAAAAGTCAGAATTGTGAGATTAAAAAGTGCAAGTTTGTATTTATTTTTTGATTCTGCAGTGGATACAAGCTTCCATAATTTCCAGCTTTTTTTTTTTAATAAATGAATGAAAATAGGCAGCTATGAGGTGTGCAGCCACTGTAGAACTATATTGTAAATATTGTTTATCTCCAAAATTACAGATAATTTTGAAAGAAGACCACTCCAGATGTTTACTCTATTTACTCTCAGTCATCAATATCTGAGGGACGTGTCTCATTGACTTATCACCTACTTTAACTTCAAGTGCTTTGAAAGCGGTAATAGAACAGGCTGCTGACAATAGGCCTACGTGTTTTTTGCATTTAGGTAATGCGTTCACTTTTGACAGTGAAATAGATGTTAGAATGCTGACGATTTTATAACAGCGAGACTGCCAATCTGTCCATTAGAGTGAAAATTTTTGGCTTTGTGTAGCCCAAGTTTGGAACCTTTATTTTTAGAATGGTAGCCTACGCGAATGCAGCTTGGCCAGTGATGCAAGAACGTCTTTGCCCATTGTTGTGTTGCAAAATGTTTTGGCATGGAATTAATCATCTGTGCTTATAGTTACACAGCTATTTGTAGCTACTTCTGAAATTTCAGAAATATTTCTGAAAATGACTGGCCTACAGCAAATCATGTTCATGGCTGTAGGGATCCTTTGGCCTATTCCGCCCAAACATCCTGTTTATGAGGAAATACATCACCACAGAAAAAGAGAACTGAACTGGGAGTGATTTCATGGGGGCTTTGGTGTTTTTTGGTCACACTTTATTTTAAGGTGTCATTGTTACAGTGCATTATATATTTAAGTAGTAATAAATAATAGTTAACTATGTACTTACGGTAGGGTTAGGGTAGGATTAGGGTTTGGTTGAGGGTTAGTTGCATGTAATTATGCATAATTTACTGTTAGCCTACTGTAAGTACATGTGTAACAAGGACACCGTAAAATAAAGTGTTACCGTTTTTCTGTTTAATTACAAGAGGAAAAGTCTTTCGGTAACTCTAAAAAGGAAGAGAAAATGTCTTTAATTTTTTTGAAGGATTGCATTTCAGAATTCCTGAATGAATATTGTCCGAGAACGATATGCAGCTATAAAAGTAATCATCATCATCGAGGCTGTTTAACCATCATCCACCGTTATTGGGCGCCCTAATAAATAAATAAGTCTGGAGGAGCTCTGCAGCCGAACTGCTGATGTCAGGCGCTTCAGTGCTGCATTTCATACTGCAGGGTGGATGACGACCGCGATCTTCTCCGGATTCACACATGCGAGCCTGACGAGCAACATGCGGACTGTCGTGATTATATCGGCGCTAGTATTATACCTGGCCCCGTTAGGGAACACGGGAAAAAAGGTTGATGCCCGGCCGCATGTAATGTCCGTACGTCCTAAAAAATGTCCGTCCTCATGTAGCTGCTCCAAGGAATCCATCATTTGCGTCGGCTCCTCGAATGTCCCGCGATTCATTCCCAACGATGTCAGTTCACTGTAAGTCCATCATTTCTATGTATTAGATCATGTAGTGGGTTTATTCTTGTGCTTGAATTCAGAGCTTATTTTGGAAAATAGCATTCGCTATATTCAGTCATATTGCCTTTATAATGTAGGCTATGCAACATTATTTTGTGTCAGAATTGCACTGAATGTCTCATATGGCCGGTGTTTTACAGGAGTATTGTGAATGGGACCTTCTCTGAGGTCAAGGAGGCGATGTTCTCACACATTCCGTCCTTACAGTTACTGTAAGTGAAGCCCATCAGACTAAGCAAATGTCTATAGCATGATATTAATTCTCTTGGAAACTGTGCTTCTCATTAACTTGCATTTGTAGAAGAATCTCTAGATTTTTTTATAGTACAAAATCGCCCGATTCATGTACAGACATCATATTTGCTATAAACTTCAATCCACTGTCTCCTTTTGCTGAGTTTTCCACTTTAGCTGAAATCCAGTTTAATTTGTATAAAATATTGTTTTGATATTTACATGGTTGTAGTAGCTATTGCAAAAAGAAAAATTAAAGTTTTAGCCAGTGCTTCACCTACCAAATTATGCCAAACCAAAAATATTCAGTTGACCCTACTTGGGTTGGATAAACTGGAAATGGACTGCTTTATGAATTAAAAATAGCTGTATTAATTTAATGATGGTGAATATTTTGACCTGTAAAAAACATTCAGCCCTTTGAGTAAGTGTCTTGCAGATGCATATTGAACAATTATCAACATATTAACATCAACATATCAACATATTACAACATATTTGCCTTCAGCTATTTAGCACGAGAATCCTATGATCCTCAACTTAACACATTCGGTGACATTTGGAAGGTCTCTTTCACCTCTATAGCTATTTAAAAAGTCATGGGACATTTGCTCTCAGAAAGTGACCGTTTTCATGCCGTTCCTTTTTTGACACTGAGAACATAGTGTCTTTTCCATTCTGTTATTGGCATAATGTAGGATGTCAGCAATTTGATACACTGACTTAGGGATATAGAGAGATATGTGTCTGCCCTGGCACTCATTGAGTGAGAGGGCATGTTTATGCAGGGGCGTAGGAATGAGTTTAACATTGGGGGGGACCAGGGGTGATTTTAGGATTTTAATTTTAGGGAGGCTCAGTCCCCAATGACAATACGGAGGGGTTTTTCTTGACTCAAAACGAGGAGGAAGACATGAAATCCTGTTCATGTACGTATTTATAAGATAATTAGAATTTTATTTTTCACGGCCCATAGGCTGTTATTCCCACTGTATTTTTGTGGATGTAGCCCAGTAACTCTAGGGGGGTCCGGGGGCATGCACCCCCGGAAGAAAATTTTGTACATTTTAAAGATAAATTCATTAATCTGGTGCACTTTGAGTCATCCAAATCCACTTTTGAAAATAAATAATCCACCCGCCAATCGACGAACCTATGAATTCTCTGATTTAGATGTCTGCATCATATTTTTTCTGCATCATATTGTCACTTCAACCCAAATCGGTTTATTGGAATAAACTACTTGGGTTCAATTCAACTCGACTTCAGTGGACTACATTACACATATTATGATTCATGGGTCTTTTTTAAAATTATCTTTCTATATATTTTTTGTCTTAATTTTAAAATCTGAAAGTTCTTGTTTTAGGTTCTTCATATGCCTATTATATAAAAAACATTAAGAAAGGTTTTAATAAGTGAATGAAACGTTTTTCATTATCTTAGAAAAACATTAAGAGAACGTTTATATAGCCTAATGGGAGAATTGGACGTTTGAATAACGTTCTTATAACCAAGCAAGAACGTTAATACAACGTCTAAAAACTGGACGTTTTGAAATTCCCTAAAACATTCAGAAATAACGTTTTTATAACTTAATGGGAATGCTATGAACGTTCTTATAACCTAAAATTGTTAGCTGGGGAAGAGGAGAGATTCGCGATTGCACTGAACACGTTTTAAGTGCGGCATATTCTCTGAGCGAGCCCAGAGAGAGAATTCCTAAGAGAAGTGTATCCGTGTGCGGGAGATTCGGCACATCATATTCCGCGTGCGAGCAGAGAGATTCACGCTCGCGCATTATTTTAATGTACTTTCGCGCTACAATAATGCGCTCTCGACATTTGACAGGGAAACCAATCTAATACGTGTGTCTCACGGCCAATGCTTGAGAGTTGGCAAATATTTTTTGTCTTCCGCGGTGTCATTTTTGGGTGGGACAAATGGGACTGTCTCCAATATTGGGGGGGACACGTCCCCCCGTCCCCCCGGTTCCTACGCCAGTGTGTTTATGTATCGAAAAACTCTGTAGCAACACTCCATAAAATAGCAGTGCAATCTAAACCCTCAGCCTGATAATGATCATTGGTAATGGTTGTGACTGTAAACTCTGACAGGTTGCTGAACTCCAATGCCCTCACTACAATAAGGGATGATGCGTTTTCTGGCCTTCCGCACCTTGAGTACCTGTAAGTTTTCTTTTAAGGATTATTTATGGATATAGATATAGTCTATTGCAATACTGTTGCTAGTAATGGAAGTTCTAAAGTATTTTAAGTAAACCATTTATGTGAGAGCAAGATATGTTGGGAAGCTGCAAGTGATTTCTGAAGTTCTGAATATGTGTTTGTTACATATTGAAGATATGCACACATTCTTTGAAAATCTGAATGTATAATAATCCTAAATGTGTTCTGTATTTAATTAGAATGTATTTATTTTATTTTTTACTTAATTGTATAGCCTGTTTCTCACAGAGTTTACTTTATTAATGGTTCAGTTGATCATCCTGGTTCCATTTCATGTAAACTGACCATTATCTTATTTCTCTCTCCATTCTTTAGGTTTATAGAAAACAACAAGATTGAGACAACATCAAAATACTCTTTCAGGGGACTTAGGGATTTGACTCATCTGTATGTTTTATTACAATCAATGAATGTACCCCTGCCAATTATTTGTATTGTACTTTACTCTAAAGTGTTGCTGTCTCCCTCACAGGTCTTTGGCCAACAACAACATTAAAGCTTTGCCCAGAGAGCTATTTATTGATCTGGAATCATTGATAGAGTTGTGAGTCTGAATTTCTGCAAATGCTTACTTAGCATTGTAGTAGACTTTACTGAATATGATATGTTCCTTGTTTCACAGACATTGGCTTCGATTAAGCCAGGATTAGGCTATAGTACAATTAGGACGTTTAAGAAGCTTTTATTACAGTGCCTTAGAAAAAACATTACTGGTGTGTATCTTGAGACAAAACAGTGGAACTGACATATTTTAAAATCTGTCAGTACAAGTTGCTTTCAGTTTCAAGCTTTTTAGTCTGGGATTAGCTTAAGACTCGTCTGTGAAACTGGGAGAAAGTCTCTATATTTAAACTAAGGAAATGGGCACAATATATGAATCTATTTATGCTTCTTGATTTTTTGTTCCTATGTATTTCCTTGCAGAGACCTGAGGGGCAATGTTTTTGAGTGTGACTGCCGAGCGAAATGGTTGATGATGTGGCTAAAGAGCACGAATGCCACTGTATCAGACGTCCTCTGCGCCGGCCCTGAGGAGATGAAGGGCAAACGGCTCAATGACATGGCGAGCTTACATAACGAGTGTATCTCTACAGGTTTGTGAATGAAAGTATGCAGGACTTCTACACATTTTTGCTTTTTCGATAATCCATTACACTCAGATGCACATCACAATACAGAAGAAAAGATCTGTTGCTACTTCCATTTCATCGAATTTAAAAGCCAATGGATTGGAAAACATTTACATTTATTCAATAAGATGTTACTTTTATCCGAACCTCACAAGCATTTACAGCATGGAAATACAACCCCATTTCCAGAAAAGTTTTGACATTTTGTAAAATGCAATAAAATTAAGAATCTGTGATTTGATAATTTTCTTCTGCATACAGGCAGTCAAGCACATGCACTCTATGGTGTAGAGTTTCTAAGAAAACACTCTGTTTTAGCACATGCACAAAGAGAGCTGGCATTGTCTTGTGTCCCAGGAAAGATGTCATCTTGATGGCAGTATGTCTACCTGTTGCTGATGAAAGTCTGGATAGTCCCTTTAGTCTTTGAGAACTGGTTTCGGGTTGAGAACTCAATGTCCATTTTTTCCAAAAACAAACTGAAACATAGACTCATTTGACCACAGCACATATTTCCACTGTCTTTTGGAGCATCTGAGATGAACACAGAGAACTCGGAAGCATCTTTGCATAGAATTGATGTATAGCTTTCTCTGTATGCATAACAGTTTTAAGTAGATTTTTTTCTTGATGCAGCGACATACTGTTAAGTGACAATGGTTTTTGAACGTACTCCTGAGCACATGTGGCTCTATTTAACAGAATAGCATGATGGTTTCTCATGCAGTGACATCTGAGGGCTCAAAGGTCACGCACATACACTGGAGGTCACCTACCTAGCCCTACACAGACAGATTTCTCTAGATTCCCTGAATGTTTTCACAATATTATGTATGGTAGATAGTGAAATACCTAAATTCTTTGCCATCTTTCATTGAGAAAAATGATTTTTGAATTGTTTGACAATTCTCTCATGATATTTGGCACAAATTGGTGAGCCATGACCCATCTTGATTTATACCCAATAACGATACCCTCACCAATTCACCTGCTTATTGTGGACTGTTTCAAAACACTTTATTTGGATATCATTCATTTTTTCACTTTTATTCAGCCTCTGTCCCAACTTTTTTGGAGCCAAATTTTTTTTTACTTTAAAAATATAATTAAGTTGGTCTGTGAAAACATTGGAAATCTACTTTTGTCAGTTAAATGAAGGTTTAAGTAGAATGAACAAATGACAGATTCTTGATTTTATTGCATTTTACAAAATGTCCCAACATTTCAGGAAATGGGGTCGTATTTCATTGACACGTTTCATGTCTTACGAAAGAATACTTCCTTGGGTATGTCTTCAGGGTTTCGTGCAGCTAATCATGAAATACAAAACTACTACTAAGTTGTAAGTTACTAAGGCTACGTCCACATTAATACGGATAAAATAATTTTTGAAAATGCTTTTCCTCCATGTTTTGAGATGATGGTTTTTTTCCAATGAAAACTGAGCTTCTTGAAGATGCTCTCCCACGTGGATACATTTGAAAATGCCCATTTTTGTATTGTAGTGTGGACTGAAAACGATGATGCATGATTAGTCATTGTGACACATATTGCACCATATACTGTATATATATATATATATATATATATATATATATATAATATATATATATATATATATATATATATATATATATAATATGGTTATAACTACATTGTTCTGCCTGCTATTCATTTTCATAGTGTTTCTAAAGATATATGTTACTTCATATTACATACCAGCAAAGATACATAAAATGTACACACAATTTGCTGTCCTGTAAAAAACACAAGAGCAATTGCCCTTTTAGACCATAAATGTAAATGGCGATCCAGTGGGACCTGGAAGCACCAGTAAGTAGTTGGATATTTTAGACCAATAGTGTGAGAACTGTATTATTCTGGTCTCTTGGTATCACCTCAGGGAGCTTTAATGATATTTAACATCATGCGCAGCATGGTAATTTAAGCCACTTTTGGAAAACACTTAAAAACACTACTGTGGAAAGAAAGATTTAAATGAAAATGCATTTTTTCAAATATATCCGGATTAATGTGGACATAGCCTAAGATATCATTTTACCATATGTTGGCTAGATTTCATTCCTCTCCATCTGTGCCTACGGAGTCTTTGTCTGTGGACACCTTCTCCCACAAGAACGACGTGTACGTGGCCATCGCTGCTCCTAACGCAGAGAGCTGCATGGTCCTCCAATGGGACCACATCGAGATGAACTTCAGGAGTTATGACAACATCACAGGTGCATTCATGGTAAAGTCGTGATATTAAGGATTGTGTATGATGCAACAAATCTCATGCAGTGTGTTTTCTTTCATCTCAGGTCAGTCCATTGTTGGCTGTAAGTCTGTGATTATCCAGAACCAGGTCTTTGTCATTGTTGCTCAACTCTTTGGTGGGTCCCACATCTATAAGTTTGATGAAGACCAAAGCAAGTTCACAAAGTTTCAGGACATTGAGGTATCTAAGATTTCCAAACCGAATGACATTGAGGCCTTTCAGATTGGTAACGACTGGTTCTTCATAAATCGCTGACAGCTCTAAGGCTGGTCTGTCCACTCTCTACAAATGGAACGACAAGGGCTTCTACTCCTACCAGTCCCTTCATGAATGGTTTCGTGATACAGATGCAGAGTTTGTCAATTTAGATGGTAAGGCCCATCTTATCCTTGCAAGTCGTTCCCAAGTTCCGGTCATCTATCAGTGGAGCAGGAGCACTCAGAAATTTGCTTTGCAGGGTGAGATCCCTAACATGGAAGATGTAGTTGCTGTCAAGGCCTTTTGGATCAAGGAGGAGCTTTATTTGGCCATGACCCGGTACATCGGTGACTCCAAAGTCTTGCGTTGGACTGCTAAGGAGTTTTCTGAGGTTCAGGCCCTTCCTTCAAGAGGCTCCATGATCCTGCAGCCTTTTTCCTTCAAAGAGAGGAACTACCTGGCTCTGGGAAGCGACTACACCTTCTCGCAGATCTATCTGTGGGATACTGAGAAGAAGGTTTTTGAGCGTTTCAAGGAAGTCTACATCCAGGCTCCACGTTCCTTCACCGTGGTCTCCACTGACCGGAGGGACTTCGTATTTGCTTCAAGTTTTAAGGGCAACACACAGATCTATGAGCATATCATCATTGATCTGAGCCTTTGAGTGCTATTGTGGACACAGTTATTGAGGCACGTCTGCTCAGCAGCAACCCCTCCTTTGGCAGTTGGACATTTTTCTGGGCAATACAATTAGTGGGTTTTGTAACTAGAGAGGTCTGGGAAGCAAACGTAATATGGAATTATCAGGTTCATAGTAAAATAAGTATTACATAATTCATCTGTGTTGTTTTACATAGATTCTGGGAAGGCCCTGACATTTTTCTGTTGTACTATATTAGAATTGTTATATATTATATATAACAATTCCTCAGCCCTGCTGAATCAGAGAACATTTCTGCTGAAAGTATGGTGCAAGGACGGCGTAAAAGAGTTGCACTTGTCACCTGTAACAACCTAAATCACTCTACATAACGATATAGGCCTATACTGTACCTTTGAGAGCCTTTCAACTATCTGTATTCAACAGCTGATATGCATGATGTGGCTGCAACAACATAAAAAAAAATACAATCTTCAGAGCTGGCATGCAGATCGACAAGTGATACAGGTGACAAATGCAGTCAAAGGGATAGTTCACTTTGAAATTAATTTTTGATATGTTTTAGCTTACCTCAAGGGCATCCACGATGTAGGTGTCTTTGTGTCCACAGTATTTTCAATTTTGATATTTTTAGGTCAAACCGTTCTTGTCTGTCAGTCATATAATGCAGGCAATAGGGGTCCACCTTAAAAAGCATACACAGAGAAGTCCAAATTAAACATGATTTAATGACTCGTAAATGTAAGTACACATTGATGGCCTAAGACACGAAACGAGCGGTTTGTTTGAGAAAACGAACAGTATTTATATCGTTTTTACCTCTTGTAAACACAGCCACGTCCAAGTGATCTGAGAGGTCGCGAGCGCTTCGTTCTTTTCCGGAAAGCACCGGAAGTGAAACCTCGTGCGTGTACGTCACTCATACAATTGTTTTATTTTTTTGTAATTGTTTTCTTTAACGACGGTTTAAACATCCCGGATAAGCGCAAATTAGTACCCTTTTAATTAGCCGTCTCACCTACAATCTCTGTTCTGTGTAAACAATGAATGACGTACACACGCGAGAGATCACTTCTGGTGCTTTCCGGAAAAGACCGAAGCGCCCGCGCCCTTAGAACACTTGGACGTGGCTGTGTTTACAAGAGGTAAAAACGATATAAATACTGTTCGTTTTCTCACACAAACCGCTCGTTTCGTGTCTTAGGCCATAAATGTGTGCTTACATTTATGAGTCATTAAATCATGTTTAATTTGGACTTCTCTGTGTATGCTTTTTATGGTGGACCCCTATTGCCTGCATTATATGACTGACAGACAAGAACGGTTTGACCTAAAAATATCAAAATTGAAAATACTGTGGACACAAAGACACCTACATCTTGGATGCCCTTGAGGTAAAACATATCAAAAATTAATTTCAAAGTGAACTATCCCTTTAAGTAATATTTTACCTCATTGTTCACCATTTATTGAAATCATATCTCTCTTTTGGTCAATGGTCTAAGTTGTAATGTCAAGTAATTAGTCAGTTAAAAGATTTGCCTCTATCATATTTATTAGGATCTGTTCAGAGTGAAGCAAATCAAAACTTAAATTTCAGCTGTGTAGTCATTAGACAGAAATGTGGGTTTATGTGGCTGGGTGTATTGAATTCAAGGAATGAAGCCTTTCGCGAATGAAAAAGAGAATCTATGCTTAAATACAGGGAAATTGTCAAAAGCATAAACCTTTAAAACCATCATACTAATTAATACAGAAAGTAAATTAATCTTACTCATTACCTTCAACATCCATCTGACTGTCAAATAAAAAAAATTGTGCGCTGTACAATGAATGTAAACTGTTTTATTTTAAAGGTGCAGTAAGCGATTTCTGAGAAACGCTGTTGAAAGTGGATCAGACCGAGCACCAAAACACACTGGTAACCAATCAGCAGTAGGGGGCGTGTCCACTCATGATGGGGGAGGAGAGAGAGTGAGCAAAAGGGAGATTTGAAGAAGGACTGTAGAAAGAGAAATAGCTGAAAGACATTACAAAAGAAAAGGTCAGAGGAATATCACTGGGAAAAGAAGGGTTATGATCAGGCAAAAGCTTTAAGATCATCGTTAATATTAGAAACGCTTTCCAGTGCTGGAGAGACAGAAGTGGGAAGCCCTGAAAATTAACGCAGAGGTTGTGTAGTTTCTTCTCCATAAGTGAGTAACATTGGTTTTGCTATGTTTCACAGAACCAAGATATGCTGTTGTTGTGATGTTAGCTATAGTAACAGGACCGTTTTGAGAGGTCAACCGATTGATCAGCCGGCCGATTAATCGGGCCGATTTTTGGCATATTTTTATTAATCGGCATCGGCCGATTGTGCTGCAAATAGGCCGATCAATAGGCGGGTGCATCTGCGAGCAGCTAAGCATTGTTGTGGAACACATGGCACTGCCGCAGGTACCAAAACCTGGTAATGAGCCCAGCTGCTATATTATTACAGTAGCCTGCGTTGTATAGATAAGCTCCGACATTATCAATTCTGTTTCTGTACCGGAGAATTTCTCTCCCTCTGAGGCTGCGTGTGAGACGGAGCAACTCTCACTCTGCAGCCGTGCCTTGTTCACACACAGCTTCAGCCAGGCACGCTTCTACAGGGTGCCTCAAACTCAAGCAAGAGCACCCTCTGCTGATAAGTATATTGGCAAAACAGATTAGGCAAACACTCCCCCGCATTTGTGTTTACGCTCTGGAGAACGTCAAATGAATCGATTTTCAGCGTGTTTTTGCAACGGTGAGCAATGTAACCAATCACAGACAATGGCCAATCAGAGGTGTTTAAGTTAGTCAGAGTCTCACCGCTCAAAACGCTGTCGTTTTTATTCAGTGCTTGCAAGCTCGTGAGACCTCTCATTAACAAACAAAGCGTAGACACGATGTAAGTAAGAGTTTTATTGTGGATTGTTGGCAGCTTTACTGATCATAATGGAACGTTGTGAGATCGCGATGAACTGACAAAGTGACAGCGTTTTAGTGATTGTGAATGGAGCGGTATTGGCTCGCTTTCGAGGCTTTAGCATATAATCCATTGAATAAAACTATAGTTTTTCATGCTGAAAAGAGGACCGACGGCCAATTTTGTGCTCTAAAACTTAATTTTTTTCATCCAAAAGTTTATTTATTAAGTCTAGATTTTTGATGACCTGTTTTTTGTATTTAATATTTAACGTATACAGAATTTATTTAAATTATACAAGTGCACTGATTGGTGAGGCTTGTGTTGTTTTATAAATGTTTAATTTAAGCAGTTTTTTGTATAACTTTTTATTACTTAACTGTTAAACTTTATGAGATGAAAAAAAAAATCAGGCAAACATATCGGCCATTTTGGGGTCGGAGCAATGAAGTGGTGTGTGTGCTTGTCTGGGTTGATTTTTAAATATCAACAGTGATTACCAGAAATTGCTTACTACACCTTAAAGTACCAGTGACATAGATGTTGAATGTAAAACTTATTTTGATAACAAGTGTGTTAAAATAAGGGTGTGTTCACACTTGGCATGTTTGGTTCATTTAAATTTAACCCTTGTGGTATCGCTCTGTTTGTGTGGTTCATTTGAATAAGGGTTGTGTTCATACTTGTAGTTTTGTTCGTTTGGTCTGGACAAAAAAAAAAAAGAAGACATTTAGTCCTGGTCCACTTAGCATTCTGATTGGCATTTTTAACACTGAATAACCTCCAGATACCGAACCTAAAGGCATAGGGATACGTCCAGGGATAAGATACAGCTTTTATGATGTAGCCTATATTTGGAGAAGGAACTTATTGAACACCCAAAACAATGCTGTGTGCTGGGCTAAATGCGCTCGTTGTATGTGCGTAGCCTTCTCTTCATATGATGGTATTTTGACCAGCTGGGAACTTGTGAAGAGCTTTTAAAGGGTACCTATTATGGCATTTAAAATGTTCCTAATAATGTTCTGGGAGTCCCCAACAACAGTTTTACATGCATGCAATGACAAAAAACACTTTTGTTGTCTTATAATATGCATTTATTTTTACCTGATTTGCTCACCGACTCCCTAATGATTTGTTTGACGACTCATTTGTCCAAACCCCTCCTTTGTGTGACGCTAATCAGCGGGGATTGGTCAGATGACGCAGTCAGTTATATTTTGCGTTAGCCCAAAGCTTAAACATATTGATAAAGCACTGCAGTACTACAATACGCTTCACATAATTTCACATATTTCAAAAAACAAAAAAATGACATTGGAGACCTAGAAGCTGCTGAGCGTAACTCTCACTCTCTCACACACACACGCACGCACGCACGCACGCACGCACGCACGCACCACACACACACACACACACACACACACACACACACACACACACACACACACACACACACACACACACACACACACACACACACACACACACACACACACACACGCACACATAAAAGCAACAATTATTAATAGTACTTACAGGTTGTGATTCGGAGGAGGAAGCTGATCCAAATAAACTTGGTATTGAACCTTCCTATATCAGCCGACTCGCGAATCCACACTTGAAAGCATTTGTGTATGTGAAGCGATCGTCATTAAAATAACGCGAACACAGCTCAAGGTGGCTATACTTGTGTGGTATAGTTGTAAATATAAACTCTAGCCACTGAGTCTTCACATGCTTGTCCCTGGGCAGTGAAAAAAAAAGTTTGCTTTTGATTCGCACTTCAGAACAGAGTCTCGTCGACATGCTGTTGTCAGGTTTCTCTGTCTGCTCGGCGTGCGCACTGAGTGGGCGTGTCGAATTCAAATAACTTGTACAAGTGACTTACGAAAGCTAGAGAGAAAGCATCGTTTGTCTATCGATTCATATCAGCGACTCAGAGTCGACTCTTACTTTTGAGAGACAATAACTTTGTATACGGTGAACTTTCATATTTAAAACTTTGCAGGATGTTTTTGTTCACTTAGATCTATGTTACACACTACATGAAAGGTAATTTTCAAAATTCCATGATAGGTACCCTTTAAAATGTATAAAGAAATCAAAACTGTGGCAGGAATCCCTCCGTCACACACAAAAACGATGCATGTGCATTCTAATGCAATAGGGCAACCTATTACGAGAAAAAAAAAACAGGAATGCGTGAGCAATCTATCATTTTTAGGGTCTCATCTTGCCGCTTTGGTTCATTTACATGTCTTTGGTTTGTGTTGCGTTCATATCATTCGAACAGCACCAGGGTTTGTTTGGGGGTGGACCGAGACCCATCTTTTCAGCGGTCTGCTTGTTTGATGCGGTCTGCTTGATTGGTGCGCACCAGGGTTCGGATGGTATATGTGAATGCTAAGCGAACCAGGACTAAATGTTTTATTTTTGGGGGGTACTGACCAAATGAACCAGGCGAACCGAGCTACAAGTGTGAACACACTCTAAATGTGTGTTGTTTTTTTTTTTTGTCATTCATTCATACAAATGTGAACACACCCTAAGAACCTCTTTTCCTTACTAATTTGCTAGCTGGGATACAGAAAGAAGATCACAACCCCAAATAATTATTGCAGCCTGCAAAAGCATGATTTTCAGCTATAAATATTCAATACATTTCAGTCTTATAAAAACTCAAAGAATAATTCTTATTTGATCACATAATGTCCTTATTCATATCAGTGTTAGCTTAATCTGATATGCAAAAATAGAACTTTAATTTTTGTAAATCATGAATTGTTTTTATTCTTATTTGTTGAATGTTAGGCATATGTTTTAAATACTAATGTAAATAAATGCTTATGAAGACTGATTATCATTTGATTATTTATTCATAACAAAAATGTTTTTTAAATGAATGCTGTTTATAAATCTACATTACTCTTGGTTGCTAACAGAACGTATAGTTGGTGTTTTGAATCAATAAAGATGGTTAGCTTTCAGAAAGGGAACTGATGAAGATAATATTAAAGTGACTATAATACACATTTATAATAAACATTACTGGATCAAGACAAATGGATTAAATTGGCCGTATGTATTAATTTGATTACATATGTTCAAAAGCTTTTTTCTTTTTTTTAAGCCATCCGCTTCATTTGGTACATAGTTAGAATTAAGCATAGCACTACAGTTGTAATGCTGAGAAATTAGGAGAAATGAGTTGTTAGGATTTAATTTAGGCAAATTCATATTCAAATATAGCTGCAAACAGCGATGACGGCCCCAAGCCCGGTGCAATGCCATCCCGGTGGCTCCAGGACAACTGTGCATGGTGGGTAATATGCTTTTTAAATGAATAAATGTAAAAAGACTATGTCAAATCATATGAATACTTAACAAAATCTAACCCGGATTCCAATTTTTACTCCATTGCAGTGTGCTGTTGATCACGACCGTGAAGACATTGCGAAAGCACTTATAAAAGCTGGAGCTGCACCCGGAAGGAATATTGGGTGAATCCAGAACTTGATAAAAAAGGTGGAGAGAATGATTCTGTCAATTTATTCACAGAGTTAAGTGTCTGGCAAAGTACATATATCTTTCTCTTTTACTTTTAAAAACGAAAACCCAGACAGAAGTTAACAGAGACTTTAAGGAACATTTCTTTGAAGAGGATCCTTTTATTCCTTTGATTTATTTTGAGCTCTCCGTGGTTTAATTGGTCTTGAGGCAGAGCAAAGCGCCATCAAGTGGTTAAAGGACACAAAAGTGCAGACAGATATTTTGAGGGACTCAAGCTCTTCCCAAGAATCCCTCAGAAAAACTTTCCGGTTGCACCATGTTCAGGCTATGGAGGACCAAACCTATAAAATGAATGAATAAATAAATAAATACGTGAAGAATGTAAAAAAACGAAGAAATGTAAAAAAAAAACTAAAATAAATTATACTTTTATTTCCCTATTTATGTATAATTATATATTTTCCCACATTTATTTATTTTTTATTTAGTTATGTATTTAAATTTATTTTCCACTTTTATTTATTTTCACTTTTATTTATGTATGCATATGCTCTACATTTATTTATTTATACATTATTTATTTATTCATTTATACATTTATTGCTCTGTATGCTAATGAGGGGGGCGTGTTTTACCTCAGACATAGCAATCGAGCTCAGAGTGGCAGTGCTGAAGCTTTGAGGCCACAGTGACATCTTGTGGTGTGACCAACACTACACAAGAGGTTTGTGGACATGACTTTACAGGTGTCACAGGAAATAAATGACTTAGAGATGGGAAATATGGACAAAATCTTATGGAATTTGAAAATGTCTGTTTTTAAATGTTAAAAGGACTTTAAATAATAAATTATAGGCTACGTTTACCGCAGTTGGTGAAATAGCCAGACGTTCCCATGCGCTGTGAAGCGGTCAAACATTCTCAGGTAATAAATATGCAGCTATAGCGCACATAGGTGTTTTTGAATTAATATTTCATGTCGATATACAATGGTTACATACTGTTAAAACTAATCCTGCTATTGATATCTTTGTAAGACTGCCGATAGAGTGTAAAGGGAAAACAAATGTCTGGTGAATATCGAACCTAAAACTAACTTTACCACGCTCAACCACCATTTCACGCATTTAATTGTTCGCGTTCAGCGGGGAGGGAAGGAAGGGACAGAAACTTGTTTAGGGGGGGCATGGTCCACGATTTCCCTTGGCGCCGGCCCTGGAGAGAAGTGTTAGTGCTAATGTGGATTTCTGTCTAGATGTAATAAACATTTAGCAAAGGAAAACCTCAAGATGTTTATTATAAATAAAGACAGAAACTTTTTCCTCAGGTGTAGTGTAGGTGTAGGCGAGTTTTCCTTTGCAAAGCAGATCGAGTTTGTTTGCAAAATGCTGGATTTGTTTGTTTAATTATGGCACATAATTCGCTCCATACAGCAAACCAGCTCTGGCCATGTTCTTGCCGAAAATGCATGACCCGGCGGCACCGGGGTTGAAACATCCTCACCATGTCCTCCAGTAAAATATAAAACATAAAAATGACAATAGCCAATTCTGGCTCCATAGCTGTTTACTCAATTATATAAAATGAATTACAAACAAATAGCCTATAATTATTTCAGTGCAGATTATTCTTATATTATCACACCATTTTAGGATTTAAAAAAAAAAAATCATATTAGCCTATACTAGCATACTGTACAGTCAGGAAGCTGCCAAACATTTCATTGTTTCACAGAATTGTTTCATTCACAGAATGTACCGACCAAAGACGAACCCAGCAGACAGTATGTCCTCCCGGCCCCGGCTACAACGGGAACAATGGTGGTTGTCGGCTCCCACCGACTGTCCAGTCCCATCCCAGGGTGAGTGGATCCTGAAGAATTATGCCCGACTCTGGGATCATTTCTCCCGGGAGGATTCACAGACTTCTTCCTCAGAGTCTCCAACCGACGCCTGTCTGCCAGTGATCCCGGAGGGTCGTGTTTTGGCCGTTGTCACTCAAGGGGATCAGGCTCTTCTCCCGAGGTTTCATCCACACCCGCTGATCTCCGTGGCAAACGAGGGAGACGGATTTCATGGGATTCTCCTTCGGAATCATCCTCGATGTAGTCAACGCTGTCTGAGACTGCCCTTCCAGCACCAGTTATGGTCCCCGTGGAGCTTCTCCAACCGGCCACTAGTCCAGCTATGACGTTCGCACCGCATCCTAGGAGAAAGAGGAAGAGAGCCTCCCGTCCGTCGTCTCTGCCTGTCCCAGAGCCCACCACTGCAAGCGCTGTCCCAGAGCCCGCCACTGCAAGCGCTGTCCCAGAGCCCGCCACTGCAAGCGCTGTCCCAGAGCCCGCCACTGCAAGTGCTGTCCCAGAGCCCGCCACTGCAAGTGCTGTCCCAGAGCCCGCCACTGCAAGCGCTGTCCCAGAGCCCGCCACTGCAGAAGAGGCCGATTCCAGATCTGCTGAGAGAGTTGCGCCGATCTAGCCGCTAAAGAGGTTCTGCAAGCAGTTTCTGCCCAAAAGGAGATGCCTGTCGTCATTGCTGCCAAGACCCTGTCAGATTATTTTTCACGTCTTGTCAAGATCCTAGAAGTCCCTGTCAGACCTGTCTTGTCCCCAGACCCTGTGCCTAGAGCTGTTCCCAAGCCAGGCGCGGAGAGCGCTGTTCCCGAGCCAGAGGCGGAGAGCGCTGTTCCCTAGCCAGAGGCGGAGAGCGCTGTTCCCGAGCCAGAGGCGGAGAGCGCTGTTCCCGAGCCAGAGGCGGAGAGCGCTGTTCCCGAGCCAGAGGCGGAGAGCGCTGTTCCCGAGCCAGAGGCGGAGAGCGCTGTTCCCGAGCCAGAGGCGGAGAGCGCTGTTCCCGAGCCAGAGGCGGAGAGCGCTGTTCCCGAGCCAGAGGCGGAGAGCGCTGTTCCCGAGCCAGAGGCGGAGAGCGCTGTTCCCGAGCCAGAGGCGGAGAGCGCTGTTCCCGAGCCAGAGGCGGAGAGCGCTGTTCCCGAGCCAGAGGCGGAGAGCGCTGTTCCCGAGCCAGAGGCGGAGAGCGCTGTTCCCGAGCCAGAGGCGGAGAGCGCTGTTCCCGAGCCAGAGGCGGAGAGCGCTGTTCCCGGGCCAGAGGCGGAGAGCGCTGTTCCCGGGCCAGAGGCGGAGAGCGCTGTTCCCGAGCCAGAGGCGGAGAGCGCTGTTCCCGAGCCAGAGCCGGAGGCGGAGAGCGCTGTTCCCGAGCCAGAGCCGGAGGCGGAGAGCGCTGTTCCCGAGCCAGAGCCGGAGGCGGAGAGCGCTGTTCCCGAGCCAGAGCCGGAGGCGGAGAGCGCTGTTCCCGAGCCAGAGCCAGAGGCGGAGAGCGCTGTTCCCAAGCCAGAGGCGGAGAGCGCTGTTCCCGAGCCAGAGGCGGAGAGCGCTGTTCCCGGGCCAGAGGCGGAGAGCGCTGTTCCCGAGCCAGAGGCGGAGAGCGCTGTTCCCGAGCCAGAGCCGGAGGCGGAGAGCGCTGTTCCCGAGCCAGAGCCGGAGGCGGAGAGCGCTGTTCCCGAGCCAGAGCCGGAGGCGGAGAGCGCTGTTCCCGAGCCAGAGCCGGAGGCGGAGAGCGCTGTTCCCGAGCCAGAGCCAGAGGCGGAGAGCGCTGTTCCCGAGCCAGAGCCAGAGGCGGAGAGCGCTGTTCCCGAGCCAGAGCCAGAGGCGGAGAGCGCTGTTCCCGAGCCAGAGCCAGAGGCGGAGAGCGCTGTTCCCGAGCCAGAGCCAGAGGCGGAGAGCGCTGTTCCCGAGCCAGAGCCAGAGGCGGAGAGCGCTGTTCCCGAGCCAGGCGCGGAGAGCGCTGTTCCCGAGCCAGGCGCGGTGAGCGCTGTTCCCGAGCCATGCGCGGAGAGCGCTGTTCCCGAGCCAGGCGCGGAGAGCGCTGTTGCCGAGCCAGGCGCGGAGTCTGCTACACAGCCACTTCACAGCCGCCTGCTACATCCCGTCATGTGCCCTGTTCTTTTCCCTGCTGTTTCCCCAGTCCGGATTCCTGTTTCACCGCCTTCTGTGTTTCCTGTGTCAGTGTCTGTTGCTGCGATCCTTCTGCAGTACCCCCGTGTGTTGCCCCGGTTACCCGTCACCACTACAGTATGCCCCGGGACCGTCCAAGATTCCTCGTCCCCAGCCCTCATCCCGTGGACCTAAGACCCCCAGTACTCCTATCCACCCTGGACCACTCCCCATGAACTCTGTTTCCTCCTCTTCCCCTTCCTTGTTTGTTGTTTTTATTGTTCCATCCCAACCCTGTTATAGTTTATTCGTGTCTGCCTTTGTTAGTTTTTGTCATGTATTGTTGGTTGGTGTCTCAGTCGGTCTTGTTCTGTGTTTAATGTCCCCTTGTGGAGCGTCTGGTAGCCGCTCCTTAAGGGAGGGGTTCTGTCATGATTCTGCCTTCGCGTCCCAGATCTTCTCTTGTCTTGAGGCAGGATCATGACAGACTCATGTTTTATGTGTAAGCACATGGCCATTTGTTTGGGCTGTGTGCTTGCGTTGTCTTGTCACCTAACCCCGCCCCCTTGTTGTAATTATTAGATCATCGTTTTCACCTGTGTTCAACCTCATGACAGTTTATCAATGTAAAACTTCCCACAAACCACCTCAAACTTTGTCCTTTTCTATCATACTGTAAATATATAACAGTAATATTAATGTTGTATGTCCATTTTTTTCGATTTCTTCATTTTATCTTTCGGTAAACCTTTTGATAGTTTACTTTACTAACTACTAACTATAAGAAACTTAACCCTAGTGGGAAAAAAGTTTACTTTATTGTATTTGAAATGTATTCCCATTTTCAATAGTACATTGCAAATATACTTACAAAAAATTTACTATCTTTAAAAATATTAAAAGTATATTAGCATCATGCTTTTTGCCTATTTTTAAAATACAGCTTTTAACACACTTTAAAATAATTGTACTTTAGTATATTTTCTAAAAATATATGTTAAAAACAAGCATACTTTTAACATATTTCTAACAAGTGCACTAAGTAGATTGGCAATAAATATATGCTTAGTTATACTTTAAGAAATATGCTAAACACAAGCACATTTTAATATATCAGAAAATTGCATTGTGATGCTTATTTATTTAGTGATGTAATATAGTGTACTTTTCAGTAATATAGATAACTGAAACGTTCTACAAAAAAAATATAAATAGCTCTGCCATAGCATTTCACTTATCTTTATGTATTTTTGTTCAAGAGATTATATATGATGCTGTACTTTTTGAATGTACTCTTATGTATTTTGTAATGTACACAAAAAGATATTAAAGTTTTCTTGATTTGCAAGTGTGTATGTCTTAACATTTATATTTAATTATTTAGCACTTTTAATAAACCATTTAAAAAAATAAATAAAACAGCTTTATAATAAAGTATTAGATACACATGTTTTAATGCTATTTAAATGTTCTTGAAGTACATTCAAATTAAGCTTCAAATATATTATAACTGTACTTTAAGACATGAAAGTATATTTATAATGAACTGTAAAGAAATACACTTAAATGTACTTGAAGTGGTTCCATTTTAGCACAATTTAATATATTAAAATATAGTGCAAATAGCTTAATTGATCTTAAGCTTATCTTGAAATACACTTAATATACTTGAAGTTCTTTCAAAATAATAAATTTTACTGTGTATATTGCTTGTATGTTTCGAAGACACTCATAATGAATTTCTAATGTACTTGTAACACAAATAAAGTACATTTTAAAATCACTATAAGCATGCAATTAGTCCCTACACAGGCATATACTTTAAGTATACTAAGTATACTTAAAGTTGTTCCAATTTATTACACTAAAGTACACTAAATACACTTAAATTATGCTATAAACTATATTCACTACTAAATATCTTAGTACAAAATTAGTTGTTTCAAAATAGCACACTTCAAGTTAACTAATCATTAACACACTTGAAGATTATACTATAAATATCTGGCTGCAAGTATACTTAGCATTTTTTTTCCACCAGGGTTGCAACTACAAAACTACAGTCATTAAAGTATATTTTGTCTGCTTAATATCTGCTATCTTTTTATTTTGATGCTCCCCAACAAACACTACTATGAGTAACATTTCAGTACATGCAATTATTCTACTAACCCTAATCTAACAGTCTACTAATACTCTCATAAGAGTTAGTTGACATGTAGTTATGGACTGCATTTATATAGCGCTTTCACAGACCGAATGGCCACCAAAGCGCTTTACATATTGCCTCACATTCACCCATTCATACATACACACATTCATACATGTGCAGCGGTGTCAGCCATGCAAGGTGCCATCCAGCTCGCCTGGAGCAGCTGGGGTTTGGTGTCTTGCTCATTGACACCTCGACACTTGGTCAGGTGGAACCGGGGATTGAACCACCAACCTTTCGGTTTGTAGACAACCTACATGAACCACTGAGCCACTGCCCCCCTGTAGTTGGAAATTAATGAGAGTTAAGTGCTGCAAGTGGACTGCAAAGAAGTGTCTAACCCATCTTTGAAAAATTCTACAATTGTCTCTTCAGTGTTGCAGATTTAACTGGTTTGACTTATATTTCAAAATTTGCTTAAGGAGAACTTTGAACAGGTGTGGTTTGTTTGAGCAACCGTAAAAAGGCAACACTTCAATGATAACACCAACACGCAGGGCTGCAGCACAGAGCAGGTGAGCAGTTATCTATCCCATTGTTATATTATTTTAACATATTTTCTAATCCTTTTGACATTGTTAAACTAATGCGGAGCATGCGGCCTACACAACTGGGAACGGGTCCCCTAAAGATATTAAGATTTAGTTTTTACTATTTATATTTTAAATGTACAGTAGTGAATTCAACAAATTGTCGAGCACATTGTTTTGCTCAGGTGATCCTGTAATAAATTACGTGTTCTGTAAGGTGTGAGAACGAGGAAGTGCGTATAGTTTCATTTCCACAGAAATCTGAAGAGTGTTTGTAACCCCATTACACTCAAAAAGTAAGAAACTATTGTGCATAAGTATTCTTTTTATTTGTCGTTGTTACAGGCTACTCGAGTACTGTTTCTTGTTTTTGATCAAGTTTTGTTTGTTTTTATTTTAAGCTTTAAAGAATGAATGTGTGTTCATTGACTCAAATTAACTTTACTTAGCCTGGGGCTTTTACAGGATGAACGAACGACTCAAACCCAAAGACTCAAAAGGTGAACTAATTATTGCTGTTTCTGGTACAGAATACGATGTTGTGTATTTGTTGTGATGTTGTCCCTCTCTGAGACAACTCGTTGTTCTTGTCATGTCAAAATGAACGAATTGTTCATGATCGACCTATCACTAATTTGAAGAAAGACCGTGGAAAGAAATATAGCTGAAAGACATTACAAAAGAGAAATGGTCAGAGGAATAGAGACTAGAAAAAAAAAGGGTTATGAATCAGAAAAGAGCTTTAGAATTCGCATTAAATATTAGAAACGCTTTTCAGCGCTTGAGGCTGAAGTGGGAAGGCCTGGAAATGGATGCAGATGGTTGATCATTGTTATTAACTTAGTGGCCACTAACACGACACCGATCTAACAGAAAACTTTTAATGCTATCCTGCCGCTCATTTGCATAAACCAGTGCCTCGTGGCTCTGAGAATTTTTTATCGCTTCTGCGTAGCCATGTGAATCATAATTATCCCGACAACGTTTTATCAGTACAGAGGTAAAGGGAAGGAGGCCTTCACAGGGGAGATTGACACTTCAGGACTGCGTTGTCATCGTGTCCAGGCTCAGGTCCTTCATCAGATCCGGATACGGCCTGGATCCGGCAGACTGCGGTAATCCTCGGGATAAACAGAGAGACTAATATTAGCATAGACACCATCCTTCTTATGATGTACCAAGTACTACATTTTGTAGTTTAGCATATAAAAATACTGCTATTTTCAGTTAATGTAAATAGAATCTATCGCTATTTGCACTTAGTTTAAATAGCATAACATATCGCTAAGAAAATATGCTATTTTCACAGTGATAGCATCTAAATGCTACTTAGACTTAGTGTAAATAAGCATCTATTGCTTTTACAAATAGCTGCTGCCAATAATAATAGTCTACTTCAGTGTGTCTCCTATTATTTCAGGAGCTCAGGTTTTCATAAGGACTGTTTCGTGTTTATACATTTTCAAAATGTTTATACATTTTATAAAACGATTTGAAAAAATAAATGTTTCATTGACAATCAGAGTAAAATTGACTGAGATTAATGCATGACAACATATTGACAGACTTTAAAGATTTTCATCTAAACACAAAAACGGACTAAAAAACTATGTAAAGATTAACACTGTGTCTATTATCAATGTAAATGAATAAGAAAATAAGTAATAATCTACTTAGTGCCTGAATTTCAAGTGTTTATCATCTTTTGACAGATTACTTGAAGATCCATGGAAATCCAGTTCCAAGTTTCAGCAGTACCAGTTTCAGCAATAGCTAGAAAAACAGACCCCCTAATAAAATGTATCATAGACAACAGGGCAGAGAGACTTCGAAGATTATTAAAAGGCAGAGATATTAATGGTTTGTACTCTTCTGAAGACTGGAATGATGATGTTACACCATTAACAGCAGCAGTTCTATGCAGAAATGAGGAAATCTGCACTTATCTGCTTGAAGAGTCGGCTGATCCAAACAAACCCTCAACGAATGGACAAACACCTCTACATTATGCTACTTTAACACCTGGAGTTCCATTGAGTATTGTGAAAAGATTACTTGCAGCAAAAGCTAACCCAGATGGACATGGATTACAATTTGTTACTCCACTGCAGTATGCTGTTGATCATGACCGTGAAGACATTGTGAAAGCACTTATAAAGGCTGGAGCTGCACCCGGAAGGAACTATGGGGTGAATCCAGAACTTGATAAAAAGGTGGAGAGAATGATTTGTCATCTATATTCACAGAGTGAAGTGTCTGAGAAAGTACATATATCTTTCTCTTTTACTTGTGCTGTACGAACGAAAAACCAGACTGAAGTTTACAGAGTCTATAAGGAACATTTCTTTCAAGAGGATCCTTTTGTTCTTTTGATTTATTTTGAGCAATACTTTGGTGTAGTTGGTCTTGGCGCAGAGCAGTATCGTCAGAGCGCCATCAAGTGGTTAAAAGACACAAACAGTGCAGACAGATACATCGAGGGTCTCATCAAGCGCTTCCCAAGAATCTCTCAGGAACACTGTCCGATTGCACTGAACTGCTTAAATGTTGCTTTGTGTGTCAGTGAAAGCATCTCATCTCAGGTATTCAGTGAGCTTGTGCCAGTTCTAACAAACAGTCTTCAGCGCTTTGGAAATCCACAAGGAGAAATAGTCAATCATCTGATACTAAAGATACTCAATGTCATGATGCAGAAGACATCTGAGCAGAAACTGAGTACAAACAATTCTGTCTATAAGAAGTTATGCAAAAGTCTATTGCCTCTCACACGTCCTAATTATTCAAGTTTAATCGGACTGTGGACATATGGACTGTTTGCCAATATAAATGTCTTTGCTCCAGAACTTGTTGCATTGTTTGGTTTGTCTCCCATTCCAGAGAGGATACTTATCAAAGCAGAGACAGAGATGGATGAAGTCATGAAAAAAAAGCTGCACAAGTTTGATGAATCACTGAGACATCCTACAGGCTCAAGTGCAGTGGAGAGTTTATGTGAGGAGACTGCTGCTCTATCAACATCCAGGAAGAAGAAGAAGAAGAAGAAGAAGAAGAAAAAGAAAAAAAAAAATCCAGCAAGAAGTGGGATCACAAGAAGGTGAGCTGCATGATAAAGAAGAACAGTCATTTCCAGACACTGTAGTGAAATCCATTGAGGAATCAAACTCAAGTGTGCAGCCGTACACAGAGCCTGCTGAGAACTCAAGAAGGTGGCATCAAACCAGTCTTCGTTGGAGGCCCAAGCTTGAGAAGCTAGCTAAAATGGATGCTAACAAGACATATAAGCTGGGAAGTATTACTCTTGTACTCAACCCTGAATTTCTGATTGCTAGGGGAAGTGATGGAACACAAGTTTTCTTTGGTTTGAGGGATGATGGCACAGAGGTTGCTGTGAAACGAATGGATAAGTTTAATTACCAAGACCTCAAAAATGAGGAGGAATTTCTACGACATCCAGACCTCGATAGTCCCTCCATTGTGCGATATGTGGACTTTACAGAAGATGAGCATTTTGGATATCTTGTTCTTCAGCTTTGTGAGTATACACTGGAGGAATATATCCAAGACCATTTACCAGATGATGATGCTGAGAAAAGTTTAGTTCTGAAGAAGCTGGTGAATGAAGTTCTCTGCAGCTTACAAGTTTTACACCAACCAAAAACCAAAGTGCTTCATCGGGACATCAAACCCCAGAATGTTCTGATTGGTAGGAGTTAAACCTGATTTACAACATCTATGCAAATAAAATGTCATCCCAAATTTTTCGAGAAGGGTCTGGCTGCCGCTGCAGACTTGCACTCTCAGACTTGCACTCTCAGACTTGCACGCTGAGACACGAGCGCTTCCGCTGCAAGTGACGTCATTTGCAATCGACACCTGCTCTCAGCTACATGTGAACTCACTTGCATAGTTTGTCTCGTGGCGGATTGAGAACTATTCCAATGTCGTTAAAATTCGTTTCTGCAAAAAGTTTGATTTTCAAATGCAAACTGAGTGCAAAGCATATAATGTCCTTGTATTTTTGCAGACTTGGTCTAAAGATTGGGTACATGAGTGAATGGTTTCACTGAGTGAGCCTCAAATTCCACTTGTAGTGTCTTAGTAATTAGAAAAAACTGTCAACAAAATGACAAATGACGCCTTAACACGACCAAAATGAGCGTGTCTGCGCGTTCAAAAGAAACACAAAAAATTGCCGCGGCAAAACAAACAGTGCGTGTTGACGGGGTCAAATTCCACGCGTTTCGTTTAAAGACTATTGGCCCCGCCCCCGATCGCGTTCCGTAGAGAGCAGGCGTCGATTGCAAGTGACGTCACTTGCAGAGGAAGCGCTCATGTCTGAGAGTGCAAGTGACGTCACTTGCAGAGGAAGCGCTCGTATGGAAGGCCAAAAGGGCCAAAACGTGTGAAACTGTCGTGTTAACACCATAGACATCATATAGGTAGACGCCCTATTGAGTGCTACTGCCTATTGGCACGGACGAGAATTGGAGCCGCCATCTTAAACCGGTCATCCGCTCTTCTCAGTGTAATCTGAATGGCAGGTGAAATGAGCTGTCAGCGCATTAAATTAATCATATCTCACTGAATACTGAACTGATTTTCACGCGGTTTTTGTCCTGCAAAGGTAATTCATGTAGCTATAACACAGGACACATGGTTCGGCGTATTTTAATATCCATAGTAGGCTTAACAGTAATATAATATTCTGATATAAGTTATAAAGTGACCAGACACAATATGTGTGATGAAGGATATAATGTATTTGATAAATCACACACTATAAATATAATAAAGAAGCAGAAACAGATAGTTGCAGTAAAGTAGGATATTTTAATAAGTTGAAGAAACAATTTATGGTATGTGACACGCACATACACACGAACAGACACACAAACAAACACGAACAGACAGTCTCTCTCTCTCTCTCTCTCTCTCTCTCTCTCTCTCTCTCTCTCTCTCTCTCTCTCTCTCTCTCTTCTCTCTCACTCACACACACACACACACACACACACACACACACACACACACACACACACACACACAGCAGCCGCGAATCCACCGAATGCAGCCACCTGTAATAAAAATTGAGAAGATCGCTTTTCAACGTGTTTGCATCAGTAATTTCTATTAAGTTTGGACAACATTAAGCCTATACTTTTTTATTGTATGTGGATGTGGGAGGGGAAAACGTCGAGACCAAAGCCCTATTCGGATTAACTTTACAAGGGTAGATGGAGTAAGTTAATGATGTAATTTTACCACAGGACTTCTGTAATATCAATAGCCAAATCGCATGTGATAAGATATAGGTTATCAATAAAACTAGAAGTTGGAGGGGTAACTCAAATAAGCATCGCTGTCATGCGCGTATTAACGTTACATTGCTTCCTGATATCATGTGCGCAAACACAAATAACCTATACAACAGGGCAGTTGAATGCTTATCTGATAACCTAGAAGCTCTTGTAATTATTACTTTAACAGTTACTTCACCTCTCCATGCCGGGTGAACACCGGCTGATGCAGTAAACAGCATTTCACAACGATTTCAGTACAGTAATAGCAAATATCTTTGCTCCTTCTCAATTATCTGGTAATATTCTATTCACAAAATACAACCAATAGTACCGTAATATTAAGACTTACTTGTGAAAAGCCCTATTTTCGATGGTCCGGCGATTAGAACAGGAAAATGCTCCACAAAGCTCTGGCATCTAATCTGCTGCCACGCAACGAAACTAGGAATACGACCGGTTCAAGATGGCGGCCGCATTTCTCGGTTTCCAGCGGCCAATAGGGCTTCTAGTCTCTATATGATTTCTATGGGTAGACGCCCTATTGAGTGCTACTGCCTATTGGCACGGACGAGAATTGGAGCCGCCATCTTAAAACGGTCATCCGCTCCGCTCAGTGTAATCTGAATGGCAGGTGAAATGAGCTGTCAGCGCATTAAATTAATCATATCTCACTGAATACTGAACTGATTTTCACGCGTTTTTTTTCCCTGCAAAGGTAATTCATGTAGCTATGATACTGGACTATGGTTCGGCGTATTTTAATATCCATTGTAGGCTTAACAGTAATATAATATTCTGATATAAGCTATAAAGTGACCAGACACAATATGTGTGATGAAGGATATAATGTATTTGATAAATCACACACTATAAATATAATAAAGAAGCAGAAACAGATAGTTGCAGTAAAGTAAGATATTTTAATAAGTTGAAGAAACAATTTATGATATGTGACACGCACATACACACGAACAGACACACAAACAAACAAACACGAACAGTCTCTCTCTCTCTCTCCCTCTCTCTCTCTCTCTCTCTCTCTCTCTCTCTCTCTCTCTCTCTCCTCTCCACACACACACACACACACACACACACACACACATACACACACACACAGCAGCCGCGAATCCACTGAAAGCAGCCACCTGTAATAAAAATTGATAAGATCGCTTTTCAACGTGTTTGCATCAGTAATTTCTAAAAATTAAATTCGGACAACATTAAGCCTATACCTTTTTTCTATTGTATGTGGATGTGGGAGGGGAAAATGTCGAGACCAAAGCCCTATTCGGATTAACTTTACAAGGGTAGATGGAGTAAATTAATAACGTAATTTTACCACAGGACTTCTGTAATATCAATAGCCAAATCGCATGTGATAAGATATAGGTTATCAATAAAACAAGAAGTAGAAAACTAAAGTAGTTTTACAACTCAATTTGTGCATCGCTGTCATGCGTGTATTAACGTTACATTGCTTCCTGATATCATGTGCGCAAACACAAATAACCTATACAACAGGGCAGTTGAATGCTTATCTGATAACCTAGAAGCTCTTGTAATTATTACTTTAACAGTTACCCCACCTCTCCATGCCGGGTGAACACCGGCTGATGCAGTAAACAGCATTTCACAACGATTTCAGTACAGTAATAGCAAATATCCTTGCTCCTTCTCGATTATCTGGTAATATTCTATTCACAAAATATAACCAATAGTACGGTAATATTAAGACTTACTTGTGAAAAGCCCTATTTTCGATGGTCCGGCGATTAGAACAGGAAAATGCTCCACAATGCTCTGGCATCTTATCTGCTGCCACGCAATGAAACTAGGAATACGACCGGTTCAAGATGGCGGCCGGATTTCTCGGTTTCCAGCGGCCAATAGGGCTTCTAGTCTCTATATGATTTCTATGGTTAACACGTAATTACGCGTTAACATGCAATTTACGTGTTAACACGTCATTTACGTGTCAACACGTCATTTACGCGTTAACACGTATTTACGCGTTAATGCGTAAATTGCGTGTTAACACGTAAATTATTTGAACATTACCACCACCTACTGGTAATTACATGCTGGCACATTGGTAACCATGGAGTGTTTTTTTCTTGCACAGGCACCAAGAACAAACAAATCCTGTAAATTGCACGATTTAATCTAAAATAAAATTGGAACAATGTCTTTAAAAATGGACATTGAGCATTAATAAATAGCATACATAATTATTATTATGTAACCATGGAGTGTTTTTTTCTTGCACAGGCACCAAGAACAAACAAATCCTGTAAATTGCACGATTTAATCTAAAATAAAATTGGAACAATGTCTTTAAAAATGGACACTGAGCATAAATAAATAGCATACATAATTATTATTATTATATTTTGAGAATCACTCTGATATATAAATACAATACTTTCAAAATTCACAATATTTAGAATGATTTATGGGGATATAAGCAATATCATAAAAGCATAAAAGCATAAAAGCAAGCAACTGTAAACACAATACATGAATCAGAAAGGGGGAGGGAGGTTAATAGACCATTTACTGATACAATAATTTTTGTTATGTCATATATATACATTCTAAGCTTATATTGAGGTTTTGAAATGAAGGTCGTATTTTAGGCTTATACAACCATCTTTTTGTAATAATGTTACGGTGGTTTAGACTGTTTCCCTCCCTCTGGCGTCGATACCTCTGAGCATGCAGCTCTTTCTATAGTTTAACGCTCCTGTTTGCCGTTTGAGAGTTAGCTGGTTGATACTACTGATAAGACGCCAATGAGGAGAAGAACAGAAGAATAGAGCATTGGTAAATTATTTTATGACAAACATATTACTGTATTACTAAGTGAACTCATTTATAGTTATAAACTCTAATAATAATAATAATTATTATTATTATTATTATTATTATTACATTTTAGGCTACATAAGACGCTTTTATCCAAAACTTACAAAAAAGGAACAAAGCAATTTGTCAAATATCAGTCATAATACAGATTAGACAATAATAATAAAGTGCTAAGATTATCAAAAATAACCACAAGATTGTGACGCTCATCATTCATATTAAATCGTCTATTCCAACATATTCCACCATTATTGTGGAGCGCGCACTGCATGACATGGAGGCGCCGGCGAGATCACTTGCATTTTTCTATCAACAGTGGAAACAACTTAAAATACATAATTTCTGGTCATAGAGAAAAGAATAATACATCATTCGCAACTACTTTTATTTGTGTAAACTCACAATAAAAAAACAATGTGCTTTTGTAAAATAACTTTCATGGTCTCCAGCGCGTCTCATAAATGAACTGAAAAACAGCGTATACTAGCCTCACAAACATTAGAAAAATACCTATAATATAATAAAGCTTGAAATGTCCACTTTTAAATGAACAAATTAGAATCGAAAGCAAATAGCCTATAGGCTACCTTCTGATTATGTAATCCGTAAGGTGCATTTCTCTCTAAAGGCGCATCCCCTTTACAACGGAGATGGAGATATAGCTACTGATTTAGAAAACATTAGTTTAATAAACAATTAAATGCCTCGTTATTTGTTCAGACACATTTATTAGCTTACGTTTGCCGGTGCTTTGGCAAGATTTATGCATGCGCTTCACAGGATAGGCCTCCATGCACCCAGAATTTAAGCAGCTGCAGAAATGAATATAAACGTGCGATTAATCAACTAATTGCTTAAATGAATGACTAGTAGTCGACTAGAAAAATATTTAGTCTATGGCAACTCTAATCAATACATTTAGTTGACATTACTTAGTAGCCTATAATTAGTATCCAGCTCTTTACATTAAATGAGTTGAATTAACATAATTCAAGTCAAGTCAAGTCAAATATATTTATATAGCGCTTTTCACAATACAGATTGTATCAAAGCTGCTTCACAGTATCAGTCAACAACTTAACAATGTTTGTTTATTACTGGAAAAAAGACATCCAAGTTTGGTAGAGCTGATCAATGGTGTGATTGGTTAATTAATTTGAATATCCCCAACTGAGCAATCCAAAGGCAACAGTGGCAAGGAACCGAAAAACCCCATCAAGTCACCTAATGATGTCCTAAAACTCCACCAGATGACCCAATGGAGAAAAAAAACCTTGGGAGAACCCAGGCTCAGTCGGGGGCCAGTTCTCCTCTGGCGTTTATGAAGTAGAGGCCGAATTTACAGTAACTGTAAGATAAAAAATGTATATGAATGCCTGGCTAAATAGATGCGTCTTTAGTCTAGTTTTAAACTGGGAGAGCGAGTCTGAGCAACGAACAATATCAGGAAGGCTATTCCAGAGCTTTGTAGCTAAATGTGAAAATGCTCTCCCTCCTTTGGTGGATCTGGATATCCTAGGAATGACCAGAAACCTCGAATTTAGTGATCTTAAAGAGCGCGATGGATTGTAGGGCGATAGAAGATCCGTTAAACTGGAGCTAAACCATTTAGAGCTTTATAAGTCAAAAGCAATACCTTGTACTTAATACGGAACTTTATAGGTAACCAATGAAGTAATTAGTTAATGAACTAATAAAATGATCAAAATAAAGATTAAATTAAGATGCTGTAAGCTATAGCATTGCTTGTTCCACCACACAAAGGACTGTTTTTAAGGTGACAATCCTTTATGCATGTGAATATTGTGGGCTACTGTATCTTGAAGATGCTGTATATTTTGTTATAAAGATGAAGATTGACATTTTGTTAATTAAAAAAAATAAGCACATGTTGTAAACAAATAAACAAATATGCTCTGTTAAATGTGTTTTTACTACTTTTTGTATTTTGTATAATTATCTATAGGTAATGAAGATATATTAACATGATACGGAGCCCGGGAAGTCACCTGTTGGAAAAAAAAAAAAAAATCCGTGGCGACGGTTTTGCAATCCGTCCGCTCAGTTTATAAACCGTACTCACGAATTCTAAAACTGTTCCCTCGGTTTAACAAATCGTGCCCACGGATTAATAAACCGTACCCACGAGTTTCTAATCCGCACTCTCAGATTTGTAAACCGCGCCTTCAGATTTTGCAATCTGTACCCACAAATTCTTAAACCGTGCCCACGCTTTCGCAATCCGTTCCGTTCCGTTCCCACGGGTTTGTAAACTGTACTCACGGATTTGTGGCTCCTCCCCCAGTCTGTGCCGGCAGCATTGCATTGTGTTTATAAACTTTCATTTTCCAAAACTGTAAAAGGTTGTAATAGGTTATATAAAAATTAAAATAATTATTATGGTTATTACATTTAGGCTACATATTTAGACTATAGGCTATGCTTTTATCCTAAACGACTTACAAAAATGGAACACAGCAATTAGTCAAATGTCAGTCATAATACAGGTTATTATAATTGTTGTTGTGTATGAATACATCAAATTGTCTTAACTGCGTCTGCATGCTTCAAGTGATTCTCAATTGTAGCGGGTATGGGGTGGAATATATTCGATTTAATACGTAATACAGTAATACGTTTATCATAAAATAATTTATGAATGCTTTATTTGTAAGCAAAAATTATGCAAAAAATGTAGGCATATATGTTTTATTTATAAACATATTACTGTATTACTAAGTAAACTCATTTATAGTTTTAAACTCTAATAATAATAATAATTATTATTATTACATTATAGGCTACAAGTGGACATTTCAAGCTTTATATTGTTTCCGATTCGTGTGATTCAAACATTTCCAATAGCCTATAGCGTTATTAAGTCCAAAAGTCAAACTGTATAGCTTGTAATATTTTACAAAATTCACAACATGTTTATACCGACATATTCTGCTTCAATCCATATTTGTAGGCATTTAAGACTTTCAAAAACAAAACTGTGCCTTGCTTTCTCATGCCGTATTACAGAGCCCGGGAAGTCACCTGTTGGAAAAAAAAAAAAAAATCCGTGGCGACGGTTTTGCAATTCGTCTGCTCAGTTTATAAACCATACTCACGAATTCTTAAACTGTTCCCTCGGTTTAACAAATCATGCACATGGATTAATAAACCGTAAAATACCCACGAGTTTCTAATCCGCGCTCTCAGATTTGTAAACCCCGCCTTCAGTTTTTGCAATCTGGAGCCTATACTCACAAATTCTTAAACCGTGCGCGCACGCTTTCGCAATCAGTTCCGTTCCCACGGGTTTGTAAACTGTACTCACGGATTTGTGGCTCCTCCCCCAGTGTGCCGGCAGCATTGCATTGTGTTTATAAACTTTAATTTTCCAAAACTGTAAAAGGTTGTAATAGGTTATATAAAAATTAAAAATAATTATTATGATTATTACATTTAGGCTACATATTTAGAATATGCTTTTATCCTAAAAGACTTACAAAAAAAGGAACAGCAATTAGTCAAATGTCAGTCATAATACAGGTTAGACAATAATCTTTATTGTAAGACTTAGCCTAAGACGAGTGCTTCAAGTGATTCTCAATTGTAGCGGGTGGGGTGGATATAGGCAACGATTTAATATGGATAACATCAAAATATTTTGTTTATTTGTGATAGGCCTAATCTTAGAACTTTATTATTGTCTAACTTGACTGATATTTGACGAATTGCCGTGTTCATTTTTTGTAATTTTTGGACAATAGCGTCTTCTAAATATGTAGCCTAAAATTGTATTAATATTATTATTTGAGTTTATAACTAAAAATAAGTTTACTTAAGACAGTAATATGTTTATCATAAAATAATTTATGAATGCTTTATTTGTAAGCAAAAATTATGCAAAAATAGGCCTATTTTATCCAAAACTGTAAAAGCGTTTAAAAATAAACCATTGATAAATTATTTTATGCCAAACATATTACTGTATTACTTGGTGAACTCATTTTGTTATAAACTCTAATAATAATAGGCTAATTATTATTATTACATTTTAGGCTACATATTTAGAAGACGCTTTTGTCCAAAACTTACAAAAAAGGAACAAAGCAATTTGTCAAATATCAGTCATAATACAGGTTAGACAATAATAATAAAGTGCTAAGATTATCACAAATAACCACAAGATTGTGACGCTCATCATTCATATTAAATCGTCTATTCCAACATATTCCAGCATTATTGTGGAGGGCGCACTGCATGGATGCGCCGGCGAGATCACTTGCATTTTTCTATCAACAGTGGAAACAACTTAAAATAGGCTACTAAATAGGCTATTTAAAATAGGCTAATTTCTGGTCATACAAAAAGGAATACATCATTCGCAACTACTTTTATTTGTGTAAACTCACAATAACAAGTAAAACGATGTGCTTTTGTAAAATAACTTTCATGGTCTCCGTGAACTGGGTCTCATGAACTGAAAAACAGCGCCTACCTCACAGACATTAGAAAAATGCATGCAGCCACCACCGGAATCAAATTCCATTCATAAATGGATGTGTTATGTTAGGATATGTAGTCTACGAAATTTAAATTCTAATGAATGTGAAAATTTAGCTAATGACGATTTAAGGTTTTGCACTGTCGCCCAAAGCTTAGGTTATAGCCTAATTAATTTGTTTTATTTCGTGAAATATCAATCTTATCAAAATAATTTAATAATGATGATATAAATAATAATAATAAAATAGAGGATATTTTGTGGTAACATTTGGGCTACTACAGCCAGGCTAGAGCATGAGCCGCCTAATACCCAACACGATTTCCTGCTCGGAGGATCGGAAACTTTTCCAATGCTAATACAATGCTTTCAAAACTGAAAAAAGCACATTCAAAGAATGATGGCAAACTCTATACATTTCTATTGAAATATAAAATAGTAGCAGAAAATTTACAATGAAATTAAATAATAATTATATAGGACTAATTAATGGCTGCATAATGATTTTGTTTCATTACTTGGACTATAGCCTACAGTAAAAAATATATATTTTTAATTGTTTTTGTTCAGATTGTTACAATCACTCAGATGAGTTGTGCAACTGCATAATCAAGGTCAGAGAGATTGATTCTGCTTCAGTATCACGTCTTCATGTCAGGTCCGACTGGAGGGCTTTGTCCACACCACATCACAGACAATATCAT
Source organism: Chrosomus eos (assembly GCA_036326025.1). Lineage (NCBI taxonomy): Eukaryota > Metazoa > Chordata > Actinopteri > Cypriniformes > Leuciscidae > Chrosomus > Chrosomus eos. Next base: position 54,042,414 of record CM070818.1, read on the forward strand.
CCAAAGCAGGCAAAGGGAAAATCCAGATCTTGACAACATTATCCACACCTTACTCTTTCTTGTCCTCCTCCTGCTTTGATCTGCAGCTCTTGAGACATATGGCATGTTAACTGGTTGCGCGCGCACTCTCACCCTCACCGCACTGTCGGCCACCACCTGAGACCAATTTTTATTTTAAAACAAATATTATTATTTTACTAGTAAAACTATGGGTTAACTTATATTTGTAAGGGCCTGTCTGTCATCTATCTATCTTTACGTATTTATGGTGCTATTCAGTAGGCTTTATAATGAAGTTATAATAACTGCATCCAATTTCTATATTTTTTGTCATTTTATTTGATTAGTTGTGTGCCATCCCCATTTTTTTCTTTTAAGGACGATATCAATTATATATATATATATATATAATTGATATCGATTATTTACTTATCTTGTAAATACAAATACATTTTTATTAAATGGGTTAAGACATAAGCTAGCCTATAACTAGCTATAACTTGCTGTTAATAGACATATCACAGGGGGGTTAAATGACCAAATATGTAATTCGAAGATAATTCATAACTCTGAAACAACATCAACTCTTATTGATTCCAACTGCAACGTTATTTTGATTTATTGCATATCTTTCGCGCTAATCGCGAAGCAACAAACTCATGACAAACTTAAATAAAGTAAAAAAAATCCTCTTTTCAACCCACCCACCGTAATAATGTTTATCAATGTTTATTATAACCGAAAGTAGCCTAAGCTAAGTTACCTGGAAAGAAGTGTAATATATAATTTGGAAAGAATGATGTTATGGATTCCCGTCTCTGTATTAACGAAGCGCATCAGGGCACGCACCCAACTGAAGATGCCAGGTGACGTAGGCTCATCGTATCCATTACGTAAAGCGCTCGTTCTCAATCTCATGAATAATACATACAAAAACGAAGGTGTGCATCACCAAATTAATAGTCATTAGAATGATTACAAACAGTTACGACAGGCAGTGTCAACGTGACACAACACCTTTATTTTATTTGAATTATTCATGATAGAGTGACCCAAGCACTACGCTGCGCTTACCTCATCAGCCATCATAAGCCAACGACATTGACGGAAGGGTAACTTGCAGGAAACTGAATAGATAGGTCACGAGTGTAATAGCTCTCCAAATCTATCCAACATTTTGCCGAGAATATAATCTCTTGTTCTGTGTGTATTATTAAAATATATATATATTTTTTTACAAAATACATAAATCTCTCGTCTCAGGGGGATATGAGGGTGGAAAGCATGTTAATTCGAAAATACTACAGGTTTTCTAATACAAAGCTTAATGCTATATCCTGAATTGTCCCTTTAAATTATGCTGTAATTATTAGGCTATATAGTTGTAGCCTATATTCTGAAAAGACATTGTTCAACATGTATTTTCACATTAAAAACTGCTATTTAAAAGCTTAATCTAGTTAGGTTCTCTGTGTTTGAGCATGAGCACCAATCCAGTAGGTGGTGCTAATGTCCAGATAATTTACGTGTTAACACGCAATTTACGTGTTAACACGCAATTTACGTGTTAACGCGTAATTACGTGTTAACGCGTAAATTGCGTGTTAACGCGTAAATTGCGTTTTAACACGAAAATTGGGTGTTTACACCATAGAAATCATATAGAGACTAGAAGCCCTATTGGTCGCTGGAAACCGAGAAATCCGGCCGCCATCTTGAACCGGTCGTATTCCTAGTTTCGTTGCGTGGCAGCAGATTAGATGCCAGAGCATCGTGGAGCATTTTCCTGTTCTAATCGCCGAACCATCGAAAATAGGGCTTTTCACAAGTAAGTCTTAACATTACCGTACTATTGGTTGTATTTTGTGAATAGAATATTACCAGATAATCGAGAAGGAGCAAGGATATTTGCTATTACTGTACTGAAATCGTTGTGAAATGCTGTTTACTGCATCAGCCGGTGTTCACCCGGCATGGAGAGAGGTGGGGTAACTGTTAAAGTAATAATTACAAGAGCTTAGGTTATCAGATAAGCATTCAACTGCCCTGTTGTATAGGTTATTTGTGTTTGCGCACATGAAATCAGGAAGCAATGTAACACACGCATGACGATGCTTATTTGAGTTACCCCTAGTTTTATTGATAACCTATATCTTATCATATGCGATTTGGCTATTGATATTACAGAAGTCCTGTGGTAAAATTACATTAACTTACTCCATCTACCCTTGTAAAGCTAATCCGAATAGGGCTTTAGTCTCGACATTTTCCCCTCCCACATCCACATACAATAAAAAAGGTATAGGCTTAATATTGTCCGAATTTAATTTTTAGAAATTACTGATGCAAACACGTTGAAAAGCTTCTTCTCAATTTGTATTACAGGTGGCTGCGTTCGGTGGCTGCGTTGTGTGTGTGTGTGTGTGTGTGTGTGTGTGTGTGAGAGAGAGAGAGAGAGAAGAGAGAGGAGGAGAGAGAGAGAGAGGAGAGAGAGAGAGAGAGAGTCTGTTCGTGTTTGTTTGTGTGTCTGTTCGTGACGTGTGTATGTGCGTGTCACAAATCATAAATTGTTTCTTCAACTTATTAAAATATCGTACTTTACTGCAACTATCTGTTTCTGCTTCTTTATTATATTTATAGTGTGTGATTTATAAAATACATTATATCCTTCATCACACATATTGTGTCTGGTCACATATCTTATAGCAGAATATTATATTACTGTTAAGCCTACTATGGATATCAAAATAAGCCGAACCATGTATCCTGTATCATAGCTACATGAATGACCTTTGCAGCAAAAAAACCCGCGTGAAAATCAGTTCAGTATTCAGTGAGATATGATTAATTTAATGCGCTGACAGCTCATTACACCAGCCATACAGATTACACTGAGTGGAGCGGATGACCGGTTTAAGATGGCGGCTCCAATTCTCGTCCGTGCCAAGTATGGCGCGTTTTCCGTGCCAAAATCAAACATTCGAACGACCGATCGACCGACCGAACGTCTATCCGAACGTGTTGTACTTTTGAGCGTCTGACCGAGCGGGTTGACCCACGTGACGACCTGACGTGACGTCAACGTCTTGAAATTAGCCGTTTTTTAGCCATGCAAGTATCCAAGCTGATGTGTAAAGACTATAAATGGACATGAAAGGCAATACATATACATATTGTACCCCTAAAACAACACCAACACATTTTTTCTGAACCCTGTGCATGTGAGGTTATGTGTTTTACTTTCAAAGAGCAGAAATACTGTAGGCTAGCCTATATACAGACATGCAATAGTCTTAATTTGACCAATATAATCATTTTAACTAGTTTTTATTAATTGTATTGCCTAATGTAAAGTCAAAAAACACTCGAAATTAATAAATGTAGCCTATCATTTAAAAAAAAACAGATCCAGAAGGTTTCCATAAATATAAATACGCCTATCAGATTTATTTCTTTGGAAATGTATATAATAATATGAATAAAAATGAATATATATATATATATATATTTTTTTTTATATATATATATATATATATATATATATATATATATATACATGTTTATGCGTCTTTGTTGTTTCTGTTTGATTGTTTGTTTGTAAACAATGTTCTGTTATGTTGAGAATAAGAGTTTCTGTTTTTAGATTTATATCTTTGGATATACCGGTATATATATATATATATATATATATATATATATATATATATATATACTTCCTGCTCAGCTACTGTTCGGACGCTCTTGCTTACTGCTCCGCGCTTTGCTCTATCGCTTTTATTTTTTTATTGCTCTATCGTGTTTATATTTTCATATTTTATTTCCTTTTTATCACCTAATTTTAACTTCAGCAAATCAGCACAGTGCTCAAACGCTTGATTACTAGAAAAAAGCGGAATACTTTTCTTCGACCAGCCTCCCACTGAAAGCTTACATTCCGGGGAAGAGAAAACACAACTGCCTACATTCATAAGGATAAGAGAAAATGCCTCTTCTGGAATCTACTTGCTGCACTAACTGCCAGAGACTTTTACAAAGGATTGCAGTTCTTGAAACAAAGTTACTTATGGGACCTCCAAACCAGACAGAACACACAACAGAGCTTCATCATGGACGCCCTCAGCATACAGCCGGTGAGTCCCATGAATCTAGTGCTCCAATACAGGCCATACTGAGTGTAGAGAAACAAGCCGATCGACTTACAAATCGATGGCACAAACAGGGAGCGAGACCCAAAGGCACTCGAGACATCAGATTGTCACGAGCATCACACATTGCCGCAGTAGCATCCTCTACCCCAGATACGGCTCTGACAAGGATTGCAAACACTGGTCTCCTACCACCGCCTATACATCTTGAGAACAGATTTGCAGTATTAATGAATGAGGAATCCCTGAATGTGATGAATATGATCGAACACAGACTGAATCAGCCAGTAGCTAACACTGCTAACAGGCGCTCAAGGTCGAGCAGACAGCGGCACTCAGCTCAGAGCGCAGCCGAGCCCAGGACTCTGATAGTGGGTGACTCTATAATCAGAAACATTAGTAGCAGGGACACAACAACATGCTGCCTTCCACAAGCAACAACTTCTGATGTAAACAGGGAACTTCAGAACATTCTGATGAAACATAAGACTGCAAATCGACTCATTGTTCATGTGGGGAAGAATGATATTCATAAAGGGCAGTCAGAACTCCTTAAGAAGGATTTCAATGAACTTTTTGAAACACTTAAAAGACTGAAAGTTCAGACATTCATCAGTGGACCACTCCCAGCAAGAGGAACAAACAGGTTTTCACGGTTGCTTGGGCTTAACACATGGCTGCAAAAAACCTGCAATATAAAAGGACTGAACTTCATTGACAACTTCAATCTTTTCTGGAATCAGAGGCAACTGTTTCAACAGGATGGGCTCCACCCAAACAAACTTGGCTCAAGAGTGCTAAAGGACAATATCTTCTTTTCAATCCATCATCCTTCTGCAGTATGTGCCAATCCACTCAACCTGAATGGCACACACACACCTGGACACAGTATTAATGACCACAGGACTTCACTTCTGCACCTGAATGGACATGCGGCTGACACATCACACAAGGACAATGATAACACCACTCAGCCACAACAACCTCTGCTGACGGACACAATCTCAGCTGAGTCCTGCCCACAGAGCTCACCACAGACAGACTGTGACATACTAGAACTGCTAGAAGATTCAGCACCCAAGGACGACTTTCTGGAAAACAGCCAGGAAATCCAGGACAGCATATTACAGCCTCCGATAACACCAGAACAACAGCAAACACCAGACACGTTATCCCTCTCTCCAGCAACTCCACTTCTGTGCTTCTCAGAGAAAATGGAACAACTGGTGTATGCTGGAACCAGACTATCCCACTCTTTTGCAAGCCCCCAGATGTCAACCAAAAAACGGCAGGCCCCACAACCACCAAAGCCTGCGGGCCCAGCTCGCCCTCCCCCTCCTCCTGTGAGAGCTCTTCGGCCTCTGCCACAGCGCCAGGGCCCGCACCCTCCTCCAGCGCCTCGCTGTGTACCAAAAACAACTGATATCAGCTCTCAGTGATATGTGTCGGGTCCCCGCTATGATAACAGTAACTTTCTTAAATGTTTACAAAACAAGCGGGAACCCAGTGTGCCTGAATCTTTCCCTATTGCTGTTCAACTACATGATAGAAAATCTAAGGCCTTCAAAAGCCGTACAGCAAACCCATCTAATCTGGTGCCTATTACACGCCAAACTAAGATCGCTGTGGGGACAAAAAGTAAGACCGTTAAGTTAGCACTTTTAAACATCCGCTCACTTAAAAATAAATCACTTCTAGTCAACGACTTAATAACCACATACAACCTGGACTTTATGCTTCTAAATGAAACTTGGCTAGAAGACAGCTGCAGTGCAACAGTCCTCAATGAAACATCCCCTCCTAACTTTACTTTTATGAGTGCTTGCAGAGCGGGTAAGAGAGGCGGGGGCTTAGCTGCTCTTTTTAAAGATGTCTATCAATGTAAGCAAAAATCACTTGGGAATTACCCATCTTTTGAATATCTGGGTATTGTGTTAAAAGGTGCTCCACGTATTTTACTTATCATTGTTTACAGGCCTCCAAAATACTCTCCAGCCTTTGCTGAGGACTTTACAGAACTGTTATCAACAATTTCCTCTGAGTTTAACTGTTTTGCCATTGCTGGAGATTTTAACATTCACATAGATAATGCAGAAACCAATATGGCAAAAGAAATCAAAACTGTTTTAAAAACTTTTGATCTGACACAGCATGTAAATGGACCCACACATAATCGTGGACACACTCTAGATCTACTTATCAGTACGGGTCTAAACCTCTCATCGATGGTTATTAAGGATGTAGCACTGTCTGATCATTTCTGTATTTTCTTTGATATTTTGATCTCTCCTGCCATTGAAGCTAGATCTGTGTCTGTCAAGAAGAGATGCTTAAATGAGAACAGTAGTGTGCTATTTATGAAGGCTATATCATTAAAACCAAGCATATCTGCTGACTCTGTTGATTTTCTCCTTGAATCTTTTAACTCAAAAATTAAAAGTGTAATTGATGATATTGCTCCTGTGAAAGTCAGGAAGAATAGTGGTAGACAAAAAGCACCTTGGAGAAACTCAACAGCAGTGCAAAATATGAAAAGACAATGCAGAAGAGCAGAGCGCATGTGGCGGAAGACAAAACTTGTAGTCCATTATAACATCTACAAAGACAGCATCCATGCTTTTAATATGGAACTAGGCAAAGCTAGACAGACTTTCTTCTCAAATATTATAAACAGCAACTTAAACAACACACGCACTCTTTTTGCTACTGTAGAGAGACTGACAAACCCCCCAAGCCAGATTCCAGTGAAATGCTCTCAGACAGCAAGTGCAGTGAGTTTGCTTCTTTCTTCTCTGAGAAAATCAATAATATCAGAAAGGTGATCAGCTCATCCTTGAGTTGTGCTGGGGTCAAACAGATCCGACCACTACCTGAGAAAGTAGTTACTATGTCTGTTTTCGAAGAAATTGATGGCAAAATTTTGGAAGAAACCGTACAGCACCTTAAAACATCAACCTGCGCCCTTGACACACTTCCCACATCTTTTTTCAAAAGTGTGTTAAACAGTTTAGAAGCAGATCTCCTAGAAGTGGTAAATGCCTCACTTCTCTCTGGGAGTTTTCCAAACTCCCTGAAAACTGCAGTTGTCAAGCCCCTCCTGAAAAAGAGCAATCTAGATAAGACCATATTAAGCAATTATAGACCGATCTCAAATCTTCCCTTCATAGGCAAGATCATTGAAAAAGTTGTCTTCAATCAGCTGAACAAATTCTTAAGCTTGAATGGTTACTTTGACAATTTTCAATCTGGTTTCCGATCGCATCACAGTACAGAGACAGCGCTCATAAAGATAATAAATGATATTCGCTTAAATACTGATACAGGCAAATTATCAGTGCTGGTACTACTCGACCTCAGTGCTGCATTTGACACTGTCGATCACAACATACTTATTGACAGGCTTGAAAACTGGGTGGGGCTTTCTGGGAAAGTCCTAAAATGGTTCAGGTCATACTTAGAAGGGAGAGGTTATTATGTGAGTATAGGAGACCATAAGTCTGAGTGGACATCCATGATATGCGGAGTCCCCCAAGGCTCAATTCTTGCACCACTCCTATTCAACCTGTATATGCTCCCAATGAGCCAAATAATGAGAAAGAACCGAATCTCTTACCACAGCTATGCAGACGACACACAGCTCTACTTAGCCCTATCGCCTAACGATTACAGCCCCATTGACTCCCTGTGCCAATGCATTGATGAAGTAAATGGTTGGATGTGCCAAAACTATCTTCAGTTAAACAAAGACAAAACTGAAGTCATTGCGTTTGGAAACAAAGATGAAGTTCTCAAGGTGAATGCATACCTTCACTCTAGAGGTCTAACAACTAAAAATCAAGTCAGGAATCTTGGTGTGTCTCTAGAGTCAGACCTTAGTTTCAGTAGTCATGTCAAAGCAATTACTAAATCAGCATACTATCATCTGAAAAATATTGCAAGAATTAGATGCTTTGTTTCCAGTCAAGACTTAGAGAAACTTGTGCATGCTTTCATCACCAGCAGGGTGGATTATTGTAATGGACTCCTCACTGGCCTTCCTAAAAAGACCATAAGACAGTTGCAGCTCATACAGAACGCTGCTGCTAGGATTCTGAGCAGAACCAGAAAATATGAACATATCACACCAGTCCTCAGGTCTTTACACTGGCTCCCAGTTACATTTAGGATTGATTTTAAAGTATTATTACTGGTATATAAATCATTCAATGGGCTAGGACCTCAATATATTGCAGATATGCTCACTGAATATAAACCCAACAGATCACTCAGATCATTAGGATCACATCAGTTAGAAATACCAAGGGTTCACTCTAAGCAAGGAGAGTCTGCTTTTAGCTACTATGCCAGCCGCAGCTGGAACCAGCTTCCAGAAGAGATCAGATGTGCTCCTACAGTAGTCGCATTCAAATCCAGACTCAAAACACTTCTGTTTAGCTATGCTTTTACTGAATGAGCACTGTGCCACTGTTCGTCCGACTGTTTTTACTGTACTTTATTTTATTTCTTATTCTAAAATGTTTTAATTATTCTTATTTGTTTTGATTATTTTATTTTCTCCTATGTAAAGCACTTTGAATTACCATTGTGTATGAAATGTGCTATATAAATAAACTTGCCTTGCCTTGCCTTGCCTATATATATATATATATATATATATATATATATATATATATATATATATATATATATATATATATATACATATATTTTTATATATATATATATATATATATATATGTATACATATATTTTTATATATATATATATATATATATATATATATATATATATATGCACACACACACACACACACACACACACACACACACACACACACACACACACACACACACACACACACACACACACACACACACACACACACACACACACACACACACACTCACACACACTTATATTTTAAACTGTTGTGACCTGTGCATCTACAGTTTAAAATAATTGCACAAAAAAGCTAATATGAAATATTGTTACTGAAAGTTCTATAGCATATTTAAAATTATTTAGCCTATTTATTTTTCCAACAAATGTTACAAGTCCAAAAAAGTCTATACTGTCATGTTGCTCTTCGGTCACGTTTGACCAAACAATTTTCTGTTTTAATTAAAAAAAATCACAATTATACATAAATGAACTGGTAGGGGAACATGAGTGTAACATACAATTAGAGTTTTTTACTGTAACCTTTTTGGCTTTTGGAATTGGACTACTGTATTTTTACACTATGTGGAAGTGCTGAATATACAGACATTCATTACGTACTATACAATATTCAGTACAATACTATACTTGGGAGTGCATACAGTGTACGATTTATTCACCTTACTACTGTCAGTAGCAATTACTATAGCCTACTTTTTTTTTACATAACACTGCAAAATTGATTTGCAATACTCTTTTCTGTAACTGCTTACTTTGGATTCCGTGTTCTCCATTTTTGAATGCAGTGTCTAATGAATGAGTGTTTATAATATTGAGCTGGATATGATTTGAAAGCATTGCACAGATAATGATTTTTTGATTTTGACAGAAGAGTCAGATGTTCTCTGAATGTAGTTTGAAAGTTTTGTGTTTAAGGTTTTGAGAAAGTGGGTGATGGTTCCAAGAAATGTTTTTTAGCAATTCAGGAAACCTGTAAAATAGATTAAAAACATGCATAAAATGTTTTATCAAAAAAATAAAAATAAAAAAAAATAATAATAATAAAAAGTGATTCTTCTAATCAAGCATGATCTTTTATTTCAATAACTTAGAGATCTCAACACTGACTCAATCTTAAATAAAATGTCTAAATTATCATAATCTTTCACAAATAAACATCATAAATGTTAAAGTGGAAAGGTTTATTTAAGACATGTGTATAAGAGTTCTAATATTACATAGTCAGCTGAATATACTTTACTTTGTAATTAAGGTTCGTTGATTTGCATGTCTGCCACAGATAAATAATGAGGCAAAACGAAATGATTGATAATTTTCATAAAATCATCTGTAACACGTTCCTACATGTGCTTACGTGTTGTTAACGCGTTCCCATGGCGACCGGTCGGCAGTGCGAGTAACCGATCGTCTTCCCAACGTGTTGTTAACGTGTGAAGACACGTTGTAACACGTTTGTGTTTTTCTTACCTTAGTTTAACTTCTTATGCTTCTATTGTATCCTCTAACTAGTCCACATTTGATTATTGGCTGATTTAGAAAGTTATGTGCTGTGTATTATTAAAGTTAAATATAGCAGCAGAGGCTATTAGGCTAACAAACTGAGCATTGACGGCTAATTCGGAAAAGCACGAGATATTCCACATAATTGTTCTCTATCTCCCATTAAAACGGAAGTTTTGGGAACAGACAATGTCTCATATTCACATTCAAATGCAGCGAAAACGGCAGCCCGATCTGCTTTTGTATGCATGTAAAAAGCCCATATCCTATAAAATATACTGACCATTTATATCAGACAAATTGATTTTACAAACGTAACAATTGTGGTCTCAGATAAACATGTTTATTCCTACTCTATAGAGGTTAAGATATGTCTGAATCTCAGGAAGATATCTTTGATCAAGTAGATACAGTATCTCTGTAAATGCAAATAAAATTGATGTTCTTTATTTCATTCAAGACCTTACACCAAAATCAACGTGTCTTCTATGGAAACTGAACATGTGTTTATATTGTATAACCTCAATTAAAACATCCAGAGCTGACTATGAAAAATCAGATTCGAGCGGTTGAGATAGGCAGGTCCACTGTAAAGGTTGAATTGTAATACATCAAAGTATTAACTAAAATAGGTTTATGTTGAACTATTTTAATATTGAACAAACTAATAAATACATATTTTCTGTAGTGACAACTCCCAATATTGATATTTTTGGCAGCCAACTTAAAAAAAAAAAAAATGATGCAATAATTAATGTACATTTTTCCCATTAAAAAATAATAACAAAAAAATTGTTTTCTAATTTTTAAAAAAATATTTTTTCAATGAATGCAGTATTTCAGATTAATATAGAAACTAGGCCTTTTAAATTAAATTGTTTAAATCAGATAGGCGACATCTGTTGAGAGAAAATAAAATAAAACCTGTCATGTCATGGTGTTACCACTAGATGCCAGTATAGCTCTCTGGAAAGGCTTGTTAATTCTCTAGTTTTTGGACAAAATTACTTACTTTTAAACTGTGGATTTGAATATTTTTTTTTTATTCTCAAATAATAGGCCTACTTTTTGTCGAAGTTTATAAAAAAATACATTTTTATTTGAAGTGTACACGTTGTTGCATTATTATTACAGTCAAACCTGAATAAAGAGAAAGCATTTTGGTACACGTAACATTCAAATTCAATAAATAAAATTTTATCACAGCTTAATCCATCTGAATCTGATCTCATTTCAACCTCTTATTTCAGTCTCCTGACTCAATGATGCTGTGTGGTAATAGCCCTACCAGTTCATTAGCGTATAATTGTGAATTTTAAAATTCCAAACAGAAAAGTTTGGTCAAAAGTGACCGAAGAGCACCATGACAGTATTGACTTTTTTGGACTTGTAATATTTGTTGGAAAAGTAAATTCATTATTTTAATTATTCTATATAAAACTTCCAGTAACAATATTTCTTATTACAGTAAAGTGTTGTAGCTTTTACATTTCTGGAATATCCTATTATTGGAGCACTAATGCTCTTTAATAATTTAATCCTCCACCGGTGAACCCCAAATCTCCAACACAGAAACTCTTATTCTCAACACAACATTGTTTACAAACAAACAAACAAACACACACAAACAATAAAGATGCATAAATAGGTCTTAAGTTCATAACATTTATTATCTATTATTAAATATTTTAAACTGTATTCACAGGTCACAACAGTTTAAAATGTAAATGTATACATTATATATATATATATATATATATATATATATATATATATATATATATATATATATATATATATATATATATATATATATATATATATATAAATGGATATTTTATATCCATTTTTATATATATTATTATATTATATACATTTCCAAAGATATAAATCTAATATTCATATTTATGAAAACCTTCTGGATCTGTTTTTTTTTTTTTAATGAAAGGCTACATTTATTAATTTGGAGTTTTTTTATGGACTGTGAGAACATTGTACTTTTGGGCAATAAAATGAACAATAAAAACTAGTTAAAATGATTATATTGCTCAAATTAAGACGATTGAATGTCTGTATATATGCTAGCCTACAGTATTTCTGCTCTTTGAAAGTAAAACACCTAACCTCACATGCACAGGATTCAGGAGAAATGTTTTAGTGTTGTTTTAGTGGTACAATATGTATATGTATTGCCTTTCATGTCCATTTATAGTCTTTACACATCAGCTTGGATACTTGCATGGCTAAAAAACTGCTAATTTCAAGACGTTGACGTCACGTCAGGTCGTCACGTGGGTCAACCCGCTCGGTCAGACGCTCAAACGTACAACACGTTCGGATAGACGTTCGGACAGACGTTCGGTCGGTCGATCGGTCGTTCGAATGTTTGATTTTGGCACGGAAAACGCGCCATACCAATAGGCAGTAGCGGTCGATAGGGCGTCTACCTATATGATGTCTATGGTTTACACGACAGTTTCACACGTTTTGACCCTTTTGGCCTTCCATACGCTCGTGTCTGAGCGTGCAAGTCCGAGAGTGCAAGTGACGTCACTTGTCTGCAGCCAGACGCTATTGAATTTTTCCCCTTGAAATAATGTGGACTTTCCATTTGTTACAGACATAAATGGAAAAGCTAGATTGGCTGATTTTGGCATAAGTCGCAGACTAAAACAGGGCGAAACCACCGTACGAACAAGAATTGCTGGAACTAGATGCTGGAAGGCAAAAGAGACCATAAAGGAGAAGGTCAACATTGGGTACAAGAGGAGCTCCGACATTCAGGTGTGTTTTCAATATTAATCAACTCAAAAGTGTTTTGTTTAGTGAGAAAGAGACTGAATGTAGTTGCAATAATCGCTTGAGAATCCGTACAACTATAACAATGGATGACTATTATTCTGAAACATGAAACAAGAACTGATAAAGGCACAGTTTGATCTTTGGTTAACCAATCACCAAAAAGGGGAGTTTAATGCTTGCCTGCACTTGAAAATCAAATATTCAATCTGATTATTCATTTTCTACCACTGAATATTTTGAAAAACTGAAGGCAGTTTTTTATTTATTTAATTTTTTACATTTTTCGGCATCCAATTTATAAAAAAAAATTATGAATCCAACAATGCAATGGGTTTTTTACTAAATATTCTGGATTAGTGATAACTGTAACCTGTTTGAAGGTTGCTGGGATGTTAGTGTACTACATTCTCTCTGGAGGACACCATCCATTTGGTGAAGATGTTGATTGTAAGTCCAACATTTTAAGAGGAAGATACTCACTGGAACATCTGGATGATGATATAGCGAAGGATCTCGTAGAGTGGATGATCAATGAAAATCCAGAGGAGAGACCAACCGTGGAGCAAACCCTTGCACACCCCTTCTTCTGGACTGATAAGAGGTATACTGTGGTTTTGATGACATTTGACTGGATAAATACAGTAATCAAGTTAAATAAATATTTCCAGAGTGTCCATGTGCCATTAATCCCAACATATTCATTTTAAGCCTAAAAACAATCTATGTTTTCAATCCCAATTTATTTGTGTGTAGCTTTTAACATGACACGATTAGAGACACTATACTGCCCTACAAAGCAAAAAGGCAGTAACTACGCAGAGTGCAGAACAGAGAAAAATGACTTTAAAGTTATCCTGTCATCCAGCCTAAGTAGTTGTAGATAGATTATTGGACATGTGGCTGTTTTGTCACTTTGTATTAGCTTATTCTTTGTACATATCAATCCTCATATTTAATTTGATATTTTACCCCTATTTTGCAGTTACTGTATTCTTGCATTGTATTACTTACCAAAAATGTGGCACCCTACCAAGGAAAAAGGCAGTAACTACAGATTCTCCAAAAACAATTTTGCCAAAACTTGCTCTGGGTGTGTTAGACTGTATTTGAAATAATTGGAACCATTTGGAAAACATTTTTGTGTTGCGAAATAGTGTTGCGGAGCAGGCGTGTTATGGATACGTGCATGGTGTACATTTTTAGTAATCAAAAATCATGTCTAATTCATTGAAATCATGAAACTTTTATTATAAACTATTATTAAACTTATACAATATTTTATACTATACGAAATTCTAATATATTAATTACATTTATTTTAATCATATGAAATTAAACAAACATTTTTGGTCAAATAACATGCTGCACAATGAGCTTTAGCCTACTTTTATAATTAAAACATTGAAGAAAAATTGTGATTATTCCTTTAAAAAATAAGTTTTAATCTTAATTTATTTGTTTTAGTGTTAGAAGTTTTATTACATTGAGACATTTATAAATTCTACTGTACAACAGTAATATATTTCTGTCAAGTTAAACCGAACTTTTATTTTGACGGGTTGCCGTGAAGACCTTGAGTTTCTGTGTTTATGACATGACGATAGTTTTTCTCAAATGAAGCGGTTAAATGCTCACAAAGTGACTTTAAGAGCGGATCTAGATTGGTAGGGAACAATTAGGGAAAACACTGCATCTCAAACAAAATGTGTGTGAAGTTAGAAGGGTGAAATCGCAAATGTTAAAACCGTCCCGTGTGTTCACCATGGCAACAGTAACTACACTCCGCAGTAACACGGTGATTTTTTTGTGGGGTAAAACATAACAAGAATACAGTAATGGATGTTACTGTACTCTTGCTTTGTTTCACTAGGGCTTTTTGCAGTTACTGTACAAACGACTACCATTTTTCTCCAAAACGACACACATTTGAGATAAGATGTTTTGTCACATAACAAAGGATGCCTTGAATGTCATGAAAATGATAATAACTCATTTTTGACCAAAAATGCAGTTACTGCCTTTTTGCTTTGTAGGGCAGTATAGAGATGACATAGCGGTCATAATATAGCTATATATGATAAAGCTGATTGTATAATGTTTCTGAAATCGTCTCAGGAGAGTGCGGTATCTGAATATATTGGGAAATGAGAAAGAGGCTGAAAACTGTCGTAATGCAGATACGGAGCTCCTTAATGCCATTGCAAAATACACAGAGGGGAAAAGCTTTACTGAATGGAAATCTAAAGTAAGTTTAACCTTAATGCAGTCCATATAACTCATGAATGCATACAAAATAAGATAATTTTTCCTATAGTTATATTCTCCTGTGAATGTTTTATTTGTATTTTTTTATCAGACATGAGCAACCTAAAGTGAAAAAGCAATCAATGGCTTTAGACACCTGCAATTATTGCCCAGATTAAGACATACAATTGACCTTTCTATTATTATTAGGTTAAAGTTGAAGTAAATTTGAACTGGAATCCATTGCAGCTTCATTATTAAGTGCCAAAATATCTTTTTCTCAGTTGCCGTCTGAGATTGTCCAGAAACTGGATGGTAAGAAGAAAGCCTATCCTGAGAACACACTGGGCCTACTGCGTTTTATACGCAACCTACACGAGCATCAGTGAGTAATTAACAAATTAATTAATAATTACTGTTGAATTATGGAAAAAAAATGCACAACCCAACCTGGTACTGTGTTTACAATGCAAGGTGGAGTAATGTAACAACTGAGCAATAATGATCAACAGAAGGAAAGAAGTATCATACATTTGTAAGAAATTAGACTTTCTTGCACAATAATTGTGTTGTTTTTGTATTGTTCTCTCCACAGGAAAGCAGATGCTGCGAAAACCAACCTGATGACTAAATTCCCTGATCTTTTTGGGATGTGTACCTGTTTGCTAAGGAGAGAGGATGGAACGCCAGAGAAAGTGTCAGCATGGACATCAACTCAGCATCATGATTGTTACCTAAATCCGGGATAAACTTTAATTTTGCAGTCAACAATGATTTCCACACAGTGACTGATCACAAAAATTGTACAGTGACACTGAGTAAAGCTTTTATATATATATTTTAGGTTTTCTCTTAGTTACAAAAAAAATTTGTTAAATATATACCAATATATAAACACATATATATATATAATACATTTATATATATATAATGTAAAATATTTTGTAATTGCATGCAAATGATCTCATGGATAATGAAACCTCAGTGCTGCGAAAAATCTAAATCAAAAAGTGTCTTAACCTGTGATTGGCAGAAAAACATGTCATACATTCATTTATCATAAATCACACCTTTTGATAACCCTTTGGACATAATTTAACAGGAAGTAAATATATGTCAACTTGTTACATATATGACGATTGCACATTACAGTAGCCTACTGTAAAACTCCCCATGGAGAAACATCTGATGTATCATCCATGATTTGCTTTTGAATTAAATGGTCATTAAAATTAACAAATTAAAAGAAAATAATGAAGTCGTGTTTTGTGATTCAAATATTAATTGTTAAATAAATAATACAAATATTATAAAAAGTTATGAATAATAATACAATTATTTTGAATCAGTGTGAGTGGACATTTTGGAGAAACTGTAATGAATAAACCACAGCAGCTTTAATCGTTTGTTGACTTTGAGTGCATTCAAGAGATGGTTTTAAAGGGGTTTTAGGCTTTATAATCAGTACACAATATATAATGACTATTCAGCAAATTTAAAACAATGAACAAATGCTAATCATCACTATTCATCTCAAGTGGTCTTATGTTTGTCATATACGTTTCCATTAATTTGTTTTCGCCATCTACTGGTTGGACATGTACAATACCTCTCTACAATAAAAAAATAAGACACTACACTTTTATTGCAAAATTGTTTGATAAATTCGCTAGATATGCACAGTTACTCGCCACGCCCTCACTATTCTGAATACTGATGCTGGTTCAGTGTAGCCTAGGTTCAGTGTTTCACAAAACCCGGATCTTGTGCACCAGCTGACCCAGAGTAAACAGTGGCTGAGAGGAAGGGTGAAGTTTCTGCCTCTCCATAAAGCTCGCGCTTAGCTTTAGATTTTAATAACACCAAATATCGCCAAACACTGGAGGAAATGAACTCGTCCAAAAGAAGTGAAAGTGACTGGCAAGGTTTAGTGAGCGAGGTGAGTGTTGCGTTACTAAAACACGGTGGTGATGATGATGGCTGTTTCCATATGGTGCTGCATCTCTGCCAAAACCACCTGAACTCAAGCTTTACAAAATCGAATGTGCTTTTATGTGGTTAAGTACTGTCTAAATTTTATGTTGCCTATGTTTAAGTGTCCTCTTGACTTAAAAACCCTAATCTAAAATCTAGAAACTACGTCAAATGTGTTCTGTTTTAAATAAATAAATAAATAAGTACCTCCTATATTCAGGTTTTCCAAGACCATGGGAACCCGGTTCTTAAAAGAAAAGAAAAACATTTTTAAGGGGATAAATTAAAATGAGAAATATTTTTGTTTTTGCTTATTTTAATGCTTATTTTGTCTTATTATAAATAATTTTTAGTCATGATAAGGCCTTTGAAGTTTGCTGAGGACCCCTGGTGTAGAAACAGTGGTGAAAAAGTGGTTTAGCTAGTTTGCTGCTAATTTTTTATCTCACTTAAATTGCTTTTGTTAATTTTTATGGAAATTTATTAAAAAAAAGCAATTGTTTTTATTTATTTAACTTTTACTGCCTGCCCTATTGATGCATGATACTTAAATATTTAAAGCCTCATTATAATGCTTGTATTGTTGCTACTATTTTACACATTTTTGTGCCTCACCACACACACTACCAGTTAAGATTTTTTAAAAAGTTTTTTAAAAGTAGTCTCTTTTGCTCACCAAGGTTGTATTTATTTGATCAAAGATAAAGTAAAAACAGTAATATTGTAAAATTGTATTACAATTTAAATAACCTGTTTTCTATTTTAATATATTTTAAAATGTAATTTAAACCTGTGATGGCAAAGCTGAATTTTCAGCATAATTTCTCCAGTCTTTAGTGTCACATGATCCTTCAGAAATTATTCTAAAATGATGATTTGCTGCTCAAGAAACATTTCTTATCATTATATCAATGTTGAAAACAGTTGTGCTGCTTTATATTTTTGTGGAAACCATGATTCTTAAGACTGGAGTAATGGCAGATGAAAATTCAGCTTTTCCATAACAAGATTTTAACAAACATTAATTTTTAACACGTATTCAAATAGAAAAGTTATTTAGAATTGTTATAATATTTAAAAATATGACTGTTTTTATGGTATTTTTGATCAAATAAATGATCACAAATTAATGGTGAGCGTAAGAGACTTCTTTCAAAAACATTATTCCAAACATTTGACCGGTAGTGTACACACTGGGTTCTTGTTTCTGCAGTTCTTGATATGCAAACGTAAACTGGAGAGCAAGAAGGACGGCCTTCTCATTCTGTCCAAAGAGCTGGACACCTGTCAGCAGGAGAGAGACCAGTACAAACTGATGGCCAACCAGCTGAGAGAGACACACCAGGGATTGAAGAAGAAATACAGAGAACTAATTGTGTGTCATCTAAACGATTACTATTCATTATTACTTGTATCTAAATGTGATGATAATTTCTTGGCTTCATAGTTCATCCGTATGCTTTATAATGTATTTCAGGGTGGTGACTCTTCACTTCCCCAGAAAAACGAAATCAGGTCAGCTTATTTATACTTTGTATTATTTCACTTTTCAGTTTCTTGGAGGTCATAACTTTCTCTCTGCTTTTCTGTCTTTCCATTTTTCTCAGGTAAATTTGGCCCAATTGTTGATGGATTCGAGGGAGAGAAATAAGAAGCTCGTTGAAGAGGTGAAGGAACTGACTCAGAGACTCAGTGAGACCCAAGGAGACAATAAGGTACCCATACAACTATTCAAATTAGCTATGTTTGTACCCAAACCTTAAAAAAATTTGAATATCATATAAACATATAAACGAATAAAGCACAGTTTCCATCCCATGTGTTCAAGCAAGTGAACCCATGTGAACTGTAGTGTATGTGTTCTTTTCTTATCCCTGTTGTGATCTTCTCTTCATAGCTGTTAAGAATGACCATCACAAAACAGAGGCTTGGAGATGATGAAGTCGGGTTCAGACATTTCCCTGTTCATGAGCGTGAGGATCTGGTCAGGCAACTGGAGAAAGCAGCTCTACATGTGTGTCTTTATGTTTTATGATTCCCATCCTTATTTATTGCACTTCTCCAGTCCTAATGAATGAGAAAAACATGTTTTTATAGTTCTTTCTTGCATGCTAATCATATATTTTCACTGTAATGACAGTAAATCAAATATGGCACTTTGTTCGAATATCTGCTGGTACTGTTTTTTAAGAGAGAAGAACTTGAAAACAGTCTGAAGACGGTGAGCGACGAACTGCAGGATGTAAAGGCAGAGAGGACCGTGTTCAAGGAGAAAGCTGAACGTCTCAACCTCGAGCTGAACCACATCCTCGGAGGCCAGGAGAAGCGCATCATCGACGTGGACGCCCTCTGCATGGAGAACAAGTTAGGGAGTGTTATTGTAGCTTGTCATATCTTCATGATGTTTAATAATTCAGTGGTTCTCAATAATATTTAATGGCCCACCCATTTAGGCTAGGTTTCATCTGCTGTTATGAGTTTTATTCAAAAATATTTACAGAGACTAACTGTGTCCATAGATTAAAATAAGTAACTAAGATAATTATAATTAAAATAAGTTACAGAATTCCCAAAAATTAAAGAAATGAATGGGTTTCAGTGATGTTTGACTTTAGTCTCTTTTTAACCAATGAATTCAACTTTTCTAGATGATTGGAATTTACTGAATAAAAAAATAAAATAAACAAATACCCACACTTCTTAACAAATGAATTTGACTTCTAGATGTTTATAAATTAGTAGATAAAGGATTTTTAAAAATATATTTTTTACTAACAATTTTTACAGTTTCTTTTTTTAACCAATGTATTTGACATCTTTTCTAGATGCTTATAATTTACTAGATAAAAAATATTTAAAAAATATTTTTTAACCGATAAATTGAGCTTTTCTAGATGCATGTAATTTACTGGATAAGAATTTTTAAAAATAATTTTTACTCGCAATATTTTGGAGCTTTGTATAACTAGAAAAATATTCATTCTTTATAAAAATAAGTATGGCATTTTAAGATTTTTATTAATTTACATGAAATCTAGAAATCACATTTTTAAAATTAGACTTCCTCATATATCCAGGTTTTCAAAGTATATGAGATACCTGGAGAGAGTAAAGAAAAACTAGAGAGAAAGAAAAACTACAACAGATATTGAGGGCATGAATTAAAATTAGAATTAGCTTGATTTTTAGTTGTTTTAGTTTTTTTTTTTGTCTTATATGAAATAATTTTAAGTCATCTTGAGGCCTACAGTTTTCTGAGGCTCTCTTTTGAAAAATCATATTAAAGTGTTCAAACTGGTTTTTGAATCATTGTACAGTAGGTGGTTTGCTGCTGGTTTAAGGTGGACTGCCAGCTCTAACCAGTCCCACCAGCAGCTGATTGATCATTTAGATCAGTCATAGCTAGCTAGTGAGTAGTGACCAGAAAGGACCAGCTGGAATCCATTTAAAAACCATCTAAAGCTGGTTTTAGTTAGACATTTAGCAATGTTTTAGCGATTAAAACAACAAATCCCGAGATTTCGACTGAATGTGTTTTGTAAGTAGTTGTACGGAGCCCCCTAGTCCCACTTTGTGGGGAAAAAAAATTATAACTATCTCGTGGCCTCAAGATAGTAACTCGTGGCCTCAAGATACTAACTCGTGGCCTCAAGATAGACTAACTCGTGGCCTCAAGATAGACTAACTCGTGGCCTCAAGATAATAACTCGTGGCCTCAAGATACTAACTCGTGGCCTCAAGATAGACTAACTCGTGGCCTCAAGATAGTAACTCGTGGCCTCAAGATACTAACTCGTGGCCTCAAGATACTAACTCGTGGCCTCAAGATACTAACTCGTGGCCTCAAGATAGTAACTCGTGGCCTCAAGATAGTAACTCGTGGCCTCAAGATAGTAACTCGTGGCTCTAAGATAGTAACTCGTGGCCTCAAGATAGTAACTCGTGGCCTCAAGATAGTAACTCGTGGCCTCAAGATACTAACTCGTGGCCTCAAGATACTAACTCGTGGCCTCAAGATACTAACTCGTGGCCTCAAGATACTAACTCGTGGCCTCAAGATAGACTAACTCGTGGCCTCAAGATAGACTAACTCGTGGCCTCAAGATACTAACTCGTGGCCTCAAGATACTAACTCGTGGCCTCAAGATACTAACTCGTGGCCTCAAGATACTAACTCGTGGCCTCAAGATACTAACTCGTGGCCTCAAGATACTAACTCGTGGCCTCAAGATACTAACTCGTGGCCTCAAGATACTAACTCGTGGCCTCAAGATACTAACTCGTGGCCTCAAGATACTAACTCGTGGCCTCAAGATACTAACTCGTGGCCTCAAGATACTAACTCGTGGCCTCAAGATACTAACTCGTGGCCTCAAGATACTAACTCGTGGCCTCAAGATACTAACTCGTGGCCTCAAGATACTAACTCGTGGCCTCAAGATAGACTAACTCGTGGCCTCAAGATAGACTAACTCGTGGCCTCAAGATAGTAACTCGTGGCCTCAAGATACTAACTCGTGGCCTCAAGATACTAACTCGTGGCCTCAAGATAGACTAACTCGTGGCCTCAAGATAGACTAACTCGTGGCCTCAAGATACTAACTTGTGGCCTCAAGATAGTAACTCTATCTTGAGGCCACGAGTTAGTATCTTGAGGCCACGAGTTACTATCTTGAGGCCACGAGTTAGTCTATCTTGAGGCCACGAGTTAGTATCTTGAGGCCACGAGTTACTATCTTGAGGCCACGAGTAACTCTATCTTGAGGCCACGAGTTAGTATCTTGAGGCCACGAGTTAGTCTATCTTGAGGCCACGAGTTAGTTTTTTCCACAAAGTGGGACTAGGGGGGCTCCGTATAGTTGTGGTTTGCATGTATGTTGTCTTTTTTCAGTTTAGATGAGATATTTTTTTATAAAGCTTTTGTTATATTGCAGATACTTGCATGATAGATTAAAACAAGTTCAAGAGGAGGTCAGCCTGTTGAAGAGTAACATACAGAAATATAAGGTAAGGCTGAGAAATCTTTTAAACGGCTTTAATATTTTATCGTTTCATTTGTATTATTATAATAACATTTTATAATTAATATTGTAATATTTCTCTGTATTTGCGATATTGCTGTCTTCCTGAATATCTTAGACTGCTCTGGATCGAAGAAGAAATCCTGAAATCTCCTGCAAGTCTAACAGCAGCGCTCTTACTGGAGTCCTTTCTCCTAAACAAGGTGCTTGAGTCATGTGATTGCTTTTTTCTTAGAAGGCTTAGAAACAAAGAAATCTTGTTATACAGCATATCAAATGACTGCATACACTTGTATGCGTTTATTCACTCGAATACACCTCTATTCCTGCTGTTTGCAGTGCAAGGGTTGCTGTCAGAGGAGAATGGTTGCAGTTTACCAGCCACACCTCAGTCCATCTCAGACCTGAAGTCTTTAGCGACAGCCCTACTGGAGACCATTCATGAGAAGAACATAATCATTCAACACCAAAGACAGACCAACAGGTTTGTGTGTAACTATATTTGCACTGACAGTTCAGAAATAGCCTGTACACTGAAAAAAGTTTGGTGTAGAAACAATTTTCTCTCACAATTTTTAGACGGCAAGTAACACGTTGAATTAAACATGATATTTTGAAGTCGAAAGAATGAAATCAAATTTTCTTGTAAAACGTACTCCAATAACCTTTATTTACAACTTTAAACAAATATTTTTTTACCAATGTATTTTTAAAAATCAACATTTAAAGGGATAGTTCACCCAAAAATGAAAATGCTCTCGTCATTTACTCGCCCTCAAGTTGGTCTAAACCTGTATGTATTTCTTTGTTCTGCTAAACACAAAAGAAGATATTTCGAAGAATGTCATTAACCAAACAGTTGATGGACCCCATTGACTTCCATTGTATGGAAAAATAAAAAACACTATTGGTGTCAATGGGGTCCATCAACTGTTCGGTTAATGACATTCTTCAAAATATCTTCTTTTGTGTTCAACAGAAGAAAAAATTCTAACAACTTGAGGGTGAGTAAATGTTAGGATTTAAATTTTTGGGTGAACTATGCCTTTAAATATCTTACCTGCAGGCTTCATACACAAAGTATTGAAAGAAAGATGTCTCATAGTATACATACATCTGTATTGGGTGAATTTATTGTGCATTATAGAATTCTGGGAAACCGAGTTTCTGATTTGGAGATGAAGTTGAAGACTCTGGAAATTTCAGGACTTTGGAGTCTCCCAGGTAAGAGTTTCTTGCATGTTGATCATGTTTTTGTGCTTTCCATTTTCCATTTGTTGATATTGTTATATTGTTATAACTAGAATTTAATTTCCTGTATACCCTCACATTATTAGATGTCTAATATCTTTGTGTTTGTAGGATAGAATTGTAGCATTGAATGCAATAATGATAGTCTCTAGATGGAACTTATCAAGCTGTTTGATTTAAGGGTTATTCTTCTCTGTTGCACAAAAAGTTACCGAACGAGTTACTGTTTAGACCAAACCTATAACCTTTCTAATATCAAATTAAAAGTTTGAAAAATCTTTGTTTTATTAGTATTTTGTCATGCTTTAAAGAAGTACACTTATTTTGATGCATTGACTTGCATACTAAAGCACATGTAAAGTGCTTGATTATAATTTGAACTGTAGTGTATTATTCGATATTGCATTTAAAGTTAATATATATTGAAATGCACTAAATTGCAACTTAATTAAATGTGTAATTCATTACAAATACATGACGCAAGATTCTATAGAAATGAGTAATGACATTAAAGTATATTATATCCTGCCCCAGTTTCTTACATTTATTGTTCACCAGGCAAAACTTGCAAGTCTGGTCACTTAGAAAAGAAATGGGTACAATTCTTTCTTACAGTTATAGACATTGGTTCAAATTCCAAACCCTAAGTATGAGCAATAGTTGAAGTGATGGTTGACCTGGCAAGCACCACTAATGAAACGATTTTAGTTTAGTTTCAAGGACCTCATTTAATTTTATATGGGCCATTTAATAAGTGTCTACATTGGCCTACTTTTGTAAAATGGCAGTACAAGCACCAGTACAAGAGAAGTACTTTCAGTCGTGGTCCACAAGAGGGTAGTAAAGCACTGTCACTGAAGCTCAGATCACACGCTCACATGTCATAAGACTGTCATTCTGCCGCCATAAAACTGACAAGCATCCATTACTGAAACTGATTGCCCACATTACAAACACATTTGGGGAATGTGGTATTATTAGGGAACTTTGTGGATGAGAGAGAGAGGATCACAACTCAGCCTTTGAAAGTGATCGAATGGCAGAGTTGGTGGCCTTGCAGAAACGAACAGGGGAAATCAGTTTAAAGTGCACTCGCAATTTTTATTCCCTCATTAAAGAAGTTTTAACTCTAAAGAAAGGAATAGTACTTCTGGTACAAAATGTTTAAAGTCACTCACATGAGATGGAGACTAATAGTAGCCGAATAAAAGCTGATTTAGTGTGTGCCTCCATGCCAATAGGTGTCAGTACAATACATATTGACCACTTGTGAAAAAGAAGTGCACTTAAGTGTATTGAATGTGCATTTGAAGTCTACTTCAGATCTTAAATTATTATTTTTTTTTTAACTATAATTCCAGATAATATGATAGCAACAAAAAGCCACTTTAGTTTAAGAGACTACATTTCTTAATACACTTAAGTACTTAAGTACTTTTTAAAGCTAAAAGTTTTACTTTAAAGTACATTTTAAACAATCAATTTGTTTTAACAATCTTTTGTCGTGCTTTAAAGAAATGCACTTATTTTGATGTGTTGACTCACATATTAAAGCACATGTAAAGTACTTATTTATAATTTGAGCTGTGTTTCATTCAATATTACATTTCAAGTTAATATTTTTTAAATGTACTAAATTGCAAATTCATCATTACAAATGTGTAATTCTAAATACTTGACTTATAAGTTTCAATAGAAATCATATTACAATAGAACTGTATTTTAAGATTGTTTGATATTTAAAAAGACAGTTTAAATAATTTTGAAGTTAGGCCTAGATATAAAGATAAATCTTATATAAGTGGGTCCAAAAAGATCTTTGCAGTTTAGCTAATTGAATTTTAATTTCATTGCAATAATATGCATTTAAGTGTCTGAAAACTTTACATTTAGCTATCAAATAAGTATATTCTTTTAAAAGTATATTATTTCTATAATAAGTAATATTTTTAAAGGTATGCTTAAGTGTGCTTAACATGGACACACTGAGTGCATTCAAGAAAGAAAATAGAGTTTTTCTTTCAGATCTTGGACATCCCTATCCTTTTATCTTGTTGTCTGTTTAGTTGACAGGTTGTACTTGTTTCCTTGTTGACTTCTGCAGTCCTGTCAGAACAGCCTGTCTAACTTAAACTCGTTTTCCCCTTACGACTCTTTTTACCTGTCATCGCAATGACAAAACAACAAGTGAGAGAGATCATTTCTTCTTTGAAATGTGCCAGAAGTCACCATGAGAGGAAATCAGCAGTCTTCTGCAGCGACTTCTGTGACTTCAAGCCGTACGATCTGACGCAAAGCTCAGTTTGTCCATAAAACTAGATGGTTTTGTTCCCCAGTGTGAGGCAGGGACAAGCAGTGAATGAATGGATGGATGGGCATCTGCCAGGTGGGGATCGCCTCTCATCCATCCATCCTGTTTTGCACAGCGGGCCGTGAAGCAGCGGCAGTGAAGCTCCATGCTGTTTGGCATACAGAATTAGCCCGGCTTTTTAATTAGCTCAGAAACCGGTCTCCACAACACAACAATGACCTTTTTAAACAAAGGAAGTCGAGCTTAGAGTTGCTTAAGCATCATTTCAGTGCCTCTTAAAAATAAACCCTCTCTTGAGATCTTCAAGTAGTCCAGAGGAACATCTGGAGGCGCACGGCTGCTGTCAGCTGTCAATCTAGGATCATTTCTGGAGATTAACATTAAGTGTGGCCAAAAAGTTTTTGACCGCTCAAAGCACTCTTAAAGGGATAGTCAACCCAAAAAACGAACATTTTGTCATCATTTACCGGTACTCACCCTCATGTTGTTCCATATCTGTATGACTTTATGTGGGACACAAAAGAAGAGATTTTTGAAAAAAAAATCTCTGTCTTGTTTGTACATACAGTAAAATGTTGTTTTGGATGTCATTGACTGGTTCAATTTTTTTTTTTTAAATTATTGATACAACTTGGTTTGATATGTTTTTAACCTTGTTAAGTCTGACATATAAAATTATAGTCAGAAATATATATATATATATTTTTAATCCAATAGCTCATTGAACATTCAGACAAAGTCTAAAAAGAATAGAGCTTGAAGAGGAGAAAACACTTACATTTTATTCAGATGTAAAAAATTTTAAATGTGCAATTTCGTGCAGTTGCTTTTTATTTATATGGCCAAAAAGAAGAAATTCTGATAGCTTGTAAAGTAAATCAATGAGACATTTATAACAGTGTAGCAGACTGCTAATATAAAATGCATATAAATATCAGTCGTCACTCTCTATATCTCCTAATAATTTGTTTTAGTAAGATGATATTTAAATGTATTGCGTTGCATTATAAAAAACTTCAGAGCTTTGATCATAAAACTAAGCAATGATGATTGAGAGATGAACAAATAAACGTTCCTCACAAGCCTGATGTATCTTATATAATACTTACATTTTAACATGTTTTTTTTTTTTTAAAACAACCACAAAAAAACAAATGAAAGCTGTATGGATAATCAGATAAACCTATAGTTACTTTAGTCCAGCAAGTATTCATCTTGAAATCGTAATAGAAAACGTATTCTTATGTTTACTTAATAAAAATCAGTCACGATTTCACAGCAAAAAGACACAGGCTTGTAGAAGATTGTGTGCAACAGGTTTTTCAGCAACCAAATTGATAATAGTCCTTAGAAATGTCCATATTAAATTTGATACAGTACGTGCTGTATAGTGTTAAATATTACTTTTAAGTAACCAAACACTTTTTGTGGCAACAAGGCTTACAATCCATGTTGATGTTGATCTCTTAAGCTCAGTGCTGCTTTACGCTGCCGTGGTTCCTATTCACTGCACGACTCTCTTGTTTATTATATTTCATACCACAGTGGCCCTAGAAAGCAGTGTTTAAACTGATCAGACAGTGGAAGCATGGAAGCACTGGTGGCCAGTGTTATGATGGCACCAGCATATAGTGCTCAGTCCCCTGTGGGCAACATATGGCATTAACCTGTGATGCATGCAGCCAGTACTAATGAAGACAGATGAGGGAGCTGTAGTCACTTTCTGTGTGTGAGAGTATGTGGCCAGTCTGAACCTTTTCAGTCTCCTGTACTGTACCTCCATAAAATGTCACATTTTCTGTAGGAGAGCGGTGTAAATTTTTGTGTGTGTGTATATGTATATGTATATGTATATGTATATGTATATGTATGTATATATATATATATATATATATATATATATATATATATATATATATATATTATATATATATATATGTGTTGTATGTGTGTTTTTATTTTGAACTAAAGTATTCAAAATTATTCTATTATAATTGAAGTAATTTTAAATAAGTTTAAATTTAATTTGACAAAATTTGATATTTTATTATTTTTATAAGGCTTACTATCCATTTTTCTATTATAGAGCCAGCTCCTCTATAATACAATTAAAATTACATTAAATATATATTTTTTAACATTTACAAAATATATTTATATTTTATTTGCAATATGTAATTAAATATCAATTAATTTTAAATTCAGTGTAAAATTATTGTACACATAATTTGATGTGCCAATTTTTTTTTAATAAATATTATTTTATTTTATGGAAATCCATTACAAATTGTGTGCACTAATAATTATGTAATTTGTTTGATCATTTAATTAATTTTATGAAATGACTTATTATTATTATACTATTTATTATTATACTGTATTATTGAAGTTGTTTTTTATTGCTTTAAAGGTGCAGTAAGTGATTTCTGAGAAACTGTTGCTATTTGAGATCAGCCCAAACAAACACACCCCTCCCTTCATTGCTCCGCCCCCAAAATGCACAAACACACAATGCAATGTCTACAAATTGCACGTAAATGCAATGACAAACAAACGACAAGGAAGAACAAAAAATGAATATACAGTACACAAGAGTATAAAGGCAAGAGTTGTTTATTGTTGGTCACAAGAAGCAGTCCAGCTTCAGGCAAACAATGATACTCAAATCTGTCCTGTTACTATAGATAACATTACAACTCCAGCATATCTTGATTCTGTGAAACATAGCGAAACCAATATTACTCATGAATGGAGCAGAAAGAACACAACCTCTACAACCTTTTTCAGGCTTCGGTCTCTCCAGTGCTGGAAAGCTTTTCTAATATTAACACGTGTCCTAAAGCTTTTGCCTGATCATAACTCTTCTTTTCCCAGTGATATTCCTCTGACCTTTTCTCTTTTGTAATGTCTCTCAGCCAACTCTTTCTACAGTCCTCCTTCAGATCTCCCTCTTGCTCGCTCTCTCTCCTCCCCCATCATGAGTGGACACGCCCCCTACTGCTGATTGGCTACAAATGTGCTGTGGAGCTCAGTCCGATCCACTTTCAACAGCGTTTCTCAGAAATCACTTACTGCACTTTTAAATATATTGTACATCTGGTTATATCAAAGAGATTAATTATCTTCATTGTCTATTGGTAGTTTGCATTGATAAGTCCTTTCACCCTGTAAATGATGTCAAGCTCCTCTCTGTGGCGTTCAACAGGAGGCAGAGATGCCATCACTCTGAGTGCCACTCCTCTGTGCTCTATTGACCATCCGCATCAGCCAGAAGCACAAAAAAACACTAACCCACAACCTCCTGCAGGTGAGCGTGTGTAATTGTGTGTAACCAAATCTGCCATTTGCTAATCATCCCGCCAAGAGGTTGAAGAGCTGTAATTAGCTAATTCTCTGACCAGCCTACCCTCTTGTCCCTTTGCTATCACACCGATCCTTCACACACACTCTCATTGGTCAGGCCAGATGAACGCCCAATCCCTTTCAAATGTCATGGCATTTGGCAAATGCTAGTGAATTCTCGTTCGCTGACATTCACAAACTTTTGGGGCGTGTTTTGCGGTCAGGACTGCCCCATAAATATGGATGCTGCTATGTAAAGTGGTATTTCTCGTTTCTGTTGTCCCACAAATAAGCTGCATGCAGTGTTTAACCTTTCTGCTGAATGCTCTCAAATATGGGTCAGTAATCCAGCAGAATAGGCACCAGCGATGCAGAGGAGAGGCAGAACTAAGCTGTTGCCATCGCTGATAGGCCGTCACACTCCTTTTCCCAGCTGGATGCCTTTTGTTGTGTGTATTTTATTTGCTGGTGTGCTATTTAAAGTTACACATGCCTTTTCACTATGTAAGGATTGTGAGTGATTTAAAAGTAGAGTCTCATAACACTTATTTTACATGATTATCTTATATTTTAATCCTTGGCAAGGTTAATATAGTTAACTAAAAAATGTGTTACTTGAAATAAAATAAACAAATGATTTAAAAAAATATTAATTTCAGTTAGTTGCCAAGGCAAAATGTGTAATTTTGATTTAGTTTAGCTTGACACTAAAATAACTAAAGCTAAAAAAAAAAAGGAAAAATAAATAAATAAAATATTTTAACAAGAAAAAAGTACTAAAAAACGTCAAAATCTGACAGATTTACTAAAGCTTGAACTAAAATGAAAATGAAGATGGGAAATATAAAAAGAAAAAGTAATCACAGGAATTGTTGTCTTCACCTCCACAGTCGACGGAAAGCAATCCGACGAGACAGAAATCATGTTCATGGATGAGCTAATGTATTATAAGTATAATTAACATTACTGTTGTATGAAGCAGGGCAGCGCCGAGAGCCTGGGATATTTTACAGTGCTGTTTTTATCAGGCTTATATGACACAGTCTTCCGCTACTTTAGTTTTGTTGTTTGTTTATTTTCTGACTAAAGTTACATTTTAACATCCGCCTCATATTAAAAATGAAAGTGAAAGTGATGTTATAACGTTACTTGTGCGTTGGGCCTGGCTGGTATGGGAGACTTGTTGCACATTGCAGTAAGCTGGATCGATATAAGAATATAATTTTAATGAAACAAAAAAATATTTGTTTTATAATTATATTTGATCAGGTAGAAACGGCTAACATTTTTTTGTATTTCTGAGGTTAATCCTGTAATCACAAACTGCTGGTTAACTCAGGAATTACAAAATTTAATTTTGAACATTTCAAATTATTTTACTTAAATTATTTTTAATATACTACCACTCCTAAATTCTGTAAACTAAAAAGCTTGAAAACAGGCAGGTTTGCCATTACAACAGATGTACCAGAAATATCTGAATATTGAATATAATGAATATTATATTGTGGGCCTTAAAGGTGAAGTATGTAAGTTCATTGGATCACAAGTAGACAAGGAAGATCCGTACCACCCAGTTACACCTGGTGTTTAATCTGTCTCTTTTGTCCTGATTTCTTAATGGCCGGTATTTCAGATCTTTCGATATATTGGACGAAATGAAAATACCAGGTGTAAACGAGGATGTCTCACTTGTCTATTTGTGATCCTATTGACCAAAACGCATCTAAATACCAGGTGTAAACAAGGCCTTTGAGTCCAGTTAGACCGCATCAAACCGTTGTGGCACTTAATGTAAAAAAATGCGCCCAGTGCATATAAGCGAGATGCTCGTTCACTCTAGACAATGACACATAGCAACATGGCTAAACTTATTCTTAAAGGGTACCTATTATGGATTTTTGAAAATTGCCCTTCATGTAGTGTGTAACATAGATCTAAGTGAACAAAAACATCCTGCAAAGTTTTAAACATGAAAGTTCACCGTATACAAAGTTATTGTCTCTCAAAAGTAAGAGTTAGGGCTGGGCGATAAATCGATTTTATCGATTAACTCGAATGTGTAGCTTACGCGAGTTTACGCCGATTTTTTTGAATGAAAATCGGTTTTCTCTTTAACAACCGCCGACGCGCCCATATGGGCTCCCGTAGTTCCGACCGCGCTCAGCGCTTGCCATGATAGAGATACACAAACAACATGGCAAATGAACAAGACCGCGGCAGCAGAAGCACACCCGCCGAAAACATTTACAAACTGAATCTGCAGGGCCGCCAACTCTCACGAGTTCACTGAGAGACACGCAATTGTCACTTTTTACACGCTCTCACACACACATCCATTTCCTCACGCAGAGAAACATCGCGAAGCAAAGAGGACACTGACACCGACATACAAGACAGAGCAGGTTACTGTTGATATGAAACAGATTCTCGGCTCTCAGATTCTGTTAATTTTATTACGAAATTCAAACAATAAACACCGTTTTGGCGCTTGTAAATGTGACGTGAAAGATCGCTGACAGATCTCAGTTCAAGCGGCACATGAACCGATCATCTGTTAGCCTACTCTTCACTACTAACTTACCCAAATGTAGCTAATAAAATCAATCCATCAGTGTTTTTCAACCGCGGAAAGATGTCCATAAAACAGCTGGAGAACAACATGTGTCACGTAACGTTACATTTACCTCAGGATGCCTTTTAATGACCCATAGCACGCATGTTAGTTGGACTTAAAATAATTGCTATAGAGAGGAGTATTTGGCTAAATATGATAACTATATTACACATTTATTATATTTTACCTATATCATTAAAATATTATAACATTGTTTGTTATTATAAAAAACGCATTATGTTTACTTTGAGTTAGTTTTAACCTTTAATAATACCAGCTGACAGGGCTCTCTGTTTACAGCATTAGGTGATTTATTTTTGGAGAACAATTAACATAACACATTAGCATATCTACTGTACCTAATATTTATCCAAAGGAATTGATATTGAATCAATATCAGAATCAAAAATCACATGAATTGAATTGAAATTGTGAAATTGTGTTAAGCAATAATAAAAACAGTAGCATACCAGTCTTTATGCATGTAAACATTGTGTTTACATAGTTAATAAACTTCATAAAATGATGTTTAGTTACCAAATAATTTGACAATCACAATAAACTTCTTGTGATGCAAGTTTTTTTTTCTTTACACATCCCCCCCAATCCACCCATTTTATGTTATGTTACATTTACACTAGGCTATTTACAATGACAGGACCCTCTGGTCTTTTTGGGTTGTTGTTTCTGATTGCACTTTAATCCAGATAATATCCCAGAAGGGAATATCAAAACAAAATAAAGTAAAAACTTGTTTTGAACAATTTCTTTGTCATCTGAGGATTGATTTTAAGTAGGAGAGAGAAAAAATCGATTTAAATCGTAAATCGGATTTTTTGTCAAAAAATCGGGGATTTTTTTTTTAGGCCATATCGCCCAGCCCTAGTAAGAGTCGACTCTGAGTCGCTGATATGAATCGTTCGACGAACGATGCTTTTCCTTTGTCTAGTTGACGTCAACTTGACAAGTTATTTGAATAAGATACGCCCTCTTATTGCGTTCGGAGACCAGTGTTGCCAGGTCCGTATGCCGGCACTGTTTCCGCGGGTTGTTTGTGTAGTGCATGGGTTGCCGCGATTGTTTTACCCACTGGAACATGATTGTTATTGGGGAAACACCCGGGAACGCTATTTGACTATTTTTGGCCATGATTGGGTTAGTTTTGATGAGCAATTGGCCTGGTTTTGTTGTGCAGACCTGGCAACCCTGCTGGAGACGCAGGGGAAACTAACATGTCGAGACGCTGTTTTGAAGTGCGACGCAAAAGCAAACTTTTTTCATCTGCCCAGTGAGGAGTATTTGAAGACTAACGTTAAGTGGCAACGTTACAACTATACCAGAGAAGTATAGCCCGGACCTTGTTGTGTTCATACTGTATATATAACTATACCACAGAAGTATAGCCCGGACCTTGTTGTGTTCGCGTCATTTTGAAGATGATTGCTTCACAAACCTAAATGCTATAAGTATGTATTTGCTAGCAGGCTGATACTGAAGGTTCAGTACCGAGTTTATTTGGATCAGCTTCCTTCTCTGAATCACAAACTGTAAGTATTATTAATATTAATTGTTGCTTTTATGTTTTATGTATCATGCTCAATAAGTATGTGTGTGTGTTGTGTACGCACAGCGCATAGGTCGTCAGTTGTATTGAAATATGTGAAGTGTTTGTCGTTGTTAATGGAGTTGTCATAAAGAATATAGCTATAACGTTACCTCTTAGTACTGCATTATCAATATGTTTATGCGTTGGGCTAACGCAAACAAAGACTGACTGTGCTTTTACCACTGAACTTTGGGCTATGGTAGCCTAGCTAACATATCACCGCAAATTAGCGTCACGCAAGGGCGGGGTTTGGAAAAATGACTCGCTAAACGATTCATATGGGAGTCGGTGAGCATATCAGGTAAAAATAAATGCATATTATAAGACAACAAAAGTGTTTTTTGTCATGGCATGCTCGTAAAACTGTTGTTGGGGACTCCTAGAACAATATTAGGAACATTTTAAATGCCATAATAGGTACCCTTTAATATGTTGGACCTTATTGAAAGTAGCCTATTCTTACCTGTTGAGACATGCCCCTGTAAGAGCTGTATACGCAAAAGGGGCGTTTGCAAAGTTGCTTTATTTTTGTTATTCCGCCAGGTGGCGCTAGTGTCACAAAAACTACATACTTCACCTTTAACAGGCACCACTCCCAAAATCTCGAATGTGATCTCCGGATTAAACCGCTGTGGCAATTACAGTTTTCTGCCGTTGGCCAAGCGCAACTCACCATGGTATGAATTCTTAACTGAGCTTCACTACTGTGGTAAACGACACATTTGCCTCGCAGGGCTCCATTCCATTAGCATGGCACTAACACAATGTCCATTAATCTTCTTTGTCCCCTGATTGGCTCAGATGACAGGACAGGAAGAGGAGGGCCATCGCCATGGGAGCAGGACACAGCTGGCAATGACAGCTTCCCGAACATGTGGCGCGGCTCCCACCCCTGTCCAGATGGAGGCGGAGAGGAGGTGGGCACACCTGTCACCCCTGACATCAGGGAAGAGATCGTCTTGTGTGGGACAGACATTGCGAGGCAGACTAATGGGAAGGTCGGGACCGAGGTGAAGGAGGGTCCCGTTGAAAAAAAGACAGGCGTCTGCACAAAAACGTGTTCCGGACGGGAAATGGAGGGAAGCCCAACTGTGAACGAGGGTGAGGATTTAGGGGAGCTGTGCCTGATAGCGGAGGAGGCTGAAGATGCAGCTTTGGCTCTGACTCCAGCAACGCAAATATCTTCAATTACTTTTGACCAAACCGCCTGTGAAAATGTCAACTTTCAAGCCGCTGTGGGAATTCAAAGAGCTTACTTTGAAAATATTTTGGAAGGTGCCTCCATCAAGAAAGAGCCGATTGAACCAAGTGACTCTTCTATTCTATAATAGGAGGTGGGACTGAAGGTCTGAAGACGCTTTCCTTAGAAATGTCTAAAATGTGGTGATTTATTGGTAAGATACAAAGAAGCTGAATAAAAATCCATAACACAATCCAGATTACTTATGCTGAAGCAAATAAACCCCTCCATTGTTAGTTTTATGTATCATTCAATGCAAAAAAAAAATTGTCTTGTTCAAATATTTATTTATTCTTAAAGGGATAGTTCACACAAAAATGAAAATTCTGTCATCATTTACCTCAAGTTGTCCCAAATCTGTATGAATTTCTTTCTTCTGCTGAACACAAAAGAAGATATTTTGAAGAATGTCGGTAACCAGACAGTTGTGGGGCACCATTGACTTCCATAGTATTTCTTTTCCCATATGGATGTCAATGGTGCCCCACAACGGTTTAGTTACAAATATTCTTCAAAATAAATGTTGTGTTCAGCAGAAGAAAGAAATTCTTACAGATTTGGAACAACTTGAGGGTGAGTAAATGATGATAGAATTTCCATTTTTGGGTGAACTATCACTTTACATCAAGATACATTTAATTGAAGCGAAATTACTTTAGATAATGTGCCAAATCTGCCAATGTATTGGTCCGATACAAAGCATCTGAATAAAATCCATAACAAAATCCAGATTACATACAGTATGCAATACTGAAGCCAAATAAATCACTCGATTTTGAATGTTCAGAAAACAAAATAAGGATTATGAGCTAATACATTCATAGATAGACTTGTATAAGTTATTGCTTTCTGTCCCTTTCACACACATTCATCCATACTTCTCGAGAAGCGGCACACACACCTCAGAGTGGACTCAGCTGACAGCTGCTCCTGACTGCAAATACATCAAAAGGCAAAGTTTGAACTGCTTGTTCTGCAGAAGAGAAGCTTTTTCTTATTTAATCTCTCTCAGTATTACACATACACTGGCACATCGGGCGGCATGATGCCAGGCAGCTGATGCGGCATTAGGAAGGCCTTTTGGGAAACAGATGGGAGTCAGAGCTAATGGAGTTATGAGGCTTACAGTCTCTGCAGGTTTGAGGTTAATTTAGTTACCCATTCCCTAGTTCAAGAATAATGAAGCAGGAGGCAAAATAACAAATTATATTTTTCATAAAAAAATGAAAGAGACACTGTTAATTATGGCCTCCTAGTGGTTAAGAATAGAATAGCATCATGTTTTGGACAGAATATTGTTGTTGTTGTGGTGCTGCTGCTCTGCTCCACTGAGTGGATGAATGTGGTCTGAGGCATCGGTAAACACATGGATTTATGACATCAGTGGGTGAACAAATAATAATTATTTACATTTTTTTTTTATAACCAGTGAGTCTCCGGAGATTTGTTGTTTGCTCGCCGGAAGCTATGGACCCTTTCACATTTCCGGTTTTCTCAGAAGTGGAAGTCATCATAGTTGGGTAAACTTATATAGACCTTATGCTCCAGAGAAAAAAGCACGCAGCCACCTTTGGAATTTGTGTTTGAACTTCCGTTTTTGCGGTAGCTCTGTATATTGTAGCAAGCCTTACTGTTTTATGTTCTATATCAGGTGTGATCTAGGTATGTGTATGTTCTTTCATGTTCTGGTGGTGTGTGAGGCTTTAATGCGTGGGCTATTCTTCCGAAGAACGATCCTGTGCAGTTATGTGTGGGCGGGATCATCATCTTGGGAGCATTCAAGAGCATTGACCACACAGGTGCTCACGTTAATAAAAGAGCATTACTGTCAAGTGAGTCATTTCATATCATTTTCTCCGTTTGCTACCATATTTCTATGGCATCGCTGTCGAAGAGTACAATAAGTAAATCCACTTCACCAGCTAATTAGAGTTAACAAAAGTTATCATGAGCATTGTAATGTTTGAAGCGGATGTCATAATCGGAAGATGCAGTGCTGAAAAGGGGCGGGGCTACATAAGGTCTATAGAGAGCCTAAGTCCCGCCCCTCCGCTTCCGGCTCATGGGACCTTGTTTCGGAAAAAATATGCATGGAAGTCAATGGGGAGAGACAAGTTTTTTTTATAAACATGTATTTATTGAATTTTAACAATTAACAAGGTTACATGTTAATACATTTAACAAAGCGTATAACAATCAAACTATAAAAGAATCCACTCCCCCCACCCCAAAAAAAAAAAAAAAAAAAAAACACACACACTGGATAACGACATTATATAATCATTCATAGCTTAGGAAGTACAGACAGTTAGGTACATATCACCTTCAAATTTCCAGAGTTTCCTCGGCCTCACAGTTCTCCAAAAATGCAAGAAAGGGATTCCAGATCGGCTGATTTCTTTTTCATTGTGTATGTTAACTTTTCAAGGATAAGGCATGCTGATAATTCTTTCAGCCAGCGACCAATAGAAGGGCTCTTGACATCTTTCCAACAGAGAGAGATCAAGCGTCTAGCTTGTACTAAGCATAAGTCTGTGATTTTCCTCTCTTTGCGGTTTAACATACAGTCCTTCGGATACAAATTAAGAATGCAAAGTGCAGGATCGTCAGGCACTAGATTTAAGGTCATCTTAGAAATACATTTTGTAACTTCATTCCAGAACTTTCGTAGGGCAGTCCCACAGACAATGAAATAAGGTGCCCGGGGAGAGACAAGTTATCTTTTTATTCCGTCTGAACTGTGCCCTGAATTACACATATGATGTTTGTCAATTTAAAACATAATTATGAAAGTCAAGAAAGTCGCAGTTTGTCATAAAACAGAAGAGTAACATTTAGATTTATGTGAAAATCGCGCAATGAACTACATCTCTCGTCTCGTCACTAAGCTCGTGTGTGTGCAGTCTGGTACAAAACATGACGGCGAAACGTTACGATTATAAGGTAAGACTATAGAAAACATGACAGATGTTACCTTCAGTAAAGTTAGCTTCATTCATTGAGAGAAAAGGTATGCCGTCTCATGCGCGCCTTTTGGGTTTTGTAGTCTTTGTAATTACGTATTTTCACAGTCTTATATCGCAACAGTTTTACATCAAACTGCAACTTTTTTTTACTTTAAAATGTATCGTTTAAATTGCCAAACATCATATGTGTAATTCAGGGCACAATTCAAACGAGATCAAAAAATTCGTTGTCTCTCGCCATTGACTACCATACAATATTTTTCCGAGTTTAGGTCCCATGGTGGCCAACCGGAAGGGGAGGGACTTAGGCTCTCTATAGAGGGTATGCGCGTGATGTCACCATTGGCTTTAGTGACTGTGGTTACGCACAGTCACTGAGTGGCAAAAAGAGTGGCAGTATTTGTTTTCAAAAACATGAAACGCATCTAAAATGGCAAAGAGCTTTGCGATGGACTACAAATAGATTTGACAAGAAATCTGAGGTATATTTTTACGGACTGCCGAAAGTTAATGCAGAGAAGCAAATCGATTGATGCGATTCACAGAACTTGATTCAGGCAGCGAAAGCTTGACTTGCAGTAATCATTTTGTGTCAATACGCTGAAGGGGTAAATAGTTGGGGTATTACTTAGGGTAAAATCAAATCCTATATATTGCATTGCTATATACTGACGACTCATCAATTAAATATTTATCATCGTATATTCTGCATAATTGGATGTTTTTAAATAAACTGAGTTTAAGGGCTGGATGATATGATGATATAAATAACATAAGTGATCACATGGATTTAGACATATATTGTATTTATATAAAGCGTTTGCTTGTCAATATCCACGAATCACTGGATCTTTGGTAAGTTGTAAGGAACACTATACCGAGTCCAACCTTTAGTTTAAACTGATAATCGTTTGTTTTACTCGCGTTTTCAGTTTCCCGTATTAACTCCAGTCACGCAGCAGCTCTTTTGCCACTCAGTCCGGCTGTGTTCTGTCGGGAAAGTGACTTCAATGCATTACCTCTATAGGCTAGCTACTAGTTGAATCAGAAGTCATTGCACATTCACAGAAAACTGCTTCCGTGTTGCTAAATAAAAACTGTAAAAGCAAGAGAAAGAATAAAAAACTTCATGAGTTGCAGTGCAGCCCGATGCACTGTAGGGTTTCTCCACAAGTAGGAGGCAAATCTGTCGTCTCCAGCATCTCCTGTCACAGTCCCCTGCTGCCACTGACTACCTTTCACTCTAGTACTGTAAAACTTCTTAACTAGGACTAAAATCAGAAGTTTGACGTGACACACCGATTGACTCCATGGTGCGCTGCCATCTCCCTGCTGCCTTATGGCAGGTCGTCAGTCACTGTCTTTCCACATATTCTCCAGCTGCTTTTTCTTGCTCTTTGGTCCTATTAGACAAGAAACGCTGCATTTGTACAGGAGGATGCGCACGTAGGCTACATTGTTGAATTATTCATTGAGAAACATATTCAGAAGCAGGTGATAGGGTGGTTGTATGAAAGCTTGTGGGATTCATTTTACAGGAGCGCATGCATTTTGAGCAGCCTGCGAGTACTGTTCCGTTCTTACTCATAAATTATGAAAATAATGGCTTTCGATGGAAGTGTGGTGTTGAAATTTTTGTCATCCACATCTTTTTTTTGGCTAAAGAAAAAAAAATACACGTAGGCAGGCATAAATAATTATCTTCCTGGTGAAATATAAAATGTCTACTTTTTACATTTATCAAAGGTCTATTTAGTTCAGAATATTAAAGTCCCCCATGTAGTTCATCATTTTATCCCTTAAAACTCATATTTGATCATCAAAATTACATCTTTATGTCATAAAATAGCTTGAATGTAACTCTACACCCTTGCCTCATTTAATATATGTGGTTCTATGAATAAGCAAATTGGCCCCGTCTCCACTCACTCACACCAGCTTCCACTCATTGATGATCACACGTTGACGTGATACAAGGTAGTTTGTGATGTCATAAACACCAGCGATTTCAAACCGTGTTTTTGAGACTATGTTTGGTTCAATGTAGTTTAAAGGAGAAAATATTCAGAAATGGTGTTGACATGAATTTGCACATGGTTTGTCTTAAAGTATAACAAAAATGCCACACAATTTTCACCCTAGGGGGACTTCATCATATTAAACTGGGATTACTGTTGTGGATTTATTCAAATTTGGCATAAGCTGATGCCAATGTTTCACGGACGGTTCAAAAAGACAACAGAGGGGCACTTTTTTATGTTATGTTAATTTGTTGTGTGTTACAACAGGGTTATTAAAAAAAAACTATAAACATTTTTGTTAGTTTAAATAAAATTAAACATTAAAATAACTAAAACTGATTATAATAAGTGAAATTAAATAATAATAACTGAAGGCTTACATGGGGTTAATAACCTCAGTGAGATATTCTTTCCAGGATATTGACCTGGCTTTCATTTAACATGATTTTTTTTAACTGTGTGAGAGATTTGGTTTCATCTAAGGGCTCAAATGCTAGACTAACATAAAATGTTCTTGTATACTACTTACAAAAACAAATTTAAATAGGTAATTTATTAATTTTCAAACGGAGAACTGCACACCCTCCAGTTAGTTTTCTAAAGAAATGTACCACATACAGTAACAACTCAGAAGGCTTTAGAGTTTAGTACTGGGCTGTGATCTGAGTAATCGAAGCAGTAAATACAGTTTTGCTTATAAGTTTGTATCTCCCAATATTTTAAGGAGCAAAATGTTCCCAGCAAGTAGCCGCTGGAGTGACTCTGTCAGCAGCCATGTGGAACTTAGGCCTACAGCTCACGTCTTTGAATACATCAACGCACAGTAAAATATTATAATTCTCTTCAGTTCACGATATCAGGCAAACACTAGAGTAATCCCAATTCAGACTTTATGCATAAACATTATTAGTTCAAGCATAGCACTGATCCTAAATTCAAATCTGTTCACTTAGCCCATGGCAGCGTCTCACAACAGACATCGCATCTCCCTTCTGAAATTCATTGCATCCAATTATTTCAGCAGTTTTCCCTTCAAGAGCAGTGTCCCAAACAGACTTTAAGAGGAAGCGCACGGCACATTGCATTTTATGTCCTTATTTATATTCTGTTTGATTTGTTTATGCCTTGGGAATTGAGGCAGCTTGTCTGTCGGTGGTTGTTCAGTACATAAATCATGAAACCAGGAAAACTTCTGGATTTCAGATATTTACTAGTGAGTGGAAGTCATGTCACTTCTGGTGGCTGGTATCTGTCACTTTGAAATGTGTGTTAAACTCATCATAAAACACAAGTTGCGATAGTCTTTGCTTCCCTATTGCAACGTATTTCAGAATGAAATGGCTTCTGAAAAATAAAATAAAAAAGTAGGGCTGGATTTAATTTTGTCCATAAGGGGGTTGACTGGATCGTTGGATGTTTGTTGGATGTTTTGCTATGGGTCGATCAAATCTTATGTGAGACAGGTCCTCCTGCCCTCGCAACAAAAAAACAAGATTTGTCCATTTTGATTTCATGCCAACTTTAATGTAACGGGGATGTGGACATCCCTATTCAGAATTAGAAAGGGCAGTATTTTAGTGGACAAACTAAAACATATACAACTCATGTATATGTACAAGGTTAGGAAGTACATGAATATCACAAATTTAGCAAAAAGTGATACTATACTAAAAGTGACCAAACAGTTGTTGGTGATTCTTCCTATTGAAACCAAGCGACAACCTTCCCATCTCTCTCTTGAATCCAACACGGAAGTTACTTAAACTGCAATTCATCAACTGGCCTCTAGAGACAGGCTCCTCAAAAGAGAGTCAATCCCATAGACGGCCAACTTTGGTCTTTATAAATGCTTTTCAGAAACCAACAGGTGACGCTACGTCCATATTTACACAGTCTGTAATGATTTAAATTTACTGCACTGTGTGACCGCCTGTGTACACAAAAACTAATGGTACCCCAGACAGATCTGATGACTTTGAAAATCAGTAGTGTACCTGGTTTTAGTATAATTTTTCCCTACCTTGGTCTTAGAGTACCCCAAATAGTGACATACAAAATGTGCAGCTATCAAACACACCTGATTCAAACTCTTCAGCTTGCACAATAAAGAAACCATGACCTGAAACAGGTCTATAGGAAGACATTTCAAGACGCGTAAAGCTGGGGAGTGTTTTACCCTACACTCTTAAAAATAAAGGTTCTTGATTGGCATAGGTTCCTTTAACATTCATGGACACAAATGTTCTTTATAGTGAAAAGGGTCCTTTCGATTATTAAAATGTTAGTCACACTAATAAAAATTAAGTTTTTTTTTTTTAAAAGAAAAGATCTTTTGGGAAACAAAAATGGTTATTCTATGGCATCGCTGCTAAAGTCCCCTTTTAGTACCTTTATTTTTAGAAGTGCATTTACTATTAGAAGCTGGAATGCAGGGCCATTGCTAGCAGTGCAAATGGTGGTGACAACCCCACAGTTTAAACCAAGAGGGACGCATAACCCCCACCCCGGAACGTGATTTCAAGGGGGCCCACAGCAACTAGTTGCAGAGAGGCCCCGAATTCCCAAGCTACATCCCTGATGGCCAAAATGACTTTGAAAAGACCAAAACATGAATTGCTGGATGCCAGGAAACCATTCAAAAGCATTAAAAGAGACATTTAAAGCAGCGTTTGTAATGGCAATAAATCTAGGGAATTTCAAGGTATTAAATATTGCTTTAATGTAGGACACAGACAAAGTATACACAAGAAAAATCATGATTATCCTATTTGAAAATGCCCTTCCACCATATCCAACTCTCTCCTTGAGTCTCACTTCCCTCCTCCACATCTTTTCTTGGGGAGCAGTTCAGTCTTCTGCCACAGACTTGGAGTAGTAATACCAATCACACCGCAAGCAATTCTCTTTCCAGCATTCCCACTGAGTTTACTCTCCTCATCTGAACCCATTCCCAGATCATCCTCCTTCTCATGAACCACCACCGCACGTCCCAGAATGGAATAAGGCCCAAATAGCTTGGCCTCTGGGAGCTTCAGGAACTGCCTTATAACTCCTTTCTCAGAAGCAAAGTTGCCCAGGTCTCCAGGATGATGAGGGTGGTCAACGCCGTTTGGATTGTAATGAGGACCAACAGTGATGCTGCCTTGACTGAGGTCTCCATACTGATGGATGTGCATGGCACGCTGTTGATGATCGATGGCAGGCAAACCACGGAGGTTGATTTTCACTTCTAAATCTCCATTGGGGAAGAGCTGCTTGAAGAGGATTTGCCCAAAGATCTTTGGCTGGCAAGGTGGCAAATTAGGGCTGGGAGTTACTTCACAAGTGGCATAGATTGTGTTGTTGAACTCCACGACTTCCGGCTGTGGAGCTTCGGCAATCAAACAAAGAGAACTCCTCCTAGCGAACACGCCTCCTTGTAGCGAACTCTCCTCCTCCTAGCGAACACGCCTCCTTGTAGCGAACTCTCCTCCTCCTAGCGAACACGCCTCCTTGTAGCGAACTCTCCTCCTCCTAGCGAACACGCCTCCTTGTATATGCAGCACCAGCAATATCAGAGGGAATATTAGGATGATTTTCTCCATGTTGATCTTTAAAGCCTACAATGAAGAGTACATTCAGTGAAGTCATGTCGTTTGGTTTAATAATGTAATACTTTTGATAGAATAAAAGGTCAAAGCTTTGTTGCAGGGAGCTTTGAGAGTGGAAGTTGCATTAGGTAAAATATCACAATCAGATTAGTTTGCAACAGAAAACCATATAAGAAACTATATTTTGAATTGCTGTACCCTTGTGAAAACAGAACGCTTATTTGTATTAAATGTGTGTGTACCTGTATCTTTTTTGAAAGTGTAATAAAAAAAAAACCTGTAGGTCTACTTGCAGAATAACATCAAAGAAC
The DNA here is from genome assembly GCA_036326025.1 of Chrosomus eos. Lineage (NCBI taxonomy): Eukaryota > Metazoa > Chordata > Actinopteri > Cypriniformes > Leuciscidae > Chrosomus > Chrosomus eos. The sequence continues at coordinate 54,086,035 of CM070818.1, forward strand.
ACTTATTTGTATTGAAGGTGTACTTGTAGCATCTTGAAAGTATAATAATTAAAAAAAAAAACATGTAGGTCAGGGTGATTTACAGCAACCGTGCAAATCATAGCCTACTTTGTTCTCAAATTGTTCATGTGAACCACATCAGCATTGCGTGACTAACGTTATTTAATACGTTTTATGATTACCTGTGTAGTTCAGAATTCAGATTCTCCATAATAGCTAAACGAGAAAGGCACAAAGGAAACCCCATAACTGTGTGAATTAAGAAAACGTACCGCTACACGATTGAACTATTGAAATGTCTTACTTGTGTGATGGATTTTCTTTCCCTAAAATCTAACTATCTGCTTTCCTATAAGTCTTCTCTTAACGATACTTCAGACAAACGCTGATTTTTCAATCCTACACTACTCAAGCTCCCAAAGTGTCTACCGACATCTTTAGCTTCGAGTTTTCTGAACTACTCTACTCAAGCTCCCAAAGTGTCCATCGACATCTTTAGCTTCGAGTTTTCTCTATCCTAACTTCTCCAGCTGCGCAGCTTTTAAATGACAGACAGACTTCAGTAATTATCCCTTAAATGCTTTTAATTAACGGCCAGGAGAGTTCGAGCAATACTCAGAGAATCTCCCAAGTAAAACCAAGGCCGGTGGATCTCAGACAATTTCCATTGCGAATCCCACCGAAAACACGGAAACCACAGTTTTTATACAATAGGGGGTATGGCATAATGACATTAATTTGATTGGTTATTCATTTTCAGTCTTCTTCTGTTACTGGGTAGAGAAGAATATGTTTTAACCATTACTTCATTTATCACAAGTTCTAACTAGTCATCTCGGTCTAGTCTCATTTCCCATATTATGTTATTTATACACACATCATGGGTTCGACACACACACACATTCCCCTAAAATACAGAATGTCTTAGAACATTGTTTCAGAGATTTAGCAGGTCAAATGGTAAAACATGTTTAGCTTACTATTCAGTTCAAATTTTCCACCACACTTGTTCAGCACAAAAAGCCGTCTCTTCTTCCGTTTCGAACTCCTTCGGGAGTTCACGCACCTTTCAAAAGCCCCACCGATGTGTATCCTTGTGTTCGCATGAGCCTGTTTCTTTCTCTTTCCACCTTAAATCCGAAGTACGAAGTCTTTTGGGTTTTATAACTGGTTAATCTCCAGTTGACACTGATGATTGTTGTTTGGATCTTTCTGGATCCGCCATAAGTTTAATCATGTAAAGTGCTGCGAGAAAAGCCTATCTCTACATCTCCTCACGCGCAGTATCGCCGGCTAGCCGAAACTCCTTCATGTGTACGGGTGTGACGTAATGACGCAAAGACAGGCTCGAATTCCACCAGTGCCACTGGAATTAAAGACATTATTACAAGCTAACCGTTTTGAATCTAGCTATGGCAAGCAGATAGTTTTGAACACTAGCTGAAGAGTTTTTTTTTAAATAATTAATTTGGATTAGTTTTAAAGGTTGTGTAGGTAAGACATTTATAAAAAACTTTTTTCCAAATTTGTTTAAACTTTTTTATATATATCAATGCATAATTAAAATCTAAGTACTCTGAAAAAAAGAGTATACAAATCGATTGACTCTAGACCGTTTAATCTGCATTAAACACAGCTCATTATTTCGAACCGGGACGAAACAACGGATTGGCCTAGGCGACTGTCACTCTCTCGCAACCATGGCAACCACCCCTTCGCCACACAGGACCTGCCCTTTTGCGCGCACTCGTTTGGTTTGTGTAATTGAGCCACAACCTAGGATTACCAAAACAATGGCAGAGAAAGACCAATCTAAGTCCACATTTGCAGTTCACGAAGGCAACCCAGTCAAAAAAAGGAAGTCATTTACATTACAAGAAAAGGTAATGAACAAAAAGTTGTTGGATAAACAAAGAAATAAAACTCGGGTGAATATCGGCGAATACCCTAGTAGCACGACCTCTTGCACGACCTCCTCTGCTTCGCCCTCGACCACGGTTCTGTCCTCGAGCTGACGATGTGGTACTTGTCTCAGGAGTGTATCCTCATCAGAATCAACTATGCTTTCATCAAGCAAACTCTTACATGCAGAACATCATATATATGTTATAAATCTTACACGAAATTCATCTACATCACAGTGTAAATGATGGCAATGGAACAACGTGTATCACGCAACCTGTTTAGCTTTGCCTATAGATAACTAGCTCGTTAGCGAATCAATAAATATATAGTAAAGTTTACCAATATCAATATGCTAGTTTGATAGTGAGTAATAAAATACAACTTATTTGTTTAACTTCATAATGATAAAGTTAGATTTTTTTATTTACATGTGTGTCTGACATGATGTCACTACATGCACTCGTTCCTCTACTCTTCGCTCGTCTCAGGTAAATAATGCGTCTTCAGCTCAGCTGTCAGAGTTGCTCGTTCATGTGTTTTGGGGGTGTGGCTTTGGAAGGAGACCAGAAGGGAGGGGGTGAAGTGAATGGAAATAATGAGCTGTCTTTAAAACAGTCGTGAGAGGTCTACAGACACTCGATTTTTATACTTTCTTTTTCAGAGTACTTAGATTTTAATTATGCATTGATATATATAGAAAGTCTAAACAAATTTTGAATTTTTTTTTTTATAAATGTCTTACCTACACAACCTTTAACTTAAAAAAAGTTACGGACAGCAGCTTTAACAAGCCAATGCCACACAGGTGGATGTAATCACACTATGAGTCCAGGCAAAGGTTTATGGAAATGGAAAAGGTCTAGGAGAAGTGCCCACTGGTGGTCATCATAACGCTCCTGCTGGCTGGAGGGACATTACGTATATTTACACTTTTAAAAAGTAATGTCAAACTAAAACTTTTACTTTAAAGTACATTAAAGCACAACAAAAAGATTTTTAAAACATAAAAGTACACTTATTTTGATGTGTTGATGACTAGTACATTATTATAATTTGATCTGTTGTAGCCTAAAGGTTTTTCTTAAATCGACAAAATTGCAACTTCATGTTTCATTGAATGTATTTGTAAATGCATGACATTTTAATATAATTTGTTTAAACCTATTTTAGTTTACCAAAAATGCACAGTAAATATCAGTACATTCAGCAGTACAAGTAATTATGAAATTACAAATAAATATGTAGCTACTTCAATCAAACAAAGGACTGTTTAATATCCATTTAAAAAAACATTTAATTGCATAAACATGAAATTAAGTCTGAAAACATTACAATCATGCATTAAGTATTTTTTACAGGTTTCTTTTCAATGTCTTTTTTTTAAAAGCATGCTAAAGCATACTTTTTCAAAAGGGCATGTAAAGTAAAAGACAATATTTATATTTTTGCTTAAACTGACTTTTTTTTTTAAGTGTACTAAATCAAGTCAGTTTGCAAGAACGGAAAAAACAAAAGAAACAAGCCTAAAAACAGCAAAGGTACATTACCGTATAACTGTAAAGTTGTCCTTAATCCGTGTGGAGAATGAATATTACAGTGACAGAAATACTGCAACACTTTATCTGTGTGCAGACTGAACTGGAGCTGAGAGAATGTTCCTTTACAATCACACTTTTGGCTGCTCTTTTAGGAACTCATGTGGAGCTACAAGTTAACCATGATAGTCTGTTAGCCTGTTAATCACTAATTAAGTTCACCTGTGTTTCATTTAGCTCCCTTTGTTTGCCTGTGTGTAGAGCGCTATTCAGTTCTTTGTCTTGCACAATGTGTTCTCCACTGTAGATTATCTCCATTGTTTTGTGTTTAACCCATTTAATCCCACCGGTCACAATAGGCTATATGCACACATAACTTCCGCCTTTGACGCAAGGCTGCTCTTCAGTTTCCGGTTGGGGAGATTTAAAGCGGAGGAAAACGAGATTATGGCAGAATCTTCAAAATTTGAAGATTTTTTTGTCTTCACCGGAAATACGTCCGTGCATAGAGCCCATAGTGACCGTAAAAAATGGTTTAAATTTTAAGACTAGTGATAGGCAGATCGAGGCTTCGTGAAACACTGAAACAATTGAATCAAATGTGCCATATTGTGCCGATGCTTCAAAACAAACTGACACCCGTATCCACAGTGACCCCTAGTGGTCAGAACAGTGCAAATGCAAAAAAAAACCCAGATCAAACATGCATGAAAACATCTTTTAATCTATTGCAATTTTTTTACTGAAAGAAATCTTTTAAATGCAATTATCTAATCATCTAATAAGATTATCATGTGTAATCATGTCTTTTATCAATTGTTAGGGTTTGTTTTGTTTGTCCTATGAATGGCTCAGCTAAACAGACAAAGACTAACTACCTCATTTTAATTATACTAATGTCTAATTAAAACGTCTACAAATGTATAAAACTTATCAGATATCAGATAAACTCACAGACACTTGTTCATTGTTGCTCATGAACAGAGGTGTCAAAAGTATTCACATTCGTTACTCAAGTAGAAGTATAGATACTAGGGTTTAAAACGACTTCTGTATAAGTTGAAGTATCAACTCAAGCTTTTTACTCAAGTAAAAGTGTAAAAGTAACTGGTTTCAGAACTACTTAAAGTATAAAACTAAAAGTAATGCAAGGAAAAAAAATGTCATTAAGGACAAAAGCTCAGGCCGCTAGCCTGGTAATACCAGACTCTGCTACTTCACTTTGCTTCGTAGACAGAGTCTGGCATAGCATAATAGAGAAGTGTTTTCTCTCCCGCTAGGGGGCGATTTCTGAAGTTTAAAATCATTGGTTACCCGTAAGCCAATCAGATAAGTTTGTTTATGACGTATGTTATGCGGCGACACAGCCGTATCGAACCACAGACATCATGCATCGAACTCAAATCTATGATCAAACTTCCACTGTAAACACTTGATGCGAGCGAAATACCGGAGTGAACATGGCTGTAAACGACCTTTTTGATCGGTGATTGATGTAATAGAATGACTGCTGCACTTGACAGGGCGCTAACAAGCAGAGAGAGAGAGAGAGAGAGAGAGAGAGAGAGAGAGAGAGAGAGAGAGAGAGAGCGAGCGAGCGAGCCCCGGCCGCGCGCGCACTATCACGTCTTCAAACAAACAACACGAGCGCTGTCTTGCTCTCTCTCCCTCGCAAATATTAATCAAAATCAATCGACTAGTAAAAGGTCGGAACACCGCAGTTTCACGTGGAGCATTTGGAGATTTTTAGAGATTAGAGACTCTAGGAACAACATCTCAAAGAACAACATCTCAACACTAAATTATAAAGGCCTGTCTCATATAACTTTAGACGCCTGTCTCAAATACAAGCCGGTGCAGTTCGACGATTTGGGCAAATAAAAGCCCGGGCTATTATTTGAAGTTTTACGGTATTTAAGACCTGGAAAAGAAAGGAGACACTGACCTGTCAAAAGGCTCCCCAGTTTCTCGCTGACGATCGGTAATAAACTTTTCCCAAAGGGAGTAGGGCCACAACATCACCTCCATTCAACATGTTTAATACACACTCTTCTTGTTAGGGCTTCAGTTTGCCAATGCCGGGAATATTTTCCACAACAGAGCGAATTGCATCCGTGTCTCACTATCCGCGGTCGTTTTCGATTTCTCTGACCTAACTCTTAAACTCGGCGCTTAGCGACTACGTCACGGCTTTCAGCCCGCCTTCTGTTTGCTGATTGGCCCGGCTGTTTTCAGGCCGGTGGAAAACAGAAAGATAGGCTGCTATCTCAGACTGACTACAGGAGTGAAATGAAATTAGCGGAAGTAGGAAGTCTGACGTAGTCAGGCTACAGGCCGCGCCACAGGGGCCTATAGTGCACTACCACCTCCTTAAAGGGGTCATATAATGCCATTTTGGTACAAGTTAATATGAATCTTTAGGGTCTAAATGAAAACTGTGTAATATACTTTTATTAAAAATTCTCATTAGTATTGTAAGAAAATACTCATTTTACCTGCTCAAAAACAGCTCTGTTTTCAGCACGCCGTTTAAGTGCATGTGCCTTTAAATGATGATGAGCTTCGCTGACTCCGCCCCTCTGTTCTGTGGGCGCTTTGACACAACGCACGTGGAGTGTTGACTTGACAACAGTTGAGGGTTTATTAGCGGGATTCGCTCTGAGGACAAATCTGTGCAAGTTTGAACCGGAGTCGGACCCGAAACAAGATGACGGCCCCGAAGAAGTTCGACAATTAAGGCTCGAACAGGACGTTTCTGAATGGTTGGTTAACAATGTCACTTTGATCTATTTTAGTATGTACTGGCAGGGTAACGTTAGAGTTGTGAGATACAAACGCTATGTGTTTAACGTTACTAATGTAAGTTATAGGTTAGTTCGTTGACAGATTTATGTTGAAAAACTTTTTTTTTTTTTTTTTGTAAATGTAGACTTGTCAGTGATGCGTGACGTTATCTCAGTGTTAGGTAAAACTATCGTGACTGAAACACTGACATGAGGTCATGTCAGTAATGATTCTAGCAGTAGTTGAAGGATACCTAAGAATTTGTTGTATGTTTATGTTTAGTGCAGTACGAAAATGTTTTATGTTTTAAGAAAACTTTTAAGTACATCTATAGTATTGTAACTGCATTGATATTCCTGTTAATATTCCTGTTACGTTAACTGTAACACCTGCGTACACAGTTTTTAATAACACAATAACTATAACGCGTTTTTCATTATAAACGTGGGATTATGAATTATATTGAGAACGTCGTAACGTTACATAGAATACATGCCGTAATGCACCCTGAGTGTAAACATTAGCCAATCATTGTGAAGCGTGCAAGGGATTTGCAAAGATTTATATTAAGGTTACTTAAACGTTACACTCACTTCTTTTGGAGGGAATAGTTGGTACCGATTCCTTTTTTCAGTAGCAGCTTCTTAGCAAAACCTGATTTATATTGACCCTCGCCTCTTTTAAAAAGCAGTCTGGTGAGAAATGATTTGCCAAACATGAGCGCATTGACGTTGCTCGTCGGATTCCCTTCATAAACAAAACTCAGCCACTGCGTCTTCAGCGGTTCGGATTTAGGAACATTAAAATGACTGATGTGTTCCTTATTACACCTAAGAACAGAACACCACAATCACTTAGACGGCCGCCATTCTGCTCCAGTGTATCAACAATGACGAACTATGATTGACATCTCACCCACGAGCGAGGGCGGGTCTGTGTTGAAACGCTGCTGTCAATCAACAGTCGTGCGTGCGAGCTTGTGACGTCACAGGCTCGAACGGCTCGATTTAAGGCAGGGGAAAACATATAAGGAGATTAAAACAAAACCACTGGATGGATTTTTATCATTATATGATGGCTGTGTACAGGCACTGCCAACACACATTTCAGTATAATCAACTTGTAAAAGTGCATGTGTGGTGAACGTGAGATACATAATTCACCTTTGTTGTTGTGTAGTTCTATACACTGTTGGTTGTAAACGCAGCACTTTGTTCTTTATGACTGTTCAGGGATCGCGGTCCCTTTAAATGCTCTGAATGTGTGCTCACGTGGGACGCGTGTCAGCGCCATTTGCTTTTTATGTGTTTACGTTCTAAAAATAAATGACACGCGCATTCGTGTGCTCAAAGTGAGAAGTTGTCTCTTGCAATTTACTGCAATTTCCACACATGTACCATTATATGACCCCTTTAAAAACATGTTTCTAAAGGCCATGACTATAACATTATATTAAAATGTTTGGGATGCACTAGCTGTTTCAGCTGCATATATGCCCATAGAAAATTAATTTCAGTCCAATTTCCATTTTAGTAAAATGCATAGTAAAAAAGGACTCATATCTATGAGGCGGGACTCAGATCTATTAAACGTTTGTCTAATTGGCCTTTTTTTTTTAACGATGACAAGCCGAAATGAAAACAAGCCGAAATGAAAACAAGCCGAAATGAAATAGAAGTAACGAGGCTATTTTTAAAATGTAAGGAGTAGAAAGTACAGATATTTGCGTGAAAATGTAAGGAGTAGAAGTAAAAAGTCGGTTAAAAAATAATTACTCAAGTAGCCTAAAGTATAGATACCCAAAATTTCTACTTAAGTAATGTAACAAAGTATTTGTACTTCGTTACTTGACACCTCTGCTCATGAATCATGATTGCTGCTCATTGCAGTGGCGAACCATTGAAATTTCAAAGTGTTTCAAAACAGTTGTGACGTAATGAAGCCTCGTTCACTGAAATCACGTGACTCTGGCAGTTCGATACATGCTCCGAACCACTGATTCGGAACAAAAGATTCGTAAAGGCTTTGAAGCTTCATGAAGCAGTGTTTTGAAATTGCCATCACTATCTAAGGCTATAAAAATGTTACTGAATGATCCATCAATGCATTTCCAACAGATATTGAAATAATAAAGGGTCTCAATGAAATATGTGCAGTGTCGCATGTTTACTGTAAATTGTCACATGACCAGAGCTGTTTACTTCCTGTTTGCGCCAAGAGAAGAGGATGGCAGCAAGAAAGCTCCCAAAGAAAAGGTTAGTAAAGTATGTTAACAAAGATAGGACATTTTGGTATTGTCATGCTCTGAAACTGTAAACCCATTAAGCAATCAAACTAAAACGGCCCTGAAACACCAGCAATATCAGAGGGAATATTTGGATGATTTTCTCCATGTTGATCTTTAAAGCCTACAATGAAGAGTAAATTCAATGAAATCACGAAATTACATATAAAGATGTACTTCAGTCAAACGAAGGACTGTTTCAGCTAACTATATATATACACACACACACACACACATTAATACATTCATTTAAATGCATAATTAAGTCTGAAAACATTACATTCTTTTACGCAAATATATTCCTTTAAATAATTATTTCCATAATATGTACTCTTGCAATATGTACATACTAAAGTACACTTATTTTTCACAAGAGCAGGTAAAATAAAAAAACAAAATTACAGGTAAAGTGGGCCACTTTTTTGTTAAACGTAACTTTTTTTCTTTTATTACATTTGTTAACTTTAAGGTCCAACTTTAAAATTTAATTTTGAAAACAGTTAATGTTTGTTATTTTCAAGGTATACTGTATACCAAAAAACATTTTGAGATCATGCACTCCAGAGCAGACAAATATTTTTTCAGGTAAAGTGGTCTAGTAATGTGAGCCATCCCTGATTTATCAATAACGATCCTGTATCTTAAAAACATGTGATTTATTAACACATCGAACAAACATATTCCACAGCATATTTACCAGACCCAAAAGCATATTGTCTAGGGAGTAATATTCATTATTTCACTCAATGCATGTGTGAATTTCAAAACAACTGATAGAACATGTTATGTTGACATTAAATTTGAATATCAGATATGCGAATATGGACGAAAATTAACTCTAGAACATTAAAAATGGAATTACAACATGTAACAAATTCAATAAGAGGAACATTTAAAATAGTAACCATATTTTAAAACTGTCATTTTTCTCTAAAAACTGTAAATTAAAATGTGTCCATATTTTAGAGTTACATTCTGCATCTATATTTTGATCCCTTCTTCAGATTTAACTTAATCCCTTATCTTATTTTCTGCTCTCTTTCCTTTGAGTATAATTTGAGAAAAATAACTGAAGTTTAAAGATCACCCACTTTATCTGAATCCTGCTGGCCCACTTTATCTAACATATTCAGCCAAAGTGGGCCAGCAATATTTAAACACCTTACAAGAAAACATAAAAAAACACATACTTTGCATTTTGATTTTCTGTTAACTGTAGTAACAAACAAAATTAACTGTCAGAAAAATACCCATTTGTTTACATTTAGCGAGAAAGCTTATAATTTAGAAAATAAAATCTTATGTCAGAGGTTATGTCTACCTTTAACCATAAGGGTGTCTTCCCTTGAGATGTGGCCACACCCACCAGTGTCATATTGCATCAACCAAACTATTTTATCATTTAAAGAAATAGTGCATCTTTAAAGGCCATTGTCGCGCTCTGAAACTGTAAACCCATTGAGCACAGTACAATCAAACTAAACCGTCCCACTTTACCTGCATTCACCCCACATTTATTTTTAAGAGTGGAGCCATTAACTGTTGGAAGCTATGGCCAAAGTGTCTCTGAAAAGACCAAAGACAAAAACATGGGAAGGTTCAAGGTATCAAATATTCTTTATTGTAGAACACGAAATACACAAGGAATATCATGATCATCCTATTAGAATCTGCTCTTCCACCATATCTGACGCTCGAATCTTTGAGTCTCAGTTCCCTCCTCCACATTTTTTCTTGGGGGGCAGTTCAGTCTTCTGCCACAGACTTGGAGTAGTAATACCAATCACACCGCAAGCAATTCTCTTTCCAGCATTCCCACTGAGTTTACTCTCCTCATCTGAACCCGTTCCCAGATCATCCTCCTTCTCATGAACCACCACCGCACGTCCCAGAATGGAATAAGGCCCAAAGAGCTTGGCCTCTGGGAGCTTCAGGAACTGCCTTATAACTCCTTGCTCAGAAGCAAAGTTGCCCAGGTCTCCAGGATGATGAGGGTGGTCAACGCCGTTTGGATTGTAATGAGGACCAACAGTGATGCTGCCTTGACTGAGGTCTCCATACTGATGGATGTGCATGGCACGCTGTTGATGATCGATGGCAGGCAAACCACGGAGGTTGATTTTCACTTCTAAATCTCCATTGGGGAAGAGCTGCTTGAAGAGGATTTGCCCAAAGATCTTTGGCTGGCAAGGTGGCAAATTAGGGCTGGGCGTTACTTCACAAGTGGCATAGATTGTGTTGTTGAACTCCACGACTTCCGGCTGTGGAGCTTCGGCAATCAAACAAAGAGAACTCCTCCTAGCGAACACGCCTCCTTGTATATGCAGCACCAGCAATATCAGAGGGAATATTAGGATGATTTTCTCCATGTTGATCTTTAAAGCCTACAATGAAGAGTACATTCAGTGAAATCATGTCGTTTGGTTTAATAATGTAATACTTTTGATAGAATAAAAGGTCAAAGCTTTGTTGCAGGGAGCTTTGAGAGTGGAAGTTGCATTAGGTAAAATATCACAATCAGATTAGTTTGCAACAGAAAACCATATAAGAAACTATATTTTGAATTGCTGTACCCTTGTGAAAACAGAACGCTTATTTGTATTAAATGTGTGTGTACCTGTATCTTTTTTGAAAGTGTAATAAAAAAAAAACCTGTAGGTCTACTTGCAGAATAACATCAAAGAACACTTATTTGTATTGAAGGTGTACTTGTAGCATCTTGAAAGTATAATAATTAAAAAAAACATGTAGGTCAGGGTGATTTACAGCAACCGTGCAAATCATAGCCTACTTTGTTCTCAAATTGTTCATGTGAACCACATCAGCATTGCGTGACTAACGTTATTTAATACGTTTTATGATTACCTGTGTAGTTCAGAATTCAGATTCTCCATAATAGCTAAACGAGAAAGGCACAAAGGAAACTCCATAACTGTGTGAATTAAGAAAACGTACTGTTACACGATTGAACTATTGAAATGTCTTACTTGTGTGATGGATTTTCTTTCCCTAAAATCTAACTATCTGCTTTCCTATAAGTCTTCTCTTAACGATACTTCAGACAAACGCTGATTTTTCAATCCTACACTACTCAAGCTCCCAAAGTGTCCATCGACATCTTTAGCTTCGAGTTTTCTGAACTACTCTACTCAAGCTCCCAAAGTGTCCATCGACATCTTTAGCTTCGAGTTTTCTCTAATCCTAACTTCTCCAGCTGCGCAGCTTTTAAATGACAGACAGACTTCAGTAATTATCCCTTAAATGCTTTTAATTAACGGCCAGGAGAGTTCTCGAGCAATACTCAGAGAATCTCCCAAGTAAAACCAAGGCCGGTGGATCTCAGACAATTTCAATTGAGAATCCCACCGAAAACACGGAAACCACAGTTTTTATACAATAGGGGTATGGCATAATGACATTAATTTGATTGGTTATTCATTTTCAGTCTTCTTCTGTTACTGGGTAGAGAAGAATATGTTTTAACCATTACTTCATTTATCACAAGTTCTAACTCATCTCTGTCTAGTCTCATTTCCCATATTATGTTATTTATACACACATCATGGGTTCGACACACACACACACATTCCCCTAAAATACAGAATGTCTTAGAACATTGTTTCAGAGATTTAGCAGGTCAAATGGTAAAACATGTTTAGCTTACTATTCAGTTCAAATTTTCCACCACACTTGTTCAGCACAAAAAGCCGTCTCTTCTTCCGTTTCGAACTCCTTCGGGAGTTCACGCACCTTTCAAAAGCCCCACCGATGTGTATCCTTGTGTTCGCATGAGACTGTTTCTTTCTCTTTCCACCTTAAATCCGAAGTACGAAGTCTTTTGGGTTTTATAACTGGTTAATCTCCAGTTGACACTGATGATTGTTGTTTGGATCTTTCTGGATCCGCCATAAGTTTAATCATGTAAAGTGCTGCGAGAAAAGCCTATCTCTACATCTCCTGACGCGCAGTATCGCCGGCTAGCCGAAACTCCTTCATGTGTACGGGTGTGACGTAATGACGCAAAGACAGGCTCGAATTCCACCAGTGCCACTGGAATTAAAGACATTATTACAAGCTAACCGTTTTGAATCTAGCTATGGCAAGCAGATAGTTTTGAATACTAGCTGAAGAGTTTTTTTTTTAAATAATTAATTTGGATTAGTTTTAACTTAAAAAAAGTTACGGACAGCAGCTTTAACAAGCCAATGCCACACAGGTGGATGTAATCACACTATGAGTCCAGGCAAAGGTTTATGGAAATGGAAAAGGTCTAGGGAGAAGTGCCCACTGGTGGTCATCATAACGCTCCTGCTGGCTGGAGGGACATTACGTATATTTACACTTTTAAAAAGTAATGTCAAACTAAAACTTTTACTTTAAAGTACATTAAAGCACAACAAAAAGATTTTTAAAACATAAAAGTACACTTATTTTGATGTGTTGATGACTAGTACATTATTATAATTTGATCTGTTGTAGCCTACAGGTTTTTCTTAAATCGACAAAATTGCAACTTCATGTTTCATTGAATGTATTTGTAAATGCATGACATTTTAATATAATTTGTTTAAACCTATTTTAGTTTACCAAAAATGCACAGTAAATATCAGTACATTCAGCAGTACAAGTAATTATGAAATTACAAATAAATATGTAGCTACTTCAATCAAACAAAGGACTGTTTAATATCCATTTAAAAAAACATTTAATTGCATAAACATGAAATTAAGTCTGAAAACATTACAATCATGCATTAAGTATTTTTTACAGGTTTCTTTTCAATGTCTTTTTTTAAAAGCATGCTAAAGCATACTTTTTCAAAAGGGCATGTAAAGTAAAAGACAATATTTATATTTTTGCTTAAACTGACTTTTTTTTTTTAAGTGTACTAAATCAAGTCAGTTTGCAAGAACGGAAAAAACAAAAGAAACAAGCCTAAAAACAGCAAAGGTACATTACCGTATAACTGTAAAGTTGTCCTTAATCCGTGTGGAGAATGAATATTACAGTGACAGAAATACTGCAACACTTTATCTGTGTGCAGACTGAACTGGAGCTGAGAGAATGTTCCTTTACAATCACACTTTTGGCTGCTCTTTTAGGAACTCATGTGGAGCTACAAGTTAACCATGATAGTCTGTTAGCCTGTTAATCACTAATTAAGTTCACCTGTGTTTCATTTAGCTCCCTTTGTTTGCCTGTGTGTAGAGCGCTATTCAGTTCTTTGTCTTGCACAATGTGTTCTCCACTGTAGATTATCTCCATTGTTTTGTGTTTAACCCATTTAATCCCACCGGTCACAATAGGCTATATGCACACATAACTTCCGCCTTTGACGCAAGGCTGCTCTTCAGTTTCCGGTTGGGGAGATTTAAAGCGGAGGAAAACGGGATTATGGCAGAATCTTCAAAATTTGAAGATTTTTTTGTCTTCACCGGAAATACGTCCGTGCATAGAGCCCATAGTGACCGTAAAAAAATGGTTTAAATTTTAAGACTAGTGATAGGCAGATCGAGGCTTCGTGAAACACTGAAACAATTGAATCAAATGTGCCATATTGTGCCGACGCTTCAAAACAAACTGACACCCGTATCCACAGTGACCCCTAGTTGTCAGAACAGTGCAAATGCAAAAAAACCAGATCAAACATGCATGAAAACATCTTTTAATCTATTGCAAATTTTTTACTGAAAGAAATCTTTCAAATGCAATTATCTAATCATCTAATAAGATTATCATGTGTAATCATGTCTTTTATCAATTGTTAGGGTTTGTTTTGTTTGTCCTATGAATGGCTCAGCTAAACAGACAAAGACTAACTACCTCATTTTAATCACTAATGTCTAATTAAAACGTCTACAAATGTATAAAACTTATCAGATATCAGATAAACTCACAGACACTTGTTCATTGTTGCTCATGAACAGAGGTGTCAAAAGTATTCACATTCGTTACTCAAGTAGAAGTATAGATACTAGGGTTTAAAACGACTTCTGTGTAAGTTGAAGTATCAACTCAAGCTTTTTACTCAAGTAAAAGTGTAAAAGTAACTGGTTTCAGAACTACTTAAAGTATAAAACTAAAAGTAATGCAAGGAAAAAAAATGTCATTAAGGACAAAAGCTCAGGCCGCGCCACAGGGGCCTATAGTGCACTACCACCTCCTTAAAGGGGTCATATAATGCCATTTTGGTACAAGTTAATATGAATCTTTAGGGTCTAAATGAAAACTGTGTAATATACTTTTATTAAAAATTCTCATTAGTATTGTAAGAAAATACTCATTTTACCTGCTCAAAAACAGCTCTGTTTTCAGCACGCCGTTTAAGTGCATGTGCCTTTAAATGATGATGAGCTTCGCTGACTCCGCCCCTCTGTTCTGTGGGCGCTTTGACACAACGCACCTGGAGTGTTGACTTGACAACAGTTGAGGGTTTATTAGCGGGATTCGCTCTGAGGACAAATCTGTGCAAGTTTGAACCGGAGTCGGACCCGAAACAAGATGACGGCCCCGAAGAAGTTCGACAATTAAGGCTCGAACAGGACGTTTCTGAATGGTTGGTTAACAATGTCACTTTGATCTATTTTAGTATGTACTGGCAGGGTAACGTTAGAGTTGTGAGATACAAACGCTATGTGTTTAACGTTACTAATGTAAGTTATAGGTTAGTTCGTTGACAGATTTATGTTGAAAAACTTTTTTTTTTTTTTTTGTAAATGTAGACTTGTCAGTGATGCGTGACGTTATCTCAGTGTTAGGTAAAACTATCGTGACTGAAACACTGACATGAGGTCATGTCAGTAATGATTCTAGCAGTAGTTGAAGGATACCTAAGAATTTGTTGTATGTTTATGTTTAGTGCAGTACGAAAATGTTTTATGTTTTAAGAAAACTTTTAAGTACATCTATAGTATTGTAACTGCATTGATATTCCTGTTAATATTCCTGTTACGTTAACTGTAACACCTGCGTACACAGTTTTTAATAACACAATAACTATAACGCGTTTTTCATTATAAACGTGGGATTATGAATTATATTGAGAACGTCGTAACGTTACATAGAATACATGCCGTAATGCACCCTGAGTGTAAACATTAGCCAATCATTGTGAAGCGTGCAAGGGATTTGCAAAGATTTATATTAAGGTTACTTAAACGTTACACTCACTTCTTTTGGAGGGAATAGTTGGTACCGATTCCTTTTTTCAGTAGCAGCTTCTTAGCAAAACCTGATTTATATTGACCCTCGCCTCTTTTAAAAAGCAGTCTGGTGAGAAATGATTTGCCAAACATGAGCGCATTGACGTTGCTCGTCGGATTCCCTTCATAAACAAAACTCAGCCACTGCGTCTTCAGCGGTTCGGATTTAGGAACATTAAAATGATTGCTGTGTTCCTTATTACACCCAAGAACAGAACACCACAATCACTTAGACGGCCGCCATTCTGCTCCAGTGTATCAACAATGACGAACTATGATTGACATCTCACCCACGAGCGAGGGCGGGTCTGTGTTGAAACGCTGCTGTCAATCAACAGTCGTGCGTGCGAGCTTGTGACGTCACAGGCTCGAACGGCTCGATTTAAGGCAGGGGAAAACATATAAGGAGATTAAAACAAAACCACTGGATGGATTTTTATCATTATATGATGGCTGTGTACAGGCACTGCCAACACACATTTCAGTATAATCAACTTGTAAAAGTGCATGTGTGGTGAACGTGAGATACATAATTCACCTTTGTTGTTGTGTAGTTCTATACACTGTTGGTTGTAAACGCAGCACTTTGTTCTTTATGACTGTTCAGGGATCGCGGTCCCTTTAAATGCTCTGAATGTGTGCTCACGTGGGACGCGTGTCAGCGCCATTTGCTTTTTATGTGTTTACGTTCTAAAAATAAATGACATGCGCATTCGTGTGCTCAAAGTGAGAAGTTGTCTCTTGCAATTTACTGCAATTTCCACACATGTACCATTATATGACCCCTTTAAAAACATGTTTCTAAAGGCCATGACTATAACATTATATTAAAATGTTTGGGATGCACTAGCTGTTTCAGCTGCATATATGCCCATAGAAAATTAATTTCAGTCCAATTTCCATTTTAGTAAAATGCATAGTAAAAAAGGACTCATATCTATGAGGCGGGACTCAGATCTATTAAACGTTTGTCTAATTGGCCTTTTTTTTTTAACGATGACAAGCCGAAATGAAAACAAGCCGAAATGAAAACAAGCCGAAATGAAATAGAAGTAACGAGGCTATTTTTAAAATGTAAGGAGTAGAAAGTACAGATATTTGCGTGAAAATGTAAGGAGTTGAAGTAAAAAGTCGGTTAAAAAATAATTACTCAAGTAGCCTAAAGTATAGATACCCAAAATTTCTACTTAAGTAATGTAACAAAGTATTTGTACTTCGTTACTTGACACCTCTGCTCATGAATCATGATTGCTGCTCATTGCAGTGGCGAACCATTGAAATTTCAAAGTGTTTCAAAACAGTTGTGACGTAATGAAGCCTCGTTCACTGAAATCACGTGACTCTGGCAGTTCGATACATGCTCCGAACCACTGATTCGGAACAAAAGATTCGTAAAGGCTTTGAAGCTTCATGAAGCAGTGTTTTGAAATTGCCATCACTATCTAAGGCTATGAAAATGTTACTGAATGATCCATCAATGCATTTCCAACAGATATTGAAATAATAAAGGGTCTCAATGAAATATGTGCAGTGTCGCATGTTTACTGTAAATTGTCACATGACCAGAGCTGTTTACTTCCTGTTTGCGCCAAGAGAAGAGGATGGCAGCAAGAAAGCTCCCAAAGAAAAGGTTAGTAAAGTATGTTAACAAAGATAGGACATTTTGGTATTGTCATGCTCTGAAACTGTAAACCCATTAAGCAATCAAACTAAAACGGCCCTGAAACTCCAGCAATATCAGAGGGAATATTTGGATGATTTTCTCCATGTTGATCTTTAAAGCCTACAATGAAGAGTAAATTCAATGAAATCATGAAATTACATATAAAGATGTACTTCAGTCAAACGAAGGACTGTTTCAGCTAACTATATATATATACACACACACACACACACATTAATACATTCATTTAAATGCATAATTAAGTCTGAAAACATTACATTCTTGTACGCAAATATATTCCTTTAAATAATTATTTCCATAATATGTACTCTTGCAATATGTACATACTAAAGTACACTTATTTTTCACAAGAGCAGGTAAAATAAAAAAACAAAATTACAGGTAAAGTGGGCCACTTTTTTGTTAAACGTAACTTTTTTTCTTTTATTACATTTGTTAACTTTAAGGTCCAACTTTAATATTTAATTTTGAAAACAGTTAATGTGTGTTATTTTCAAGGTATACTGTATACCAAAAACATTTTGAGATCATGCACTCCAGACAAATATTTTTTCAGGTAAAGTGGTCTAGTAATGTGAGCCATCCCTGATTTATCAATAACGATCCTGTATCTTAAAAACATGTGATTTATTAACACATCAAACAAACATATTCCACAGCATATTTACCAGACCCAAAAGCATATTGTCTAGGGAGTAATATTCATTATTTCACTCAATGCATGTGTGAATTTCAAAACAACTGATAGAACATGTTATGTTGACATTAAATTTGAATATCAGATATGCGAATATGGACGAAAATTAACTCTAGAACATTAAAAATGGAATTACAACATGTAACAAATTCAATAAGAGGAACATTTAAAATAGTAACCATATTTTAAAACTGTCATTTTTCTCTAAAAACTGTAAATTAAAATGTGTCCATATTTTAAAGAGTTACATTCTGCATCTATATTTTGATCCTTTCTTCAGATTTAACTTAATTCCTTATCTTATTTTCTGCTCTCTTTCCTTTGAGTATAATTTGAGAAAAATAACTGAAGTTTAAAGATCAGCCACTTTATCTGAATCCTGCTGGCCCACTTTATCTAACATATTCAGCCAAAGTGGGCCAGCAATATTTAAACACCTTACAAGAAAAAAAAAAAAAAAAAACCACATACTTTGCATTTTGATTTTCTGTTAACTGTAGTAACAAACAAAATTAACTGTCAGAAAAACACCCATTTGTTTACATTTAGCGAGAAAGCTTATAATTTAGAAAATAAAATCTTATGTCAGAGGTTATGTCTACCTTTAACCATAAGGGTGTCTTCCCTTGAGATGTGGCCACACCCACCAGTGTCATATTGCATCAACCAAACTATTTTATCATTTAAAGAAATAGTGCATCTTTAAAGGCCATTGTCGCGCTCTGAAACTGTAAACCCATTGAGCACAGTACAATCAAACTAAACCGTCCCACTTTACCTGCATTCACCCCACATTTATTTTTAAGAGTGGAGCCATTAACTGTTGGAAGCTATGGCCAAAGTGTCTCTGAAAAGACCAAAGACAAAAACATGGGAAGGTTCAAGGTATCAAATATTCTTTATTGTAGAACACGAAATACACAAGGAATATCATGATCATCCTATTAGAATCTGCTCTTCCACCATATCTGACGCTCGAATCTTTGAGTCTCAGTTCCCTCCTCCACATTTTTTCTTGGGGAGCAGTTCAGTCTTCTGCCACAGACTTGGAGTAGTAATACCAATCACACCGCAAGCAATTCTCTTTCCAGCATTCCCACTGAGTTTACTCTCCTCATCTGAACCCGTTCCCAGATCATCCTCCTTCTCATGAACCACCACCGCACGTCCCAGAATGGAATAAGGCCCAAAGAGCTTGGCCTCTGGGAGCTTCAGGAACTGCCTTATAACTCCTTTCTCAGAAGCAAAGTTGCCCAGGTCTCCAGGATGATGAGGGTGGTCAACGCCGTTTGGATTGTAATGAGGACCAACAGTGATGCTGCCTTGACTGAGGTCTCCATACTGATGGATGTGCATGGCACGCTGTTGATGATCGATGGCAGGCAAACCACGGAGGTTGATTTTCACTTCTAAATCTCCATTGGGGAAGAGCTGCTTGAAGAGGATTTGCCCAAAGATCTTTGGCTGGCAAGGTGGCAAATTAGGGCTGGGCGTTACTTCACAAGTGGCATAGATTGTGTTGTTGAACTCCACGACTTCCGGCTGTGGAGCTTCGGCAATCAAACAAAGAGAACTCCTCCTTCTAGCGAACACGCCTCCTTGTATATGCAGCACCAGCAATATCAGAGGGAATATTAGGATGATTTTCTCCATGTTGATCTTTAAAGCCTACAATGAACAGTGGATTCAGTGAAATCATGTCGTTTGGTTTAAGAATGTAATATTTTTGATAAAAGGTCAAAGCTTTGTTGCAGGGAGCTTTGAGAGTGGAAGTTGCATTAGGTAAAATAGCACAATCAGATTAGTTTGCAATAGAAAACCATATAAAATAAATTTTATTTATGCCATGTACCCTTGTGAAAAAGTGTGCTTATTTGTATTGAATGTGTAAAAAAAACTAATAATAATAATAATAATAAGTCTACTTGGATAGAACATAACATTGATGAAATAAAAAGCTACTTACTGGGATGTACATACAGTACACTTTCATAAGCATATTTCATAACACGTCAAGCACTTTTAAAAAGTGCACGTTGCAATGTAAAACTGATGGTTTCTTTAAAAAAAAAACATTGTTTTAATCATTTTGTTGTGCTTTATAGTAGTACACTTATTTTGATGGGTTGAATAACATAGTACATTATAATTGGATCTGTCGTATGTTATTCAATAATTAAAATAAAGATAATATTTTAAATCTACTAAACTGCATTACAAATATTTCACTGCATATACGTTTAAATACATGACATACAAGTTTAAGTAGAAATTATATTAAGGTATATTTTACTTAACATAAATGCACAGTAAATATCAGTAACGTATTGTTTTCCAAATCTGGTTAGTTTACTGCTGAAATTAACAAGTAATTATGAAATTACATATAAAGATGTACTTCAGTCAAACAAAGGACTGTTTCAGCTAACAGTGTATACATTAATACATACATTTAAATGCATAATTAAGTCTAAAAACATTATTGCACGCAAATATATTCTTTTAAATAATTATTTCCATATGTACTCTTGCAATATGTTCAGCATACTAAAGTATACTTAGTTATTTCTCTAAAAAAGGCAGGTAAAATAAAAAATTTATATTTTTTTATTAAACGACCTTTTTTTGTTGCAAAGTCAATATTTGCAAGAACGGAGAGAAAAACACACATGCCAAAAACATCAAAGGTACATTACCGTATAACTGTAAAGTTGTCCTTAATCCGTGTGGAGCCTGAATATGTGACAGAAATACTGCAACACTTTATCTGTGTGCAGACTGAACTGGAGCTGAGAGAATGTTCCTTTACAATCACACTTTTGGCTGCTCTTTTAGGAACTCATGTGGAGCTACAAGTTAACCATGATAGTCTGTTAGCCTGTTAATCACTAATTAAGTTCACCTGTGTTTCATTTAGCTCCCTTTGTTTGCCTGTGTGTAGAGCGCTATTCAGTTCTTTGTCTTGCACAATGTGTTCTCCACTGTAGATTATCTCCATTGTTTTGTGTTTAACCCATTTAATCCCACCGGTCACAAATAGGCTATATGCACACATAACTTCCGCCTTTGACGCAAGGCTGCTCTTCAGTTTCCGGTTGGGGAGATTTAAAGCGGAGGAAAACGGGATTATGGCAGAATCTTCAAAATTTGAAGATTTTTTTGTCTTCACCGGAAATACGTCCGTGCATAGAGCCCATAGTGACCGTAAAAAAATGGTTTAAATTTTAAGACTAGTGATAGGCAGATCGAGGCTTCGTGAAACACTGAAACAATTGAATCAAATGTGCCATATTGTGCCGACGCTTCAAAACAAACTGACACCCGTATCCACAGTGACCCCTAGTGGTCAGAACAGTGCAAATGCAAAAAAACCAGATCAAACATGCATGAAAACATCTTTTAATCTATTGCAAATTTTTTACTGAAAGAAATCTTTCAAATGCAATTATCTAATCATCTAATAAGATTATCATGTGTAATCATGTCTTTTATTAATTGTTAGGGTTTGTTTGGTTTGTCCTATGAATGGCTCAGCTAAACAGACAAAGACTAACTACCTCATTTTAATCACTAATGTCTAATTAAAACGTCTACAAATGTATAAAACTTATCAGATATCAGATAAACTCACAGACACTTGTTCATTGTTGCTCATGAACAGAGGTGTCAAAAGTATTCACATTCGTTACTCAAGTAGAAGTATAGATACTAGGGTTTAAAACGACTTCTGTATAAGTTGAAGTATCAACTCAAGCTTTTTACTCAAGTAAAAGTGTAAAAGTAACTGGTTTCAGAACTACTTAAAGTATAAAACTAAAAGTAATGCAAGGAAAAAAAATGTCATTAAGGACAAAAGCTCAGGCCGCTTCACAGGGGCCTATAGTGCACTACCACCTCCTTAAAGGGGTCATATAATGCCATTTTGGTACAAGTTAATATGAATCTTTAGGGTCTAAATGAAAACTGTGTAATATACTTTTATTAAAAATTCTCATTAGTATTGTAAGAAAATACTCATTTTACCTGCTCAAAAACAGCTCTGTTTTCAGCACGCCGTTTAAGTGCATGTGCCTTTAAATGATGATGAGCTTCGCTGACTCCGCCCCTCTGTTCTGTGGGCGCTTTGACACAACGCACGTGGAGTGTTGACTTGACAACAGTTGAGGGTTTATTAGCGGGATTCGCTCTGAGGACAAATCTGTGCAAGTTTGAACCGGAGTCGGACCCGAAACAAGATGACGCCCCGAAGAAGTTCGACAATTAAGGCTCGAACAGGACGTTTCTGAATGGTTGGTTAACAATGTCACTTTGATCTATTTTAGTATGTACTGGCAGGGTAACGTTAGAGTTGTGAGATACAAACGCTATGTGTTTAACGTTACTAATGTAAGTTATAGGTTAGTTCGTTGACAGATTTATGTTGAAAAACTTTTTTTTTTTTTTTTTGTAAATGTAGACTTGTCAGTGATGCGTGACGTTATCTCAGTGTTAGGTAAAACTATCGTGACTGAAACACTGACATGAGGTCATGTCAGTAATGATTCTAGCAGTAGTTGAAGGATACCTAAGAATTTGTTGTATGTTTATGTTTAGTGCAGTACGAAAATGTTTTATGTTTTAAGAAAACTTTTAAGTACATCTATAGTATTGTAACTGCATTGATATTCCTGTTAATATTCCTGTTACGTTAACTGTAACACCTGCGTACACAGTTTTTAATAACACAATAACTATAACGCGTTTTTCATTATAAACGTGGGATTATGAATTATATTGAGAACGTCGTAACGTTACATAGAATACATGCCGTAATGCACCGAGTGTAAACATTAATAGCCAATCATTGTGAAGCGTGCAAGGGATTTGCAAAGATTTATATTAAGGTTACTTAAACGTTACACTCACTTCTTTTGGAGGGAATAGTTGGTACCGATTCCTTTTTTCAGTAGCAGCTTCTTAGCAAAACCTGATTTATATTGACCCTCGCCTCTTTTAAAAAGCAGTCTGGTGAGAAATGATTTGCCAAACATGAGCGCATTGACGTTGCTCGTCGGATTCCCTTCATAAACAAAACTCAGCCACTGCGTCTTCAGCGGTTCGGATTTAGGAACATTAAAATGATTGCTGTGTTCCTTATTACACCCAAGAACAGAACACCACAATCACTTAGACGGCCGCCATTCTGCTCCAGTGTATCAACAATGACGAACTATGATTGACATCTCACCCACGAGCGAGGGCGGGTCTGTGTTGAAACGCTGCTGTCAATCAACAGTCGTGCGTGCGAGCTTGTGACGTCACAGGCTCGAACGGCTCGATTTAAGGCAGGGGAAAACATATAAGGAGATTAAAACAAAACCACTGGATGGATTTTTATCATTATATGATGGCTGTGTACAGGCACTGCCAACACACATTTCAGTATAATCAACTTGTAAAAGTGCATGTGTGGTGAACGTGAGATACATAATTCACCTTTGTTGTTGTGTAGTTCTATACACTGTTGGTTGTAAACGCAGCACTTTGTTCTTTATGACTGTTCAGGGATCGCGGTCCCTTTAAATGCTCTGAATGTGTGCTCACGTGGGACGCGTGTCAGCGCCATTTGCTTTTTATGTGTTTACGTTCTAAAAATAAATGACACGCGCATTCGTGTGCTCAAAGTGAGAAGTTGCAATTTACTCTTGCAATTTACTGCAATTTCCACACATGTACCATTATATGACCCCTTTAAAAACATGTTTCTAAAGGCCATGACTATAACATTATATTAAAATGTTTGGGATACACTAGCTGTTTCAGCTGCATATATGCCCATAGAAAATTAATTTCAGTCCAATTTCCATTTTAGTAAAATGCATATGTAGCGTATTTAGGGTGAATCTGAATAATTAAATATATTCTGGATAACTAAAATCCTAAGAGCCTTCAAAGGCCGGGAAGCTCCA
Source organism: Chrosomus eos (assembly GCA_036326025.1). Taxonomy (NCBI): domain Eukaryota; kingdom Metazoa; phylum Chordata; class Actinopteri; order Cypriniformes; family Leuciscidae; genus Chrosomus; species Chrosomus eos. Next base: position 54,110,074 of record CM070818.1, read on the forward strand.
CAACAGCGTCCTCCCCCCAGGACTCAAAATTAACACACACACACACACACACACATTCCACCAAACACACATCCCCCCCCAGGAATGTGGAATGTGCCACAGGAAGTGAATGTTACAGAGAAAAGAAACTTCTCTTTTTAAAAGACATTTTAAACAGAAATATTCAATGTGTTTTATGTGTTTGTTTGTTCATGTTACATTGAAATAACTGAGTTTACCATTATGTATTTTTACATGTAACTGCGTATTCCCTAGAATTCTAACGAAGGAGAAATGAATTCTGCATTCATATATATTCTATTATACTTCCCCTTTTGAATTATACGAACAATGTATCTAATCTCATCTTACGATTTGTCTTTTAGGGGTTTGATCTATGTGTTGGGAAACTAATGGTATAAGGTCTTAAACTTTGCAAACTGTTTAACCAAATCCGTTTTTGGCAAGTTTGGTCTTGATAAACTCCAATCTTCGTTCCCCATTTGTTAATTGACATTACATTTTGCTAAACTTGGTGACACACTAGTATTATAAAAATTGTGAAGATTCTTCCCTTAAACACCCAATGAAATTAGGGAGTCAAATGCCTGGTTAGAACACCATGGGCCATAAAACCTCCCTCCAAAGAGAAAGCTCCTGATTGGACCCTCTTCCAAAAGAAGGCGGAAAAGGACTGAACACCAGTTTAAACACTCTCTTACGTCCATGTCCGCGTGTCATGATGTAACGTCTCGCCTCCTGGCGAGCTTTTTCGCCTTTCTTTTATGTGTTCTAGTTTAGTTTGTGTTTTTAAGATAAGTCCCCGGGTTTAATTCCGATCGACGAGTGAAAAGAACCCCGCGTGACATATCTCTTCAGCAAATCCAACTACAAGGGACACTGCAACAAACGCTCTCTCTCTCTCTGAAGGAGAAGCACGCGCACGTAACCACGTGACGCGTCGTACTGAGAGATGCCCACGCGCTTCTCTGGGATCTCCCTTCGGAGATTTTTCTTTGTTAGTCAAAGTTTTGTTTTCGTAGTCGACTCTGTTCACTTCCACCAAGTGAAACGGACTCAGTCGAACTATTTTCCGTTGGTAATGTTAACTCAAAGACTTCCAACCGCTGTTCAAAGACTCGCGCCGCATCACGTGACTATCCACGGAACCAAGGATTCAGCTCACGCACGCGCACGGAGAACAAAAGATCTGCCGTCCAAAACGCGCCTAGACCAGGCAAGCCGCTCAAGGAACACAGCAACACCTGAGAGAACCATTCCACATGCAAGTAAAATTAGGTTACCCTGTTTTCAGAGCATTAAGAATGTGTTTTGTGTTGTTTCGGAGGGGTTGTCTGTCTAGGTGAATGTAACTCCCTTTCTCTCTCTCTTACTCGCTCTCACGCGTGTAAGTTATCCCTATCTCTATATCTCACACACTCACTCGTTCATTGTCTTATTGTTTGTGTACTGCTAAGTGTTTGTAAATACATATATCTCCCGTGTAAACGTAGTAAATGTATAAGTAGACATGCCTTTATTAAATCATTATATTCACTTGACTGATGGACTTTCTCTTTGCTCAATTTCGAGTCTCTGAAGTGCCAAAAGATCTTGCTACGAACTTTATAACTTAAAGATAGCTTTACATATTTGTTTATAGGGCAGAAAACCCAATTCTTCTGGCCAGAGAATTGCGTTTCCTGCAATCCTATAAAGTAAGATGAAATTGGGGAAAACCCCTCAATATTATTCGGACAATTGAGCTAAATTAATTTTGCCTGCTTTGTAAGACGTGATCTGTGTAATTAACTGCAATCAACTTGTTAAAATGAAAGGATTGCATGTATACATCCAGGTAAAATGACATTCTCCTTTAGAGGGAGATTTATTAACATGTAAGACTGATCTAATCCAAACATGTAAGAATAATTATTAATTACCAATTATTAATTATGATATGCAAATTCCCCAGGGATTAGATCCCGCCCAAAAGTCTTTACAAGAATGGTGGAGAAATATGCTAGGCACACTTTAAACTTGTTTTTGAGCAAAAGAGATCAGTTCAATCTTGTCTATATTGTGATTTAATAGTGTACGTGCACCTCGGTTGAGCGAACGCATTGCGAACTCACCGTGACTGATTAAAGGCAAAAAGCCATTTCAGTCCAGCGAAACTAAGAAGTAAACTGCAGTTTTCATAGTTTCACAGTATTAAATTTGTCCTATAAAAGACGAAGAAACCTCTTTTGAACGACGACATTTTTAATATTAAACTCCCCTGTCCGAACGATGTTCTTCTGTCAGGGTGAAGACAAGATTTAGTGAAACGATGCTCTTTCAATATTCTTAAAAAGGCCTTATATTAAATCGTTAGATTAACGGTAAACTCCTGGTTAAAAATTGACGTAGCTACTCAATTGTAAAACCTAAAGCATATCTAATCATAAGTGCTATTTGATAATATGTTATGGGAGTCGAAAAAACAGACGAATAATTCCTGTTTTATTTATGCGCAGCGCAGAACCCCTGCCAGACGTGTTTGTTAGAATATAGCACAGAAAAATCCAAAACCTTAAAACATTTTAATCATAAAATGCTATTTGATAAATGTTATTTGGATTCGAATGACAGACGTATAATTCCTGTTATCTATATTAATGTAGGGAAGCGAAGAAATCCTTCCGTGCACACGTGTCGAAAAAGGAAAAACCCGCAGAGGTTTGAAATTTATAAGCGAACACGTATGAATCATAGTGCTAATTATTTGTGGGAAGCGAAAAACAGATGCCTAATTCCTGTGAACCCTATGTGTGTGTGTAGAAAAATCTTGCCACGCTGTTTAGTGAAATATAGCACCAAAACCTCCAAAACATTTTAATCATTAAATGCTATTTGATAAATGTATTTGGATCCAACCGACAGACGTATAATTCCTGTTTTCTCCTACATAGCGCAGAAAAAATTTCTGCAAGTCGTGTTTGTTAAAACATAACACCAAAAAAATCCGCTGAGATTTAATTTTGATAAGTGTGATCGCTACAGAAAGCAAAGCGTCTGCACGCTCAAATTTGAATCACACATGGAAGCAGGCCGGTTTTTATTCCGCTGACAAACACTAGAGGGCAACCCTAGGCCTAAGTGCTTGACAGTTTCTCGAATACGCACCGCCCCCTGACTTCATCCTGCATGAGCGAAATGTCGCCATCGTGTGGACACTAGTAACAAGGTCATCCTTTCCTAAACATTTTCCCTCATAACAATTTCAGATTTTTCCAGTGAATTCCTGAAATTGTGTTTCCAACTTTCAATGCATGTGCAAGTTCCAGTGTTACTAACATGATTTGTCACTCCTGACTGTGTACACTTATTTTGAATTTAGTTCAAACCACATTTGAATTTAAAAAATTCAAAAGTAAGTATTAACAGTCCCTGATGACCACTTAGTAGTGCGGCCCCCTTGTGGCCCTCCCCTGGTAAGTCAGCTCATCTTTTATTTCTACTCTTTCTGCTTTGAAGTGGCGTTCTCTCAGTTGATTTTCTGTTGGATATTATCCTCAACATACATAATGCCAACCTTAAATTTCCTACACTTATTCAAATTTGATTTGAAACAAACAAATTTCAAGATTAACGTGAATTAAGTCTCCTTCCCTGTGGGGAAGAGTTTTATGGCTTTACGTCTATATTTCCGGTCTCAAATTATTTTTAATAATTTTGATTTGATATGTTATGACAACAATTCTAGAAGTTACTTAACATCTATGCATACGCTCGATTTGAAGTGTATTTAAACCAGTTTGAATGCAATTCAAATCAAGTTCTCGGTCAGCCAGGTTGACCACTAGGAGGAAGTGACCCAAATCCCTTTGTGGCCCAAACGCGCCACTACTGCCTGTCTTCTCCCGGGGTCCATCCTACTTTATTACTTTTAATTATTAATTTTTATTAATAGTAAAAGTAATAATAATAAAAGGAATTTAATAAAAAAAAAAATTTTTTTTTTTTTTTAGGAATTTTTTTTTTGGGTTAAGTTATTTTGATAATTAACATCATTTTCATAATTTCTTTTTTACCATTATTTAGGAAAACCTTTGCTTCTATTTTCTACATACATAATTACTCAATTCAGTTTAAACAAGAAAGCTTTCATTCACTGTTAAGCTTCACACTGTTCTGTATTTACATGTAGAAACCACTAAAGAGCTGCGGTGATTTGACAGTCATCCCTGCTTGGAGTCCAGCACGCTGGTTCATCTGACCTGCGTCACCAGCACTGACTGAGCGCGAGTCTCGGACTTTCCTGTATCTCTCCGTTAGTGCGGCCCGCAACACGACATCACCAATTTGGCACTGCCGGTTGTGATTCAAAGTCAGGTTGCGTGAGAGGGAGCACATCGGTACAGATACACGAAAGGCCCGGGACACTGCTGTCAAGCGTTTGGGGACGACAGAAAGACCAACCACGATGCTGACTCCAACCCACATGACCTCATTCCACCCCAGGCAAACTAAACAAAGGTATAAAACCCATCCACTTAATATTTGCTACAGAATCTAGAGATTCCCCCGGTTATTGAAGTGTTTGGCTCCCTCCTCCTCTCCGAGCCACAAACCGCAGGCTTAGGCCTCCTCTTCCCCTGTAACACTTCCTGTGTACTCTTAACGCCATTTCATTACAGACCTTCCCATCTTGGATGGTTGCATGTTACTTCAAACTCTGCTATCTTGCCACTGCTCTTTTCTGTCGTGCTCTGTTCTTTTCAGTTCACCTAGAAGACAGAACCTATCTGAGACAACAAGGAACGCTGAATAATAATTAGACAACAAGCCGCTAGCATCAACAGGTGACCCCTAAGCTATCGCCCTGTTAAAATTTCATTCAGGCCCATGATGACCTAACCAAATTGTCCCACAGAATGATTTAACTGTCTGCATCAGTTAACCACAATTTGCATACGCGGCATAGCCCGTATTATAGCTCGTTAAACGTAGAACAACTTGCTGGGTCTCTCTGTGTGTGTTGTGTTCCTCTCGCCCACAGTCGAAACCAGTATGTTCCGGTCCTACAGTCCCACAACCGCTGGGACAACCTGGACACATGGCTGAGATTCATGACACCTCCATTCCTGCCCAAGGTCGCCAGTGACTCAGAGCTCCAAAGCCAAGAGCGACGTGGACAAGCTGATGGCGCACAAACCAAGCCAAAGCTCCCACGACAAAGACCGGCCAGACACGTCCAAAACCTCACTTGCCAGCTCATCGCACCAGCACGTCTCCATGAAAGGAGCCGCATAGCCCTGGAGCCCGAAGTTGCAACGCTAAGGATCAGGGATGGAAATTAGCACCCGCCACCAGCCAAATGCGGGTGATTTTGTGTTGTGGCGGGTAAACTCGCTTCACTTACCGGCCACAGTGGCGGGTAAATAAAAATTGCATACTGTTTCACCCGGACGGCGGACACTTTTAGAGGAGGCACACGTTCAACACCCGCGCGTTTTTTCCATCGAGGCTCGGCGTGGGACCGCGAAAGGCGGTTTGCCGTCCAAAGGGAGAGATAGCCGCCAGCGCATGGTGTATTTTTTGGGCGGGGTAGCTCTCTTGTGTAGTAAAGAGCTAGCCGCGCGAACATCTACCCGCGCGCTTCTTCCGTCGAGGCTTGAGCGCGAGAGGCGGTTTGCCGTCCCAAAGGAGAGAGAATGAGTGAGAGGCGCGATCAAATTGTGTGTGTGTGTGTGTGTGTGTGGAGAGTGTGTGTGTGTGAGAGTGTTTGAGTGTGACGGTATCAGTGGAAACATAAAAAAATACAGGACATCATTCAAACTGAAAAGTGTTTACTTGTGTACACTGACACACGCAATAAAACACAACATTGTGCTTTTGTCACACTCTAAACTCTTGTCAAACTAACCTACAACTGTCACCCAACCACACACACACAGTTTTAAAAGCAAAACATATTTATCCAACCCCATTTCAAAACAGGTTTGGTTGGACATCGTATTGGTTTTCATTTCTTGTCCTTGGAGTCTGAGCACTAATCTTTTTTTTTTTAAAGGTGCTATATGTAACAATTCTACTAAAATGAATCCTTTTTTTATTGCCTGTGTGTGAAGGGGTTGTAATCACACATTACAATGATCCACTTGTCGAGTTTTGCTATTACCTCTGAAGGCCAGTATTCCTATTTCTATGTGAAGTCTCTGGGTCGGATTTACCGCGAAATCCACCGGATGTGACGTACATGCGCGCTCCCGAGCCTCTCTCCTTATATACAGTCTATTGTAGAGGGAGTTACGTCAGGGAGTTACGTCCGGTTAAAGGCGCACGTTTTCGGCTTATATCTCGGTCAATCTTTGATCAATATTCCCAAGACTCTAATTGTTCGTAGTGCTGGACGGGGCCTTTCGAACGAGCCCAATTTGAGCTCTCTGGGTCTTTGCGTTCCAGAGATACGAGCGATTTTCTTCTGAGATCGTGACGTCACCGGCTTCCGCAATTTTGCAGCGCGCCCGATGGTTTTCAGCTAATATCTCCGCGAAAACACCACCAAAAACTATGGGACTTACACAGTTCTTTTCAGCTCGACTAGATGGTCCCAACGAGCTCGGTGCTCGCGGAATCCGTCTAGTATTCGCCGAGATATTTGCGTAATAGACGGTATTGTCTATGAGTTTGAGCACGAGCGCTCTTGTAAAAATTGGTTGCAATCTGAAACATCACCGCTAGAGGCCACTAATTGTTACACAGAGCACCTTTAAGTTACACATTCTACATTGATTAAAAAAGAAAATCAGATGTGTTTTTAATGGTAGTATTTTTTTTATACGGAAATCAATTATTTATAATTCAGATGAGAATAAAGTTAAGGTTAATGAAAATTAAGGAAAACAAATATATTGATCTGAAATATTGCAAATGAATTTTAAATTCATTCAGGTACAATTACCAAACATATCTCAAGGTCTTTTTTATTAATTTAATAAACTAATTATATAAAACTATTGTCAGTGCACTACAAATAAACTGGTTCTATGCCTTTATTAATAAAACGTATACAACTTAATAATACAAGGCTTAAGACATTTATAAAAATGCCTTCAGCATTTTTGTTTTGCTTTTCACTCCATTGTACCAAAATCGTACTGAACCGTGACGTCTGAAGCTCCGAGGTATGAACCGAACTGTGACTTCTGTGTACCGTTCCACCCCTAATGCAATACAGTTTCATTATTGTTATTATCCATACCTTACTATAAATAATTTGTGCAACTAAATCATGTTTTGCGCCAGTAACTGAAAAAGTTAGTAACGCAAGTGCCACCAGTGGAAAAGGTTAGTGTAGTTCCCTGTCCAGCAGAGTGCGGTTCAGAATCAGTTCAGTTTTTTGTTTAATCCGTCCTACTCATTTAATTAAATGTATATCAGTTCATGGTTTGTGTGTGTATAAGAGAGAAAGAGAAAAATGCCAGTATTGAATTGAGACTTGAGATTAAATAAACTGCTTGTATTGTAGATCTTGTAGTAGGCCTATTAATTTTTACATGCAGTTACACATTGTCGGTTAAAAACAAGAAAGTGGCTGGTAAAAACATTGAGTGGCTGGTAGATTTTGAAATCCACCAGCCACAGTGGCCGGTGGACAAAAAAGTTAATTTCCATCCCTGCTAAGGATGCAAGCCAAGGACGACAACGACCCCGAGCTACAGAAGGAAGTGGAAAGACTTCAAACTGCCCTGTCTGATCTTCATCGGCACACAGACCGAAGAGACCAGTCAGAGAAAAGAACCAGAGAGGAACCCAACGAGAAACTCCGACAAAAGTGAAGCCCCTTTGCAAAGAGCAGAGGCCGAACTTAAAGAGACTCGAAAGCCACGGCCTGAAAAAGAAAAAACTCGCAAGAGGCCCGTGCTACCATCCACAAGCTCGTTCAGCAGAGACTGAACTCAAAGAAAGAGACACTAAAGCCAAGGCCTTTGAAACCACTTACACACGGGCCGAGCTGAAATCCATGAACTTACTCAACAGAGACACGATCTCAAAGCCGAACTTGACATTTTTCCACAGAGTTGAAACACTCTTATAGACTACCAGCCGCTGCGGCAGGCCTTCATTAAAGAATTCTCTGATCCAGAATCCGAAAAGACTTTGAAAAACCCCACGATCTACTGTCTCTGAACACTACTCAGAGATGCCTCCAGAGGGCGCCCCATAACACCATAGCCCTGTCCACAGAGAGTCGAGTCCGTTCCAGGCCACTGGTAAGCCGTTCTCAGCCCAAGTCTGAGCACGCATCAGACAAACACAGTGCCGCCACGTCTGAGAAAGCCGAGACCCTGAAATCGCTGAAAAGCTTCTTCACAAAAGACTTTCCAAAAATTCAAGAGGTACGAGCTTTACATCCTATACCTGAGCGTAAGACCTACAGGCACACAGAACACTGCTCGTCAGCCACAGACACAGAGCAAACTGTCACATCACAAAGTGACAGCAGCACACAGCCACCACAGCTGACAGCTGCACAGCCTGAGCGAAACCGCACAGTTTCCCACAGCTAAGTCCAAAACCCCAAAAGACCAAAAGGGGGTGGGCCCGGAAACTTTACCTACCCATCACTCTAGACAATGAGGTGAGCCTTGAAACCCTGGTTGAAACCCGGCTCAGACCTCACTTTAATGTCAGCTCAACTCTTTGAAAGACTCAGTACTAAAGCTAAGAGTGAAGATCGAACTCTTATACCCCACTGACTTTGAACTGCAAAACCAGAAGACACTGCACGAATACAGTGCAAGACTCTGCTAAAAGGGTCCCTGATCAGCATAGAACATAGAACTTTTAAAAGTAGATGAAAATGTCTGCTCAAAGAGTTGCAAGACTCTGCATTCGTAAAATTAGAATTTTACTGACTTAAAGAAAATCTTGGAAAGTAGATGAAAAGGTCTGCGCAAAGAGTTGCAAGACTCTGCATTCGTAAAAGTAGAATTTTACTGACTTAAAGAAAATCTTGAATGGACGTGTAAGCCTCACCTGCCAACAGACTATGCACGACTCTTTCGAACCAAGCATTTGCAACATGCTGGTTGAAATGACACTGCTAAACATTAGTTTCTATGACAATGAAGGGTTACAGGAAACGCTAGCTCCAAATAGGGCATACGTCACTGCGACGTCAGAGTTGAGTGAAACCACCTGAGCTTTAAGCTACAGTTAACCTATGGGCGTGCATTTAATCATTACGATCCAACTAAAACACAATGTGCAGTACGCATTTTTGATCGCTGGCTGGTCTAAATGCAGATAAACGATTGCTGGAATTGACATCCCTACTTTAAGTAAAATAGCCTTAAATTTCCAACTAAAATTAGCATGTTAAGCAGTAAAGCGTAAGTCTGTTTGATGAAGAAACCTCATCTCAGCAGCCTGTAAACTGTACCGATGTTTATTCTGCTTTGCTTAAAAGAAATCCAAATTGCAGTATGACTAAACCTGTGTCTAACAAAGAAAGCCCAGGACAAAGTTATATCTAGGTAGATCTGGGCGACGCTCCCCTTTCTACAAATGTAAAGGCCTTACAAATTATTGTTTGATTGATGTAATTCACCTAAACTTTAGCTGCATCTACAAACAGAGAGCTACCTAGTGATCAAAACTGTTTTAATCGCTGAAAAGTCAGCAGTAGTGCACAAGAGGGACGTAACTATATATGCTTAGACAAGCTTTGACTCCCAGCAAATCTATTTCCTTACTCAGTAAACAAATAGAATAAGTTGCTTAAAATAAAGAGAAGAGTTCCATGAGTAAAATTAGCTAATGCCAAAACACATCTGCATTTTACTTCATGTAACACCGAGTCCTAGAACTGGTTACCTGTTAACCCGTTTAAACATGCCTAATTCATGTAAAATGTACAGACAGCCTTTAGGGACTGTTTGAATTGTCTGACATGCTCTAGTTTCCATGACAACGACTTGTCACAGGAAGTGCTAACTTGTGATGTCACTTGGTAAACAAACCAGCCTAGGTGGCTACGCTAACTTAGCATCCTTCCAGCTCACGCTAAGCTAAACTAACATAGCATCTAGCTAGCTTACGCTACGCTAACCTAACCTAACATCCATCCAGCCTAGGCTAAGCTAAATAATAACTTCTACAATTAGCAGTTAGCATAATTTACTTAAGCCCTTAATCACCGCTTGTGTTTACACAATGCAAAGTATTCTAAAATACTTTCCTTAACACCAGTTAGGGTTTCTAATCATTCACGTTCCGTGTTTGCAATTCTTCTTAGCTAAAGTTCACCTTTACTAGTTGAGGCATAGCCCTTGCTAACCGTCGAAGGCTAACTTTGAAGATACCCTGTTAATTAAACTTAAGTTAACTACATGTAAACTGTGTAGCTAGAGAAGAATTCATATAGCAATAGCCATCTTCATCGGCAGGTGACTAATCCTTTGATGGGACACACACGATGTGGCCTCGAACACGCAACCGTTGTAACCCACTATGAAGTGTTGGCCCAGGCAAATCCAAAGTTTAGTCACTAATGCCACTGATTATTCTCGCCTTCAGATTATTCCCGTTGTTTTGATCACTTTGTTTCTTTTTGCTTCTAATTTTAATTTTTGTTTTCTTTTGGCTCTTCTTTAATTTTTTTTTTTCTCCATTTTATTTTATTTGACCTTGATATTAATAGCACTCAGCTATTCCCCCTACTTTTCGGTCATCTCTATGATTTAAAATTTATTTTATTCTTTGACCTTGATATTAATAGCACTCAGCTATTCCCTTTACTTTTCGGTCATCTATATGATTTAAAATTTATTTTATTTCCTCTCTTGTTCAAATGTGGTTCCATTTCCCATAGGGCCCAGAAAGGAAACAGAGACACCTTTATTTGTGATTTTGTTTTATTTTCAACAAGTGTACTCATTTTTGTGACCCTGCAACACAAGTAACTTCAACAATTTACTAGGGCACAACTATAGTCCAGAGGATTGATAATAAGCATAATTTGAATAGGAAAGCTGTCCTTTTTCCCCATCATTCACTTCGTCAAGCCGTAGTGAACCACTAGTTAAGTCCAGAGAAATAATTTAGTCATAAGAACCATCTTAAGGCATTTATTTCATCTCGGCTATGCCCTTTCCATGGAATAATCTCGGAACCACATACCTCTTAGCCTCCTAACATCCACAGCTAAAGATAAGATACAAGACACACTTCACTAGCTAGCTACATGTGAAACACCTAGCTTTAAGCTACATACCTAGCGAACCAATTAAACCATGGTTCTGAACTTTTAGGGTCATGCATTAGGCTCTCACTACAAGTATGACAACATGTCACAGAGCCCCTGCTTCACCTGACCTTAACCTTCCAGCTTACCAAAGACTATCACAAAACTATGGACACTATGAGAAACCACCTCTCATACCCCTCCAACCACCCACGAAAGTCGTGTGCACCCACCGACAACCGGTGCCCCACACAACCTACGTCCTTGCACAACCTGCTGCGTGCACTGGACAACATTCAGCGTTCTGCACCTGATGCCATCACCGCGCCACAGCTTGTTCTGCCACAGTGCAAAAGGGGGGTAATGCCACAATGTATGCCCTATGCCCATGACGCACCATGTGCTGCAACCCGCAGCACCAGAGACACTTGCAAGACACCGAAGCAAGTGGCATACTGGCGCCCTCAAAGCGAAAAGACTGTCCTAGCCAACCAAGGACGATGTTCGCTGAAATCTTTTCTCCCTTTCTCTCTCCCTTTCACTTTTACCAGGATGCTGCTGTGCTTCCAGCCAACCAGAGGGTAGCCGCAATCGGACATCTCACCAGGTCCGGCACCAAGCACCATCCTAAGGGAACAACCAAGACTCCTTTTCTGCCGGACCCGCACTCAGAAAGTGCCTGTGCCACCTGATCCTCACAACGCCTACAGAACGCACTACCCCGGCGTAACGACACAATACAGCTGGGTAGGTGCCAACGGACAGAGGAGGCCCTCACGCACACTGAGGCCGATGTCGAACACATGCTCGACCAACTTGAGAAAATGACTGTCACGCTAGCGGAGCCAGGTGGCCACAACCGCCGCCGCACTGCCGTCAGAACTCTGTTTAACACTTGTATGTCCGGCATGAATGCAGTAAACCTCGCCAACGTCGGACGGCATGCAGCCAAAATTCAGACTGAGATTCCACAGAGAACAGAGCCACTCACAACAGAGTGCATCCCTGCAGACCATCGACAAGTCACCAAAGGGAACTGAGGTAACTTTCAACACTCACAGCGTTCTGCCGACCCCGACAGTGAACTCCATGAAACAGCTGTTTACTGCCTTCCAGAAGGACTTTGCTCGAACTCAGCTGGTAACAGCCCTGATGACAAACCTGCTAGGGGGCGGGGTGAACTCCTCCATCGACAGCCTCGCCATGGGTAGAATCCCACCGCACCGGATACCCTTAGGCCTCATGCAAACCGTGCTGGCGTCCGCCATCACCACGCCAACTGACTCTTTAAAATACACCTTGCCTACTCTCATGGGTAGTGCCATCTCACTCTGCATCACCACAAGCAGAGAAAATGGGACGTTCCCCTGAACTTACCCATCATAGTCAAGCCGAATCCACCGGCTCAAGAACATTGTCCATGTCAGATTTTGAGAGGCAGCACTCACATCAAGATCCGCATGCCGTACGTGATTGCCTTGCATGACAGCGACACCAAGCTGTCCCCAGCTCCGAATCCACACATGTGCACATTGACCAAAGACATTTACTATCCCTGCCCTAACAAATCTTTCCTCAGAGACAACCCTGACGGAACCTGCGGGCTGCAGATCAGTGGCACAAGCTGCCCTGCTAAAGCCAAGCCTCGCACTCAAGTCACCGAGACCCAAGCAGAGATTGTAAGTGATCTGTCACCTTGCTCAGCCAGAGCAGCGCATCCAAGTACCAAAAGGCCCCATCCTTCTTCAAGAACCACACTCTCACCCTAACTCCAGAAAGGGAATTGTGGTTTGCAAAAGGGGGATCCCAGCTAGTTGACATTACATCTATCAACTACACCCTGACACTCGACAGTGTAGAGAATTTACGGATGAACCAAACACAAATTAATCTTTCTAATCTCTCATGGGCTTCATTCAAATGTGAGTCAGCAATCCAGATCTGAACACATTCCAACGTCACAAAACTGGCTCCAAACTGTCTCAAAACCCCCCCTCAGAAGATTTTATGGCCCGCAGGGACCAAGGAAACTGACACCTTTGACCTCCCTCAGCATTACCACTGCTGAACATGACACCGAGATGTAAAACAGACTTCCCTCTGCTTGAAGACTTTTGAATGACCTCATTGTTGAGACCTCTTAAAACCCACAGAGTCAAGAGACTTCTCATATAAAAATGCATAAACTCATCCCAGAACAATTCTTGACGAACTTATAATCAAACATTGTTCCACTACCTAATCCTATATTGTAGCTATGTATGTGTCTATTATACTAGATAGCATACAAGTCATGCAAATGTTGTTACTTTAGATGGATGAATGAAAGTGTGTCTTGTTTGATATCAGTGAGATCATATATTCTTAATTCTTAAGATGGCTTGAGTGAAATCTGTGTAAAATGCTTTGTATGAGTATAATAATCTATAATGTTTAAACTGTGATCTCTTGTTCTCTCTGCTTAGTGCTAGCAGATCCCAGATGATTTATGATAAGTAGGAACTAGTCCACCTCCTAGAATGATGCCATTGTCTCATTGGTCAGAATTCTCCAAAAAAGGTTGGACTAACTTTAAGTTAAAGACCCGAACAAAGCCGTTCAGAGTTGAGTTCAGTGCGGTTCAGAGAGCAGTTCAGTTTCGGCTCGGTTCAGTTCGGTTTTGAGTCGGTTCTGTGTTAAATTAAGTTTGTGCCTCTCTCTATGATCAAACAGCAAGAGAGTGTTCTTGTTCGTACGCTTTTACATCGACCAGACCAAGTTAGACCAAGCCAGCAGACAAACCCATCAAGATCGGAGTTTAAACAGCTTCATTCAAGCCATATCATCTCTTACTTTCCTTTCTTCCTTTATTTTATTTTCTCGTTAAAAGTCTCGTTCTAAGTTTTGCTGTAAAGTTCGTTTACACGTCTCTCCTGCAACGCACTTCGAACTGTAAAGACTCTTGTTCATCCCTCCGCCAACACATCACGTGACCGGCGGTTCAGAAACTCCAGCCAGGCACTCCAAAGACAACCAGCCACGCGGACCCGGCCGGGAAACCCCTCTGACGAAGCACCTCAAATAGGGAATTCCCTGGCCTAAGCAACGCAAAGGACAAGCAAGTAACCTCCAGACTCTAGCTGAACTGGTGTTTTTTAATTTAAATTGAATAACCTGTCTAAGAAACGAAGGTTTCAATTAATGCTTGGTGGTTCGTTCAGGTTTATGTCTTACAAAGTGCATCTCACTCTGAAAACTCACTCTTTCTCTCTCTTCCTCTGCGCCTTGAATGAATGTGTGTGTGTGATTGGGTTTAGACATTAGTTTTATGTGTTTAGAATAGTTAATAAAGTCGTCCATATATTTGAAAAGATATTCGTCTTGTGTTTTGCTTACACATTTAATGTCTTGTACTGCCGATCTAAAGTTACCTTGCTAATACATAGTGTTTCACTATAGATTGGATATTTATATCTGTTGCCAAGGTTAAAATTACGGCCCGTTCAAATGAACTCTAAACGAGTCATTTGCTCGGTTCCATAGTGATTCGGTCAATGATTCGTTGCAAATCGATGAATCATTCCCTTTGAGCTAAATTGGCCTTCCGGCCCCCTTAAATACATTTATGTATATTATTATTATGTAGGTTCGCTACATTATTTGGTGGAGGATGCGGGCAGTTCAACCTAAATTGTAAGAATATTATCAAGATTTATCTTTTCATATTGTGCGGATGAGAGATCCGATTCTCTGAGAGTCTGTGTGTGACGCGCGCAGCGCGCGCCCCGTTTGAATGAATGCTGCTGCTGTTGTCTGTGAGTGAAGCTCCCAGAGAAAGCTGAAAAGTCTAGTCTGCCGCCCTATTTGCTCTCTTGTTAACTGCAGTAAATAAGATATGAAACCTCACACTACGATAAGGTAAGAATTGAGCGTGTTCCTCATTTCCAGAAATACCTCGTTAGAGCTGTTCGATTTCTGCGTGTTCCAGAGTCTTTCAGAAAAGCTGTAACGTTGTGTGTGTGTGTTTATATCAGTTAGAGAACTGAACGAAATCAAACTGCAGTAATTAAAATAACCCTAACGTTATAAGGACTAATATTCTCCTCACAGAGCGATGAGCGTGTTCCTCATCTAAGTTAGTCATAAGCCTTATATTTATTTATCTGATTCAGTGCGTGTCCCACTGATCCCCGTGATAAACAGCGAGGCTTAACTAATCTTATCTGTTTGTGTCCGTTCAAATAATTCTCGTGTAACATTGCGCATGTCCGAGTGTAATTTGAATAGTGGTTATTTAAATTCGTTATCAAGTAAAGCTTGCCATTGAAACTGAACCAACAGTTATTGTTTTATGTGCCTAGATAAACTTGCACAGAGACGATCCGCCGAGGTCGTCCTAATTACATCTATTAACGCAAAGCTGTCGCTTGCTTAAAGTTAATATCACTCTTGACAAACTGAGTGAAGCCCCACGTCGTAAACCCAGCTACGAGTGGTGTATCTTATTTGAACAGTGTGAAATGCGCCGACATTTCCCGTAATAGGATCGGTTGTTACTGTACATGCATGTTCTGTGGACATTGTTGAAATGCTCCCATATTGCATGGAACTGTAACAAATTGTTTTCCAACTGTCTGCAATTCCCGGTTCGCCCACTAGCGTTCGTTTGGTCGCTATAGTTACGATCGTGACACGGAAGTCTTGGCCAAACGTTTCCGGGTGAACTTTGACCCAACCCTCGGTGTAAACAAACGCTAGCTAAGCTAAGCTAACCTGAGCAGTTGTTCACATTGAGGCCTGTGCTAAAGCCTTTAGCATCAGTTACTGTTATCAATACTAACCCCAGCAGTTAACTACAGTGTCTGTTTGAACAAAGTTAAATTGATTTAACCATTTAAACACCTCGACTTTTAGACCTCTTTTCTTCGTTTCCTTTTTCCTCTCACACTTTACCTATATTTTACTGGAAAAGGAAATATTTGTGTACAATTATTAATTATTTTACCTGCATTTTACTTGAAAAAGAAAATACTGGTTTACTATTATTAATTGTCAATTTTGAATTTGATTTTGAAGAAAAGAAAATATTAAAATAAAATTGAAATTCTATTTTTCTAGACAGGTCATTTGTAATGATTTCTAGATTTATTTTTAATAATTCTAATTTCATAATTTTCATAATTTCTAAATTTCTCGTTGAGATCTAATCACTTTAGGTGAATAAGTCTTGAACTCTGAAAGTTAAAATTTGAAAGTTGTTATTACTATTATAAAAATAGTGTTAGACTCAGATTTGCTCATTATTGTCATTGCGTTTATCCTTTCGTCCTGTTGGTTATAAACTTAACCACTATATTTGTTCTGATTAATTAATTTTCGGGACGCTTCAATTTATTTGTGTGTTTAGTTGTTCCTCAACTATCAATTCTATACTCGTGGTAGACGTAAAGGTAGCGGGATCCAACCTCCTTGCTTCATTTCATCCTCATCACGTCTTTCCTGTTCTGTCCTGCTTTATTCCATCTTATTCTTCACATTTGTAGGAACAAACCTGGAAGAACCACCAATCGACTCTAAAAGAGACAAATATAATCTGTCCCAACAAACAGATTATTAGATATTTGATTTTTAATCAAACCCTCTTGTGTTCTTCATACTCTCCCTGCATTTGTAAACGCAATTTAAACTTTGACATCTTATCCAAGATCAAGTAACAGAGACAAGTGCCGAGCAAACTCCGCCTTCACAGCATCCCTGCTGTAAACCCTGCTGTAAGCGGTCGAACTGAAGGTGTGTGTGTCAATCCTGTCAAACTCAGAAAAGAGGTATCAACATCATTATTGTATTATTTTTCCTCGCAAACATAAGCAATAATATTGTTTACCTTTCTGGAAACAGATTTTCATTGATAAAAAACATTTATGAGAAATTAATACTTCCCCTAGTTAATAATTTTCTTTTGTTTTTTTTTTCCCTCATTGAAATTGGTTGTTAACTTTTCTCGTTTTTTCCCTTACTCAGTGGAGCGACTAAGTCCTCACACCACGAGTTGAAACCAGCTTTTCATTGATAGAAAATATTTATAAAAATATTTCTCCCATTGGAAAAAAAGGTTTCTTCCCATTGAGATTTGTTTAACCTTTTTCTTATTCTTTCCTTTACCCAGTTGAGTGACGAGATCTTCGCATCACTAGCCTCACTGTGTACCCTTAGACCAACACTTAGTCATCACAACACTTCACTATTGATGTACAATTACTGAAACGACACTTAGCCGTTCAACCACATATAGGCTTATACACACAGATCTGTGTCAGTCTCTTCACCAAGCGTGCCAACATGTCATGGACGACAAACCCCACTGCCCAACGGGAAGACGTGGACGCCTGGCTCAGAGGCATTACAGACTGCCTCACACCAAAGACAATTGAACTGTTATTATTTTTAATAATAATCATTATTCTGAGAAGATTCCTGACACACGATTCAAGCCAGAACCAAAACCACGTGGAACTAACCAAGATAACCTGTTCCTTAAGTAATGCCTTCACAGCCCAGCTAAACCTAAGCCACCAGCACGTCACCCACCTACAGGAGGAGCTGACACGTGCCCAGAACCGCATAGACAAGCTGGAAGTGAAAGTCCAGGATGACTCCAAGACCACCGAGTTCCTGAGAGAGCTGATGCACACTCAACACTGCAAAGACCAGCTCAAAGGTAAAGCTCAAGACAAACTCAAAGTGTCCGGCGAAGCGGAGCAAGAAACAAAGACACAAGTTGACAAGCTCCAAGAAGCCCTTGCAGTCACTGAACGTGACAAACAAGAGTCAAAGACTGTCCAGAAACACCTGGTAAACCAACTCCAGTCTGCTGAACTTCAGTTAGAGAAAGACAAAGCTGACATTGAAAGTAAGAACTCTAAAATCACTGCTCTGGAAGACCACCTGCAAAGGTGCAGCGTTGAAATGGACCATCTGATCCAACAGCGAGATGCCGCCAACGACGAGCTCTACGCGGTCAGAGATGAACTCCAGCACATTTTCCAACAGAAACCAGAGCCAAGAAGGGAGAGACCTCCCTCAGCATCACCCCTGCTGAGCAGAACAGAGTCCTCCATCCAAGAACTGGCATACAGTGAAAGAAGTGAATGGCCACAACCCAAAACGTCACCGGCCTTCACCACAGAACTGTTCACTGCCAACAAACGAAGAGAGCTCATCCAGGCAGATGCCCAAGCTGCACATGGGATGACCGTTAAAGATCTCAACCAGCTGGTTAAGAATATCACTCAGTTCAACCCGAACTCCACAGAGGGTCCCGACATCCAGGCCTACCTCCGAGATATCGACTTCCACCTCGAGGTGAGACCCCATATGACTGACAGAGACAGGTTATACCTCCTCAGATCCACATCCAGTCCAGAGGTACGAAGCTTCCTAGACCGACAACCTGCTAATGTCATGTCAAACTACCAGCTACTACGTGAGACACTGATTAAAGAATTCACAGGTCCAGAGTCAGAACACGGTGTGTTAATCGCCTTGGAAACCAAACAATGTCGACAAGAGACTCCCCAAAGCTTTTATCACCGCTTTCGACAAGCCTACTTAGGTGGACATAACAAACCTGAACTTGAAGAGGATGTGAACTTCAAAACCCTCTTCCTGAGAAACCTGCACCCTGGTTTGAGTCATCATCTTGGCATCATGGCCTGCCCAGGCACAATGACAATTCAACAGCTACGTGACCTGACACACAAGGCCTACATCAAACAAAAGATGGCCTCAAAGAAAGGTTTGAAAACATCCACAGTGTCAAACTCCATCAGCCAAGACACAAGCCTTGCACTGGAAGACACCCAGTGGCATGACAACACCACAGTCCTTCGTAAGGAGCACAGAGAACGTGACTCCCATGCCGATGACTTCTACCACTCCAACCACATGGAAAAGTCATGGGACCCACCAGAAGGAAACAAATGGAATCAACGAGTGCATCCAAAAGCATTCTATGTGGGTAAGCGACAACGACACCCACCTCCGCACCACTCAGCCAAACACCACACTGAGTGTGCCCAAGAACACGACAGTCTCCCCTCAGAAGACATGGAGCAACTACTGAGGCAACTGCTCATCAAAGACAAGCTGAACACAGAAGACCAGTGATCACCTTGTACACCTTCCTGAGACAACCACCTGTTCAACAACAACCCAGAACAAAGTGGTCTCTCACAGTCAACCACTGACAAACACCCCGAGGTACCAGAAAACACCATCCTGGTTACCCATCACACCACAAGCTCCAAACTCAAGAACCATGTGTGTGCTACAGCAACGACAGTAAGCACAGAAGGTCAGAAAGTCTGTCACAACCAGAAGGCATCACAAGAGGACGGCAACAAAGGAGACCATGTTTTGCACTACAGCTTCACGCATCCATGCCAAACCATCTCCCAATGTCTGCCAGAGAACTTCCTGCCTTACTGGACTGACCCCCAGCAGATCACAGAAGATCCCTTTCCAAGGCAAAGATGCAACAAGCCCATCAAAGCGTAACCATCAAGCAAAAGGGGGAGCAAAACAGACTGAGACAGATCTGACATACATACAGTATACATGCAGTACCTGCACTACACTACACTGTACCACTAACATACACAAGTTAAACACAGCTACCATGAAAAACATTCAACAAACATGTTCTTCCCACAGGTAGACACTGAAATCGCAACACTGACTTAGCTATCCTTTCCATAGGAAACATGTAGCAATACACCCAACAAGTGTAACCCTCTCATTACGTTGTGACACCTGACACTGCACAGCAGTAGCCATACAGGAGTCACTCAACTGCTTTGTTTTGCTTTACCTCTTCCCTTTCTTCTTCTTTTATTAGGTAAAATCCCTGTTACCCCATAAGGGTCAAGGTTACCATATAAGGATTGACGCACCACGCCTGATGTTTGCAAGTCACCTTAAAACGAATGTTAGCCTAGAGAACTCTCTGCATCATTCGAATCAAAATTTGAAAGGTAAATTGGTCTAAACCTAGAACAATTTAGAAGAGAATAAAACAAACAAATCAAAGTTAGTCACAAAGTTGATCAATCACCGTTTTAAAACAAACTAGAATAACGGTCCTAAAATTGAACTAAACTTTTTCCACATGATTGACTATATTGAGAGAGTGAACCTGTTTAGGCCTAGATAATCTAATGCCCTGCACCAGTAAAGTGACCAGTCATGGCGGTGTTTGCCTTGTTGTTTGCTGTGTGTGTTTGCTTCTTCTGTTTCTCCAGCGTTCAATGATGTCTTCTCTCATCAACCCATCATCGATCGAAGGGGGGATATGTAGAGAATTTACGGATGAACCAAACACAAATTAATCTTTCTAATCTCTCATGGGCTTCATTCAAATGTGAGTCAGCAATCCAGATCTGAACACATTCCAACGTCACAAAACTGGCTCCAAACTGTCTCAAAACCCCCCCTCAGAAGATTTTATGGCCCGCAGGGACCAAGGAAACTGACACCTTTGACCTCCCTCAGCATTACCACTGCTGAACATGACACCGAGATGTAAAACAGACTTCCCTCTGCTTGAAGACTTTTGAATGACCTCATTGTTGAGACCTCTTAAAACCCACAGAGTCAAGAGACTTCTCATATAAAAATGCATAAACTCATCCCAGAACAATTCTTGACGAACTTATAATCAAACATTGTTCCACTACCTAATCCTATATTGTAGCTATGTATGTGTCTATTATACTAGATAGCATACAAGTCATGCAAATGTTGTTACTTTAGATGGATGAATGAAAGTGTGTCTTGTTTGATATCAGTGAGATCATATATTCTTAATTCTTAAGATGGCTTGAGTGAAATCTGTGTAAAATGCTTTGTATGAGTATAATAATCTATAATGTTTAAACTGTGATCTCTTGTTCTCTCTGCTTAGTGCTAGCAGATCCCAGATGATTTATGATAAGTAGGAACTAGTCCACCTCCTAGAATGATGCCATTGTCTCATTGGTCAGAATTCTCCAAAAAAGGTTGGACTAACTTTAAGTTAAAGACCCGAACAAAGCCGTTCAGAGTTGAGTTCAGTGCGGTTCAGAGAGCAGTTCAGTTTCGGCTCGGTTCAGTTCGGTTTTGAGTCGGTTCTGTGTTAAATTAAGTTTGTGCCTCTCTCTATGATCAAACAGCAAGAGAGTGTTCTTGTTCGTACGCTTTTACATCGACCAGACCAAGTTAGACCAAGCCAGCAGACAAACCCATCAAGATCGGAGTTTAAACAGCTTCATTCAAGCCATATCATCTCTTACTTTCCTTTCTTCCTTTATTTTATTTTCTCGTTAAAAGTCTCGTTCTAAGTTAAGTTTTGCTGTAAAGTTCGTTTACACGTCTCTCCTGCAACGCACTTCGAACTGTAAAGACTCTTGTTCATCCCTCCGCCAACACATCACGTGACCGGCGGTTCAGAAACTCCAGCCAGGCACTCCAAAGACAACCAGCCACGCGGACCCGGCCGGGAAACCCCTCTGACGAAGCACCTCAAATAGGGAATTCCCTGGCCTAAGCAACGCAAAGGACAAGCAAGTAACCTCCAGACTCTAGCTGAACTGGTGTTTTTTAATTTAAATTGAATAACCTGTCTAAGAAACGAAGCTTTCAATTAATGCTTGGTGGTTCGTTCAGGTTTATGTCTTACAAAGTGCATCTCACTCTGAAAACTCACTCTTTCTCTCTCTTCCTCTGCGCCTTGAATGAATGTGTGTGTGTGATTGGGTTTAGACATTAGTTTTATGTGTTTAGAATAGTTAATAAAGTCGTCCATATATTTGAAAAGATATTCGTCTTGTGTTTTGCTTACACATTTAATGTCTTGTACTGCCGATCTAAAGTTACCTTGCTAATACATAGTGTTTCACTATAGATTGGATATTTATATCTGTTGCCAAGGTTAAAATTACGGCCCGTTCAAATGAACTCTAAACGAGTCATTTGCTCGGTTCCATAGTGATTCGGTCAATGATTCGTTGCAAATCGATGAATCATTCCCTTTGAGCTAAATTGGCCTTCCGGCCCCCTTAAATACATTTATGTATATTATTATTATGTAGGTTCGCTACAACAGTCATCCTGCACAGGAGGCTCAACGAGATGCGAACATCTACAGCCAAGCCCACGGGACCCTCAGGAAGAGGGTACCACGCTGGAGGCTGCGTCGAACTTTATCAAGCTGAGCCCTCAGCCTCAGCCTAACAGCACCTCCTACCCAATCATCATGATTCACCTGCCATCCGCCAAGGGTGATGATTTGTCGTCATATGATGTCCAACACACGGGGACATCATCCGACGAAAAGGGGGAAATATGTAGCGCATTTAGGGTGAATCTGAATAATTAAATATATTCTGGATAACTAAAATCCTAAGAGCCTTCAAAGGCCGGGAAGCTCCACACCAGCGTCCTCCCCCCAGGACTCAAAATTAACACACACACACACACACATTCCACCAAACACACATCCCCCCCCAGGAATGTGGAATGTGCCACAGGAAGTGAATGTTACAGAGAAAAGAAACTTCTCTTTTTAAAAGACATTTTAAACAGAAATATTCAATGTGTTTTATGTGTTTGTTTGTTCATGTTACATTGAAATAACTGAGTTTACCATTATGTATTTTTACATGTAACTGCGTATTCCCTAGAATTCTAACGAAGGAGAAATGAATTCTGCATTCATATATATTCTATTATACTTCCCCTTTTGAATTATACGAACAATGTATCTAATCTCATCTTACGATTTGTCTTTTAGGGGTTTGATCTATGTGTTGGGAAACTAATGGTATAAGGTCTTAAACTTTGCAAACTGTTTAACCAAATCCGTTTTTGGCAAGTTTGGTCTTGATAAACTCCAATCTTCGTTCCCCATTTGTTAATTGACATTACATTTTGCTAAACTTGGTGACACACTAGTATTATAAAAATTGTGAAGATTCTTCCCTTAAACACCCAATGAAATTAGGGAGTCAAATGCCTGGTTAGAACACCATGGGCCATAAAACCTCCCTCCAAAGAGAAAGCTCCTGATTGGACCCTCTTCCAAAAGAAGGCGGAAAAGGACTGAACACCAGTTTAAACACTCTCTTACGTCCATGTCCGCGTGTCATGATGTAACGTCTCGCCTCCTGGCGAGCTTTTTCGCCTTTCTTTTATGTGTTCTAGTTTAGTTTGTGTTTTTAAGATAAGTCCCCGGGTTTAATTCCGATCGACGAGTGAAAAGAACCCCGCGTGACATATCTCTTCAGCAAATCCAACTACAAGGGACACTGCAACAAACGCTCTCTCTCTCTCTGAAGGAGAAGCACGCGCACGTAACCACGTGACGCGACGTACTGAGAGATGCCCACGCGCTTCTCTGGGATCTCCCTTCGGAGATTTTTCTTTGTTAGTCAAAGTTTTGTTTTCGTAGTCGACTCTGTTCACTTCCACCAAGTGAAACGGACTCAGTCGAACTATTTTCCGTTGGTAATGTTAACTCAAAGACTTCCAACCGCTGTTCAAAGACTCGCGCCGCATCACGTGACTATCCACGGAACCAAGGATTCAGCTCACGCACGCGCACGGAGAACAAAAGATCTGCCGTCCAAAACGCGCCTAGACCAGGCAAGCCGCTCAAGGAACACAGCAACACCTGAGAGAACCATTCCACATGCAAGTAAAATTAGGTTACCCTGTTTTCAGAGCATTAAGAATGTGTTTTGTGTTGTTTCGGAGGGGTTGTCTGTCTAGGTGAATGTAACTCCCTTTCTCTCTCTCTTACTCGCTCTCACGCGTGTAAGTTATCCCTATCTCTATATCTCACACACTCACTCGTTCATTGTCTTATTGTTTGTGTACTGCTAAGTGTTTGTAAATACATATATCTCCCGTGTAAACGTAGTAAATGTATAAGTAGACATGCCTTTATTAAATCATTATATTCACTTGACTGATGGACTTTCTCTTTGCTCAATTTCGAGTCTCTGAAGTGCCAAAAGATCTTGCTACGAACTTTATAACTTAAAGATAGCTTTACATATTTGTTTATAGGGCAGAAAACCCAATTCTTCTGGCCAGAGAATTGCGTTTCCTGCAATCCTATAAAGTAAGATGATATTGGGGAAAACCCCTCAATATTATTCGGACAATTGAGCTAAATTAATTTTGCCTGCTTTGTAAGACGTGATCTGTGTAATTAACTGCAATCAACTTGTTAAAATGAAAGGATTGCATGTATACATCCAGGTAAAATGACATTCTCCTTTAGAGGGAGATTTATTAACATGTAAGACTGATCTAATCCAAACATGTAAGAATAATTATTAATTACCAATTATTAATTATGATATGCAAATTCCCCAGGGATTAGATCCCGCCCAAAAGTCTTTACACATAGTAAAAAAGGACTCATATCTATGAGGCGGGACTCAGATCTATTAAACGTTTGTCTAATTGGCCTTTTTTTTTTAACGATGACAAGCCGAAATGAAAACAAGCCGAAATGAAAACAAGCCGAAATGAAATAGAAGTAACGAGGCTATTTTTAAAATGTAAGGAGTAGAAAGTACAGATATTTGCGTGAAAATGTAAGGAGTAGAAGTAAAAAGTCGGTTAAAAAATAATTACTCAAGTATAGCCTAAAGTATAGATACCCAAAATTTCTACTTAAGTAATGTAACAAAGTATTTGTACTTCGTTACTTGACACCTCTGCTCATGAATCATGATTGCTGCTCATTGCAGTGGTGAACCATTGAAATTTCAAAGTGTTTCAAAACAGTTGTGACGTAATGAAGCCTCGTTCACTGAAATCACGTGACTCTGGCAGTTCGATACATGCTCCGAACCACTGATTCGGAACAAAAGATTCGTAAAGGCTTTGAAGCAGTGTTTTGAAATTGCCATCACTATCTAAGGCTATAAAAATGTTACTGAATGATCCATCAATGCATTTCCAACAGATATTGAAATAATAAAGGGTCTCAATGAAATATGTGCAGTGTCGCATGTTTACTGTAAATTGTCACATGACCAGAGCTGTTTACTTCCTGTTTGCGCCAAGAGAAGAGGATGGCAGCAAGAAAGCTCCCAAAGAAAAGGTTAGTAAAGTATGTTAACAAAGATAGGACATTTTGGTATTGTCATGCTCTGAAACTGTAAACCCATTAAGCAATCAAACTAAAACGGCCCTGAAACACCAGCAATATCAGAGGGAATATTTGGATGATTTTCTCCATGTTGATCTTTAAAGCCTACAATGAAGAGTAAATTCAATGAAATCACGAAATTACATATAAAGATGTACTTCAGTCAAACGAAGGACTGTTTCAGCTAACTATATATACACACACACACACATTAATACATTCATTTAAATGCATAATTAAGTCTGAAAACATTACATTCTTGTACGCAAATATATTCCTTTAAATAATTATTTCCATAATATGTACTCTTGCAATATGTACATACTAAAGTACACTTATTTTTCACAAGAGCAGGTAAAATAAAAAAACAAAATTACAGGTAAAGTGGGCCACTTTTTTGTTAAACGTAACTTTTTTTCTTTTATTACATTTGTTAACTTTAAGGTCCAACTTTAATATTTAATTTTGAAAACAGTTAATGTGTGTTATTTTCAAGGTATACTGTATACCAAAAACATTTTGAGATCATGCACTCCAGACAAATATTTTTTCAGGTAAAGTGGTCTAGTAATGTGAGCCATCCCTGATTTATCAATAACGATCCTGTATCTTAAAAACATGTGATTTATTAACACATCAAACAAACATATTCCACAGCATATTTACCAGACCCAAAAGCATATTGTCTAGGGAGTAATATTCATTATTTCACTCAATGCATGTGTGAATTTCAAAACAACTGATAGAACATGTTATGTTGACATTAAATTTGAATATCAGATATGCGAATATGGACGAAAATTAACTCTAGAACATTAAAAATGGAATTACAACATGTAACAAATTCAATAAGAGGAACATTTAAAATAGTAACCATATTTTAAAACTGTCATTTTTCTCTAAAAACTGTAAATTAAAATGTGTCCATATTTTAAAGAGTTACATTCTGCATCTATATTTTGATCCTTTCTTCAGATTTAACTTAATTCCTTATCTTATTTTCTGCTCTCTTTCCTTTGAGTATAATTTGAGAAAAATAACTGAAGTTTAAAGATCACCCACTTTATCTGAATCCTGCTGGCCCACTTTATCTAACATATTCAGCCAAAGTGGGCCAGCAATATTTAAACACCTTACAAGAAAACATAAAAAAAAAAACATACTTTGCATTTTGATTTTCTGTTAACTGTAGTAACAAACAAAATTAACTGTCAGAAAAATACCCATTTGTTTACATTTAGCGAGAAAGCTTATAATTTAGAAAATAAAATCTTATGTCAGAGGTTATGTCTACCTTTAACCATAAGGGTGTCTTCCCTTGAGATGTGGCCACACCCACCAGTGTCATATTGCATCAACCAAACTATTTTATCATTTAAAGAAATAGTGCATCTTTAAAGGCCATTGTCGCGCTCTGAAACTGTAAACCCATTGAGCACAGTACAATCAAACTAAACCGTCCCACTTTACCTGCATTCACCCCACATTTATTTTTAAGAGTGGAGCCATTAACTGTTGGAAGCTATGGCTAAAGTGTCTCTGAAAAGACCAAAGACAAAAACATGGGAAGGTTCAAGGTATCAAATATTCTTTATTGAGAACACGAAATACACAAGGAATATCATGATCATCCTATTAGAATCTGCTCTTCCACCATATCTGACGCTCGAATCTTTGAGTCTCAGTTCCCTCCTCCACATTTTTTCTTGGGGAGCAGTTCAGTCTTCTGCCACAGACTTGGAGTAGTAATACCAATCACACCGCAAGCAATTCTCTTTCCAGCATTCCCACTGAGTTTACTCTCCTCATCTGAACCCGTTCCCAGATCATCCTCCTTCTCATGAACCACCACCGCACGTCCCAGAATGGAATAAGGCCCAAAGAGCTTGGCCTCTGGGAGCTTCAGGAACTGCCTTATAACTCCTTTCTCAGAAGCAAAGTTGCCCAGGTCTCCAGGATGATCAACGCCGTTTGGATTGTAATGAGGACCAACAGTGATGCTGCCTTGACTGAGGTCTCCATACTGATGGATGTGCATGGCACGCTGTTGATGATCGATGGCAGGCAAACCACGGAGGTTGATTTTCACTTCTAAATCTCCATTGGGGAAGAGCTGCTTGAAGAGGATTTGCCCAAAGATCTTTGGCTGGCAAGGTGGCAAATTAGGGCTGGGCGTTACTTCACAAGTGGCATAGATTGTGTTGTTGAACTCCACGACTTCCGGCTGTGGAGCTTCGGCAATCAAACAAAGAGAACTCCTCCTTCTAGCGAACACGCCTCCTTGTATATGCAGCACCAGCAATATCAGAGGGAATATTAGGATGATTTTCTCCATGTTGATCTTTAAAGCCTACAATGAACAGTGGATTCAGTGAAATCATGTCGTTTGGTTTAAGAATGTAATATTTTTGATAAAAGGTCAAAGCTTTGTTGCAGGGAGCTTTGAGAGTGGAAGTTGCATTAGGTAAAATAGCACAATCAGATTAGTTTGCAATAGAAAACCATATAAAATAAATTTTATTTATGCCATGTACCCTTGTGAAAAAGTGTGCTTATTTGTATTGAATGTGTAAAAAAAACTAATAATAATTGGTCTACTTGGATAGAACATAACATTGATGAAATAAAAAGCTACTTACCGGGATGTACATACAGTACACTTTCATAAGCATATTTCATAACACGTCAAGCACTTTTAAAAAGTGCACGTTGCAATGTAAAACTGATGGTTTCTTTAAAAAAAAAAAACATTGTTTTAATCATTTTGTTGTGCTTTATAGTAGTACACTTATTTTGATGGGTTGAATAACATAGTACATTATAATTGGATCTGTCGTATGTTATTCAATAATTAAAATAAAGATAATATTTTAAATCTACTAAACTGCACTACAAATATTTCACTGCATATACGTTTAATGACATACAAGTTTAAGTAGAAATTATGTTAAGGTATATTTTAGTTAACATAAATGCACAGTAAATATCAGTAACGTATTGTTTTCCAAATCTGGTTAGTTTACTGCTGAAATTAACAAGTAATTATGAAATTACATATAAAGATGTACTTCAGTCAAACAAAGGACTGTTTCAGCTAACAGTGTATACATTAATACATACATTTAAATGCATAATTAAGTCTAAAAACATTATTGCACGCAAATATATTCTTTTAAATAATTATTTCCATATGTACTCTTGCAATATGTTCAGCATACTAAAGTATACTTAGTTATTTCTCTAAAAAAGGCAGGTAAAATAAAAAATTATTTATTTTTTTTATTAAACTTGACCTTTTTTTGTTGCAAAGTCAATATTTGCAAGAACGGAGAGAAAAACACACATGCCAAAAACATCAAAGGTACATTACCGTATAACTGTAAAGTTGTCCTTAATCCGTGTGGAGCCTGAATATGTGACAGAAATACTGCAACACTTTATCTGTGTGCAGACTGAACTGGAGCTGAGAGAATGTTCCTTTACAATCACACTTTTGGCTGCTCTTTTAGGAACTCATGTGGAGCTACAAGTTAACCATGATAGTCTGTTAGCCTGTTAATCAATAATTAAGTTCACCTGTGTTTCATTTAGCTCCCTTTGTTTGCCTGTGTGTAGAGCGCTATTCAGTTCTTTGTCTTGCACAATGTGTTCTCCACTGTAGATTATCTCCATTGTTTTGTGTTTAACCCATTTAATCCCACCGGTCACAAATAGGCTATATGCACACATAACTTCCGCCTTTGACGCAAGGCTGCTCTTCAGTTTCCGGTTGGGGAGATTTAAAGCGGAGGAAAACGGGATTATGGCAGAATCTTCAAAATTTGAAGATTTTTTTGTCTTCACCGGAAATACGTCCGTGCATAGAGCCCATAGTGACCGTAAAAAAATGGTTTAAATTTTAAGACTAGTGATAGGCAGATCGAGGCTTCGTGAAACACTGAAACAATTGAATCAAATGTGCCATATTGTGCCGATGCTTCAAAACAAACTGACACCCGTATCCACAGTGACCCCTAGTGGTCAGAACAGTGCAAATGCAAAAAAAAAAACAGATCAAACATGCATGAAAACATCTTTTAATCTATTGCAAATTTTTTACTGAAAGAAATCTTTCAAATGCAATTATCTAATCATCTAATAAGATTATCATGTGTAATCATGTCTTTTATCAATTGTTAGGGTTTGTTTTGTTTGTCCTATGAATGGCTCAGCTAAACAGACAAAGACTAACTACCTCATTTTAATCACTAATGTCTAATTAAAACGTCTACAAATGTATAAAACTTATCAGATATCAGATAAACTCACAGACACTTGTTCATTGTTGCTCATGAACAGAGGTGTCAAAAGTATTCACATTCGTTACTCAAGTAGAAGTATAGATACTAGGGTTTTAAAACGACTTCTGTATAAGTTGAAGTATCAACTCAAGCTTTTTACTCAAGTAAAAGTGTAAAAGTAACTGGTTTCAGAACTACTTAAAGTATAAAACTAAAAGTAATGCAAGGAAAAAAAATGTCATTAAGGACAAAAGCTCAGGCCGCTTCACAGGGGCCTATAGTGCACTACCACCTCCTTAAAGGGGTCATATAATGCCATTTTGGTACAAGTTAATATGAATCTTTAGGGTCTAAATGAAAACTTTGTAATATACTTTTATTAAAAATTCTCATTAGTATTGTAAGAAAATACTCATTTTACCTGCTCAAAAACAGCTCTGTTTTCAGCACGCCGTTTAAGTGCATGTGCCTTTAAATGATGATGAGCTTCGCTGACTCCGCCCCTCTGTTCTGTGGGCGCTTTGACACAACGCACGTGGAGTGTTGACTTGACAACAGTTGAGGGTTTATTAGCGGGATTCGCTCTGAGGACAAATCTGTGCAACCGTATCAGTTTGAACCGGAGTCGGACCGAAACAAGATGACGGCCCCGAAGAAGTTCGACAATTAAGGCTCGAACAGGACGTTTCTGAATGGTTGGTTAACAATGTCACTTTGATCTATTTTAGTATGTACTGGCAGGGTAACGTTAGAGTTGTGAGATACAAACGCTATGTGTTTAACATTACTAATGTAAGTTATAGGTTAGTTCGTTGACAGATTTATGTTGAAAAACTTTTTTTTTTTTTTTTTGTAAATGTAGACTTGTCAGTGATGCGTGACGTTATCTCAGTGTTAGGTAAAACTATCGTGACTGAAACACTGACATGAGGTCATGTCAGTAATGATTCTAGCAGTAGTTGAAGGATACCTAAGAATTTGTTGTATGTTTATGTTTAGTGCAGTACGAAAATGTTTTATGTTTTAAGAAAACTTTTAAGTACATCTATAGTATTGTAACTGCATTGATATTCCTGTTAATATTCCTGTTACGTTAACTGTAACACCTGCGTACACAGTTTTTAATAACACAATAACTATAACGCGTTTTTCATTATAAACGTGGGATTATGAATTATATTGAGAACGTCGTAACGTTACATAGAATACATGCCGTAATGCACCCTGAGTGTAAACATTAGCCAATCATTGTGAAGCGTGCAAGGGATTTGCAAAGATTTATATAAGGTTACTT
Organism: Chrosomus eos; assembly: GCA_036326025.1. Lineage (NCBI taxonomy): Eukaryota > Metazoa > Chordata > Actinopteri > Cypriniformes > Leuciscidae > Chrosomus > Chrosomus eos. Next base: position 54,141,042 of record CM070818.1, read on the forward strand.
AAACGTTACACTCACTTCTTTTGGAGGTCCAGCAGGAACACAAATAGTTGGTACCGATTCCTTTTTCAGTAGCAGCTTCTTAGCAAAACCTGATTTATATTGACCCTCGCCTCTTTTAAAAAGCAGTCTGGTGAGAAATGATTTGCCAAACATGAGCGCATTGACGTTGCTCGTCGGATTCCCTTCATAAACAAAACTCAGCCACTGCGTCTTCAGCGGTTCGGATTTAGGAACATTAAAATGACTGCTGTGTTCCTTATTACACCTAAGAACAGAACACCACAATCACTTAGACGGCCGCCATTCTGCTCCAGTGTATCAACAATGACGAACTATGATTGACATCTCACTCACGAGCGAGGGCGGGTCTGTGTTGAAACGCTGCTGTCAATCAACAGTCGTGCGTGCGAGCTTGTGACGTCACAGGCTCGAACGGCTCGATTTAAGGCAGGGGAAAACATATAAGGAGATTAAAACAAAACCACTGGATGGATTTTTATCATTATATGATGGCTGTGTACAGGCACTGCCAACACACATTTCAGTATAATCAACTTGTAAAAGTGCATGTGTGGTGAACGTGAGATACATAATTCACCTTTGTTGTTGTGTAGTTCTATACACTGTTGGTTGTAAACGCAGCACTTTGTTCTTTATGACTGTTCAGGGATCGCGGTCCTTTAAATGCTCTGAATGTGTGCTCACGTGGGACGCGTGTCAGCGCCATTTGCTTTTTATGTGTTTACGTTCTAAAAATAAATGACACGCGCATTCGTGTGCTCAAAGTGAGAAGTTGTCTCTTGCACTTTACTGCAATTTCCACACATGTACCATATGACCCCTTTAAAAACATGTTTCTAAAGGCCATGACTATAACATTATATTAAAATGTTTGGGATGCACTAGCTGTTTCATGCTGCATATATGCCCATAGAAAATTAATTTCAGTCCAATTTCCATTTTAGTAAAATGCATAGTAAAAAAGGACTCATATCTATGAGGCGGGACTCAGATCTATTAAACGTTTGTCTAATTGGCCTTTTTTTTTTAACGATGACAAGCCGAAATGAAAACAAGCCGAAATGAAAACAAGCCGAAATGAAAACAAGCCGAAATGAAATAGAAGTAACGAGGCTATTTTTAAAATGTAAGGAGTAGAAAGTACAGATATTTGCGTGAAAATGTAAGGAGTAGAAGTAAAAAGTCGGTTAAAAAATAATTACTCAAGTAGCCTAAAGTATAGATACCCAAAATTTCTACTTAAGTAATGTAACAAAGTATTTGTACTTCGTTACTTGACACCTCTGCTCATGAATCATGATTGCTGCTCATTGCAGTGGCGAACCATTGAAATTTCAAAGTGTTTCAAAACAGTTGTGACGTAATGAAGCCTCGTTCACTGAAATCACGTGACTCTGGCAGTTCGATACATGCTCCGAACCACTGATTCGGAACAAAAGATTCGTAAAGGCTTTGAAGCAGTGTTTTGAAATTGCCATCACTATCTAAGGCTATAAAAATGTTACTGAATGATCCATCAATGCATTTCCAACAGATATTGAAATAATAAAGGGTCTCAATGAAATATGTGCAGTGTCCATGTTTACTGTAAATTGTCACATGACCAGAGCTGTTTACTTCCTGTTTGCGCCAAGAGAAGAGGATGGCAGCAAGAAAGCTCCCAAAGAAAAGGTTAGTAAAGTATGTTAACAAAGATAGGACATTTTGGTATTGTCATGCTCTGAAACTGTAAACCCATTAAGCAATCAAACTAAAACGGCCCTGAAACACCAGCAATATCAGAGGGAATATTTGGATGATTTTCTCCATGTTGATCTTTAAAGCCTACAATGAAGAGTAAATTCAATGAAATCATGAAATTACATATAAAGATGTACTTCAGTCAAACGAAGGACTGTTTCAGCTAACTATATATATACACACACACATACATTAATACATTCATTTAAATGCATAATTAAGTCTGAAAACATTACATTCTTGTACGCAAATATATTCCTTTAAATAATTATTTCCATAATATGTACTCTTGCAATATGTACATACTAAAGTACACTTATTTTTCACAAGAGCAGGTAAAATAAAAAAACAAAATTACAGGTAAAGTGGGCCACTTTTTTGTTAAACGTAACTTTTTTCCTTTTATTACATTTGTTAACTTTAAGGTCCAACTTTAATATTTAATTTTGAAAACAGTTAATGTGTGTTATTTTCAAGGTATACTGTATACCAAAAACATTTTGAGATCATGCACTCCAGACAAATATTTTTTCAGGTAAAGTGGTCTAGTAATGTGAGCCATCCCTGATTTATCAATAACGATCCTGTATCTTAAAAACATGTGATTTATTAACACATCAAACAAACATTCCACAGCATATTTACCAGACCCAAAAGCATATTGTCTAGGGAGTAATATTCATTATTTCACTCAATGCATGTGTGAATTTCAAAACAACTGATAGAACATGTTATGTTGACATTAAATTTGAATATCAGATATGCGAATATGGACGAAAATTAACTCTAGAACATTAAAAATGGAATTACAACATGTAACAAATTCAATAAGAGGAACATTTAAAATAGTAACCATATTTTAAAACTGTCATTTTTCTCTAAAAACTGTAAATTAAAATGTGTCCATATTTTAAAGAGTTACATTCTGCATCAAATATTTTGATCCTTTCTTCAGATTTAACTTAATTCCTTATCTTATTTTCTGCTCTCTTTCCTTTGAGTATAATTTGAGAAAAATAACTGAAGTTTAAAGATCACCCACTTTATCTGAATCCTGCTGGCCCACTTTATCTAACATATTCAGCCAAAGTGGGCCAGCAATATTTAAACACCTTACAAGAAAACATAAAAAAAAAAACATACTTTGCATTTTGATTTTCTGTTAACTGTAGTAACAAACAAAATTAACTGTCAGAAAAATACCCATTTGTTTACATTTAGCGAGAAAGCTTATAATTTAGAAAATAAAATCTTATGTCAGAGGTTATGTCTACCTTTAACCATAAGGGTGTCTTCCCTTGAGATGTGGCCACACCCACCAGTGTCATATTGCATCAACCAAACTATTTTATCATTTAAAGAAATAGTGCATCTTTAAAGGCCATTGTCGCGCTCTGAAACTGTAAACCCATTGAGCACAGTACAATCAAACTAAACCATCCCACTTTACCTGCATTCACCCCACATTTATTTTTAAGAGTGGAGCCATTAACTGTTGGAAGCTATGGCCAAAGTGTCTCTGAAAAGACCAAAGACAAAAACATGGGAAGGTTCAAGGTATCAAATATTCTTTATTGTAGAACACGAAATACACAAGGAATATCATGATCATCCTATTAGAATCTGCTCTTCCACCATATCTGACGCTCGAATCTTTGAGTCTCAGTTCCCTCCTCCACATTTTTTCTTGGGGGGCAGTTCAGTCTTCTGCCACAGACTTGGAGTAGTAATACCAATCACACCGCAAGCAATTCTCTTTCCAGCATTCCCACTGAGTTTACTCTCCTCATCTGAACCCGTTCCCAGATCATCCTCCTTCTCATGAACCACCACCGCACGTCCCAGAATGGAATAAGGCCCAAAGAGCTTGGCCTCTGGGAGCTTCAGGAACTGCCTTATAACTCCTTTCTCAGAAGCAAAGTTGCCCAGGTCTCCAGGATGATGAGGGTGGTCAACGCCGTTTGGATTGTAATGAGGACCAACAGTGATGCTGCCTTGACTGAGGTCTCCATACTGATGGATGTGCATGGCACGCTGTTGATGATCGATGGCAGGCAAACCACGGAGGTTGATTTTCACTTCTAAATCTCCATTGGGGAAGAGCTGCTTGAAGAGGATTTGCCCAAAGATCTTTGGCTGGCAAGGTGGCAAATTAGGGCTGGGCGTTACTTCACAAGTGGCATAGATTGTGTTGTTGAACTCCACGACTTCCGGCTGTGGAGCTTCGGCAATCAAACAAAGAGAACTCCTCCTTCTAGCGAACACGCCTCCTTGTATATGCAGCACCAGCAATATCAGAGGGAATATTAGGATGATTTTCTCCATGTTGATCTTTAAAGCCTACAATGAACAGTGGATTCAGTGAAATCATGTCGTTTGGTTTAAGAATGTAATATTTTTGATAAAAGGTCAAAGCTTTGTTGCAGGGAGCTTTGAGAGTGGAAGTTGCATTAGGTAAAATAGCACAATCAGATTAGTTTGCAATAGAAAACCATATAAAATAAATTTTATTTATGCCATGTACCCTTGTGAAAAAGTGTGCTTATTTGTATTGAATGTGTAAAAAAACTAATAATAATAATTGGTCTACTTGGATAGAACATAACATTGATGAAATAAAAAGCTACTTACCGGGATGTACATACAGTACACTTTCATAAGCATATTTCATAACACGTCAAGCACTTTTAAAAAGTGCACGTTGCAATGTAAAACTGATGGTTTCTTTAAAAAAAAAAAAACATTGTTTTAATCATTTTGTTGTGCTTTATAGTAGTACACTTATTTTGATGGGTTGAATAACATAGTACATTATAATTGGATCTGTCGTATGTTATTCAATAATTAAAATAAAGATAATATTTTAAATCTACTAAACTGCACTACAAATATTTCACTGCATATACGTTTAAATACATGACATACAAGTTTAAGTAGAAATTATATTAAGGTATATTTTACTTAACATAAATGCACAGTAAATATCAGTAACGTATTGTTTTCCAAATCTGGTTAGTTTACTGCTGAAATTAACAAGTAATTATGAAATTACATATAAAGATGTACTTCAGTCAAACAAAGGACTGTTTCAGCTAACAGTGTATACATTAATACATACATTTAAATGCATAATTAAGTCTAAAAACATTATTGCACGCAAATATATTCTTTTAAATAATTATTTCCATATGTGCTCTTGCAATATGTTTAGCATACTAAAGTATACTTAGTTATTTCTCTAAAAAAGGCAGGTAAAATAAAAAATTATTTATATTTTTTTATTAAACTTGACCTTTTTTTTGTTGCAAAGTCAATATTTGCAAGAACGGAGAGAAAAACACACATGCCAAAAACATCAAAGGTACATTACCGTATAACTGTAAAGTTGTCCTTAATCCGTGTGGAGCCTGAATATGTGACAGAAATACTGCAACACTTTATCTGTGTGCAGACTGAACTGGAGCTGAGAGAATGTTCCTTTACAATCACACTTTTGGCTGCTTAGGAACTCATGTGGAGCTACAAGTTAACCATGATAGTCTGTTAGCCTGTTAATCACTAATTAAGTTCACCTGTGTTTCATTTAGCTCCCTTTGTTTGCCTGTGTGTAGAGCGCTATTCAGTTCTTTGTCTTGCACAATGTGTTCTCCACTGTAGATTATCTCCATTGTTTTGTGTTTAACCCATTTAATCCCACCGGTCACAAATAGGCTATATGCACACATAACTTCCGCCTTTGACGCAAGGCTGCTCTTCAGTTTCCGGTTGGGGAGATTTAAAGCGGAGGAAAACGGGATTATGGCAGAATCTTCAAAATTTGAAGATTTTTTTGTCTTCACCGGAAATACGTCCGTGCATAGAGCCCATAGTGACCGTAAAAAAATGGTTTAAATTTTAAGACTAGTGATAGGCAGATCGAGGCTTCGTGAAACACTGAAACAATTGAATCAAATGTGCCATATTGTGCCGACGCTTCAAAACAAACTGACACCCGTATCCACAGTGACCCCTAGTGGTCAGAACAGTGCAAATGCAAAAAAAACCAGATCAAACATGCATGAAAACGTACTCGGTTACTAACGTAACCTCGGTTCTCTCTAGAGAGGGAACGAGTACTGCGTAATAGCTTACGCTATGGGGAAAACTCTTTTCATCGAGATATTGAAGCCAAAAAATTATCCTTAATTTTTAATCAATGTAAAACGCTTTGCAGCAGCAAGCAGACATAGGCGAGACAGCTTGCGCGCCTATTGGCTGTCTTGCGGCAAAAGCAGCAGCCTATCGAGAGAGGCTCTGCGTGACGTCATGACGAATGGGGGCACTTCGCGCCCATATCGTCACGTCCCGCCAGAAAGGGCGTGGTCTCGCCCTATAAACAAACTCGATAAGCTGCCATACACTGATTTTTCATCGCCGAAGCGAACCAGAGCGTATTCCAAGCACGGCAAGATACGCAGTACTCGTTCCCTCTCTAGAGAGAACCGAGGTTACGTTAGTAACCGAGTACGTTCTCTTACGAGAGTATCTCTCGTACTGCGTAATAGCTTACGCTATGGGGAACACAGTGTAACACGCCGTGCGGATAGGGATCCAACACCAAAGTCCCAGGGGCAAAGGCCCAGGGCTCATGTAGTGCATAATCACCATACACTCACAGAGAGTAAAAAAGGAGAGGCTGGAAGCATTTCTCCTTATAGATAGACCCACAGGGGCTAACCATATGACCATTAAACCACGCAGCCAGGGTGAAAGCTTTCAGCCTAAACTGGGTGGCCCTACTTGTGCCAGTACTCATGGAGCTGCTGCATCGGTCTGAACGATGCGCATGCCAAACACTCAGTATCCGAGCCGCACAGCGGGCAGATAGCACTGAAGTCTAGATAGCCAAAAGCTTAGCTTGTAAGGCAGGCACCTCCAGGTTATAGTATTTTATAAATGTAGACGGCGAGGCCCAGCCCGCGGCCGTACAGATATCTTGCAGGGTGACCCCGCTAGACCATGCCCACGATGAGGCCACGCCTCTCGTGGAGTGCGCTCTGACACCCAAGGGGCACTGCAAGCCCTTGGAAGTGTAAGCCAGCGCTATGGCATCGACTATCCATCTAGATAGGCTCTGTTTCGAAGCGGCAAGCCCCTTGGAACGCCCGCTATACGAAACGAAAAGCTGCTCGGTCTGTCTGAACCCAGACGAGCGGGACACATAAGCTCTTAATGCCCTGACTGGGCAAAGAAGAGTTGCGTCGTCCTCCTCATTGAGAACCGGAAGGGCAGACAGGGAAATCACCTGGGCCCTGAACGGTGTGTTGAGGGATTTCGGCACGTAGCCGTGCTTAGGTTTGAGTATGACCTTTGAGTCATTAGGCCCAAACTCCATGCATGACACGCTTACTGAAAGCGCTTGTAAGTCCCCTACGCGCTTCACTGAAGCAAGAGCCGTAAGAAACGCTGTCTTGAAAGACAAGTGTTTCATGTCTGACGACTGGATTGGCTCGAATGGGGCACCTTTCATGGCCTCCAAGACCGTGGAAAGGTCCCATGTCGGGACTGAAGGGGGCCTGGGAGGGTTTAGCCTCCGAGCTCCTCTAAGGAAACGCACGACTAAGTCGTTCTTTCCCAGTGACTGGCCAGACACCGGTTTTGCAAACGTTGCTATGGCCGCCACGTATACTTTGAGCGTGGATGGGGTCCTGCCCTTATCCAGTAGCTCCTGAAGGAAGGAAAGCACTTCCGTAACCCCGCAGTCTACAGGTGAAAAAGCCCTGCGCTTGACACCAAGCAGAGAACACAGACCATTTTGAGGAGTAGAGCCGTCTGGTAGACGGGGCTCTAGCCTGCGCGATCGTGTTTAACACTCCCTCTGGGAGGTAAGCGGGTACCCGTTGATGGCCCATGCGTGCAGGGACCACAAATCCGGGCGAGGATGCCAAATCGAGCCTTCCGCCTGAGAGAGGAGGTCTCTCCTCAACGGTAAAGGCCATGGGGCAGCGCTGGTCAGCTGCATCAGGACAGGGAACCAAGACTGGTTTGTCCAGAGCGGAGCTATGAGTAGCACTGGGCATCCCTCCCTCCTGATTCACTCCAACACCTGAGGCAGGAGTGAGACAGGGGGAAAAGCATATGGGGAGCGGCGGGGCCAAACATGGGCCACCGCGTCCCGGCTTTTCGAGAAGAATCTCGGGCAATGAGCGTTTTCTTGGGACGCGAACAGGTCCACCTGCGCTTTGCCAAACGTTTCCCACAGCAGCTGGATCGTCTGCGGGTACAGCGACCATTCCCTGCTGGGACGTTGTTTCTGGACAGCCTGTCTGGCCCCACATTTAGGTGACCAGGCACATGCGGCTCTCAGCGGCTCTCAGCGAGAGCAGGTTGTGCTGAGCCCAGACCAGGAGGCGTTCCGTCAGCCTGTAAAGGTTTCGGGACCTGACGCCGCCCTGGCGATTTATGTACGCCACCACTGACATGTTGTCTGATCGGACCAAGACGTGGTGGCCTTTTATCTGGGGACAGAAGCGCCGTAGCGCTCTGTCGACTGCTATTAATTCCAAGCAGTTTATGTGAAGGAGCTTCTCCCGTACTGACCACAGGCTAGCTAGCGGTCTGCCCTCGAGCAGCGCTCCCCACCCCGATGTGGAGGCGTCCGTAGACACCACCTTCACACCCGAGGCGATCCTTAGACTCACACCTGACTGATACCAGTCGTCACTTTCCACGGTTTCAGAGCTGAAACGCACTGAAGGTCGACCCTGAGGCGAAATAGACCCGCGGTCCACGCCCTGGGGGAACTCGTGCTTTTAGCCATAGCTGCAGTGGGCGCATGCGGAGCAGGCCCAACTGGAGTACGGAGGCTGCTGAGGCCATCAGACCCAGCATTTTCTGAAACCTTCTGAGCGGGACTATAGAGCCGTGGCGGAAGGATTTCGCGACGTGCTGAATATTTAATCCGTGCTTCGGTAACAGGCGTGCCGTCCTGGATAGCGAGTCCAACACTGTTCCCAGAAAGGAAATTTTCCGACTGGGGAGCAGTGAGCTTTTCGCCCAATTGACTGTAAGGCCCAGCTCCTCGAGGTGCTCGAGTAATGCGGCCCTGTGTTCTATGAGCTCTGTTCGTGAACGAGCTAGAATCAGCCAATCGTCCAAGTAGTTCAAAACTCGCATGCCCCGAAGTCTCAGGGGGGCGAGTGCCGCGTCCATGCACTTCGTGAACGTACGGGGTGCTAGGGACAGGCCAAACGGCAGGACTGTGTATTGATATGCCTGGCCCTCGAAGGCGAATCTCAAGAATCGCCTGTGATGGGACGCCATTTATATTTGGAAATAGGCGTCTTTCAGATCTATTGACATGAACCAGTCTCCTTGGCGCACTTGCGCAAGGATTTTCCTGGTCGTAAGCATTTTGAACTGGCGCTTCACAAGTGTTCTGTTCAGCAGTCGCAGATCTAGAATGGGTCTGAGCCCTCCATCTTTTTCGGTACCAGAAAATATCTGCTGTATAAGCCCCCTTCGCCCTGAGATAGAGGTTCTATAGCCCCTTTTCTCAGTAGTTTCGCTATCTCGGCTCGAAGTAGATGAAACACTTCGCTTTTCACCGTAGTTTCGACGCGCGCCGTATAACGGCGGGGGCGTCGAGCGAACTGTAGCGAATAGCCTCTCGTTATAGTGTTCAACACCCATTCTGATACCCGGGAAGCCTTGGCCACGCATCTGCGTGAATAGCTAGGGGTAGAATGAAATCTGGGCTCTGGCCGCGGCAGGACGGCCGCTCGAGAGCCCCTGTGTACTGGGAACACAACACCGTGTTTATAGCGTTCGAGGCGGGGGGGCGCGCTGATCACAGCGGGCAGCCTGGCCGCGCTCAGCTTCTCTATGGCGGGACGCGCAGAGAAAGCGAGCGGGGCGAATCCCGTGGGATTCGGCGTGTGTGAGAGAATGTGGGCACATTTACTACACTGAGAATACTGTCAGCTCGCGCGACTGAATCACTGTTGTTTACAGCGTGCGAGGCGCGCGCTGATCACAGCTGGCAGCCTGGCCGCGCTCAGCTTCTCTGTGACGGGTTGTGCAGAGAAAACGAGCGGGGGCGAATCCCGTGAGATTCGGCGTGTCTGTGAGAAATGCGGGGCGCGAGACAGCGGGCACATTTTCTGCACTGAGAACACTCGGCTCGCGCCGACTGAATCAACGCTGTGTTTACAGCGTGCGAGGCGGGGTGCGCGCTAATCACAGCGGGCAGCCTGCCCGCGCTCAGCTTCTCTGTGACGGGTTGTGCAGAGAAAGCGAGCGGGGGTGAATCCCGTGGGATTCGGCGTGTCAGTGAGGAAATGCGGGCGCGGGACAGCGGGCACATTTACTGCACTGAGAACACTGTCGGCTCGCGCCGACTGAATGTGTGTTAGTTTCGTTTTTACAGAAACCAAGGGACATGCATCGTGTAGTGTAAGCGGGCATTGTATGGGCGCGTTCACTACATTTTCTGCACAACCGACCTGAGTCGGTTTTATTTGTGCTAGCCCTGCACCGTGGCGGGCTGTGTCTGGGTGTGGGAATGGGCACTGGGACGTGGGCATTCTTACAACACTCGTAACACCATCGGCCGTGGCCGGAACACCAGAAAATGCACTCTTTATTGGATTTATCTGGGTAGCCATAGAAACGGCTTTTGTGCGCAGGCAAGCGGGCTGAGACACCGGCTGCTTCACTGCGAAATACACTGGGACAGTCACAACGCATGGAACTGAACGAGCGAGAAGTTTTGGTGGAAATCCGGCCGCAGCGGGCTTTACCTCAATCCTCGGCCGGGGCCCGCGCTGAGGGGGGCGGCGTCCAGCAGAGCGAGAGCGCGGTGTTTGATCTCGGGCCTGGCGGCGCTGTTGGTTAGCCGAAACGACGGCCTTTGTGCTCAGGCAAGCGGGCTGTGGAATCAGCGTGCTCACTGCGAAATACACTGGAACAGTCACATTGCTTGGAACTGAACGAGCGAGAAGTTTTGGTGGAAATCCGGCCTCAGCGGGAACTGAACACCGTCGCTTTCCTAGAGAGACTAGGAAGGCCTTGAGACCTCGGGCTTTATCTCAATCCTCGGCCGGGGCCCGCGCTGAGGGGGGCGGCGTCCAGCAGAGCGAGAGCGTCGAGGAACACGGAGCGCTCAGCTTCCGTCATCTCGGATAGCGTTAGCCACAAATGTTTCTCACCTTTCAGGGAGGAAGGGTCTCGACTGTGACGGAGCTTCGTCTTTCCCGAGAAAGCGTCCGTCCAGCCTGTTGCGCGGGTGCCTTTCAGTCGAGGCCGATGTAATCCATGGCTTGAGAGAGCGGACGCATCGGCTCAGTTTCAATGCCGGCTCCGGTAGGTTCGTCGAGCTCAAGTGCGAACGCGGCGGCAGACGGCGGCCGTTGTCCGTTTGGAGCGACTCGAGCGAAACCGGCGAAGCTGGCGGGCGAACCGGTGAGCTTTGGCGGGCAGAAGATAGCTCGGGAGCGCGCTGGGCGCGGCGCTTCTTGTGGCGCGGCATCACGGTGGGCTGGAATGCGGGCTCGGAGAACGACGCCAGGCGAGTCCGCAGAGTCACCATAGGCAGCCGCTCACAATGATGGCATCCGCCGTCAGCGAGCGCGATGGCCGCGTGATCCTCACCCAGGCAGGACACGCAGATGACGTGGCGGTCCTCATCGCTGAGTGGGGCTCGGCAGGAGCCACAGGAAGGCATCTTTAAAAAGACGCAGCTCTTTTAGAGGTAGTGGGAGAAAAATGCAAATATAGCAAACACACACACTCTAAGGCAGAGGAAAGGATATGTACGCCGGAAAGCGCAGCAGGTACGGCGGCTGAAGGCGGCGAGGCCAGCGACTCCAGGCTCAAAGGCACGTCCCGCTGAAGGCTACAGGTCGACGGCGCGGCTTCTCATCCGGATCCAGCGATGCGTGAGCGTTTTACATTGATTAAAAATTAAGGATAATTTTTTGGCTTCAATATCTCGATGAAAAGAGTTTTCCCCATAGCGTAAGCTATTACGCAGTACGAGAGATACTCTCGTAAGAGAACATCTTTTAATCTATTGCAAATTTTTTACTGAAAGAAATCTTTCAAATGCAATTATCTAATCATCTAATAAGATTATCATGTGTAATCATGTCTTTTATCAATTGTTAGGGTTTGTTTTGTTTGTCCTATGAATGGCTCAGCTAAACAGACAAAGACTAACTACCTCATTTTAATTACTAATGTCTAATTAAAACGTCTACAAATGTATAAAACTTATCAGATATCAGAAAAACTCACAGACACTTGTTCATTGTTGCTCATGAACAGAGGTGTCAAAAGTATTCACATTCGTTACTCAAGTAGAAGTATAGATACTAGGGTTTAAAACGACTTCTGTATAAGTTGAAGTATCAACTCAAGCTTTTTACTCAAGTAAAAGTGTAAAAGTAACTGGTTTCAGAACTAATTAAAGTATAAAACTAAAAGTAATGCAAGGAAAAAAAATGTCATTAAGGACAAAAGCTCAGGCCGCTTCACAGGGCCTATAGTGCACTACCACCTCCTTAAAGGGGTCATTTAATGCCATTTTGGTACAAGTTAATATGAATCTTTAGGGTCTAAATGAAAACAGTGTAATATACTTTTATTAAAAATTCTCATTAGTATTGTAAGAAAATACTCATTTTACCTGCTCAAAAACAGCTCTGTTTTCAGCACGCCGTTTAAGTGCATGTGCCTTTAAATGATGATGAGTTTCGCTGACTCCGCCCCTCTGTTCTGTGGGCGCTTTGACACAACGCACGTGGAGTGTTGACTTGACAACAGTTGAGGGTTTATTAGCGGGATTCGCTCTGAGGACAAATCTGTGCAACCGTATCAATTTGAGTCGGACCCGAAACAAGATGACGGCCCCGAAGAAGTTCGACAATTAAGGCTCGAACAGGACGTTTCTGAATGGTTGGTTAACAATGTCACTTTGATCTATTTTAGTATGTACTGGCAGGGTAACGTTAGAGTTGTGAGATACAAACGCTATGTGTTTAACGTTACTAATGTAAGTTATAGGTTAGTTCGTTGACAGATTTATGTTGAAAAACTTTTTTTTTTTTTTTGTAAATGTAGACTTGTCAGTGATGCGTAACGTTATCTCAGTGTTAGGTACAACTATCGTGACTGAAACACTGACATGAGGTCATGTCAGTAATGATTCTAGCAGTAGTTGAAGGATACCTAAGAATTTGTTGTATGTTTATGTTTAGTGCAGTACGAAAATGTTTTATGTTTTAAGAAAACTTTTAAGTACATCTATAGTATTGTAACTGCATTGATATTCCTGTTAATATTCCTGTTACGTTAACTGTAACACCTGCGTACACAGTTTTTAATAACACAATAACTATAACGCGTTTTTCATTATAAACGTGGGATTATGAATTATATTGAGAACGTCGTAACGTTACATAGAATACATGCCGTAATGCACCCTGAGTGTAAACATTAGCCAATCATTGTGAAGCGTGCAAGGGATTTGCAAAGATTTATATTAAGGTTACTTAAACGTTACACTCACTTCTTTTGGAGGTCCAGCAGGAACACGAATAGTTGGTACCGATTCCTTTTTTCAGTAGCAGCTTCTTAGCAAAACCTGATTTATATTGACCCTCGCCTCTTTTAAAAAGCAGTCTGGTGAGAAATGATTTGCCAAACATGAGCGCATTGACGTTGCTCGTCGGATTCCCTTCATAAACAAAACTCAGCCACTGCGTCTTCAGCGGTTCGGATTTCGGAACATTAAAATGATTGCTGTGTTCCTTATTACACCCAAGAACAGAACACCACAATCACTTAGACGGCCGCCATTCTGCTCCAGTGTATCAACAATGACGAACTATGATTGACATCTCACCCACGAGCGAGGGCGGGTCTGTGTTGAAACGCTGCTGTCAATCAACAGTCGTGCGTGCGAGCTTGTGACGTCACAGGCTCGAACGGCTCGATTTAAGGCAGGGGAAAACATATAAGGAGATTAAAACAAAACCACTGGAGGGATTTTTATCATTATATGATGGCTGTGTACAGGCACTGCCAACACACATTTCAGTATAATCAACTTGTAAAAGTGCATGTGTGGTGAACGTGAGATACATAATTCACCTTTGTTGTTGTGTAGTTCTATACACTGTTGGTTGTAAACGCAGCACTTTGTTCTTTATGACTGTTCAGGGATCGCGGTCCCTTTAAATGCTCTGAATGTGTGCTCACGTGGGACGCGTGTCAGCGCCATTTGCTTTTTATGTGTTTACGTTCTAAAAATAAATGACACGCGCATTCGTGTGCTCAAAGTGAGAAGTTGTCTCTTGCAATTTACTGCAATTTCCACACATGTACCATTATATGACCCCTTTAAAAACATGTTTCTAAAGGCCATGACTATAACATTATATTAAAATGTTTGGGATGCACTAGCTGTTTCAGCTGCATATATGCCCATAGAAAATTAATTTCAGTCCAATTTCCATTTTAGTAAAATGCATAGTAAAAAAGGACTCATATCTATGAGGCGGGACTCAGATCTATTAAACGTTTGTCTAATTGGCCTTTTTTTTTTAACGATGACAAGCCGAAATGAAAACAAGCCGAAATGAAAACAAGCCGAAATGAAATAGAAGTAACGAGGCTATTTTTAAAATGTAAGGAGTAGAAAGTACAGATATTTGCGTGAAAATGTAAGGAGTAGAAGTAAAAAGTCGGTTAAAAAATAATTACTCAAGTAGCCTAAAGTATAGATACCCAAAATTTCTACTTAAGTAATGTAACAAAGTATTTGTACTTCGTTACTTGACACCTCTGCTCATGAATCATGATTGCTGCTCATTGCAGTGGCGAACCATTGAAATTTCAAAGTGTTTCAAAACAGTTGTGACGTAATGAAGCCTCGTTCACTGAAATCACGTGACTCTGGCAGTTCGATACATGCTCCGAACCACTGATTCGGAACAAAAGATTCGTAAAGGCTTTGAAGCAGTGTTTTGAAATTGCCATCACTATCTAAGGCTATAAAAATGTTACTGAATGATCCATCAATGCATTTCCAACAGATATTGAAATAATAAAGGGTCTCAATGAAATATGTGCAGTGTCGCATGTTTACTGTAAATTGTCACATGACCAGAGCTGTTTACTTCCTGTTTGCGCCAAGAGAAGAGGATGGCAGCAAGAAAGCTCCCAAAGAAAAGGTTAGTAAAGTATGTTAACAAAGATAGGACATTTTGGTATTGTCATGCTCTGAAACTGTAAACCCATTAAGCAATCAAACTAAAACGGCCCTGAAACACCAGCAATATCAGAGGGAATATTTGGATGATTTTCTCCATGTTGATCTTTAAAGCCTACAATGAAGAGTAAATTCAATGAAATCACGAAATTACATATAAAGATCATGTACTTCAGTCAAACGAAGGACTGTTTCAGCTAACTATATATATACACACACACACACACACACATTAATACATTCATTTAAATGCATAATTAAGTCTGAAAACATTACATTCTTTTACGCAAATATATTCCTTTAAATAATTATTTCCATAATATGTACTCTTGCAATATGTACATACTAAAGTACACTTATTTTTCACAAGAGCAGGTAAAATAAAAAAACAAAATTACAGGTAAAGTGGGCCACTTTTTTGTTAAACGTAACTTTTTTTCTTTTATTACATTTGTTAACTTTAAGGTCCAACTTTAATATTTAATTTTGAAAACAGTTAATGTGTGTTATTTTCAAGGTATACTGTATACCAAAAACATTTTGAGATCATGCACTCCAGACAAATATTTTTTCAGGTAAAGTGGTCTAGTAATGTGAGCCATCCCTGATTTATCAATAACGATCCTGTATCTTAAAAACATGTGATTTATTAACACATCGAACAAACATATTCCACAGCATATTTACCAGACCCAAAAGCATATTGTCTAGGGAGTAATATTCATTATTTCACTCAATGCATGTGTGAATTTCAAAACAACTGATAGAACATGTTATGTTGACATTAAATTTGAATATCAGATATGCGAATATGGACGAAAATTAACTCTAGAACATTAAAAATGGAATTACAACATGTAACAAATTCAATAAGAGGAACATTTAAAATAGTAACCATATTTTAAAACTGTAATTTTTCTCTAAAAACTGTAAATTAAAATGTGTCCATATTTTAAAGAGTTACATTCTGCATCTATATTTTGATCCTTTCTTCAGATTTAACTTAATTCCTTATCTTATTTTCTGCTCTCTTTCCTTTGAGTATAATTTGAGAAAAATAACTGAAGTTTAAAGATCACCCACTTTATCTGAATCCTGCTGGCCCACTTTATCTAACATATTCAGCCAAAGTGGGCCAGCAATATTTAAACACCTTACAAGAAAACATAAAAACACATACTTTGCATTTTGATTTTCTGTTAACTGTAGTAACAAACAAAATTAACTGTCAGAAAAATACCCATTTGTTTACATTTAGCGAGAAAGCTTATAATTTAGAAAATAAAATCTTATGTCAGAGGTTATGTCTACCTTTAACCATAAGGGTGTCTTCCCTTGAGATGTGGCCACACCCACCAGTGTCATATTGCATCAACCAAACTATTTTATCATTTAAAGAAATAGTGCATCTTTAAAGGCCATTGTCGCGCTCTGAAACTGTAAACCCATTGAGCACAGTACAATCAAACTAAACCGTCCCACTTTACCTGCATTCACCCCACATTTATTTTTAAGAGTGGAGCCATTAACTGTTGGAAGCTATGGCCAAAGTGTCTCTGAAAAGACCAAAGACAAAAACATGGGAATGTTCAGGGGTATTAAATTATTTAATGTGGGAAAGAGAATACACAAGGAATATCATGATTATACTATTTGAATCTGCTCTTCCACCATATTTGATTTTCATCTTTGAGTCTCAGTTCCCTCCTCCACATTTTTTCTTGGGGGCAGTTCAGTCTTCTGCCACAGACTTGGAGTAGTAATACCAATCACACCGCAAGCAATTCTCTTTCCAGCATTCCCACTGAGTTTACTCTCCTCATCTGAACCCGTTCCCAGATCATCCTCCTTCTCATGAACCACCACCGCACGTCCCAGAATGGAATAAGGCCCAAAGAGCTTGGCCTCTGGGAGCTTCAGGAACTGCCTTATAACTCCTTTCTCAGAAGCAAAGTTGCCCAGGTCTCCAGGATGATGAGGGTGGTCAACGCCGTTTGGATTGTAATGAGGACCAACAGTGATGCTGCCTTGACTGAGGTCTCCATACTGATGGATGTGCATGGCACGCTGTTGATGATCGATGGCAGGCAAACCACGGAGGTTGATTTTCACTTCTAAATCTCCATTGGGGAAGAGCTGCTTGAAGAGGATTTGCCCAAAGATCTTTGGCTGGCAAGGTGGCAAATTAGGGCTGGGAGTTACTTCACAAGTGGCATAGATTGTGTTGTTGAACTCCACGACTTCCGGCTGTGGAGCTTCGCAATCAAACAAAGAGAACTCCTCCTTCTAGCGAACACGCCTCCTTGTATATGCAGCACCAGCAATATCAGAGGGAATATTAGGATGATTTTCTCCATGTTGATCTTTAAAGCCTACAATGAACAGTGGATTCAGTGAAATCATGTCGTTTGGTTTAAGAATGTAATATTTTTGATAAAAGGTCAAAGCTTTGTTGCAGGGAGCTTTGAGAGTGGAAGTTGCATTAGGTAAAATAGCACAATCAGATTAGTTTGCAATAGAAAACCATATAAAATAAATTTTATTTATGCCATGTACCCTTGTGAAAAAGTGTGCTTATTTGTATTGAATGTGTAAAAATAATAATAATAATAATAAGTCTACTTGGAGAGAACATAACATTGATGAAATAAAAAGCTACTTACCGGGATGTACATACAGTACACTTTCATAAGCATATTTCATAACACGTCAAGCACTTTTAAAAAGTGCACGTTGCAATGTAAAACTGATGGTTTCTTTAAAAAAAAAAACATTGTTTTAATCATTTTGTTGTGCTTTATAGTAGTACACTTATTTTGATGGGTTGAATAACATAGTACATTATAATTGGATCTGTCGTATGTTATTCAAAATTAAAATAAAGATAATATTTTAAATCTACTAAACTGCACTACAAATATTTCACTGCATATACGTTTAAATACATGACATACAAGTTTAAGTAGAAATTATATTAAGGTATATTTTACTTAACATAAATGCACAGTAAATATCAGTAACGTATTGTTTTCCAAATCTGGTTAGTTTACTGCTGAAATTAACAAGTAATTATGAAATTACATATAAAGATGTACTTCAGTCAAACAAAGGACTGTTTCAGCTAACAGTGTATACATTAATACATACATTTAAATGCATAATTAAGTCTAAAAACATTATTGCACGCAAATATATTCTTTTAAATAATTATTTCCATATGTACTCTTGCAATATGTTCAGCATACTAAAGTATACTTAGTTATTTCTCTAAAAAAGGCAGGTAAAATAAAAAATTATTTATATTTTTTTATTAAACTTGACCTTTTTTTGTTGCAAAGTCAATATTTGCAAGAACGGAGAGAAAAACACACATGCCAAAAACATCAAAGGTACATTACCGTAGAACTGTAAAGTTGTCCTTAATCCGTGTGGAGCCTGAATATGTGACAGAAATACTGCAACACTTTATCTGTGTGCAGACTGAACTGGAGCTGAGAGAATGTTCCTTTATAATCACACTTTTGGCTGCTCTTTTAGGAACTCATGTGGAGCTACAAGTTAACCATGATAGTCTGTTAGCCTGTTAATCACTAATTAAGTTCACCTGTGTTTCATTTAGCTCCCTTTGTTTGCCTGTGTGTAGAGTGCTATTCAGTTCTTTGTCTTGCACAATGTGTTCTCCACTGTAGATTATCTCCATTGTTTTGTGTTTAACCCATTTAATCCCACCGGTCACAAATAGGCTATATGCACACATAACTTCCGCCTTTGACGCAAGGCTGCTCTTCAGTTTCCGGTTGGGGAGATTTAAAGCGGAGGAAAACGGGATTATGGCAGAATCTTCAAAATTTGAAGATTTATATAAAGGTTACTTAAACGTTACACTCACTTCTTTTGGAGGTCCAGCAGGAACACAAATAGTTGGTACCGATTCCTTTTTCAGTAGCAGCTTCTTAGCAAAACCTGATTTATATTGACCCTCGCCTCTTTTAAAAAGCAGTCTGGTGAGAAATGATTTGCCAAACATGAGCGCATTGACGTTGCTCGTCGGATTCCCTTCATAAACAAAACTCAGCCACTGCGTCTTCAGCGGTTCGGATTTAGGAACATTAAAATGACTGCTGTGTTCCTTATTACACCCAAGAACAGAACACCACAATCACTTAGACGGCCGCCATTCTGCTCCAGTGTATCAACAATGACGAACTATGATTGACATCTCACTCACGAGCGAGGGCGGGTCTGTGTTGAAACGCTGCTGTCAATCAACAATCGTGCGTGCGAGCTTGTGACGTCACAGGCTCGAACGGCTCGATTTAAGGCAGGGGAAAACATATAAGGAGATTAAAACAAAACCACTGGATGGATTTTTATCATTATATGATGGCTGTGTACAGGCACTGCCAACACACATTTCAGTATAATCAACTTGTAAAAGTGCATGTACCATCTCATATGACCCCTTTAAAAACACATGTTTCTAAAGGCCATGACTATAACGTTATATTAAAATGTTTGGGATGCACTAGCTGTTTCAGCTGCATATATGCCCATAGAAAATTAATTTCAGTCCAATTTCCATTTTAGTAAAATGCAAATACATTAAAGAACCATATGTGTGTACTACTGAGCATTAACATGTATTTCATGGAGAGGAAATTATGATGACTAGTTGCCTATAAGGTTTCAACTTGATCAAACAGGCCTCATCATTTCAACAGACCAAGCAATGTTATTTTTTCATGTTTTATGGTGCTTTCCATGATTTTTATACTGTACAAACTGTGTATTCTACCCCCCTACACTAACCCCATCACAGATAACTCTCTGCATTTTCAAAAAACTTCACTTAGTCTGATTTATAAGCCGTTTTCAAAAAATAAAAAACGTACTCGGTTACTAACGTAACCTCGGTTCTCTCTAGAGAGGGAACGAGTACTGCGTAATAGCTTACGCTATGGGGAAAACTCTTTTCATCGAGACATTGAAGCCAAAAAAATTATCCTTAATTTTTAATCAATGTAAAGCGCTTTGCAGCAGCAAGCAGACCTTAGGCGAGACAGCTCGCGCGCCTATTGGCTGACTTGCGGCAAAAGCAGCAGCCTATCGAGAGCAGCTCTGCGTGACGTCATGACGAATGGGGGCACTTCGCGCCCATTTCGTCACGTCCCGCCAGAAAGGGCGTGGTCTCGCCCTATAAATAAGCTCGATATCCTGCTATTCACTGATTTTTCATCGCCGAAGCGAACCAGAGCGTATTCCAAGCACGGCAAGATACGCAGTACTCGTTCCCTCTCTAGAGAGAACCGAGGTTACGTTAGTAACCGAGTACGTTCTCTTACGAGAGTATCTCTCGTACTGCGTAATAGCTTACGCTATGGGGAACACAGTGTAACACGCCGTGCTGATAAGGATCCAACACCACAGTCCCAGGGGCAAAGCCCGGGGCGCATGCAGTGCATAATCACAATACACTCACCGAGAGTAAAAAAGGAGAGGCTGGAAGCATTTCTCCCTATAGATAAGCCCACAGGGGCACCATATGACCGTTAAACCACGCAGCCAGGGTGAAAAGCCTTCAGCCTGAACTGGGTGGCCCTACTTGTGCCAGTACTCATGGAGCTGCTGCATCAGTCTGAACGATGCGCAGGCCAAACACTCAGCATCCGAGCCGCACAGCGGGCAGATAGCACTGAAGTTTAAATAGCCAAAAGCTTAGCTTGTAAGGCAGGCACCTCCAGGTTGTAGTATTTTATAAATGTAGACGGCGAGGCCCAGCCCGCGGCCGTACAGATATCTTGCAGGGTGACCCCGCTAGACCATGCCCACGACGAGGCCACGCCTCTTGTGGAGTGCGCCCTGACACCCAAGGGGCACTGCAGGCCCTTTGAAGTGTAAGCCAGCGCAATGGCATCAACTATCCATCTGGATAGGCTCTGTTTCGAAGCAGCAAGTCCCTTGGAACGCCCACTGAACGAAACGAAAAGCTGCTCGGTCTGTCTGAACCCAGACGAGCGGGACACATAAGCTCTTAATGCCCTAACTGGGCAAAGAAGATTTGCATCCTCCTCCTCATTGATAACCGGAAGGGCAGACAGGGAAATCACCTGGGCCCTGAATGGTGTGTTGAGGGATTTTGGCACGTAGCCGTGCTTAGGTTTGAGTATGACCTTTGAGTCATTAGGCCCAAACTCCATACATGACGCGCTTACAGAAAGCGCCTGTAAGTCCCCTATGCGCTTCACTGAAGCGAGAGCCGTGAGGAACACCGCCTTGAAAGACAGGTGCTTCATGTCCGAAAACTGGATCGGCTCAAATGGGGCACCCTTCATGGCCTCCAAGACCATGGAAAGGTCCCATGACGGGACTGAAGGGGGCCTGGGGGGGTTTAGCCTCCTGGCTCCTCTTAGGAAACGCACGACAAAGTCGTTCTTCCCTAGCGACTGGCCAGACACCGGTTTTGCAAACGTTGCTATGGCCGCCACATAGACCTTGAGCGTGGATGGGGTCCTGCCCTTATCCAGCAGCTCTTGAAGGAAGGACAGTACCTCCGTAACCCCGCAGTCCACTGGCGAAAAGCCTCGGGCTTGACACCAGGCAGAGAACACTGACCATTTCGAGGAGTAGAGCCGTCTAGTAGACGGAGCTCTAGCCTGCGCGATCGTGTTCAGCACTCCCTCTGGGAGGCTAGCGGGTACCCGTTGATGGCCCATGCGTGCAGGGACCACAGATCCGGGCGAGGATGCCAAATCGAGCCCTCCGCCTGAGAGAGGAGGTCTCTCCTCAACGGCACAGGCCATGGAGCAGCGCTGGTCAGCTGCATCAGCACAGGGAACCAAGCCTGGTTCGTCCAGAGCGGAGCTACGAGCAGCACTGGGCATCCGTTTTCCCTGATTCGTTCCAACACCTGGGGCAGGAGCGAGACCGGGGGAAAAGCATACAGAGGACAGCGGGGCCAGACATGGGCCAGCGCGTCCTTGTTTTTCGAGAAAAACTTCGGGCAGTGAGCGTTTTCGTGGGACGCAAATAAGTCCACCTGCGCTCTGCCGAATGTTTCCCACAGCAGCTGGACCGTCTGCGGGTGCAGCGACCATTCCCCTGCTGGTACATTGTTCCTGGACAGTCTGTCCGGTCCCACATTTAGGTGACCGGGCACATGCGCTGCTCTCAGCGAGAGCAGGCTGTGCTGAGCCCAGACCAGGAGGCGTTCCGTCAGCCTGTAAAGGTTTCGAGACCTGACGCCACCCTGGCGATTTATATACGCCACCACTGACATGTTGTCCGACCGGACTAAGACGTGGTGGCCTCTTATCTGGGGACAGAAGCGCCGCAGCGCTCTGTCGACTGCTATCATCTCCAAGCAGTTTATGTGAAGGAGCTTCTCCCGCTCTGACCATAGGCCAGCTAGTGGTCTGCCCTCGAGCAGCGCCCCCCACCCCGAGGTGGAGGCGTCCGTAGACACCACCTTTACACTCGAGGCGGTCCCCAGACTCACACCTGACTGGTACCAGGTGGACACCTTCCAAGGTCTCAGAGCTGAAACGCACTGCTGGCCGACCCTGAGGCGAAACAGACCCGTGGTCCATGCCCGGGGCGGAACTCGTGCTTTCAGCCACATCTGCAGCGGGCGCATGCGAAGCAGGCCCAGCTGGAGTACAGAGGCCGCTGAGGCCATTAGGCCCAGCATTTTCTGAAACCTTCTGAGTGGGATTATAGAGCCGTGGCGGAAGGATTTCGCGACGCGCTGAATATTTAGTCCGCGCTCCGGTGACAGGCGTGCCGTCATGGATAGCGAGTCTAACACTGTTCCCAGAAAGGGAATTTTCTGGCTGGGAGACAGTGCACTCTTTGCCCAATTGACCGTGAGGCCCAGCTTCTCGAGGTGCTCGAGTAATGTGGCCCTGTGTTCTATGAGCTCCGATTGTGATCGAGCTAGAACCAGCCAATCGTCCAAGTAGTTCATAACTCGCATGCCCCGAAGTCTCAGGGGAGCGAGAGCCGCGTCCATGCACTTCGTGAATGTACGTGGTGCTAGGGACAGGCCAAACGGCAGGACTGTGTATTGATATGCCTGGCCCTCGAATGCGAATCTCAAGAATCGCCTGTGATGGGACGCAATTTGTATTTGGAAATAGGCGTCTTTCAGATCTATTGACATGAACCAGTCCCCGTGGCGCACTTGCGCGAGGATTTTCCTGGTCGTAAGCATCCTGAACTGGCGCTTCACAAGCGCTCTGTTCAGCTGTCGCAGATCTAGAATGGGTCTGAAACCCCCATCTTTTTTCGGTACCAGAAAATATCTGCTGTATAAGCCCCCCTCGCTCTGAGCCTGAGATAAGGGTTCTATAGCCCCTTTGCTCAGTAGTTTCGCTATCTCGGCTCGAAGTAGATGAGATACTTCGTTTCCCACCGTAGTCTCGACGCGCGCCGTATAGCGGCGGGGGCGTCGAGCAAACTGTAGCGAATAGCCTCTCTTTATAGTGTTCAGCACCCATTCCGATACCCCGGGAAGCTTTGACCACGCGTCCGCGTGAATAGCTAGAGGTAGAATGGAAACCGGGCTCTGGCCGCGACAAAGCGGCAGCTCGAGAGCCCCGGTGTCCTGAGAACACGACGCCGTGTTTACAGCGTCTGAGGCGGGGGGCGCGCTGATCACAGCGGGCAGCCTGGCCGCACTCAGCCTCTCTATGGCGGGACTCGCAACGAGAGTGAGCGGGGCGAATCCCGTGGGATTCGGCATGTCTGCGGGGAAATGTGGGCGCGATAGTACGGGCACATTTACTGCACTGCACATGCTTTCGGCTGGAGCCGCTTGGATGTGTGTTGGTTTCGTTTTTACAGAAACCAAGGGACACGCGGCGTGTAGTGTAAGCGGGCAATGTATGGGCGCATTCACTACATTGTTTGCACAATCGAACTGGGTCGATTTTATGTGTGCAAGCCCTGCAACGTGGCGGGCTGTGTCTGGGTGTGGGAATGGGCACTGGGGCGTGGGCATTCTTACAACACACATAACACCATCGGCCGTGGCCGGGACACCAGAAAATACACTCTTTATTGGATTTATCTGGGTAGCCGTAAAAACGGCTTTTGTGTGCAGGCAAGCGGGCTGAGACACCGGCTGCTTCGCTGCTAAATACGCTGGGACAGTCATATCGCATGGGACTGAACGAGCGAGGAGTTTTGGTGGAAATCCGGCCGCAGCGGGATCTGAACACCGTCGTTTTCCTAGAGTGGCTAGGAAAGCTTTGAGGCCTCGGGCTTGAGCTCAATCCTCGGCCGGGGCCCGCGCTGAGGGGGGCGGCGTCCAGCAGAGCGAGAGCGCGGTCTCTGGTCTCGGGCCTGGCGGCGCTGTGAAGCGGCGGCGGTGGGCGGTGCATGCTGCGGCTGAGAGCTGCGAACAGGCGGCTGTTTAGGGCGACCTGAAGCGGAGCTCGAGCGCTTCGGGAGGAAGTGCTTCATGGCCTGCGAAGTCTTCTGCACCTCAGTGTATCTGTCCGCGAAATCCTTGACGGCAGATCCAAAGAGGCCCGCTGGAGAAATGGGCGCGTCGAGGAATACAGAGCGCTCGGCTTCCGTCATCTCTGACAGCGTCAACCATAGATGTCTCTCGGCGACGGCGAGAGAGGCCATATTCCGCCCCATGGCCTGTGCAGCGGCTTTAGCGGCGCGTAGAGCGAGATCCGTAGCGCTCCGCAAATCCGCCACGCAGATAGCCCCGGGTCCTTCCTCGTCCAGTTTAAGGAGAAGGTCAGCCTGGTAGATCTGCAAGACAGCCATCGTGTGCAGCGCTGAGACTGCTTGTCCGGCGGCGGTGTAAGCGCGCCCGTGCAGCGATGACGTCACCCGGCAGGCCTTAGATGGGAGCGTTGTCTGCGCGCGCGTCCAGCAGAGGGCGGGCAGAGATGTGACGCTACCACTACCTCCACCGGAGGAATGGAGGTGTACCATCTATCTCCCGCACCGTCGACAGTGGAGAATGCCGCGGAGACAGAGGTACGCAGCCTGGCGGAGAATGGGGCGTTCCACGACTTGGAGACTTCGTCGTGAAGTTCGGGGAGGAAAGGGGCGGCCCTGGATTTAGACGGAGCCTCGTCCTTCCCGAGGAAGCGTCCGTCTAGCCTGTTGCGGGGTGGGAGCGTGGGCGCTTCCCACTCGAGGCCGATGCTTTCCACGGCCTGGGTGAGCAGACGCATCAGCTCAGCCTCAATGCCGGCTCTCTTCCCGGGGGGTTGGCTGGAAACGTCAGCGGGGGGGAGGTCCGCGGAGCTCGCCCAATCCTCGCTGTCAGAAGCCACGAGAGAGCATACCTCAGGTTCGTCGAACTCAGGGGCGGACGCGGCGGCAGACGGCGGCCGTTGTCCATCCGGGAGCGACTCTGGTGAAGCCGGCGAAGCAGGCGGGCGAACCGGCGAGCTTTGGCGGGCTGGAGAAGGCTCGGGAGCGCGCTGGGCGCGGCGCTTCTTGCGGCGCGGCGCCACGGAAGGCTGGGAGGCGGGCTCAGAGAACGATGCCAGGCGAGTCCTCAGAGTCACCATGGGCAAAAGCTCGCAGTGGGGGCATCCGCCGTCAGCGAGCGCGATGGCCGCGTGATCTTCACCCAGGCAGGGCACGCAGATGACATGACGGTCCTCGTCGCTGAGTTGGGCGCGGCACGAGCCACAAGAAGGCATCTTTAAAAAGACGCAGCTCTTTTAGGGAGAAGTATGTGTTGCGTCACGTAAGCAAACACACACTCTCAACAGAGAAATACAATGCAATTGAAAGGATATAATACGCCGGAAAGCGCAGCAGGTACGGCGGCTGAAGGCGGCGATGCCAGCGACTCCAGGCTCAAGGCACGTCCCGCTGAAGGCTACAGGTCGACGGCGCGGCTTCTCAATCCAGATCCAGCGATGCGTGAGCTTCGCTGAAGAGTTGAAAAATCAGTGAATAGCAGGATATCGAGCTTATTTATAGGGCGAGACCACGCCCTTTCTGGCGGGACGTGACGAAATGGGCGCGAAGTGCCCCCATTCGTCATGACGTCACGCAGAGCTGCTCTCGATAGGCTGCTGCTTTTGCCGCAAGTCAGCCAATAGGCGCGCGAGCTGTCTCGCCTAAGGTCTGCTTGCTGCTGCAAAGCGCTTTACATTGATTAAAAATTAAGGATAATTTTTTTGGCTTCAATGTCTCGATGAAAAGAGTTTTCCCCATAGCGTAAGCTATTACGCAGTACGAGAGATACTCTCGTAAGAGAACCCAGACAAGGATTCCGGATATTGCCATCTTTATGGGGATATATTGATCCTATAATGTCTCTCGCTGTCTCGCTCTCTCACACACGATTATGTTTGCCACTTATCCAGCGATTTTCTTAGTTGCCTACTATATTGAAAAAACGTCTGTCCCCAAATCACTATTTGCCCCGTATTCTCGAGCAGAAAACTGTTGATTTCTCCCTCACTTACCGCATCTAGGTTTCCTGAGTTTTGCCGCTTCACATGCCAAATGTAACAGCCTCTCACAAGTTAGAAAGAAAACACAAAGCCAATCAGTTTAGAGATGTTCTAAGGACTCAGATCTATGAGGCGGGACTCAGACCTATTAAACGTTTGTGTAATTGGCCTTTTTTTTTTAACGATGACAAGCTGAAATGAAAACAAGCCGAAATGAAAACAAGCCGAAATGAAATAGGAGTAATGAGGCTATTTTTAAAATGTAAGGAGTAGAAAGTACAGATATTTGCGTGAAAATGTAAGGAGTAGAAGTAAAAAGTCGGCTGAAAAATAATTACTCAAGTAGCTTAAAGTATAGATACCCAAAATTTCTACTTAAGTAATGTAACAAAGTATTTGTACTTCATTATTTGACACCTCTGCTCATGAATCATGATTGCTGCTCATTGCAGTGGTGAACCATTGAAATTTCAAAGTGTTTCAAAACAGTTATGACGTAATGAAGCCTCGTTCACTGAAATCACGTGACTCTGGCAGTTCGATACATGCTCCGAACTACTGATTCGGAACAAAAGATTCGTAAAGGCTTTGAAGCTTCATGAAGCAGTGTTTTGAAATTGCCATCACAATCTAAGGCTATAAAAATGTTACTGAATGATCCATCAATGCTTTCCAACAGATATTGAAATAATAAAGGGTCTCAATGAAATATGTGCAGTGTCAATGTTTACTGTAAATTGTCACATGACCAGAGCTGTTTACTTCCTGTTTGCGCCAAGAGAAGAGGATGGCATAGCAGCAAGAAAGCTCCCAAAGAAAAGGTTAGTAAAGTATGTTAACAAAGATAGGACATTTTGGTATTGTCATGCTCTGAAACTGTAAACCCATTAAGCAATCAAACTAAAACGGCCCTGAAACTCCAGCAATATCAGAGGGAATATTTGGATGATTTTCTCCATGTTGATCTTTAAAGCCTACAATGAAGAGTAAATTCAATAAAATCATGAAATTACATATAAAGATGTACTTCAGTCAAACGAAGGACTGTTTCAGCTAACTATATATATATAACACACACACACACACACACCACACACACAAATTAATACACTCATTTAAATGCATAATTAATTCTGAAAACATTACATTCTTGTACGCAAATATATTCCTTTAAATAATTATTTCCATAATATGTACTCTTGCAATATGTACATACTAAAGTACACTTATTTTTCACAAGAGCAGGTAAAATAAAAAAACAAAATTACAGGTAAAGTGGGCCACTTTTTTGTTAAACGTAACTTTTTTTCTTTTATTACATTTAACTTTAAGGTCCAACTTTAATATTTAATTTTGAAAACAGTTAATGTGTGTTATTTTCAAGGTATACTGTATACCAAAAACATTTTGAGATCATGCACTCCAGACAAATATTTTTTCAGGTAAAGTGGTCTAGTAATGTGAGCCATCCCTGATTTATCAATAACGATCCTGTATCTTAAAAACATGTGATTTATTAACACATCGAACAAACATATTCCACAGCATATTTACCAGACCCAAAAGCATATTGTCTAGGGAGTAATATTCATTATTTCACTCAATGCATGTGTGAATTTCAAAACAACTGATAGAACATGTTATGTTGACATTAAATTTGAATATCAGATATGCGAATATGGACGAAAATTAACTCTAGAACATTAAAAAAATGGAATTACAACATGTAACAAATTCAATAAGAGGAACATTTAAAATAGTAACCATATTTTAAAACTGTCATTTTTCTCTAAAAACTGTAAATTAAAATGTGTCCATATTTTAAAGAGTTACATTCTGCATCTATATTTTGATCCTTTCTTCAGATTTAACTTAATTCCTTATCTTATTTTCTGCTCTCTTTCCTTTGAGTATAATTTGAGAAAAATAACTGAAGTTTAAAGATCACCCACTTTATCTGAATCCTGCTGGCCCACTTTATCTAACATATTCAGCCAAAGTGGGCCAGCAATATTTAAACACCTTACAAGAAAACATAAAAACACATACTTTGCATTTTGATTTTCTGTTAACTGTAGTAACAAACAAAATTAACTGTCAGAAAAATACCCATTTGTTTACATTTAGCGAGAAAGCTTATAATTTAGAAAATAAAATCTTATGTCAGAGGTTATGTCTACCTTTAACCATAAGGGTGTCTTCCCTTGAGATGTGGCCACACCCACCAGTGTCATATTGCATCAACCAAACTATTTTATCATTTAAAGAAATAGTGCATCTTTAAAGGCCATTGTCGCGCTCTGAAACTGTAAACCCATTGAGCACAGTACAATCAAACTAAACCGTCCCACTTTACCTGCATTCACCCCACATTTATTTTTAAGAGTGGAGCCATTAACTGTTGGAAGCTATGGCCAAAGTGTCTCTGAAAAGACCAAAGACAAAAACATGGGAATGTTCAGGGGTATTAAATTATTTAATGTGGGAAAGAGAATACACAAGGAATATCATGATTATACTATTTGAATCTGCTCTTCCACCATATTGATTTTCATCTTTGAGTCTCAGTTCCCTCCTCCACATTTTTTCTTGGGGGGCAGTTCAGTCTTCTGCCACAGACTTGGAGTAGTAATACCAATCACACCGCAAGCAATTCTCTTTCCAGCATTCCCACTGAGTTTACTCTCCTCATCTGAACCCGTTCCCAGATCATCCTCCTTCTCATGAACCACCACCGCACGTCCCAGAATGGAATAAGGCCCAAAGAGCTTGGCCTCTGGGAGCTTCAGGAACTGCCTTATAACTCCTTTCTCAGAAGCAAAGTTGCCCAGGTCTCCAGGATGATGAGGGTGGTCAACGCCGTTTGGATTGTAATGAGGACCAACAGTGATGCTGCCTTGACTGAGGTCTCCATACTGATGGATGTGCATGGCACGCTGTTGATGATCGATGGCAGGCAAACCACGGAGGTTGATTTTCACTTCTAAATCTCCATTGGGGAAGAGCTGCTTGAAGAGGATTTGCCCAAAGATCTTTGGCTGGCAAGGTGGCAAATTAGGGCTGGGCGTTACTTCACAAGTGGCATAGATTGTGTTGTTGAACTCCACGACTTCCGGCTGTGGAGCTTCGGCAATCAAACAAAGAGAACTCCTCCTTCTAGCGAACACGCCTCCTTGTATATGCAGCACCAGCAATATCAGAGGGAATATTAGGATGATTTTCTCCATGTTGATCTTTAAAGCCTACAATGAACAGTGGATTCAGTGAAATCATGTCGTTTGGTTTAAGAATGTAATATTTTTGATAAAAGGTCAAAGCTTTGTTGCAGGGAGCTTTGAGAGTGGAAGTTGCATTAGGTAAAATAGCACAATCAGATTAGTTTGCAATAGAAAACCATATAAAATAAATTTTATTTATGCCATGTACCCTTGTGAAAAAGTGTGCTTATTTGTATTGAATGTGTAAAAATAATAATAATAATAAGTCTACTTGGAGAGAACATAACATTGATGAAATAAAAAGCTACTTACCGGGATGTACATACAGTACACTTTCATAAGCATATTTCATAACACGTCAAGCACTTTTAAAAAGTGCACGTTGCAATGTAAAACTGATGGTTTCTTTAAAAAAAAAAAACATTGTTTTAATCATTTTGTTGTGCTTTATAGTAGTACACTTATTTTGATGGGTTGAATAACATAGTACATTATAATTGGATCTGTCGTATGTTATTCAATAATTAAAATAAAGATAATATTTTAAATCTACTAAACTGCACTACAAATATTTCACTGCATATACGTTTAAATACATGACATACAAGTTTAAGTAGAAATTATATTAAGGTATATTTTACTTAACATAAATGCACAGTAAATATCAGTAACGTATTGTTTTCCAAATCTGGTTAGTTTACTGCTGAAATTAACAAGTAATTATGAAATTACATATAAAGATGTACTTCAGTCAAACAAAGGACTGTTTCAGCTAACAGTGTATACATTAATACATACATTTAAATGCATAATTAAGTCTAAAAACATTATTGCACGCAAATATATTCTTTTAAATAATTATTTCCATATGTACTCTTGCAATATGTTCAGCATACTAAAGTATACTTAGTTATTTCTCTAAAAAAGGCAGGTAAAATAAAAATTTATTTATATTTTTTTATTAAACTTGACCTTTTTTTGTTGCAAAGTCAATATTTGCAAGAACGGAGAGAAAAACACACATGCCAAAAACATCAAAGGTACATTACCGTAGAACTGTAAAGTTGTCCTTAATCCGTGTGGAGCCTGAATATGTGACAGAAATACTGCAACACTTTATCTGTGTGCAGACTGAACTGGAGCTGAGAGAATGTTCCTTTATAATCACACTTTTGGCTGCTCTTTTAGGAACTCATGTGGAGCTACAAGTTAACCATGATAGTCTGTTAGCCTGTTAATCACTAATTAAGTTCACCTGTGTTTCATTTAGCTCCCTTTGTTTGCCTGTGTGTAGAGTGCTATTCAGTTCTTTGTCTTGCACAATGTGTTCTCCACTGTAGATTATCTCCATTGTTTTGTGTTTAACCCATTTAATCCCACCGGTCACAAATAGGCTATATGCACACATAACTTCCGCCTTTGACGCAAGGCTGCTCTTCAGTTTCCGGTTGGGGAGATTTAAAGCGGAGGAAAACGGGATTATGGCAGAATCTTCAAAATTTGAAGATTTATATAAAGGTTACTTAAACGTTACACTCACTTCTTTTGGAGGTCCAGCAGGAACACAAATAGTTGGTACCGATTCCTTTTTCAGTAGCAGCTTCTTAGCAAAACCTGATTTATATTGACCCTCACCTCTTTTAAAAAGCAGTCTGGTGAGAAATGATTTGCCAAACATGAGCGCATTGACGTTGCTCGTCGGATTCCCTTCTTAAACAAAACTCAGCCACTGCGTCTTCAGCGGTTCGGATTTAGGAACATTAAAATGACTGCTGTGTTCCTTATTACACCCAAGAACAGAACACCACAATCACTTAGACGGCCGCCATTCTGCTCCAGTGTATCAACAATGACGAACTATGATTGACATCTCACTCACGAGCGAGGGCGGGTCTGTGTTGAAACGCTGCTGTCAATCAACAATCGTGCGTGCGAGCTTGTGACGTCACAGGCTCGAACGGCTCGATTTAAGGCAGGGGAAAACATATAAGGAGATTAAAACAAAACCACTGGATGGATTTTTATCATTATATGATGGCTGTGTACAGGCACTGCCAACACACATTTCAGTATAATCAACTTGTAAAAGTGCATGTACCATCTCATATGACCCCTTTAAAAACACATGTTTCTAAAGGCCATGACTATAACGTTATATTAAAATGTTTGGGATGCACTAGCTGTTTCAGCTGCATATATGCCCATAGAAAATTAATTTCAGTCCAATTTCCATTTTAGTAAAATGCAAATACATTAAAGAACCATATGTGTGTACTACTGAGCATTAACATGTATTTCATGGAGAGGAAATTATGATGACTAGTTGCCTATAAGGTTTCAACTTGATCAAACAGGCCTCATCATTTCAACAGACCAAGCAATGTTATTTTTTCATGTTTTATGGTGCTTTCCATGATTTTTATACTGTACAAACTGTGTATTCTACCCCCCTACACTAACCCCATCACAGATAACTCTCTGCATTTTCAAAAAACTTCACTTAGTCTGATTTATAAGCCGTTTTCAAAAAATAAAAAACGTACTCGGTTACTAACGTAACCTCGGTTCTCTCTAGAGAGGGAACGAGTACTGCGTAATAGCTTACGCTATGGGGAAAACTCTTTTCATCGAGACATTGAAGCCAAAAAAATTATCCTTAATTTTTAATCAATGTAAAGCGCTTTGCAGCAGCAAGCAGACCTTAGGCGAGACAGCTCGCGCGCCTATTGGCTGACTTGCGGCAAAAGCAGCAGCCTATCGAGAGCAGCTCTGCGTGACGTCATGACGAATGGGGGCACTTCGCGCCCATTTCGTCACGTCCCGCCAGAAAGGGCGTGGTCTCGCCCTATAAATAAGCTCGATATCCTGCTATTCACTGATTTTTCATCGCCGAAGCGAACCAGAGCGTATTCCAAGCACGGCAAGATACGCAGTACTCGTTCCCTCTCTAGAGAGAACCGAGGTTACGTTAGTAACCGAGTACGTTCTCTTACGAGAGTATCTCTCGTACTGCGTAATAGCTTACGCTATGGGGAACACAGTGTAACACGCCGTGCTGATAAGGATCCAACACCACAGTCCCAGGGGCAAAGCCCGGGGCGCATGCAGTGCATAATCACAATACACTCACCGAGAGTAAAAAAGGAGAGGCTGGAAGCATTTCTCCCTATAGATAAGCCCACAGGGGCACCATATGACCGTTAAACCACGCAGCCAGGGTGAAAAGCCTTCAGCCTGAACTGGGTGGCCCTACTTGTGCCAGTACTCATGGAGCTGCTGCATCAGTCTGAACGATGCGCAGGCCAAACACTCAGCATCCGAGCCGCACAGCGGGCAGATAGCACTGAAGTTTAAATAGCCAAAAGCTTAGCTTGTAAGGCAGGCACCTCCAGGTTGTAGTATTTTATAAATGTAGACGGCGAGGCCCAGCCCGCGGCCGTACAGATATCTTGCAGGGTGACCCCGCTAGACCATGCCCACGACGAGGCCACGCCTCTTGTGGAGTGCGCCCTGACACCCAAGGGGCACTGCAGGCCCTTTGAAGTGTAAGCCAGCGCAATGGCATCAACTATCCATCTGGATAGGCTCTGTTTCGAAGCAGCAAGTCCCTTGGAACGCCCACTGAACGAAACGAAAAGCTGCTCGGTCTGTCTGAACCCAGACGAGCGGGACACATAAGCTCTTAATGCCCTAACTGGGCAAAGAAGATTTGCATCCTCCTCCTCATTGATAACCGGAAGGGCAGACAGGGAAATCACCTGGGCCCTGAATGGTGTGTTGAGGGATTTTGGCACGTAGCCGTGCTTAGGTTTGAGTATGACCTTTGAGTCATTAGGCCCAAACTCCATACATGACGCGCTTACAGAAAGCGCCTGTAAGTCCCCTATGCGCTTCACTGAAGCGAGAGCCGTGAGGAACACCGCCTTGAAAGACAGGTGCTTCATGTCCGAAAACTGGATCGGCTCAAATGGGGCACCCTTCATGGCCTCCAAGACCATGGAAAGGTCCCATGACGGGACTGAAGGGGGCCTGGGGGGGTTTAGCCTCCTGGCTCCTCTTAGGAAACGCACGACAAAGTCGTTCTTCCCTAGCGACTGGCCAGACACCGGTTTTGCAAACGTTGCTATGGCCGCCACATAGACCTTGAGCGTGGATGGGGTCCTGCCCTTATCCAGCAGCTCTTGAAGGAAGGACAGTACCTCCGTAACCCCGCAGTCCACTGGCGAAAAGCCTCGGGCTTGACACCAGGCAGAGAACACTGACCATTTCAAGGAGTAGAGCCGTCTAGTAGACGGAGCTCTAGCCTGCGCGATCGTGTTCAGCACTCCCTCTGGGAGGCTAGCGGGTACCCGTTGATGGCCCATGCGTGCAGGGACCACAGATCCGGGCGAGGATGCCAAATCGAGCCCTCCGCCTGAGAGAGGAGGTCTCTCCTCAACGGCACAGGCCATGGAGCAGCGCTGGTCAGCTGCATCAGGACAGGGAACCAAGCCTGGTTCGTCCAGAGCGGAGCTACGAGCAGCACTGGGCATCCGATTTCCCTGATTCGTTCCAACACCTGGGGCAGGAGCGAGACCGGGGGAAAAGCATACAGAGGACAGCGGGGCCAGACATGGGCCAGCGCGTCCTTGTTTTTCGAGAAAAACTTCGGGCAGTGAGCGTTTTCGTGGGACGCAAATAAGTCCACCTGCGCTCTGCCGAATGTTTCCCACAGCAGCTGGACCGTCTGCGGGTGCAGCGACCATTCCCCTGCTGGTACATTGTTCCTGGACAGTCTGTCCGGTCCCACATTTAGGTGACCGGGCACATGCGCTGCTCTCAGCGAGAGCAGGCTGTGCTGAGCCCAGACCAGGAGGCGTTCCGTCAGCCTGTAAAGGTTTCGAGACCTGACGCCACCCTGGCGATTTATATACGCCACCACTGACATGTTGTCCGACCGGACTAAGACGTGGTGGCCTCTTATCTGGGGACAGAAGCGCCGCAGCGCTCTGTCGACTGCTATCATCTCCAAGCAGTTTATGTGAAGGAGCTTCTCCCGCTCTGACCATAGGCCAGCTAGTGGTCTGCCCTCGAGCAGCGCCCCCCACCCCGAGGTGGAGGCGTCCGTAGACACCACCTTTACACTCGAGGCGGTCCCCAGACTCACACCTGACTGGTACCAGGTGGACACCTTCCAAGGTCTCAGAGCTGAAACGCACTGCTGGCCGACCCTGAGGCGAAACAGACCCGTGGTCCATGCCCGGGGCGGAACTCGTGCTTTCAGCCACATCTGCAGCGGGCGCATGCGAAGCAGGCCCAGCTGGAGTACAGAGGCCGCTGAGGCCATTAGGCCCAGCATTTTCTGAAACCTTCTGAGTGGGATTATAGAGCCGTGGCGGAAGGATTTCGCGACGCGCTGAATATTTAGTCCGCGCTCCGGTGACAGGCGTGCCGTCATGGATAGCGAGTCTAACACTGTTCCCAGAAAGGGAATTTTTTGGCTGGGAGACAGTGCACTCTTTGCCCAATTGATCGTGAGGCCCAGCTTCTCGAGGTGCTCGAGTAATGTGGCCCTGTGTTCTATGAGCTCCGATTGTGATCGAGCTAGAACCAGCCAATCGTCCAAGTAGTTCATAACTCGCATGCCCCGAAGTCTCAGGGGAGCGAGAGCCGCGTCCATGCACTTCGTGAATGTACGTGGTGCTAGGGACAGGCCAAACGGCAGGACTGTGTATTGATATGCCTGGCCCTCGAATGCGAATCTCAAGAATCGCCTGTGATGGGACGCAATTTGTATTTGGAAATAGGCGTCTTTCAGATCTATTGACATGAACCAGTCCCCGTGGCGCACTTGCGCGAGGATTTTCCTGGTCGTAAGCATCCTGAACTGGCGCTTCACAAGCGCTCTGTTCAGCTGTCGCAGATCTAGAATGGGTCTGAAACCCCCATCTTTTTTCGGTACCAGAAAATATCTGCTGTATAAGCCCCCCTCGCTCTGAGCCTGAGATAAGGGTTCTATAGCCCCTTTGCTCAGTAGTTTCGCTATCTCGGCTCGAAGTAGATGAGATACTTCGTTTCCCACCGTAGTCTCGACGCGCGCCGTATAGCGGCGGGGGCGTCGAGCAAACTGTAGCGAATAGCCTCTCTTTATAGTGTTCAGCACCCATTCCGATACCCCGGGAAGCTTTGACCACGCGTCCGCGTGAATAGCTAGAGGTAGAATGGAAACCGGGCTCTGGCCGCGACAAAGCGGCAGCTCGAGAGCCCCGGTGTCCTGAGAACACGACGCCGTGTTTACAGCGTCTGAGGCGGGGGGCGCGCTGATCACAGCGGGCAGCCTGGCCGCACTCAGCCTCTCTATGGCGGGACTCGCAACGAGAGTGAGCGGGGCGAATCCCGTGGGATTCGGCATGTCTGCGGGGAAATGTGGGCGCGATAGTACGGGCACATTTACTGCACTGCACATGCTTTCGGCTGGAGCCGCTTGGATGTGTGTTGGTTTCGTTTTTACAGAAACCAAGGGACACGCGGCGTGTAGTGTAAGCGGGCAATGTATGGGCGCATTCACTACATTGTTTGCACAATCGAACTGGGTCGATTTTATGTGTGCAAGCCCTGCAACGTGGCGGGCTGTGTCTGGGTGTGGGAATGGGCACTGGGGCGTGGGCATTCTTACAACACACATAACACCATCGGCCGTGGCCGGGACACCAGAAAATACACTCTTTATTGGATTTATCTGGGTAGCCGTAAAAACGGCTTTTGTGTGCAGGCAAGCGGGCTGAGACACCGGCTGCTTCGCTGCTAAATACGCTGGGACAGTCATATCGCATGGGACTGAACGAGCGAGGAGTTTTGGTGGAAATCCGGCCGCAGCGGGATCTGAACACCGTCGTTTTCCTAGAGTGGCTAGGAAAGCTTCGAGGCCTCGGGCTTGAGCTCAATCCTCGGCCGGGGCCCGCGCTGAGGGGGGCGGCGTCCAGCAGAGCGAGAGCGCGGTCTCTGGTCTCGGGCCTGGCGGCGCTGTGAAGCGGCGGCGGTGGGCGGTGCATGCTGCGGCTGAGAGCTGCGAACAGGCGGCTGTTTAGGGCGACCTGAAGCGGAGCTCGAGCGCTTCGGGAGGAAGTGCTTCATGGCCTGCGAAGTCTTCTGCACCTCAGTGTATCTGTCCGCGAAATCCTTGACGGCAGATCCAAAGAGGCCCGCTGGAGAAATGGGCGCGTCGAGGAATACAGAGCGCTCGGCTTCCGTCATCTCTGACAGCGTCAACCATAGATGTCTCTCGGCGACGGCGAGAGAGGCCATATTCCGCCCCATGGCCTGTGCAGCGGCTTTAGCGGCGCGTAGAGCGAGATCCGTAGCGCTCCGCAAATCCGCCACGCAGATAGCCCCGGGTCCTTCCTCGTCCAGTTTAAGGAGAAGGTCAGCCTGGTAGATCTGCAAGACAGCCATCGTGTGCAGCGCTGAGACTGCTTGTCCGGCGGCGGTGTAAGCGCGCCCGTGCAGCGATGACGTCACCCGGCAGGCCTTAGATGGGAGCGTTGTCTGCGCGCGCGTCCAGCAGAGGGCGGGCAGAGATGTGACGCTACCACTACCTCCACCGGAGGAATGGAGGTGTACCATCTATCTCCCGCACCGTCGACAGTGGAGAATGCCGCGGAGACAGAGGTACGCAGCCTGGCGGAGAATGGGGCGTTCCACGACTTGGAGACTTCGTCGTGAAGTTCGGGGAGGAAAGGGGCGGCCCTGGATTTAGACGGAGCCTCGTCCTTCCCGAGGAAGCGTCCGTCTAGCCTGTTGCGGGGTGGGAGCGTGGGCGCTTCCCACTCGAGGCCGATGCTTTCCACGGCCTGGGTGAGCAGACGCATCAGCTCAGCCTCAATGCCGGCTCTCTTCCCGGGGGGTTGGCTGGAAACGTCAGCGGGGGGGAGGTCCGCGGAGCTCGCCTAATCCTCGCTGTCAGAAGCCACGAGAGAGCATACCTCAGGTTCGTCGAACTCAGGGGCGGACGCGGCGGCAGACGGCGGCCGTTGTCCATCCGGGAGCGACTCTGGTGAAGCCGGCGAAGCAGGCGGGCGAACCGGCGAGCTTTGGCGGGCTGGAGAAGGCTCGGGAGCGCGCTGGGCGCGGCGCTTCTTGCGGCGCGGCGCCACGGAAGGCTGGGAGGCGGGCTCAGAGAACGATGCCAGGCGAGTCCTCAGAGTCACCATGGGCAAAAGCTCGCAGTGGGGGCATCCGCCGTCAGCGAGCGCGATGGCCGCGTGATCTTCACCCAGGCAGGACACGCAGATGACATGACGGTCCTCGTCGCTGAGTTGGGCGCGGCACGAGCCACAAGAAGGCATCTTTAAAAAGACGCAGCTCTTTTAGGGAGAAGTATGTGTTGCGTCACGTAAGCAAACACACACTCTCAACAGAGAAATACAATGCAATTGAAAGGATATAATACGCCGGAAAGCGCAGCAGGTACGGCGGCTGAAGGCGGCGATGCCAGCGACTCCAGGCTCAAGGCACGTCCCGCTGAAGGCTACAGGTCGACGGCGCGGCTTCTCAATCCAGATCCAGCGATGCGTGAGCTTCGCTGAAGAGTTGAAAAATCAGTGAATAGCAGGATATCGAGCTTATTTATAGGGCGAGACCACGCCCTTTCTGGCGGGACGTGACGAAATGGGCGCGAAGTGCCCCCATTCGTCATGACGTCACGCAGAGCTGCTCTCGATAGGCTGCTGCTTTTGCCGCAAGTCAGCCAATAGGCGCGCGAGCTGTCTCGCCTAAGGTCTGCTTGCTGCTGCAAAGCGCTTTACATTGATTAAAAATTAAGGATAATTTTTTTGGCTTCAATGTCTCGATGAAAAGAGTTTTCCCCATAGCGTAAGCTATTACGCAGTACGAGAGATACTCTCGTAAGAGAACCCAGACAAGGATTCCGGATATTGCCATCTTTATGGGGATATATTGATCCTATAATGTCTCTCGCTGTCTCGCTCTCTCACACACGATTATGTTTGCCACTTATCCAGCGATTTTCTTAGTTGCCTACTATATTGAAAAAACGTCTGTCCCCAAATCACTATTTGCCCCGTATTCTCGAGCAGAAAACTGTTGATTTCTCCCTCACTTACCGCATCTAGGTTTCCTGAGTTTTGCCGCTTCACATGCCAAATGTAACAGCCTCTCACAAGTTAGAAAGAAAACACAAAGCCAATCAGTTTAGAGATGTTCTAAGGACTCAGATCTATGAGGCGGGACTCAGACCTATTAAACGTTTGTGTAATTGGCCTTTTTTTTTTAACGATGACAAGCTGAAATGAAAACAAGCCGAAATGAAAACAAGCCGAAATGAAATAGGAGTAATGAGGCTATTTTTAAAATGTAAGGAGTAGAAAGTACAGATATTTGCGTGAAAATGTAAGGAGTAGAAGTAAAAAGTCGGCTGAAAAATAATTACTCAAGTAGCTTAAAGTATAGATACCCAAAATTTCTACTTAAGTAATGTAACAAAGTATTTGTACTTCATTACTTGACACCTCTGCTCATGAATCATGATTGCTGCTCATTGCAGTGGTGAACCATTGAAATTTCAAAGTGTTTCAAAACAGTTATGACGTAATGAAGCCTCGTTCACTGAAATCACGTGACTCTGGCAGTTCGATACATGCTCCGAACTACTGATTCGGAACAAAAGATTCGTAAAGGCTTTGAAGCTTCATGAAGCAGTGTTTTGAAATTGCCATCACAATCTAAGGCTATAAAAATGTTACTGAATGATCCATCAATGCTTTCCAACAGATATTGAAATAATAAAGGGTCTCAATGAAATATGTGCAGTGTCAATGTTTACTGTAAATTGTCACATGACCAGAGCTGTTTACTTCCTGTTTGCGCCAAGAGAAGAGGATGGTATAGCAGCAAGAAAGCTCCCAAAGAAAAGGTTAGTAAAGTATGTTAACAAAGATAGGACATTTTGGTATTGTCATGCTCTGAAACTGTAAACCCATTAAGCAATCAAACTAAAACGGCCCTGAAACTCCAGCAATATCAGAGGGAATATTTGGATGATTTTCTCCATGTTGATCTTTAAAGCCTACAATGAAGAGTAAATTCAATAAAATCATGAAATTACATATAAAGATGTACTTCAGTCAAACGAAGGACTGTTTCAGCTAACTATATATATATACACACACACACACACCACAACACACACAAATTAATACACTCATTTAAATGCATAATTAATTCTGAAAACATTACATTCTTGTACGCAAATATATTCCTTTAAATAATTATTTCCATAATATGTACTCTTGCAATATGTACATACTAAAGTACACTTATTTTTCACAAGAGCAGGTAAAATAAAAAAACAAAATTACAGGTAAAGTGGGCCACTTTTTTGTTAAACGTAACTTTTTTTCTTTTATTACATTTAACTTTAAGGTCCAACTTTAATATTTAATTTTGAAAACAGTTAATGTGTGTTATTTTCAAGGTATACTGTATACCAAAAACATTTTGAGATCATGCACTCCAGACAAATATTTTTTCAGGTAAAGTGGTCTAGTAATGTGAGCCATCCCTGATTTATCAATAACGATCCTGTATCTTAAAAACATGTGATTTATTAACACATCGAACAAACATATTCCACAGCATATTTACCAGACCCAAAAGCATATTGTCTAGGGAGTAATATTCATTATTTCACTCAATGCATGTGTGAATTTCAAAACAACTGATAGAACATGTTATGTTGACATTAAATTTGAATATCAGATATGCGAATATGGACGAAAATTAACTCTAGAACATTAAAAAATGGAATTACAACATGTAACAAATTCAATAAGAGGAACATTTAAAATAGTAACCATATTTTAAAACTGTCATTTTTCTCTAAAAACTGTAAATTAAAATGTGTCCATATTTTAAAGAGTTACATTCTGCATCTATATTTTGATCCTTTCTTCAGATTTAACTTAATTCCTTATCTTATTTTCTGCTCTCTTTCCTTTGAGTATAATTTGAGAAAAATAACTGAAGTTTAAAGATCACCCACTTTATCTGAATCCTGCTGGCCCACTTTATCTAACATATTCAGCCAAAGTGGGCCAGCAATATTTAAACACCTTACAAGAAAACATAAAAACACATACTTTGCATTTTGATTTTCTGTTAAATGTAGTAACAAACAAAATTAACTGTCAGAAAAATACCCATTTGTTTACATTTAGCGAGAAAGCTTATAATTTAGAAAATAAAATCTTATGTCAGAGGTTATGTCTACCTTTAACCATAAGGGTGTCTTCCCTTGAGATGTGGCCACACCCACCAGTGTCATATTGCATCAACCAAACTATTTTATCATTTAAAGAAATAGTGCATCTTTAAAGGCCATTGTCGCGCTCTGAAACTGTAAACCCATTGAGCACAGTACAATCAAACTAAACCGTCCCACTTTACCTGCATTCACCCCACATTTATTTTTAAGAGTGGAGCCATTAACTGTTGGAAGCTATGGCCAAAGTGTCTCTGAAAAGACCAAAGACAAAAACATGGGAATGTTCAGGGGTATTAAATTATTTAATGTGGGAAAGAGAATACACAAGGAATATCATGATTATACTATTTGAATCTGCTCTTCCACCATATTTGATTTTCATCTTTGAGTCTCAGTTCCCTCCTCCACATTTTTTCTTGGGGGGCAGTTCAGTCTTCTGCCACAGACTTGGAGTAGTAATACCAATCACACCGCAAGCAATTCTCTTTCCAGCATTCCCACTGAGTTTACTCTCCTCATCTGAACCCGTTCCCAGATCATCCTCCTTCTCATGAACCACCACCGCACGTCCCAGAATGGAATAAGGCCCAAAGAGCTTGGCCTCTGGGAGCTTCAGGAACTGCCTTATAACTCCTTTCTCAGAAGCAAAGTTGCCCAGGTCTCCAGGATGATGAGGGTGGTCAACGCCGTTTGGATTGTAATGAGGACCAACAGTGATGCTGCCTTGACTGAGGTCTCCATACTGATGGATGTGCATGGCACGCTGTTGATGATCGATGGCAGGCAAACCACGGAGGTTGATTTTCACTTCTAAATCTCCATTGGGGAAGAGCTGCTTGAAGAGGATTTGCCCAAAGATCTTTGGCTGGCAAGGTGGCAAATTAGGGCTGGGCGTTACTTCACAAGTGGCATAGATTGTGTTGTTGAACTCCACGACTTCCGGCTGTGGAGCTTCGGCAATCAAACAAAGAGAACTCCTCCTTCTAGCGAACACGCCTCCTTGTATATGCAGCACCAGCAATATCAGAGGGAATATTAGGATGATTTTCTCCATGTTGATCTTTAAAGCCTACAATGAACAGTGGATTCAGTGAAATCATGTCGTTTGGTTTAAGAATGTAATATTTTTGATAAAAGGTCAAAGCTTTGTTGCAGGGAGCTTTGAGAGTGGAAGTTGCATTAGGTAAAATAGCACAATCAGATTAGTTTGCAATAGAAAACCATATAAAATAAATTTTATTCATGCCATGTACCCTTGTGAAAAAGTGTGCTTATTTGTATTGAATGTGTAAAAAAACTACTAATAATAATTGGTCTACTTGGATAGAACATAACATTGATGAAATAAAAAGCTACTTACTGGGATGTACATACAGTACACTTTCATAAGCATATTTCATAACACGTCAAGCACTTTTAAAAAGTGCACGTTGCAATGTAAAACTGATGGTTTCTTTAAAAAAAAACATTGTTTTAATCATTTTGTTGTGCTTTATAGTAGTACACTTATTTTGATGGGTTGAATAACATAGTACATTATAAGTGGATCTGTCGTATGTTATTCAATAATTAAAATAAAGATAATATTTTAAATCTACTAAACTGCACTACAAATATTTCACTGCATATACGTTTAAATACATGACATACAAGTTTAAGTAGAAATTATATTAAGGTATATTTTACTTTACATAAATGCACAGTAAATATCAGTAACGTATTGTTTTCCAAATCTGGTTAGTTTACTGCTGAAATTAACAAGTAATTATGAAATTACATATAAAGATGTACTTTAGTCAAACAAAGGACTGTTTCAGCTAACAGTGTATACATTAATACATACATTTAAATGCATAATTAAGTCTAAAAACATTATTGCACGCAAATATATTATTTTAAATAATTATTTCCATATGTACTCTTGCAGTATGTTCAGCATACTAAAGTATACTTAGTTATTTCTCTAAAAAAGGCAGGTAAAATAAAAAATTATTTATATTTGACCTTTTTTTTGTTGCAAAGTCAATATTTGCAAGAACGGAGAGAAAAACACACATGCCAAAAACATCAAAGGTACATTACCGTATAACTGTAAAGTTGTCCTTAATCCGTGTGGAGCCTGAATATGTGACAGAAATACTGCAACACTTTATCTGTGTGCAGACTGAACTGGAGCTGAGAGAATGTTCCTTTACAATCACACTTTTGGCTGCTCTTTTAGGAACTCATGTGGAGCTACAAGTTAACCATGATAGTCTGTTAGCCTGTTAATCACTAATTAAGTTCACCTGTGTTTCATTTAGCTCCCTTTGTTTGCCTGTGTATATATAGCACTCAGTTTATTCAGTTCTTTGTCTTGCATTGCACAATGTTTTCTCCCGTGTAGATTATCTCCATTGTTTTGTGTTTATTAAAAGAAGAACTGCTATAGATTCCTCTTCTTTTCATTTGGTAACTCATTAAGTCTCAGTTAGTGTTCAATTACACGTGAAGTTCATGCTTGACACCACTTCTTATAGCAGATATTCATCTCACATAAGTTGTTCTTTTTCAAAAAAACATTTCTACAAACTCTGTCCCAAACCTGACAAGCCTATATTACACATGCAATTGGACTGTTATTTAATTTGGCAGGCAGAAGTAAAAATGTCTGGGGGAATAATTCTTCCATGACATCAATGTTTAAATCCCCTGAATGCATGTAATATGGGACACTTTCTCTTAAATGTATTTTAGATACCTAGCTTTTTTCCCTTTCTTTAATTTGTTAACTTTAATGTCCAGCTTTAATATTCTCAAGTTGATGTGTGTAATTTTCAAGGTATACCAATAAACATTTTGAGATCATGCACTCCAGACACACTTCTTTTCAGGTAACGGCCAGCTGGTCACGCAAGTTGAGCCAGCTTTGGTATATCAAACATGATCATGTATCTTAATAAAAATAAAAGTTTGTTAACCTATATTATCAAACAAATATATTTCACAGCATATTTAACAAACCCAAAAGCAGATATAGGCTATGATGAGTAATAGTCATCATTTTACGCAATGCATGTGTAAAATTCAAAACAAATAGAACATGTTATGTTGACATTAACTGGGATGAAATCTGAATATCAGAAATCTTAATATGGATGAAAATGAACTCTACAGCATTAAAAATGGGACTACAACATGCAACAAAAAGGCTAACACAAATTCAATAAGACGAACATTTAAAATGGTAACTATATTGTAAGACATGTCTTTTCTCTAAACACATTAAATAACTTAAATTGTGTCCATATTTTAAAGCGTTATATTCTTCATCTACATTTTTTACTCAGATTGAACTTAATTCCTCATCTTATTTTCAGCTCCCTTTCATTTCTTCCATCTCTGACTCTAATTTCTAATGGCTCACTCATTTCTGTTCTCTTTATAAAAAATAAAAGAAAAAAAAAAGTAGATTATATGTGTTAACTAAAATAACCAATATACATCAATTTCATGAATTAGAATACAATTACTTAAGGTCACCCACTTTTCATGAATCCTACTGGCCCACTTTATCTAACACATTCAGCCAAAACAGGTCAGCAATATTTAAATTCCTTACAATAAAACTAAACATTTTATTCTTTGCATTTGATTCCCTGTAAACTGTAGTAACAAACCAGGAACAGTCACAATATTTGTGAAAAACCTTATGATTTAGAAAATAAAATCTTAT
This sequence comes from Chrosomus eos, assembly GCA_036326025.1. NCBI lineage: Eukaryota > Metazoa > Chordata > Actinopteri > Cypriniformes > Leuciscidae > Chrosomus > Chrosomus eos. Next base: position 54,185,686 of record CM070818.1, read on the forward strand.
GTCAGAGGGTTTTCTACCTTTACTCATAATGGTGTCTTCCCTTGAGATGTGGCCACACACACCATTGTCATATTGCATCAACCAAAACCATTTTATCATTTAAAGATAGTGCATCCTCAATTAAAGGCCATTGTCGTGCTCTGAAACTGAAAACACATTGAGCACAGTACAATCAAACTAAAACGGCCCACTTTACCTGCATTCACCCTACATTACTTTTAAGAGTGGAGCCATCTGCTATTGGAAGCTATGGACAAAAAGTCTCTGAAAAGACCAAAGACAAAAACATGGAAATGTTCAGGGGTATTAAATTATTTAATGTGGGAAAGAGAATACACAAGGAATATCATGATTATACTATTTGAATCTGCTCTTCCACCATATTTGATTTTCATCTTTGAGTCTCAGTTCCCTCCTCCACATTTTTTCTTGGGGGGCAGTTCAGTCTTCTGCCACAGACTTGGAGTAGTAATACCAATCACACCGCAAGCAATTCTCTTTCCAGCATTCCCACTGAGTTTACTCTCTTCATCTGAACCCGTTCCCAGATCATCCTCCTTCTCATGAACCACCACCGCACGTCCCAGAATGGAATAAGGCCCAAAGAGCTTGGCCTCTGGGAGCTTCAGGAACTGCCTTATAACTCCTTTCTCAGAAGCAAAGTTGCCCAGGTCTCCAGGATGATGAGGGTGGTCAACGCCGTTTGGATTGTAATGAGGACCAACAGTGATGCTGCCTTGACTGAGGTCTCCATACTGATGGATGTGCATGGCACGCTGTTGATGATCGATGGCAGGCAAACCACGGAGGTTGATTTTCACTTCTAAATCTCCATTGGGGAAGAGCTGCTTGAAGAGGATTTGCCCAAAGATCTTTGGCTGGCAAGGTGGCAAATTAGGGCTGGGAGTTACTTCACAAGTGGCATAGATTGTGTTGTTGAACTCCACGACTTCCGGCTGTGGAGCTTCGGCAATCAAACAAAGAGAACTCCTCCTTCTAGCGAACACCCTCCTTGTATATGCAGCACCAGCAATATCAGAGGGAATATTAGGATGATTTTCTCCATGTTGATCTTTAAAGCCTACAATGAAGAGTGGATTCAATGAAATCATGTTGTTTGGTTTTAGAATGTAATATTTTTGATAGAATAAAAGGTCAAAGCTTTGTTGCAGGGAGCTTTGAGAGTGGAAGTTGCATTAGGTAAAATAGCACAACCAGATTAGTTTGTAACAGAAAACCATATAAAATAAATTGTATTTAATTTTTAATTGCCATGTACCCTTGTGGAAAAGTGTGCTTATTTGTATTGAATGTGTACTTGTATCTTGAAAGTAAAATAAAAAAAGTAGCTTTTACACTTTCATAAGCGTCCCACCTGCCAGCCGAAGTGCCTATGACAGCATACACAAACATTAACAAGCCAATGCCACACAGGTGGATGTAATCACACTATGAGTCCAGGCAAAGGTTATGGAAATGGAAAAGGTCTAGGGAGAAGTGCCCACTGGTGGTCATCATAGCGCTCCTGCTGGCTGGAGTGACATTACGTATATTTACACTTAAAAAGTAATGTCAAACTAAAACTTTCACTTTAAAGTACACCGTTTTAAAAAATATTTTTGTTGTGCTATAAAGAAGTTATTTTGATGACTGTGGTGTTGTGTTGATGACTAACATAGTACATTATTATAATTTGATCTGTTGATTTTCAATGTTAAATATAAAAAGTTAATATTTTCTTAAATCTACAAAATTGCAATGTTTCGTTGAATGTATTTGTAAATGCATGACATATTATATAATGCGTTTAAACCTTAGTTTTAGTTGACCATAAATGCACAGTAAATATCAGTACATTCAGCAGTAGAAGTAATTATGAAATTACAAATAAAGATGTACTCAAACAAAGGACGGTTACAGGTAACGGAGTTTAAAAAAAAAAACATTTAATTGCGTTAACAAATAAGTCTGAAAACACTACATTCTTGCACTTAATTTTTTACAGGTTTCTTTTCAAATGTACTTTGTTTTTTTAAAAGCAAACTTTTTCAAAAGGGCAGGTAAAACAAAAGACAAAACTTTTACTTTTGCTTAAACTTTTTTTTTAGGTGTACTAAAGTCAATTTGCAAGAATGAAGGTATATTTTTTATTAGTTGTAAAGTCTATATTAGCAAGAATAGAGAGAAAAAAAACACATGCCAAAAACAGCAAAGGTACATTACCGTAGAACTGTAAAGTTGTCCTTAATCCGTGTGGAGAATGAATATTACAGAGACAGCAATACTGCAACACTTTAACCATGAACTGAGTTGAGAGAATGTTCCTTTACAATCACACTTTTGGCTGCTCTTTTAGGAACTCGTGTGGAGCTACAAGTTAACCATGATAGTCTGTTAGCGTGTTAATCACTAATTAAGTTCACCTGTGTTTCATTTAGCTCCCTTTGTTTGCCTGTGTATATATAGCACTCAGTTTATTCAGTTCTTTGTCTTGCATTGCACAATGTGTTTAAAAAAATAAATAAAAAAATACTGCTATAGATTCCTCTTTTCTTCATTTGGTGACTTAACTGTGACGCATTAATTCTGAGTTAGTGTACTGTACAATTCAACTTGAATTTCATGCTTGACACCACTTCTTATAGCAGATATTCATCTCACAAAAGTGAATATCTGACAGTTTTTCTTTTTCAAGAAACCAACCATTATTACAGACTCTGATGTCCAAGTCTGACAAGCCTCTATTTCACATGCACTGTTATTTAATTGTCTTTGAAAGCGGAAGTAAAAATGCCCTGTATTTTCAGATTTATACAGAGAACAGTGCAAAGTCTTAACATTAACTTTGTTTTTTTCCATCACCATCAATTCCCAGTCACGACCAATGATCCAGTTGCTATTATGTAGCTTGTTAGCCATGCCTTGGCTGTGTAATTACCTGTGTCGGTGGCAATGATTGTCTTTTGCACTAGCTGATTCATTGCAGTAAATTATCATAGTCTGTAAAGGAGATGTACCAGAGCTCCTTAAATTCAGAGACTCCATTTAAGATTCTCTCAAGGGACGCCAATACAGTTTTTGGGGATATACGAATATTGGATAGAAAATGAACTTTTGACTAAACATTATATAAATATGTTGAAAGATGAGTAATAAAACTTCACATCTAAAAAAGGTACTGTGCAGGTACAATTTTGTTCGGTGTACAAAATATATACCTTTAAAGGGTATGGAACAATTATGTCCCCAAAAACGGCTTATAAAGGTACAACATTTTAGGTTTAGATGTGAAAGGTCAATTTTTAAATGTTAAAAATATATTTAGTTGGCCTATAGGCTACATAAGAGTATGCATCACAACCACTTCATGTCTGTAAAATAGACACATAATTTCCAAATGAATTAATTATTTTTAATAATTGTTAATGTTTGTTGTAATGTAGGCCTAGTATTCATTATTTTTTTATTATTCTTTTTTAATCAAATTACAGTGTGTGTGAATATGCGGTCCAGTTCAGCCAGGTACTCGCATTGATGAAGAGCGAATGAGGAGGACCTTTGGAGGCGGAAAGAGATTACAGGGGTGACTGTTGAAGATGCTGTCAACAAATATCCGTTCTAAAAGAGTCCATCTGTGTTAGTCTGCAAATTATAAATGTACAGAAACCGATTAACATGTAGGACACTGAAACTGTATAAAATGCAGATTTTATTATGCTTGTCTTTTTATCTAATTTCAGCTTTATCAAGAAATTGGTTCCTGTATAAGTCTTTTAATCTCTGCTGACACTTTCAAGAATATTTTGGAAACATTGCATGTGTGCCTACATCTTAATATCATGTCAATATCTTTTGTTTCAGGAATAGATTTTAAAGCAGCACTTCTCATGTTTTGTTCAGAGAGAAGCTTGAACACTTCGTTGTGCTTTGGGAGGTGAGCATATTGGGGGTGAAGAATAATCATCTTACTCCTTATGCATGGAGATTATTTCTCTACATCAGTTAACTTGTATGATCATAAAATTTGATTGAGATCAAATCTATTTTGTGGTTTTGTCTTTTACAGTAAGCCATCTTCATCATATCCAACTGTTCAAGTACAGGACTGGAAAAATGTACTTAAAAGAAAAGTCACTAGTCATCAAGAGTCTTGATAGAGTCCAGATAGAGGTCTGCTTGGCTAGCTGTGTGGATTTAGGGGCTCTTTCTGCATTTTGTGCCTATTTCATCTTCAATTTGACACTTGAAGAACACTCTGATGTTTCTTCAGCGGTATGTTTTGAAACTTTCTGGATGGAGCTTCAGCGAGTAATAAGAGATCAATGATGTTATAAATGGTGTTAAAGGTACAGTGTGTATTTTTAGCGGCATATAGTGTTGTGGTTTGCGAATTGCAAACAGCCACTCACAAACGGATAACCCCTCCCTTTGCAAACACGAATGAGAAGCTACGGTGGCCGACGTAGGATAAAAGATGTCGTCGTCTGAGACAGCAGAGAGCATTTCTCCCACATAGCAAACCCATATCACAGCGAGGGAGAAGAACATGAAACTATCCAACTACATATTTTTTCTAACAGGGTAGTAAAAGTTTAGCTGGATAATATGAGCTGTTATGCTGTTGGCTAACGTTACTGTTTTACGGTCAATCAGCTGATTGTCTCACGAACATAACCAGCACATGTATCCCCACATAGCAAAGCCATAACACAGCAAGGGAGCAGAACTAAGTTACATGAAACAATCCAACGACATATTTTACACCACTGACAAGAGAAACGTCACTTCTCACAGTGTCTATAGCTAGCTTCTAGCTAATGCTAATATTATCAATCAACAGTTTTCATTTGCATCACTAAAGTTGGAATACCTTACCTTTCCAGCAGAAAACAGGCAACTTCGGCGTCGCTTTGATTTTTTTTTCTCATTAGACCCTTCCATCTGGGAAAAGCCACACCGATGTTTACCCGTGATTTCTGCCTGCGTTTCTCCCGTTTTAGTCTGGCTTCATCATGATTTCGCTTCTTCAAAGCAGATTCATCCTCCGTCGGCTCTTGTGCTAAACAATAGCTGTGCTTCTTCATTTGATGTTGCTGCTGCTTCCTTCTTCTTTTCTTCTTCTTCTTCTTCTTCTTCTTCTTCTTTTTCTTCTTCTTCTTCTTCTTCTTCTTCTTCTTCTTCTTCTTCTTCTTCTTCTTCTTCTTCTTCTTCTTCTTCTTCTTCTTCTCTTCTTCTTCTTCTTCTTCCAGAGTCTGCTGCTTCTTTTTTTCTGCTGCTTCTTTTTCAAGGTAGTGACGAAACGCGCTCTGTAGCGCTGTTTGTTCGCTGTCGGCTACGGTAGAAACATGACGACACAATATGTTGACCTCCATAGAAGGGGTGCCGGCGGTTATGGAGATATAAATGTCTCATTCTGAGGAAATAAAAACATATCGGTTTATTATGCAAGGTCTTTATACACCACTGAAAAGTTATGGATCTTATATTGCATTTCTGTCAATAGATCGTCAGAAATAATACACACTGCACCTTTAAAGATGCCTACAGTGTTGACTTTTATAGTTGAACAGAAAAGAACTGTTCTTTATTTTTTTTTATTTGATTTGTAGTATTCAACAGTATAGACAATTTCTTCCTGTTAACTATTTTTGAAGGTGTTACAGCTTTAAACTATTGTTTTATACTTCGGATTATATTTGTTGAGTAATGTCTGATGAATTTTTATGCGTGATGAACAATTAATTGTCTCGACTCGCACCTGCTGCTGTGAGATGTAATACATTTCAAGTAATTCTTTTTGTAAAATAAAGTTTCAAAATTGAATATCTGTCAAATCTGCATATGTAAGCAAGTTTCTTTAAGATATTTTGTTTTTGCGCACCATACAATTAAACCAGTATTGTCATTAGGGCATATCCTGGGGATCCTTTTAATAAGGTACAATTTTATAAGTTATAAGGTAACATTTTGTATACCTCTCATTAAAGGTACAAAAAGTTACCCTTCAGGGTAACTTTTCAATTCTTGACGGCCACTTGGTACCGTTTTGTACTTTTTTCCCCTGGCAGTGTGGATACAATTCATCAGAGTTACTCACCACATGTTGCAAATCTGTAACTTTCTTCTGCGCAAAGGTAACATTGCACCAAACTTCTTCCTATGTTTTCCACAGAAAACAAAAAAAAAAAAACAGGTTTGGGACAACATTAGTTTGTAAATAATGACAGAATTGTCATTTTTGTTGTAAGAATCCCATCACATCGAAAATTTCCTTTATAAAAAATAAGTGTGCTTATACTGAATGAGTCAAGGCACCTTTATTTATATAGCGCTAGCACTTTATACAGTACAGATTTTTTCAAGCAGCTTTACAGTGATAACAGGAAAATTATGCATTTTTGACTGTTGTACACTGAAGTCAGATCAGCGTTGACCCAGTTCCTTTGTAAAGATCATTAATTAATAAATTTGTTCTATAAAGCAGTTCTGCAATAATATGATGTAATCTTACAGCTCAGTTCAATTCTCACACAACAGTGTCAGTACAGTCAGATCAATAAAATTGTTGAATATTTCCCCCAACTAAGCAGGCCAGACTGTCAAGTGACAGAATGGAGAAACAAAAATAAATAAAATGTACTTGTAATTTCTATTGAACATTGTATGTCATGTATTTAAATATGTGTATGATGAAGTTGCAATGAAGTAGACTACATTTTAAATATATTAACTTAACATGTAATATCAAATAACATAAAGTCAACACATCAAAATAAATGTAATTATTTAAAGCATGACAAAAGACAATGATTTAAAATATAGCCTAGCCTGCTTAAAATGTAAAGTAACATTTCTAATGACATTACAAAGTGCACTTTGTAAAAGTGTGTTAAGAAACAGTCATGACTAGTCCTACTGCTCACTTAAGTAGCCTTTTATTTCATTAATGTAATATTATCTGCAAGTATACAGTTTAAAAAAAAAAAAAAAGAAACAATACATTCAGTCCGCTCCTAAGTTACTTCTTTTTCACAAAAGTAATCGAAGTTTTCTTTCATGTTTGCTGAAAAAATATTTTATAGTGACACTTCTAATAAATAAATAAAAACACATGTAATTTCAGGCCTATATTGTATGAAAATAAAATAATTGGCTGTTTTTTATGTAAATTATGTATGTAAAGTCCTACAGATAGCTATGATGAGTGAAGAAAATCCAAGGACACAAACTCTGTAGAGCCCCGTGCGGCGGAAGCAGGAACTGCAGCTCTGAGAGGGGGCGGTCGTCTTATTTGGCCCTACATATAATATCCTCCGGGTCCTCCATGACGATCATCCACAACGCACATTATTCAGCATACTTCTCTTTTAATTTTTGGCCAAAATACACTGAGAACTGCAATGAATAAAAGGCATAAACAGAGGCGGGTGGTGTGTTTATCCTCAGTGCAGTTGAAATAATAATGATGAGGTAAGTACTTCCGGTCGCCATCTTGTCTTTTAGCCGTATGTGTGTGTGTTTGAGAGAGAGCAGCGGCTGCGTTGGAGTAACCGACAAACTCTTTCCTCTTTTACCTTATTAATCTATATATTACGAGATGTCAAAACGGCATCGGTTGGATTTAGGCGATGATTATTCGTCGAGCAAGAAGAGATCTTCTGACGGGTATGTTGAGCTTTAGGAGGCTTTTATCTGTCCGCTGAGGAGGGAAAAAGCTGCTAGGTTGCACTAGCATGCTCACACTTGTGCTGGTGTGGCTTTATAATAGCAAGGACTCTGACATCGTTGCTAATAAATAATATACATAAAATGCACAGCTGATATCCACAGAGGTTATTGTAACACGGAGGAATGCAGGTTGTTTGTGCAGTTGCGCGCGAGTCTTTGTGATTAGCTAGTGCCGATAGCACGTGCGCTGCGCGCCGCTCACTACTGCATGGGTCTGCTGCTCGCGCGTGCACAACAGCAGGTTGACGTACAACACACACTATTTACGTTTCACCTGCTTTCTTGATTCGTTACTTTCTAGTTCTGACTCGGTGTGTAAAGAACCAGACATGAAACCTGTGTAGAGATATACACAAATATTATGTGTTTTGAAGAAGGCCGCCTAACGAACACTAGACTAGTGTTATATGTTGTGTAATCATGACTTTGCCGGTGTCGGAATGTAACGTCAGCTCACTTGGCTCTGAAACTCTCCGCAAAGAAACTAACGTTAACTAGAAAAAGTAAATTGTAATAGTGGGGGTGTGAGTGTAATTTCTAGGATTTTATGTTAATAAGCCGGATTTTTGGTTGCCCACGGTTAAAACCGCGGCCTACTGTTTCACTCTGGATCATTTGTCGTTATTAGTGGCATTTTTGTGTTTTTAATTGTCTTATTATTTTTCCCCCTTTATTTTAAATGATTGCTCGTAGTTGTAATACGCGAGTAGCGTTGTCCGACTCTTAAACGAATCGTTCTTATTTGTCTGAATTGTAAATGGGTTAGGTAGGTCGTCAACTTGTTGAACCGATGACTGAAGTGAACGGTGAATCATTGATTTTTACTCCTGATTGTAAAATACATTTAATTTCTAATTTGATTGTCATTCGCAATGTTTTTTTGGGGAGATTTTAGTCCTTGTCTTCATTAAATGCATTAATAGGAACAAATATCGATTATTTTTGTTATATAAAAGAAAATAGAAACAAATTAAAGAGCATAATTAACATTTTTTTTATATTCTGAAATGTAAAATAAACATCTATAGCAAAAGAAACATCAGTGTTTAAACGGCTACGTTCACACTGCAGGCTGAAACGACCCAATTCCGATTTTTTTGCCCCTATGCGACCTGTATCCGATCTTTTCATGACAGTCTGAACGACACAGATCCGATCTTTTCAAATGCGACCCAGGCCACTTGGGTATGTGGTCCAAATCCGATACGTATCCGATCTTTTGAAATGCGACCTCAATCTGAACGGCCAGGTCGCATGTATCCGACCCGCACGCCGTTGATATGCGACAAACGTCATAATTCTGCGTTGAAGTAGGCAGAAATGAGAAGATAAACAAGTTAGCTATCGTACGATAGCACCGATAGCACGCACCTGTCAATACACTCCAACGTGTTGCACTGTTATGGTCTGCCACAGACGTGTCTCTTCCCGTGAGTTAATCGAAGGCGCTCAAACGCTCTCCTCCTTCTTAATTTTCTTCTTAAAACGAAAAGATTGTAATTGTGCTGGCTCTGTTGGGAAAATAACTTTAATATTGCTAAACGAGCTCCACTGTTGACATTCATGTTTACGTAGCTACTTCCGCAAACAGCAAGTGACGTCGTTGACCGTTGAGTACTCTTCTGCGCATGCGGGTCACTTCTGGGTGATTTCACGTTCACACAGGAGATCACTAAAGGTCGCATTTAATTGGAAATGTGAACGGCCTTGCAAAAAAAATCGGATTTTTTCAAAAAATCGGAATTGAGCATTAAGCCCTGCAGTGTGAACGTAGCCTAATGTATCTATTTGTAAATGCACCAATGTGCAGGCATTTTTTGTGTTTTATGTACATATACAATAACAACAAACAAATGCCCAAGTACAATAATAAAACAAGTATAAATTAAATAAACTGTTCTTTAATCACAGGAAGGTCTGTATAACATTACTGTTCAGATGAGTAACATGACTACAAAAAGTCTAAAGGGAGCAAATGTAAAATAACACTACATAGTTTTCACTTTATAAATGGAAAGATTAATGATTATAAATGGAAAGATGAATGATTATTAAAGTTATTCATTCAAGAGTAGTGCTGGGCGGTATGATCAAAAAATTATATCACGGTGAATAGTGTTGCACGGTGTACCGATACTTCAAAAGTATCGCGATACTCGGAAATTAAAAACGTCACGATACCTAAATTTATTAGTATCGATACTTTTTTCTCCTCACGCACGCAGCAGAAGAAGCTGCAGCTCTCATGTGACAAACACTACAGCGAATTTTTGTCCCGCCAAAGTCTTATTTGATCGGTGAGTAATGTAACTTACTTGGGCGTGTGACAGGGCGAGTAATGTAACTTAGATTAGGGCTGTGCGATATGGACAAAAAAAAATTATCACGATTTTCTGATTTTTTTTTCGATTTCGATTTTAATCACGATTTTGACACAAGCAGACATGCTTTACAGTTTTAATGCATTCTGTGTGAATTTGAAACATATTTCCAAAGGAAACCAATTAGAGCTTTATCGTGTAGCACCAAATCTAATAAAACATTACATATTGCTCTTTGTATTGTTGTAAAATACATTAAAAATCAAAAAGATAAATTATTTTATATATAGTCTACTATAAAATTAAGACATATTAAGTATAGCACAGCTGTTTAATGAGGCAACAACATATGATAGATAAAACAGAACAAAAGAGTCTATTAATAATCTTTCATTGAGCAAAAGTATTATGATATGATTATGAAAGACTCCAATACAGTGCTGCACAAAGCGCTTATGCGCATCCCGAGCGCAGAATGATGCGCTTGAAGCAACACTGTCACAGCGCGCAGGCGCAGCGCGTCGAGTCCGCATTGAAAAGTTCAAAGCACAAAGGAAATACATATAGATGCATAGTGTCTTATACAGCATCTATCTATGCAATAGTTTATTGAGCCTTTTCTTTTAACAGTTTTAAATTTCATTTACTGTGCGCGTGATGAACATAGTGCTCTGACTATACTCTAGTGTTGTGATCTAACAGACACACGGTAGAAACGAACAGTACAACAAGATAGTCATTTAATGCAAAACCATAGAGCTTTATCTACAGATCAAGTTTAATAATATTAACATTGAATGACCATCTTGACTTAGTGAGAGTTTCATTGTTGACAGTGACTGTCGTAACCGAACGCAAAGCGCTGTTTGATGCTGAATGGAGAATGACTGACAGCCGCAGCGGAGGAAACTATACTTGTAAACCAATCAGGTAATGGTATTCTCTTACCTTCCCAGAGAAAGAAACTGGTGAGGCAAGCCCCTTTGCGCTAGTATTTCCATGCACTCGCGCTCCCTTCTGGCACGCGCATCTGTTCGCAGTTCACTGAATCTCTGGTACCCGCCCGGTCTGTTCTGTTCTCGCGCTCAATTTAGGCGTGCTGCATTCTGATTGGTTCAGATAGCATACTGCGAGGTTGGAGCCGGGAGCGCGGAAAAAATCGTGCTATGAAGCGATTTAGAAATCGCGCATGCTCAAATCGCGATTTTATTACGATTTCGATTAATCGCACAGCCCTAACTTAGATGCGCGTGTGACAGGGCGCATGTCTGAGAGAGAGAGAGAGAGAGAGAGAGAGAGAGAGAGAGAGAGAGAGAGAGAGAGAGAGAGAGAGAGAGAGAGTAGGGCTGCACGATTTGGGCCAAAATGATAATCACGATTATTTTGATCAATATTGAGATCACGATTAATTATGACGATTATTTGTTGATTTTAACCAAAGCAAATTTTATTGCCACATAGGCTAATTATAACTGCTTTCACATCCATATTGTGCTACATTTCTGCTAATGTATGTGTATCTAAATAAAATAGGTCCTCTTATTCACCAAAATTCAGTGCATCTCCTTAAAGAATAAAGAAAACAATAAAGAAAATTAGTGATCGACCGATATATCGGCCGGCCGATATATCGGGCCGATATTTGCGTTTTTTACGTGTATCGGAATCGGCCGATACGCGGCTGCTGCGTTCGCCGATAGTTTTTTCCTGGCATTATTTATAGACAGGCGTCCACAGGCAGCTCTGTGCTGCTGGAGACGCTGCAGTTCACGTGCAGACCCTGCACTGCCCCTCCCCCACTAGCAGAGTGCAACCTCCTGCGCTTCAAGATAATGGTAACTTTTAAACTTTTAAACAATTTGAAAATGGAAACCCGTTGCTCTATAACTGTTATGTGCTTGCAACTATATAGCTAAGCAAGTTTGTGGGTCCAAATGGAAAACGCGAATGCCTCGTCTATAAAACTGCTTGCTTGCCATTGTATTTAGGGAGCTGCAAATAGCTAAGATGTAGACTATCCGTTCAGTATGCATTAGGGCTGTCAATGAATATTCTAAATACGAATATATATTCGAATAGTTTAAAAAAAAACTGAATTTTGAAGGTGAAAATTAATATTCGAATGTGGAAAAACACGCCCGCGGTAGACTAACGTTACCACAGCACAGCTCGCTCGGAGCGCTCAATGTCTGTTCTATCTGTGAAACTTCAATTAATGTATTTGTTTCAATCACTGAATGAAGCCTGCTATATTTGGGACCTTAAATTCGCAACCTTAAATTGCTTGCACAAAACTCTTGATCAGCACTCAACATTTGTTTGTTGTTGTTCATTTAAACCGGTATGCGCGGAGAGCGTGAGAGAGAGAGAGAGAGAGAGAGAGAGTGTGTGTGTGTGAGTGAGTGAGTGTCCGGGCGAGCCAGAGTGAGCTCTGCGGTCTTGGCCATTAGTTGATTTACTTGTTTTTTGTAGTAATACGTTGTCAAATATGTTTAAACTCAAATAAGCTACTTAATACTAGTAGTTATGTCTCTTTGTATTAATTTGTCCTGTTATTGACGTAGCTAATGCACGTCATTGACAAAATGCACGACGAGATGTTCAAATATGTTTTTTAGAGGGAATATGCAAACGCTATTTGAGCAATTTTGACAGCCCTAGTATGCGTACGGTAGCTGTTACGAACACTGGTCATAGGATTAAGTAATACCAACGTTGCTCCGTGCTTTTTGTGGGAGATTTATTCAGCGACCACCTGGCTGAGGTTTGGACACTTGTGGTGTGTGTCTCCCTCGCCATCGCAGTGATATTAGAGACTAAACATGCTCATTTTATTTTATGTAGAAAAATTGAAACCATGGCAGTAAATAGTTTGTTACTTTTAAAATGAAGTACAGTGTGCACTGTGCACTTTATTATGCTGGCTGCTACTGTGTGCAATAGTGTAATTATTTTATTTATCCTTAAATATTTATTTAAAGCACTGAACTTTTTTTTTGTCCTACCTCATGTTTTTAATATTTGTTAAATAGTGTTTATCTACTTGTTCTTGTTCTACCTCACATGTTTTTACTATTTGTTAAATATTGTTTTTTTAAGTTAAATAAATTTTACTTTTATTAAATTGAGATCTGTTACTTTTTATTAAATTGAGACCTGTAACGTTTGTTAACATCATGTCATTTTTATGATTTAAAATGAGGGAGCAAAATGTATCGGCTCCAAATATCGGCTCAAGAAAATCGGCAGTCCGTATCGGTCATCGGCTAAGGCTGATGGGAAAAAAATCGGTATCGGTATCGGCACTAAAAAATCCATATCGGTCGATCCCTAAAGAAAATGTAGCAAAACTTCAACAGGGCACTATTTTACATTTTACATTGTGTAAATCTATTTTAGGAAGCAAAATATAAACTTGCACTGTACCTGCATAATGGATGTGAATAAAACACGCAAAATATACAATCAATAAAAAAACAAATATTCCATAACAGAATGTAACCAAATGAGAACATTTCAAGGCAGAACTGCACTATGGAAGTTCGATTAATGGATGAAATTCAGTCATTGTTATTTGACGCTTAAGAAATGTAAAATGTTGTGGAAGGCCTACAGTGTCAGTGATTAGTTGTGAAGTCTTACTGCATAAATTTAATCTATTTAATTCTCCATGTAAAAGTGTATGTGCTCAAATTATTTCTATTTGTTAAAACAATAGGTCAAAACAAGACGTTTGTAGGACTGATTATTGGAGTCCATTAATCGAACTTCCATGCCTCCTATATAGTAAATATATATTATGTAGTATGTACCAATTTACTAATGCTCACACTCGGTCTCTCACGCGCACTGTCACTCAGTCTCTCTCGCGTGCAGACACAATCGGTAGGCGCGCGCTGTCGCTCGCACGCAGACACACTCGGTATCTCTCGCACACTTTTGAGCACGCTCTGAGGACACTCGGTCTCTGTTGTGCACTGTCGCTCGCACGCAGACCGTAGGTCTCTCTCGCGCACCTGAGCTCATGGAGGCACGTGATCAGACACTGGTTTACGTGCGCTAGATTGGCAAAAAAAAAAAAAAACGTTGATATGGAGCTTTCTGTGAACTGAATGACGCATTTAAAATATCGCTCGATCACGCGAATTTGATCGTGGGAAGCCAAAATCGTGATCGTGATTAAAATTCGATTAATCGTGCAGCGAGAGAGAGAGAGAGAGAGAGAGAGAGAGAGAGAGAGAGAGAGAGAGAGAGAGAGAGAGAGAGAGAGAGAGAGAGAGAGAGAGAGAGAGAGAGAGAGAGAGGAGAGAGAGAGAGAGAGAGAGAGAGGAGAGAGAGAGAGAGAGAGAGAGGAGAGAGAGAGAGGAGAGAGAGAGAGAGAGAGAGAGAGAGAGAGAGAGAGAGAGAGAGAGAGAGAGAGAAGAGAGAGAGAGAGAGAGAGAGAGAGAGAAGAGAGAGAGAGAGAGACCTGCATGGTCGCGCGCACACACTCTATCTGCGGAGCCAGGCGAAAGTAAACAAGGCTTCCGTCTCAAAACTAAGCGCTGTCTTGCTCTCTCCCACATATTAATCAAAATAAATCGACACGATGGTATGGTCTGAAAACTAAATTTTCATGTGGAGCATTCGGAGATTTGTTTTCCTGAATTACCGCTGGGTGTGAATTGTGCTAAAATATGTTGCCTTAATTATCTTCTCTGAAAAGCGTTCCGCACATTCAGCTGATATAAACCACACTTTAAATAAACGAAAACAAACCTATCCAGTGATGATGTTTTCTGTGATGACACAAATCTTGTGGGATGTCCTAAACTGCGGGGATAATCACACAACGCGCACACGTCCGATAATGACACGTCCAATTCGCGAACTAATGACTCATTTGAACCGATTCGTTTTAATGAATGGTTTAAACAACTGATCTGTCCAACACTGAACTCAAGAGACATCTGAATCGGTTTTACTAATTGGTAACACTTTACAATAAGGTTTCATTTATTACATAAATTACATAAAAATATAGTTTGCTTACTCAAGTGTAAGCTTTAAAACAAATAAAACCACATGTTAGCATGAGACTACTTTTTTCCACACACTGCTATCAGGAATCGATAAGAGAACCGTTAAAGAATCGGATCGATTAGCAGAATCTTCAGTGGCATGGATATTGATAAAATCTTATCAGTTCCTGTTAACTCTTATGTTGCTTATGATAACTGAGATAATGGTGCTAAATTTATTATTTTTTTACCTTGAATGTCATTGCTCTAATTTATTTTTTATATTTTGTTCAAATGTTTAACATATCTGCTGTTCATATGTTCATTTATTAGTGTGGTGTGTATGATTAGAATGTTGTCCCGGTTTTAAAATAAAGCACAGCAATGATATTTGAGAGTGTTTCTCCCTTTTCAGGAAAAGTATCGAAAAAGTATCGAAATCGCAATACTTGACTTGGTATCGGTATCGAAAAAATAATTTTGGTATCGTGACAACACTAACGGTGAAATGCCAGGAAAGTGTCGATTTAACAATGTCTGGTTCACTTGGAAACTTAAAAGACATGGCTCACCCGAGAGAAAGCGATGTGACTATTTTTAAGATAATTGTTAAACAAATCTAATGAATTTAAATCATCTTAATATGTAAGCTATCTATATTTTTTCTATAACACCTCAATTAATTTTGACTATTCCCCACTGATTGAAAATGTGACATTGATTCCTTAATCACTTCAATTAACAGTTATATTAGTTCATTTCTTTTAGAGCAATATGCTGTTTTTCGTTACTGATTCAGCAGCAAAAAGTAGGGCCGGTGAATACCAATCTTTTTGATTCTGAATGATGTAGCATTTGAAGGAATGATTGCAAAGCTTTGGGAATCTCTATATTTTCAAACCCGCATATTCGTTCTTGATGATCGCCGCAAACATTAAAATTCACGAAGATCATCGCGAGCTCCAAACCGTTGGTCACGAATAGAAGTGGGAGAGACCTTGCGTAGCGTAGTGTGTTCATCAAATGTGCGTGTGTGGTAAGGTGATGTGTGTTTGCCGTCTTCGAATGGCGATTGAAATTGCGATTAAATTTCGGAAATTCATATCATTTGCCTGAGATTGCATCAACATTCAACACACATTTAGCTATTTTCAGAACCGTTATCCAAATGACTTCCAATGGATGCATAGTGTTATTCTGGTGCAAATAGATAGAGCGGATCGTACTTCATGTCGAATTAATAAACTTTAATAAATGTACAGACTGCCGCGAGCGGATTTGCGTCATCTCAATAGCGAGAGATTATGACCGGGAAGGAAACATAGCATATGTACTGTGCAATATAGATAGACAGGTCGAGACGCGACACTTGATTAAATAACTTTTTAATAATAATACAGAATTTTTGACGACCGACTTACTCAGCTTAAACTGCTGGACGATGCTTTAGCTCGAAGAGAAGGACACTGACTCTGCACAGTGATATAAAACACTCACAGGTCGAATGCTGATAGCAATTTTTAATTTTCAGGGTTGTTTCAATAGTTCACTACAAGTTCTGACAAAGTAGATTTAATGAAAAACCGGAGCTCCCCTACTGCGGAAAAGTTGAACTCGTGATTATATATTTATATGCCCTGAGACATGGACATGCACTTGCCCATAATACTCAAAAACATTAAACTCCACATAACCATTTTAATATTTAGTTTGTAAATCTATTCGTATCACATGTCAAGGCAATGTAGCTAACCAAAATACAAAGTGGATACAACAGTTTCATGCAACGTTTGCTGCGGTTCTGATGCAATTACTCCTTGCAGGAACCAACTTTTAGTAGTCCAAGAAACAGATATATTATTAAGTGCCTAGCTTATAAGGATTTTTATGTAATTAATTTAATTTCACTATTTATAGTGTAAAACTAGTGGGATCAGATTGCGAATAAGACGTTCGAGGGGGGATGCCAGATTTGCAGAAATAAAAAAAATAAGCAAATATTCGAAGTCACTTTCGAATACGGGAACCACCGACCGATCGGAACATTCGAATATCGAAATTTGGTCCACTAGAAAAGTTTCACACAAAAATCACAGCAGAACCACGGGAGCCACGGGATCTCACAGGAACACTCACTGTTTTCATTACTGAATGATTCAGCATTTTGAAGGAATCGGTTGAGCCAAAGATTCAATGACCCATTCATATACATCTGTCTCGTTCTTGAATGAATCAGCCGTCTGAACGAATCGTTTGAATGAATGAATCAATAGCCATGTTTCCATCCACTTGTCAATCGAATTATCTGAAGTTCGGTAAAAAACCTCATGCGAATAAAGCTGGTGAAAGTGTGTTTCCATCAAACGGCTTTAAAGCAGATAAAAACCTGTGCGTAATGACGTCACATGCTGTTTTGCGATCAAATTGGCATATCGAATTGATTGATTGAGACATGTTAAGGTGTTTCCATTCATTTTCTCACCGAATTGCACAACATTCAAGCCAACATTTGCGAACAAAGTTTTACTAGGCAAAATGGATTGCGCAATAATAACGTTTCCGTCCGCATTGATCGCATAAGCCGTATATCGATCAAGATAAAATCCGATGAGACCGATCGTATTTCATTTGAGTCGATATTCATGAAATTCAATCGAATTGTACTGTTTCCATAAGGTATTTTTCATTCTATATCAATTAATGCGGATAAAAACGTGTGGATGGAAACATAGCTAATGACTCGCACATTTAGGCTACATTTACACCGCAGGTCTTGATGCCCAAATCCGATTTTCTGACTATATCCGATTTTTTTGACGACCCGCTTACATCATCTTTTAAAAGTGACTGGTATCCGATTTTTGCATTTACATACACTGCTGAAACTACCAAATGTAGACGTTCTGACCCGGAAAAGGAAGTAAAACAGCTCGAAATGCAATGGATGCAGATGCGAATAAAATTATCCAGTGTTTTGCTTTCACTTTGTTATCCTACGTTGGCTCTGTAGCCACGAGCGCTTAAAACCGTGCCTCCCCATATCTCGTGAAATGTCTTCAAACACGGATTTATTTCTGTAACAACCCTGCGTTTTTGCCTGCACTGTCTCTTCACCCCAAATACTCAAAAGACATGAAACCTCCGCATAATAACGCTAATTTTACATACTGCACAGTGAAAACGATACGAATATGACTCAGTGGGCAACTAGATATAGCACAGCATATTTAAAAATGTAGGATATAAAGTTTTTTGATCACGTCTCCTGTGAAGCGGATCTTCTGTTTGCATTCACTCACTTCACACGGACCAACCGTCACTCGCAGTAACACGTTTATGCAGGCTACAAATGCACACTTCACAAGATTTTACAGCTGGATTCAATTAAAAGTGCTCTATGTAACAATTAGCGGCCTCTAGTGGTGATGTTTCAGATTGCAACCAATTTTTATAAGAGCGCTCGTGCTCGTTCTCACAGACAATACCGTCTATTACGCAAATATCTCGCCGAATACTCGGCGGATTCGGGGAGCACCGAGCTCGTTGGGACCATCTAGTCGAGCTGAAAAGAACCATATAAGTTACATAGTTTTTGGTGGTGTTTTCGCGGAGATATTAGCAGAAAACCATCGGGCGCGCTGCAAAATTGCGGACGCCGGTGACGTCATGATCTCAGACGAAATCGCTCGTATCTCTGGAACGCAAAGACCCAGAGAGCTCAAATTCGGGCGAGGAGGTCCCAGGGGGACCCTTGCACGAACGCTAGAGTGGCGGGCCTCGGGGATGCCGGACGTAACTGGACGTATAACCGGACGTAACTCGCTGACCGTCTACAATAGACTGTATATAAGGAGAGGGGCTTGGGAGCGCGCATACACGTCACATCCGTTGGATTTCGCGGTAAATCCGACCCGGAGACTTCACATATAAATATGAATATTGGCCTTCAGAAGTAATAGCAAATCTCGACAAGTGGATCATTGTAATGTGTGATTACAACCCCTTCACACACAGGCAATAAAAAAAGGATTCATTTTAGTAGAAAAGTTCCACATAGCACCTTTAAATCTTCAAGGTTTGTGAAATTAAATGTTTATTAGATATTCAGAGATTTGTTTAAATGATGCATTGATTAAAATTAAGATACAATACAAAATGAAATTCACTTGAAAGGCTTTCTACAAAACAAAACTTAATGAAGTGGGCAAAACCAAATCTGACCCACATGTCTCCCGATATATTGCGACATCTTGCAACACAATCCGACCTTGCTAAAACACATGTAGAAGATGCGGAATGGATAAAAATAACTAAAACATAAGAGGATTTGAAGAAGCCTATTGATGTCATGTTTGAGTCATGCTCTTAACGAACTGTTTTATTTCCTCTTTCCATATTGGGAATAATAATGTATATCATTTACTTTTGCTTGTTACACTATGGAGCCTAACTTATTGTAAAATTATTTGACGTAGTCTACTTTTACACTTAGAATTATTCCTTGGGTGTCATGTATTAAATTGCATTTTTTAAAATTGTTTGTGTGCTGGAGGTAGGCTATTATGTCTTGTAGTGATGTACACATTTAAAGGGCATGTTGCAGGTTAACCACCACTGTCGATTAATGGGTACATAAATCACTAAAGATATGTATATTTTTAAAATGTCTCAAAAATAGTCTTAAAGACCAGTTTTTTACGTTTTTGGTACTAACGGTTTTTTTTACGCGATTCGGCGATGACGTCACCTTGGGGAGAAGTGGAGGAAAGGCAGCCTCAGCCTAGTTATCAGAGGTATCAGAGCCCGTCTACTATTATACATTCTCAGCCTAGTATTAGAACTATGGCGACTGACTGGGATGAGGAAGAGTTGGTGAAGTGTCCTGGTGAGTTGCTATTAGGGCTGGGTATCGATTCAATGTTCCAATTCGATTCGATTTCGATTCTCAAGCTGTCAAATCGATTCGATTTCGATTTTCGATTCTCGATTCGATCTCAATTCTCGATTCAAATTCGATTCAACTCAATGAAATCGACTTTAATACTTATACAATTAATAAAAAAAACAGTGAATTTAAGTTTACAAGTGGATAATTAATAAAAAGAAATTAAGAGCCACAAACCTGTATATTAAACTTTTATTTTATTTTAATGCAAGATTTGTAGTATTACTACAGCATTACACATCAGGCATATGGCTTTGTTCTTGTCCACCACACTATCCTCTAGGGCTGGGTATTGTTAGGAATTTCACAATTCGATTCGATTTCGATTCTTGAGGCTTCGATTCGATTCGATCGATTTCGATTCGATTCGATATTGATTTATTAGCTTCGATATCGATTCAATAATAAGTAAATACACAAGTAATTAAGTACATGGGTATATTTTTAAATAATGTGTGCAGTATTACCAATGTTTAAGTACAAATTAACACAAGCATGTTTCCTGTCATAATTTATTTAGTAGAACAAACTGTACAATATTGTACATGTTGAATACAAACCACAACTGTAACAAACAGGTGCTTTATTAACACCTCAAAGTGCATGTAACTGTAAGTAGTAGAACGTATATTTCTTCCTATACATTCAAGTTATAAAAGAAATGTAAACAGAAGCACAAAATGTGCATATTCATAAAACAAAGTGCAATAATAGATATTATAACATTACAAAGTGCTATTTTGTCAACAATAAATAACACTGAACAGCTGATCAGAGAACCTTTGGCTTATTTACTGTGCCTATATGTAGGATACATTACAGACATGTCCGTTATATAACTCATAACATTTTAGTACAATATATAACGTTAACTCTGAAGCATTTGTTATCAAACTAGTGCACATGCAGGTTTTTTGAACGTTGCGACGGTCGTCTGTTATATAGGGCAACTTAGTTTGAATAAACGTTATTTTTGCCGCGCGCACCTTCGCGCTCGTGCGGATTATAGACAGTAAAAGAAACGGACGCGTCTAGTATGAACAAGGCTGTACTCCGTGTCAGCGCGTGCTCTGGTCGGTAAAGGGGCACAGACCTCTCCCCCGAATCATCTCCAGCTGTAGCAGCCTCCGAAGCACCACTAACTCCGCCTCCGTTTCCCTCGTAAGCTGATATTAGTATTTAACATAGACATCATGATGTCTACGGTATTTAAACATTCTCTATGATAAAAACAGCGTCTTATACAACGCTGAACGCTCTCACTAGAGTGTTGCCTACAGCGCCGCCACTGGCCGGTGGGCTGAATCGATTCATAGGATTTGATGAATCGATATTGAATTGAGAAACAAATAATTGCAATGCATTGATGAATCGATATTTTTACCCAGCCCTACTATCCTCTCCGTCTTGCTTGCGAAATCTAAAATGCTTCCATACCTCTGACTTTTTATGTGAAGGAATTAACATCGACAACGCACCTGAAACCGCCATTTGAATGATTTCCATTTGAAACCGGCACCGATTGAATGAATGAATGACTGACAGGCTGGCTCGCCTATCGCTCCTCTGTAACAAAACGCAAGGCAAATAAGAGGGTGACATCTAGTGAAGAAGACTAGTAATTACATTAACGTTAATCTTCAATGTTTGCGGAAATAAATATGAAAAAATCGATTTTTGGCCTTTGAGAATCGATTTTGAATCGACCACATTTTAAAAAACGATTAATCGGAAAATCGATTTTTTTGCCCAGCCCTAGTTGCTATCATTTAGCACCTGCACAATAACGACACGCATGTTTTTTTTAGGGATGCACAATATATCGACCACATATCGATATCGGCCGATAAATGGTCTTTTTTGATGTTATCGTTATCGATCCGATAAGAAAATTGGACCGATATATCAAAGCCGATAAATAATAGATTATTTACTTCAGTTGAGAGACGCGCGCTGTTCGCCATGATGGTTCTGAATGATTGGATTCACTTCGAAAAAGAAGGTACAGTTCAGTGCAACATGTGCAGCACAAATCTGTCACATAGGCCTCTATAACATTATAATAAAAACACGCCTGCAAAAGAATGTTGTGAATTCTTGTTCGCCAGTGTTTCAGCGCGACGAGTGCGTTGTGTCTTAAAGTGCGCGTGCGTCTATGGAGTTAAGCCTTCATGACGAGCACAGTCAAGTTCTCTTGAGCATTCGCAGCATTCTGTGTCATTGTACGTTGTAATATGTTTATTTTGTGTATATATGCCTATATATCTGATTAATCTAATATAGGATGCGTTTGGTTGAGTTAGGGCTGGGCGATAAATCGATTTTATCGATTAACTCGAATGTGTAGCTTACGCGAGTTTACGCCGATTTTTTTGAATGAAAATCGGTTTTCTCTTTAACAACCGCCGACGCGCCCATATGGGCTCCCGTAGTTCCGACCGCGCTCAGCGCTTGCCATGATAGATATACACAAACAACATGGCAAATGAACAAAACCGCGGCAGCAGAAGCACACCCGCCGAAAACATTTACAAACTGAATCTACACTTTACAATAAGGTCTCATTGTTAATGCATTAAGTAACAGAGCAATAGCCTTAATTTTTAGTTAATAAAATGTGTGTTCATGTTAGCTCACAGTGCATTGACTAATGTTAGATAAAACTTTCTTAAAAATGTCTTATAAAATTGTTGGTTCATGCTAACTAATGCTAACAAAATTAAAACTTGTTATAAAGTGTTACCATTTTTTAATAAAGAAAGTTGCCCAGTGCAAAATTAATTTTAAAAGTTAAGGAATCTTACACTGGTTCAAAAGGCTATCCTGTAGTATATGTTTGATTTATGTTAAAAGTGTTTGAGACAAGGCTTTTAATTGTGAGCCTTTTGTTTGTATACAGGCTATCAAAGTATATAAAAAATTTAATTTAGATTTATCGGCCAATATATCGGTTATCGGCTTTCAAATGTAAAGAATTATCGGTTATCGGTATCGGCCCAAAATGTTCATATCGGTGCATCCCTAGTTTTTTTTTACTGTCATTGAATAGGACCGAGTGAAAAATCAACATTTCATGACGTTAGTTCAGATAAGTACCGGTAACCTTTGTCATAGTGTCGTAGTACTGGTAAACTTTCTCTTTGTCATTTAGAAATAGAAGGCATCATGCTAGCTCTATTGGCTTTTCTAAGCGTTTATCTCTTCCTCCGGTGAAAATGTTTTTGCAAACGTATAGCCGCCGCGTGTCTGTCACTGTGTTTGGCAGGTGCTTGTGTGGGCAGTATAGAGAGAGATAGGCAGACATCCAGATAGCATAACGTTAGCATAGATAGCTAGCAGCTAGATAGATAAATAGATAGAAATATATAGTAGGTAGATTGACTGATAACGTAGAGTTGGCTCATTGGTCGCACGTCAGAGTCGCCCGCGCAGTTAGATGTGCAGATACTGCATATACTAGCCTATCTATCTATCTGTCTGTCTATCTAATCTATCTATCTATCTCTATGTATTTATCTATAATTTGCGCTATCTGAATACTCTCGTCTACTACTTTTCTCTCTAGTTACTCTCAATGCTCTGCAAGGCGGGCAGCGGGCTTTGGTAAATTCTTTCCCCAATGTGACGTCATCCAATGCATTGTGGTGGAAAGGAGAATTGCAAACCGCTGTAAGATAGTACCTACTTTTTCGTATTATATTCCGTTTTGTGATACCCAACAACATAAAATACAATGGATAAGTTTAAATATTTATTACCAACAAGCAAATTGCACAAATTCGTTGAAAAATTAACCCTGCAACATGGCCTTTAAGCTAGCTCGTGAGAGAAAATAGAGAAAATAAAACCTTGCTGCAAAAACGTTCTCGTACCTTTATTTTGAAGACAAAATCACTAAAGACGAACTAAGCAAATTTATTTGACGAACTAAGAAAAGTTACTAGCAATCACTTCTTCAGACGACGTGATTGTGAGTAACTGTTGCTGTCATGACGGATCTATTTCAGAACCAGTCGGTATCCAAATAATCTGATTGCGGGTACGGTCAGATATTATTGCTGTCGGGCCAGTTTTGGTCCTCATATCCTTATAGCAATCACTATGTTAAACGATCTCAATTTATTTTTTATAAATATACCTTCTGTGGAAAGTGTAGGACCATAATATGTAAGTCCAAATTAAATAAGATGTCCTACCTGCATGTTAACGTTTGTTTTACATACCTTCGCAAACCCTGTTAGCACAGACATTACTTCATCAGTGTGTACAGATAGACGTCGGTCACGGAGCACTGCAAACAAACAGCAGCCACCATTTACAGTTCCTCCAAAACAACAAGCTTATGCTGCGTTCACGCCATAACTATCATAATTAAGAGATAAAAACCTGTGGCGTTCTAACCGGAGCTGTTAACGTCCTCAGACTCGGAATTATGCTTTTCAATGTCAACAGTATCAAGACCGCAATGAATCAGGAGCATCATGTTCATCATATTATGTTCTTTTGAGACATGAGTTAGTTTAACGCTGTCTCTTGTGAAGCTTTGCAGAGAGAGCATGTGTGTCTGCCTTCATGTGTTTTTCCAAGAGGCGTGGCTTTGGATGGCGATTTGCAGGGAGTGTGGGATCTTATGCTTTCAATGCTAGCAGGCTAACGTTAGCTTTTCCCAGATCACCTACTGCACTTTTTTTTTTTAACTTTTGGTTTGCCAGAAAACTAAAACCAGGACATAAAATCTAAATCCCTGCTCACGTGTTACTATTGCTTGTCTTCCCATCAGTAAGGACCGGGACAGAGATCGGGAAGATCGGTCGAAGGATCGCGATCGTGACCGCGACAGAGACCGAGACCGGGACCGGGACCGAGAGAGGGACAGCAAGGGATCAAGCGTGCCCCTCAGCGTACCTGCCGTTGGGATACTTCCTCTGAAGCAGACAGCCATGAATCAGCAGATCAACCCCTTTACCAACCTGCCTCACACACCGCGTTACTACGAGATCCTCAAGAAAAGGCTGCAGTTGCCCGTTTGGGAGTACAAAGAACGATTTAATGACATCCTCAACCGTCATCAGAGCTTTGTGCTCGTTGGAGAGACAGGCTCTGGAAAGACCACACAGGTCAGACAGCACAACGTTTTCCTTATGCCTTACAACTTTTTCACAAGCTAGTCAAATTTCTGTATTTCTAATGATTTCTATATGTTATTTTCTGTAATATATTCTTTTATATATATTATAATTGTGTAAATTAAAAAAAAAATTGGTGCGTTTTCAAATGTTTATAAACAAATTTCATGCATGAATTGCATGAGCCAGAATCTCACCCAGTGTCCAAAATTAACACTTGCTAAGCGCCACATATGAGTAAAAAACTGTATTTTACACCGAGTATATTGTATAAAGCAGTGCTACGTGCCAACTGGGGCCGCCCAAATTTTTTAAATGAATTTTAACAATGCAAGGTGACGAGAATATTATGTGGCTTAGCGCAATTATCAAATCACAAATTCTGTGATTTTAATTATATTGCTCCACTACAAGTGCTCTGTGTTTGGGTCAATTATAATGTTGAAAACCAAACGGGCACCGACCATCGCAGAGCTTGACATGTTTTTTTTTTTTTAGGAGTGTATTATAAAACTTTAGGGTTGCAATTTAAAATTGATAGTGTGGTTTACCTTAATAAAGGGATAAAAGGGACTTTTACAGGCAAAATGATATATATATATATATTAGATGTCACAATAATTATAAAGCTTTTATCAAAGTAAATGGTATTATCACAGTATTGAATAGGGGTGTGCAAAAAAAATCGATTCACATTTGAATTGCGATTCAATCTTTACCGTGATAGTGCGGCTCGTACAGGTAGCCGCGAGCAACAGATCTTCGAAATCCCCTTTTGCCATTTCAACTACAAAACTATCTTCCGCCGTCGTGATTAGCCTACTATACATACTTTCTACACAGAGCAAGAGACAAGAGCCTGTTAGCTTAGCTTAAAGATGGCTGACACTATCTTTACATTCTGTGAGTGAGATCCCGCCCCATATGGGCGTGGTGAAAACATGCAGAACACTGGCTGTAGTCTTTTAGCCTGGTTCTACCAGACTCTCGTACATTTCATTTGTACAGAGAGTCTGGTCTCGCTCCATTGAGAAACGTTTACTTCCTTGTAGGCGGGTTCTCTGGGCAGATCCAATAGTTTTGAACTTTAACAGAGTCACTCAGGATCTGCCATAGCCAATCGCTAACGTATGGTCGTGCGAACCATAGACTGTAAAAAAAGAACTCATTCACCACCACTAGCGGAGTGAGCTGGAAAATCAAACTTTTCTCGAACCCCGTGGGGAGGAGGGCCACAACATCATGGCCACCAACAAAACTTAGCAAACATTGTTCTTGCTCCAGCTTTAACTTCTGTATATTCGGCAGTTTTGCAACGACAGACCGAATAGCTTTTCTCACGTCTTTCTCCGCTCCAAATCAAACTGACGGACTACATCGACGTCATCGTTCTCAGTAGGGCTGTTTTCGACTAAGGATTTTCATAGTCGAATCTGATTCGTTAGATTTTGCCATAGTCGACTGATAGTCGAACCTTTTTTTTTTTGTTCTTTTTTTTAGATGGCAGCTAGATTTTTTCCATTTAAAAAAAGAGCTAAAAAAATTAAAAGAAAAACATGGTGTGTAACAAATACCTTTTATTCATTTAAAGCCAGATGAACAAAACATATCACACATAGGTAGGGTCACCAGACGTCCCGTTTTTCCCGGGACATATTTCAACTCTAACTTTAGTGTCCCGACTTAGGCTATTATGAAAAAAATCATGATTTGTCCCGTATTTTATCGTTAACATATATGTATTTTTACCAGTGTAACTGCTGCATTTCTGCTGTAACATCTGTGCCATCTGCTGTCAGAGAAAGAATGTGCATTTTTATTAATCGCATTATGCATTTCTTCTAATCCTTTATTTTTCAAGCTGAAGTTTATATTATAAGCTTAATAATCACATTAGGCTGTATCGCTCTTTTCCATTTCACAAATTGAAGACCTCTTAAAGTGACAATTAAGACGTTTGTTACTATACCATTTAAAATATTGACAAATAAGAGATAAGAAAATGACAAATGGGTCACCCTCCGGTCTCATGGACTTATCGGACACACGCACACGGCAGCCATTGTAAGTCCACAAGACCGAAAGTGTAAATGAAGTGTGCTATTTGGTACAGGGACTTAGACATTTTTGTTGCACTCTTTCCCCTAAATACATTTTATAGTTTGCACACATCTATTTTTAGTCACAAATGTGAGTAAAACGCGCTGTCGAGCCCTGCTTTTTCCCAAATTTGTAATGAGAATTATTTATGAATTGGTTGTCAACAAAAGAGAAGCTTTAAGGTCTCCCCTCACTATTCTGCCAAAACAAACTCAAAGGTTTAATGTTTGAAAGCAAAGAAATTTGGATGCCCATAAATATTAGTATTCTTACTGTTGTTCTGTAAAATCTAATATTATTATAAAATTATATTACAATAATTTTATTATATGTTTGTAATTTACCATACACTAGTACTATATTTCTTTATTGATTTGTTTTAATTTTTAAACTTTCAATATATGTTTGAATGGTAATTATTTTTGTTATAAATAATTTATATTTTCAGTACAATATTTCATTATTGATTTGTTAGTTTCTGCTATTTAAATAAAATATTTTAAATAATAATTTATTAGTAATTATTTTATATATATATATATATATATATATATATATATATATATATATATATATATATATATTATATATATATATATATATATATATATATATATATATATATACATACACATACATTTTTTTTTCCAGATTTTATTTTACAGTGCAATAGTATATAGTAATATATTTCTTTATTGATTTAATGTTTTATGTTAATATTTTGAATAAAAGTTATAATAATGATTGTTGTTGTAGTGCAGTACCCTTTTTCACAACCTTGCCAAGAGGGAATCTGAGACTGGGACCAAATGTACTCATTCATTTGGTTTAAAGAACTGAGAAACTCAGTAGAGCGTAATAATGATTTGGTCACGTCCTGTTTTTCAGATCCCTCAGTGGTGTGTGGACATGGTGAGGTCCCTCCCTGGCCCGAAGCGTGGCGTGGCTTGTACGCAGCCACGTAGGGTGGCAGCCATGAGTGTGGCTCAGAGAGTGGCAGATGAAATGGACGTCATGCTGGGGCAGGAGGTTGGCTACTCAATCAGATTTGAGGACTGTAGCTCTGCAAAGACTATACTGAAGTAAGTTATAGAAAACAAAGCTTTAGACATCAAATAATGTGTACATGATTTTTCAATATAGTGGAAGTTTATAGTAGTTGGGTACATAAAAAAAAAAAAAAGAAAGTAGACATTTGGTCTTTTTCGGTGACATCTGAGATAATGAAGAGAGATTAAAAACATGTTTTCTGTCTACAGATATATGACTGATGGTATGTTACTCCGTGAGGCCATGAACGACCCCTTACTGGAGCGATACGGTGTCATTATTCTCGATGAGGCTCACGAGCGCACATTAGCCACAGATATTCTGATGGGCGTCCTCAAAGAAGTGGTCCGTCAGAGGTCCGACCTTAAGGTATGTGATGCTGCTGATCATGTATTTGCACCACCTTGTGGTTGTTTATGTACATGTAAAGTGGGGGACATGTAGGGAAGAATATTAAAGTCGACATGAAATAGAAATTCATCCCATCTATTTTCTAATTGCATCTTTATGATCGATTACACGTTACACTGCAAGGTGCCCTTGTTGCACTGTTGTAAATAGAAATGAGTATTGACTAATATTAAAGGGATAGTTCACCCAAAGATTTTAATTACCCCATGATTTACTCACCCTCAAGCCATCATATGTGTGTATGACTTTCAAATACAATCTGACATGTATAAAAAATATTCCTGGCTCTTCCAAGCTTTATAATGGCAGTGAATGTAAATGCTGGAAAAGTTCTCCAATTTCACTCATGAACTCTGTCTAAAGTCCAAGCATTTTATTTATAATATAATATTATAATTTTATCCTAGTATAGTGATGCTTTTTTTTTTTTTGAAGAGGGAAATCAACCTAGCTGCCATTGTTAAGTGTTTGGGTTGAGTCAAAATAATAAAAATATACTCTGTATATTCTTCATCGGACTGTTGCCGATGATGCCGTTCACACACCTGACAGCTGTGTGGCTGTTTGTTTGAAGACAAACGTGGCCATTCCACTCAGAAATGTATAGCCAGTCGCTTTAGTGGAGGTAAAGCGACTGCTGCTGGGTCAGCTCATTTGAAAGCCATCAGCCCAAGGAGAGCAGAAGCGCAGCGAGTTTTATGGCTGAAATGTGCTGGACCGATTCTCATAAAGCAGATGGGCAATGACTACTTGTTGTCAGGAACAAATCAAAGGTTATACATGTGTTCAGAGACTGTTAAATAAGGTCTAGGTGACTCCAAGGGATCCCTCGGCCCAGTGTCCCCATCCAGCTTTAAAGTTTAATATGCTTTAAGAGCAATTATACCGCGTTATGATGTGGAAAGGTGCCGGGTGGACCTCAGAATGGCTCTGTGTTTTTTCCTCCATTAGAATGTCCCCAGAGAGAACGATATGTGTTCGCTTTAGACACGGGCAAAGAGTAGCAGCTTTTACCAAGTGCTGTGTGAAATGGTGTCCTTTCAAAAGCCAATTGAGTCCATTTTCTCCTCCCCAGGTCATCGTAATGAGCGCCACTCTGGACGCTGGAAAGTTCCAGGTTTATTTTGACAACTGCCCCTTACTCACCATTCCCGGCCGGACGCATCCCGTGGAGATCTTTTACACACCCGAGCCAGAGAGAGACTACTTGGAAGCGGCCATTCGCACTGTCATCCAGATACACATGTGTGAGGAAGATGAGGGAGATGTACTGCTCTTCCTTACTGGACAGGAGGTAATGTTACTGATGTCCTGGTGGATTTGTTTAAATGGTTTGTGCAGAGTGGAAAACACTTGATTTTAACCATTATGTTTTCAAGGTTTGAAATGTGCCTGAATTTTGAGTGTAGTCTTTGAAAATGCTTGATTAGTTTTTCCTTTAGTTTATTATATATGCATTCCCTGCACTTGAAAAGCACTGACTGTACTTGGAAAATGCTGGAAAGTTCTCCAATTTCACTCATGAACTCTGTCTAAAGTCCAAGCATTTTATTTATAATATAATATTATAATTTTATCCTAGTATAGTGATGCTTTATTTTTTTTTTTGAAGAAGGGAAATCAACCTAGCTGCCATTGTTAAGTGTTAGGGTTGAGTCAAAATAATAAAAAACATTTTTACCAATTGATGTAAAGACGAAATGAAATAAAATTAATAAAACTAATGAAATGTAATTATTAGAGAAAAATTATGAAAACTGAAATAGATTTGAATCAAAGCTTAAAGTAATAAAAATAAACAACAAACAATACTCTAACACTTCATTTTGAGGTAGGTGACGTAGTTCCGCTTTAATACATGTACTTACTATAGTAATTACAGTAAATTATGCATAATTACAAGTAACTAACCCTAAACCATAACCTAACCGTAACTCATAAATTATGCATAAAAAGTAATTAACCCTAAACCAAACCCTAACCGTAACTCTAGAGTAAGTGCATGTAGTTAATTAATACTACTCAGTACTTATAAGTACAATGTAACTACATCACCTTAAAATAAAATATAACCAAATTCTCAACTAAAAATTACAATTCAAGCATATAAAAATTAAAGGTTTATTCAAAATATTTAATACTAATTATATAAATAGTGTACTAAAATACTGCTACTAGTTACTGATTTTGAGCAATGATGAACCCTACAGCTGTCAGATAGGGATAGTCATGTATTTTGCCTAAATTTGAATTGTTGCTTGCAAATAAATGATTTAATTATATTTGTGTGTCTGCTGCGATTGATATCACAGCTCTGGATTGTTTGGGTTTGTAGTGCTATCAGCCAATCAGCATTGTCATGAAGTAACTATCTGCTGCTCCAAAGTGATTTAGTCGCATGGAATTTATGAAGCATTAAAAGAAAATACAAATACCGTAGAAGAAAACGATAAAACCCAACTGTGGGTGCTTCCTGTTTTTTTGGCTGTGTGTGGCTTTGACTTCACATTCAAGATGCTCATTATGAGCCACATTTGTCATCTGTGACATTTTTCAAGCTGCCTCGCACAGAACAGTTAAATAGTGCAGAAGAGATCAATGCTTAGATTGATAATGGCCGTGAACACAGCTGGCCTTGGCGCAAAGGCAAAAGCCTGTGAGAGATGGCTGAGAATGACCTAGATTCAGCCCTGAAATTAAGCCATTTATTATTTTACGTCTCCTGCAACCAGTGCTCACCTGAGCGCAGTGGAGGGTCAGGGACCCACCCAAATGATAAATACGGTCACAGATGGAGAATCACCAGCATTCCCTGCATATTTGTTCGGTTTTGCAAGGCTCAAAGACAAATTAACTTAATGTCCTTAGATGCTTTACATAAAGATAATGAGAAGACCAATGAGTTATGCAATTAATCCAATAATTCAGAAGATTTAAAACTGCATTCGCAAAACATGCCAGGCAAATGAACATCCTTTATGCCACATTGAGCCTGACTTGTCAAATATCTGAACATAGTACTTCCTTCATTTATGTCTCTCACTTTCCTTTTCAAAGAGAAGTCACTTCTTCGCTCCATCCACCTAATCAGATAATTTGACACCCTATTTATTAACGGCAGACTCCAGTCATTAGTTTCTCCAGTGGGTCTGGTCCTGTACAGCCGTTTTCATTTGCAGGTGTGAGATTGATCGCTGGCTCGTTGCAGAATGAATGAATAAAGTAAGTTGCAGTTGGAGTGTCTCCACCATTGGATGATAATTGAGTGGAGATTTATTGATGCGCAGGATTGTTCTCTTTGCGGTGAACTAATCATTATCAAGTCCAGAATGTCAGCGGACACGAGGAGTTCATCTTTATCATGAACAGATCAATTCAGTGTTTGCATATGTGATGTTTAAATGTTTTTTTTTCTGCATTGTTAGTGGTTTCAATTGTAACACAATTTTTTTTTCCAAACACTTGCCCATCTACCATTGTTTTGCCAAACACAGTCCTGTCCCAGACTTGCACTATTGCTCCAGTTCAAAACATGAAAACACTGGAGAACTGCTTTAGTGTAGAAATTAAAGTTGTAATTATAATTGAAAGAGACACTGACACTGTTTTTCATGTTTAAGACTGTAAAGCTGCTTGCTTTAACGCAATCTATTATAGTGTTATGCGCTTATATTCACACCTTCATCTAAATGGCTCTGCTTGCATGTGGGTGGTGTCAGGATGTTTGCTAACAGTATATAGCTGCAAAGGTATTTCAAACTTCTTTTTACCCGGTAATGGAAGAACAGAAAATAATTTCAGATCTAGCGTTGCAGGTATTCGCTTTGGTGGCCTGTTAATGTGTTTTTAATTAGGTTAACGGACTTCAAATGGACTAGGGCAGTTGAAAGGGTGCTGTGCTTAAGCATTTCCCATCTTAAGCATGTGATGGGACTAATGATCACAGTAGTGGAGTTGGCTATTATATTTCACCCATTTAAAAAATGATTGAGTATGCTAAAATTTAGGCCAAGAATGTGTTATTTTAGGCTGGTCACAGTAGCTCAGTTTGCTCCTTTAGATCAATTAAAGGAATAGTTCATTCAAAAATGAGAATTATCCCAGGATTTACTCACCTCAAGCCATCCTAGGTGTATGTGACATTCTTCTTTCAGACGAACACAATCGGAGTTACATTAAAAAATATCATTGCTCTTCCAAGCTTTATAATGGTAGTGAATGGCGGTCAAAAAAAGTGCATCCATCATAAAAGTAATCCATATGACTCCAAGGGTTAATAAATGCCTTCTGGAGCAAAGCAATGGGTTTGTGTAAGAAAAATATCCATATTTAAACAAAAATAACTAGCTTTTAGCAGAAGGCCTACGCAAGTGCGCCAAAAGAGTAACCCCTGACGCGATGTATGATGTAGTAGAATAAGCTTTGACGCCTCTCGCGGTTCAAATAAATAGGGCTGGGCAACAAATTCAAGCTACTCCAATTTTTCATTATAGACCGGTGTTTTGTTTTCTCTGTCCTCTGCGCTACCATGTTCGTCAATACGTCATGCGTCAGGTCAGAGGTCACTTTCAGCGTAAATCAATGCGTACGGATGTCTGTCGGAAGCTAGTTATTTTTGTTTTATAAAGGTATAAATATGGATATGTTTCTTACACAAACGCATCGATTCGCTTCAGAAGGCCTTTATTAACCCCCCAGAGCCCTATTGATTATATTTATGATGGATGGATGCACTTTTTTTGGACTTGAAAATCAGGACCTCCATTGCTGCACCAGCATATATTTTTTTAATGTAACTTCGGTTTGTCTGAAAGAAGAAAGTCATATACATTTAGGATGGCTTGAGGATGAATAAATCATGGGATTATTAAAATTTTTGTCTGAACTATACCTAAGGCGCCTCATTTTAGTTGAGCAATTTGCACTGTTTGTCCACTCCATTTTAGGGGATGAAAAGGATCTTTATCTTTCCCGTTAATGCAATGAAACTCTGCAGAGGAAACAAATGACTTCACTCTCTGGGCTTTTCGTGAACTTGCAAATAGCAATTAGTTTTAAAACCACACAATTTCTCAAAAAGAGAGAAAAAAAAAGTCGCAGTTATTTGTTCAACTTTGCTCGTTCAAATCAGGTCTAAATTACCACTGATTAAGATTAGTTTTCTCCTTTAGATCTGTGCCAGCTAATTTGCATCTGCAGCATGTAGATTAAAGGGTCCATTTAAAATATTTTCCTCCAGCATTGTATCATGCCCGCTGTGAGAAGCGAGGGATCTGGATTTGGCGCCTTGCTCCAGGTGCAGGCTCTTCTGCATTGGCACAGCCGCGTGTCCCTCTCTCCCCGGCGCCTTGGCAGCACGGATAGCAGTCCTCCTGACAGCTGCCGCTTCCCAAGGGCTGATGGACTATTAATACTTTGGCTAATTTGATCAATCCATTCAGATTTGCCTTGTCCTGCACCGTTGTGGCAGAGCTTTGATTAAGATGCACATGGCCACCGGCGCCATTTTCTGCGCATATTGTACCCCAGGGAGCAGTGCAGAGCGTGCGTGGACTACCGTGCCTGGGATATCAGCGCGCTTACGAGCTTTAATGCTTTTATGGACAAATGATCGGCTATGGCTGCTTAGATACGCAATGAAAGAGTTTCAAGTAAAATGTTAAGGGCCTTTTGATGTCACAGTGCACGTCTCGATATCGATAAATGCTTTATTATAACAGCCTGAAGTTTTTGTAGAGATCTTTGCTTGACTGTTTATCGTTGATCTCTTTGCTGTCTAAGTCGCAATGCTCACTTTGACCTGAGGATGGCAGTACTGCATAAGCTGTGACTCTGAAATCAGTAGGTCCGTTCCACTTGTGATGAGCATGATGTGCTCATGCATGGAGACACTGCTTTTTAGTAAATGCTGAGCATTCTTCATTTGTGAATATTTTCTCTGACTCGTGAGAGAAGGCATTTAGTAATGGTGGTCTAGATTAACTTTGACACCTTCTTGTAAAATGTGTAGCTTTTTAATGGTTTGTGCTTCATGTACTTGCTTTAAACCGTTTTGAGCTGGTTGGATCAGTGCTATCTCTAATTTGCTGTGACGACTGTCATGTATTACTAGATCTCAAGCCCACAGTTTTTGTGACGTTCAGCATCACTTAACTGATCTGTTGTGATTTGCTCCTGGTTATGCATCATTGCAGCTTTCTCATCTCACATTAGCCCTACTACATTGCCATCTGGAATAATAAAGCTTGCGTGTGAGTGTACACACACCCTTGTTGATGGACGCAGCCATAGGAATCTTACCCAAGCGCTATGCACTCCAGCTTTCGTTTTCTAACTCGGTCGACACAACTGGCATGGCAAGTGTACCGCAACTAAACCACCCAAGCCTCAGTGATTCTGGTGTTTTTCCAGCATTGATTCAGCAGTTAATGATGTTTGTAAAAGAAGCTAAGGTGGAGATTAGTGGGTAGCTGATCCAGAATCAGTTGATACGAGTTGCAGTTGGACATAGAGGGCAGATTACACAAATCATTACTGTTTGTCAAAACACCCTATTCTCCATGTTTTTTTAAAGGACAGTTCACTAAAAATGACTATTTTCATCATTAACTCATTCATAGTTATTCCAATAAATTGTATGTACATGGATTGTATTTTCTATACAATTGGAAGTCAGTGGAGTCCAAAAATACTTGAAACATCCTTCAAAAGATGGTCTAATCCCAGGGAAACTGAACCAATCACAAAATTCTAAGGGAACATTGTGGTTTTCTTACAATGTTTTTGTTTGGTGGCTTTTGGGTCCAATTGAAGAAGAAAAAAACTAGCCATTTTCTGGATGGAAAAATACAAGCCATCCTAGACTTAACCTCTCATAATAAAATCTCCCAGGCTCATTGAAAAAAAACTGCCTGTGAAATAATCTGCCAAATATTACGTTGCTGCTTAATTGCATGTTTCATGCCACTTTCAAAGTGTCCAGTGAGTCAAAATGTATTAGTTTACACATTAATCACCGTTTGAGGTCATTCCATAGTATTGTGCAAGGAACCATGCTAGAATAAACCATGCTAGAGTCTTTATTAATACATATTCTGCACCTATAATCATAATTTGTGTGAAAAGGAATACGTTGTTGGTGTTTTCCTGCCACTGTTGGGTTCATTTCAGCTTAAACTGCAGTACATTGTATGCATTTTTGGAGTTTTGCAAAAAAAGAAAGTAACTTCACTGTAAAATGTCAAAAAAATATCTTTAAAAAAAAGCTATTTCTTAAGACTTTCTTTTTTTCTTTCTACTTCTACAATTTTTCATTAAATGTTACCTGCATTTTCTTTAAGTATTTGCAATTAGCAATTTACTAGCAATTTCTGAGTGAGGAAATTCTTAGGAAATTTCTTTTTTTTCAATGTAGAGGCAACATTTTGTTCCTAATGTGTAGTAATTCTATTGAATTGACTTACCAAAAATGTCTGTCTTTTGGCACTTAGTGTTAATTTTGCACCTGATTCTCAGTCTGTGGTCTTTAACGTCAGTCTGTTTACATTCTAGGAAATCGATGAAGCATGCAAACGGATCAAACGAGAGATTGACGATCTCGGGCCTGATGTTGGTGACATCAAAATCATCCCGCTCTACTCCACGCTGCCGCCACAGCAGCAGCAGAGGATCTTTGAGCCGCCTCCACCACGCAAACCAAGCGGCGCCATCGGCAGGAAGGTAAACATCACCGCCACGCATTACGATACATGCGTGGAACTCGATTGTGTTTTGAACTGCTGCAAAAACAGCATTTTCATGAAAGGTATTGCATTTAGTCCCTCTGTAGTTTCCTTTGAGATGTCTTGATTATTTGATTATTATTATTACCGAAAAATTATGTAACACAAATTACACCAGTCTTTTATACATCTTTGAAACACAATGACGATATTTTCAAGATTCTCAGAATTTTTCCCCTAGCTTTGAATGTCTATTTTAAGCAAATCTTCAATGCATTAAAAAGTACAAGAAGAAATCATAAAAGTAGTGAACAAAATTCGAATGGATTTGGAACAGCATAAGGAGGGTAAATGATATAAATGTTTGGGTCAACTATGCCTTTTCACTTTTGTCAGTGGAATATTGTATCAAACAATCAAAATATTGATATTCGTATTGGCACAGCCATAGTAGCCTTTTTTTATCCGTTTAAAAAAAGTAGAGGATGAGAGAATGACTCAGGTTTGTCTGTAGAGGGAAGAATGAGGAGCAAGGAATGGTGGAAATTAGGTTTTTCTTTTTTCTCCCCTTCCATCTTTAGCTTTGGTGAAGCAATGACTCATAACATATGTTGTTTTTTCAGCATATGATTTTTTTTTTCCTCAAATTTTGGAAAGGAAATTTACTCATCCTTCTATCATTTGAAAAGTGTTAGAGCACTAACAGTTAGCAGTTTTTTCTATAGTCTGTTTTGGACTGTTTGCCTTCGCTCCCTCCTGTTTTGCTTCCCGTCTGTCGCCTGACTTGCCATTTTTCCATTTTGGCATGTTGTCTTTGATAGAATGAGATTCACTGTAGATGTTTTATCAGAGCTCATCCACTGTAAAGCGTTTCATCATCCGTCATCCTTTTCTCTTAGCAGGAGGTTGTGCAGATGCAATCGTCCTTTTGTTTTCTCTATTCCCATTTCACTTCTCTCAAACAACCCTGACGATTACAGTATGAAAAGCACCTGGACGTCTGCGTGACTGGCCAAAGATCTGACAGAATATCATAACTGATCATCAGCTATGAGTTTGCAAACATTTAGCTGAACATCTGATGAGGAGTTGATTAATGAGTCATCGCCCCGGCTTCCCCTACAGAAACCGATCCGCTTGTCATTATTGCTGGCAAAGATTACTGATGTCCTAATGAGCGAACGCAAACGTTCACTGATCCGCAAATTTCCTCTTTCTCATTCCTTCAACTTGACGGCTGTATTTGTAGGCTTAACGAAGTCTTCGCTACATGCCTGTTTTGTGTTTCGATGTACCAAACCGCATCGGTGTCCTCCTGCTTCAGATATCAAGTATCTGCCTCACCCATTCTTCTGCACTAGGGCATTGTGTCATTTCATCTCTCCCCTGACCACTTCCATGTTTAAAGAGGCTCTGGGTTTCTCCGAGGTTTGATTACTCTTAAGCCAGGGCATAAGCTGCTTCAGAAGTTCAAACAAACGCCGCTGTTTGCCTGCACTGTTCAGAAGAAAATGAAAGTGAACATGGATTCACAGGGGCTGATGTGAATATGCAGCAAGCCTTGTGATGCAAAATAATGTTGGGAGAACCGCTTGTTCAGAAACTGTTCTATAAAAAAAAAAAACAACAACCTTAAAACAAATTATTTTCATGACATTATTTGATTTGTTGCTATTTATAGATTCATATATAAAATGTCATATTTTTAGTCAAAAGCTCAGACTAACAAATAAAAGTAACTAAAAATGTTTCCCCTCCAGCTACATTCCATGAACTCAAAAAAAAGTTTAACTTTAAACCTTGTGGTTTTGATACAATGTTTTTGTTTGGTTGCTTTTGTGTCCTATTGAAGAAAGAAAGAAAAAAAACCCAACCATTTTCTGAATGTGACTCTAAATGTGCTCTATTTTCATAGGAACCCCCCTCCCCCCCAAAAAAACATTTTATATGAAAATGTGAGCTGTAAAATCATTGAACATAGTCATATATCATTGAAAAGGTCTCAACTAGTAGACTACAAGCACATTTGTTTGTTAGAGACATAATTGTGCCAAGTATTTGTATGAAAAAGCGCCATGCTTTTGCGTCACATTTTTGTTTTTAACTTGTTTGAACATTATTAAAACATTAGTAAACCATAGTAGTTGGTCTCGAATGAGCCCAAACACAACACAAGTCGATGCGTAGGTCACGGATTGACGTCACATGCTGCTCGGCTAAAGCAATAGGACGATCACGCAGTCTTTTCCAACTTTACTTGAAAGTTCAACCAATGGAAAAGGGATCTCTGGTGTGGCGGGTGGGTAGGGACAATGTGTAGAGACCAATCGACACCATTTTACCACTGGAGCACTCTTGGATTGGTTCTATCACTCAAGATTGACACGTCTTGATTTACTACTCGCCATAGAATAGGAACGCACAGTTAAAACAGAGCTGAAAGATCACTCATCCACAAGGATCTTATTACTTGTGTAAACACCACAATAAAAGTACCTAGAATAAACTAGTAGTTCTATTTGTTCAGTAAAATCACTTGTTTGGTAGGTTTTTTGGACCCTTGGATAATTGTTTCGAAATAAACGGCTTGCCTACCTAATCCATTGCATGACTTGAAGACAAAAAACATTTAGAATACACTATGGCGAACTGGATTCAGTTTTCCTCATGTCTTGCGCATGAGCCGCACGCACCTCGAAACTATGCATTCAAATGATGAGCTTGCTCAATCGACCATCAATACGTTTTATGTATGAAATATCGAGCGTCAATTAAGCATTAGCATCCCTAGTTCCTATTGTCATGTGTTTATTTTAGTACATCGTTAAACTAAATTACAAAGAGATGTTGTTTACCTATTACCTGGAACTTAATACATTTACGTTCCTGTGTTGGTTAACTTGCATGCTAAAGGTAATCGTTTATTATTATACTTATAGATTATTATGGTCTCAATACTGGCACTAGCACAGTTATTGCTCCTTGAGTGAAGCAACATACAACATCGTGGTTGTCATGCAGCCCTTTACAGGTGACATTGTGTGTCAATATACATTGTGATCGAATGTTAAAGGTGTGTTGCATCAAGTAATTTGAACAAGCAGCAAAAATCGTTTTTTGAGTATGCAGTATCTGTTCAGTGTCTCATACTTATTTATTTTTCTGGCACCTTGTTTTTGTGTCCTTCTGTGACAGCAGTACATAAGGATAGGCTCAGATTACCTTGTAAAAATGTCAACTCTTCACACCCTCTGGCATATATTAAACACAATGCATATAAGCCACCTTTAGCAGATACGGGGTGCGTGTGTGGATTTTGAGATCCGCACCTGTGCAGTCACATCCTCCTCGAGGACAAATCCAACTGCCCTATTGCACTGCTGATGCATGGATTTATTAGATGGGATTTAACTTCATGTGACACTCAGCAGTCACATGTATGGGAATTGAGGACTGTGGCAAATTTGGGCAGCAACATTCTTGTTGATTCTTGAGTTAATTGGGATGTGGTGAGATCTCCCTTGTGCTGTCTGCAGGAATGGAGGGTTATGGAAGAATTTAGGAGACTGAGTGTGCCGTGTGTGCGTTAACCACCCAAAACAATCCTTAATGAATGTCTGCTTTGGCTGGCAAATCTTGCTGGTTAATAACCATTTCTGGACAGAAAGTGGTCTTCCTCCAGATTGTGCAGAATGCGAGGTATTTCGACCCTTCTAACCTGATGGAGATCATGTTCAGGCATAACTTTGCTTCTAGTCAAAACCTATGTCACTCTTCACTCTAAGGATTGTCATATAACATGTCTGTTTTAAAGGTTGTCTACTCCCAGTAATGATGATGATGATTTTTGGATTTCCTTCCCTTGATGCAGCTCTCAAACCTGAGGCACAATGGAATTGCGCTTTTGCTGACAAAATGTCTGTTTAGTTCAATACAGAAACAGACAGACAAGAACCGTCTCGATCTATTTGCAATTGACCCTTCGCGTGGAGCTTGATTGACAGGTGTTCTAACCAATCATACTTCGCCATCCGCCATTTTGTCCGAAAAAGCAGCCAGTAGAGTTAGGAGGATTTGAACTTGGTAAAATGAATATACTGACGCCTTTCCGCGGTTAAAACAACATTACTACTTATGTTCGTTCATGTTTATTTGATGCTATAAATGAACTAGAAGGAATGAACTAGATCTGTCACGGCACATTAAAGAGCCCCAAAACGGTATTTATTGTTTAAATTTCTTTCAAAAAATGACCACATTTGAAAGCTGAGACTTTGTTTAATGTGTTTAATATCAAAAGTAACCGAAAAGTAACCTGGTCTGTCCTGTCTGTCCGCGTGTTGTCAGTCTCCTCTGCTCCGCGATGTATTTTTCACTGCGTGAGAACATGGTAAGAGCGTGAGAGCGGTGTAGCTTGTCGGAACATAGCGACAGTAACTAAGGAGGGCGGGTCTTTGCGAAGGGTCAATTGCCATGGTTTCCATAGCCTTTTTAATTCAGTGTGATTGAAGGCAGGGTTTTCCTTATCTTTGTGAATATGAAATGCGAGCAGCTCTGTCTGATCAACTTCTGTTATGGCGGAGCAAGTTACAAACATTTGGTTAAACTGTTGACTTGTTTATAGCTAATTACCTGAATAGCAGTACATCTGATTTAATGGCACAAACACTTGAAGGTAAGGCTCTATCACCCACCAGAGGCTTTGTGCCACTGCGGTAATGCAAAAATGCACTTGTTAAGCGTTTGTCACTGTTTGCAAACTTAAACAAAATTTGAGAGAGTTGCAGTTTCTTTCATGCTTTTGAAATAAGTCTGTTACCCAATATGTTCACCAAGGCTGCATTTATTTAATCAAAAATGCAGTAAAAACAGTAATACTGTCAAATATGAAAATACATTTTCAAACATGAAAATGTTTTTTTTTTTTTTTAAATGAATACTTCACAATCTTACAGTTTTTACATTTTTTTTTATTTTTTATTTTTTATTTTCTTTTATAAATCAAATAAGTGAATTATTGATGTCCGAAAGAGACTAACATTTCTTATGACCGCTAGGGTATGTAGTGTATGTCTCTACCTTAAGGTATTTTACCAAAAAATGAACATTGAATGAGAGGCTCATTCGAGAGAATTGAAATGGCACTTATTCAAGTGAAATGTTGCTGGTATTAGCCTTGTTCAGTCAGCCCGCCAACTTTTTTCCAGACCACTTGCTTATGGATCATTGCTTCCTAAAAGATGCAATTTCTCAACACCTCATGGTTCAATGAGTATGTCTAAGTACTTGTAATGCATTTAGTGTTTTTGCTGTGAAATTCATTCCAATGGTGCTCACCTTTCGATAATTTCCATGGCTACCACTCTGGAATATATTTCATCTCAAAGGTCTTTCCCAGGTGGCCCTATTTTCTGAAAGGATGCATACTGGTTAGAAACCCTCATTTCTTTTTATCATATGTCTGGAGCTCTTCGGACCCCGCTGTCATTCAGTGGTCTGTTAGGAGCACACTCTGTGGTCATTGGGTCGTGGCCCTCAGTCTCCAGACGGCCTTTTTTCAGCAAATTCTCTCGGCCTTTCTATGAATATATAGGTAGATGATTCTTTTCAGCTTCTGAATTACATCAGGTCAAAGGCTCCATGAATGGAGAAAAAAATAAATACCTTTCTGAAGCCAAGAATTTTGTGGCTAGAGCGAAATCCACTTATAAAAGTTGGACTTAAGTGTCTGAAAGAAATTTTGATGAGGCTGATTATAAGCTTTCTCTCTATTATTTGTTTTCTGTTAGTAATATAGGCCAGAAATTATGAAACTCAATTTAAATTTAGCAAATACACATACTCGCATAGCAAAACCTTTTTTTTAGTGGAGCTTGCTAAAGGAAGCACTTATAATACTATTGCTCCCACTTAAGGTTAGGGTTTTAAATAAATACCTAACCTAATGAATTAAACTTCAGTGCTTGTTTTTTGCTCTAGGCATTATTTATAACTCAAACTTGTGTGCGTATTGCTGCAAGACATCTGAATTGTTTTTGATAAAAAGGTGCAAAAATCCCATTGATTTTAATCGAAAGAAGGAACCTGAGGCATATTTAGGAACCAGAATATCATAGAGACTCAGTTGGCAAGAAATGGAAATTCACCCTATTCATTTATTAATCTTATTATGAATGATGCATGTTTCATTGTATTGATTTATTTTTGATCTTGCAAATAAGATGGTTATAACCTGATCTTCAGTGACACGACAGACACCAGACTTCTCAAGTAATTTAATCCATGACTTGTATGCGAGCGACATTCAAAACTATTGTTCTGTATGAATGTACACCTTCTTTTGTCATTGACGACATCCTTCTACAGCTCGGGGGGCTGCTCAGATTTTTCCGGGCCACTCGTATAGTTTTGACTTAAACTAGTGCTGCACAATTAATCATATCGCGATTATATGACTCAAAATGATGCGATTTTATATGAAATAGCCTAAACAAATCAGGGCTATTAACGCAGCATCTGTTATTTTTTTTTTTTTTCATAATTTGGCTAGTGTGACATGACCCATTACATTGTATCCAGACATCAATGGCTTATTGATCGTTATAGGTTTTCTCAATCATTTAGTTGTTGTTGCTAGTTTGAGTTGAGAAATACACATTTCAGCATTATCACTAATCTTTGTGTGGATTTTCCTTGAGAACCAAGCAAGTTGACTCATGAAACCATTTGTTTATTATATCGCAATCGCAATATTGACCTCAATAATCGCAATATGACATTTTCCCCAAATCGTGCAGCCCTAACTTAATCCTACCGGGCACTTGCCTCGCATTGGGGTTTTTTCGTTGTGTGATGCATGACACTCCCATTTGGCTTTTTTTAAACTTGTGCCAGTGTTATGTGCCTACACAGTATTATAAAGCTCTTTTGAAGCTTTAGCTCTCCTCTCGGACACTGTCATCTCAGTGTATCAAAGTCCGTCCACAGTCTCTAGCTCAAAGATGATTCAATATGTCACTATACCACACATGATGAAGGCCACCTGTACTGTAAAGGGACAGAGAGAGCGAAAGAAGCGAGACGTGGCATTAATAATACAGTTTCTTAGAGGTGTGCTTCTCCAGGGAGGGGAAGATGGCTGCGTGCTGTGCACAGACCTGTATCTTGCCGCCAAAAAGAGCAATAGTAATGTGTCTGGACGGGCTGCTCGGCGGAAAGCAGTCCGGCTCAGCCAGCACACTCCCAATTTGACTTGATTGCAGCAACTGTTGCCTTACTCCCCTGTTGGGTTGTATTAGTCTTCCAGCTTGCGACAGCTCACTGAAGTGTCTTTAAGGATTTAATTCCCACTGATTTTTTTTGTGTGTGCCTTTTTTCACCCCCTCTCCAGTTACCACAGAACTTTTTTT
Source organism: Chrosomus eos (assembly GCA_036326025.1). NCBI lineage: Eukaryota > Metazoa > Chordata > Actinopteri > Cypriniformes > Leuciscidae > Chrosomus > Chrosomus eos. The sequence goes on from CM070818.1 coordinate 54,229,497, forward strand.
TTTAATTAGATTTTTTTTTTAGTTACTTTTTTTTTTTTAGTTTGCCCAGATCAGTGCAGAAGAGTCTAATCACCAATGAAATGTACTAAAAAAGCAACCCTGCTGGTGTAGAGAGTGGTTAGAGATTTGAATACATATTTTACACCAAGTATTTAACTCGGCCACATAACTTGTCCCACACACTTGTGCAATTAACATGAATGGTTTTGAAACCTATCTGCATAACAACACCTTGTCAACCACCCAAGTTCCATTGTGGCTGCTTTTAAATGTTATGCGTAGTCATCCAGGTCATTTTAGAGTGTCTTGTACGACTTGTTCAAAAAGTAGATGGACTTTGATGTTTGCTTTTATTTATTGGTCAGTTTGATCTGTTTGACCGTAATGTTTCTCCTCTCATAGGTTGTGGTTTCTACAAACATCGCTGAGACGTCCCTGACCATCGATGGCGTGGTGTTTGTAATTGATCCTGGCTTTGCCAAGCAAAAGGTTAGTCTTCTCTTCTCTGCCTCACTTGTCTAATCTCACCCCATCATCTGTTTCTCTTGCTTCTGAAATCCCCAGATAAACCCAGTGGCGGGGCTCTGACAGCGACTCGAGATGGAAAAGCTAGTTATTTATTCTGCTGACATTTCCCTAGCCCAGCTGCTGCTGTCATACATGTAGTCCAGTCAGAGATGAAGGATGGCTTCGCTTTGGCATATTGCTGTGGTGCAATGGTGTGCATTTATTATTCACACAGCTCTTTCCTTCTCGTCGCACAGGTGTATAACCCTCGTATTCGAGTCGAGTCGCTGCTCGTGACGGCTATTAGTAAGGCTTCAGCCCAGCAGAGAGCCGGTCGTGCTGGACGTACGCGCCCGGGAAAGTGCTTCCGGCTCTACACCGAGAAGGCCTACAAGACCGAGATGCAGGTTTGTGTAACGGATCATTACTGCTTTAGGCATCTGGGAAGCGATTTGATTATATGCCAGCGATGTTGGTTGGGTCATTTGTTGATCAAACAACAGATGGACTCAGTGGTCAAGCCAGCCACTGGTTACTTCAAGTCTTTAGTACTTCTGCTCACTTCTAGCCTCTCTTCTGTACACATTCAAATGGAAAATGTCCAGATCAACTAAATGAGTTTGAATATTTCCTCAGGAGCTGCAATTTGAGGGTATTAATAGAAAACATCAGCTAATTTGTTTTCCTTTTTCTTTGTTTATCCTCATTTCTCCTCTCAGGATAACACATACCCTGAGATTCTCAGGTCGAATTTGGGCTCTGTGGTGCTACAGCTCAAGAAGCTTGGTATCGATGACCTAGTGCACTTTGACTTCATGGACCCACCAGGTATAGAATCAAGTTTTGAGTTTGTTCCTCAGTGTCTGATACTATAAAATGGTTCTGTGTTATAGGGCAGCACACTTCCTCACATAAACGGACTGATTTTTCTGAGTCATTGCTTTGATCGTGTAATTGCTTTTATGCTATATGAAGGCTGATGTGGAAATTCATTAAAACTGCATGATGACCAGACTTGTAGTCGCTGAATAGTAACGACTGGAACATTTCCTTGTGATTGGCTCATCATCTTTTCTGAACGGTTCATGACCTTAAAGCTCTCTAAAGTCATCCTAAAATGCTGTCTTATTGAAGCTTTCTACTTCTTGAAATACTGATTAATTTGACTACTTAAAACCACCTAACTAAATGTATGGATGGGTAATATAAAAGACAGTATCTTTTATTTTTTTGTAGACTAGTAGTCATTCACTCAAGTCGTTAATCGACTAAATGAACATTTATATTAGTTTAATTACTTCAAAATATGCTAAGGAGAATACAAAGCCATAATGAGCGATACAGGCGTAATATAGCCTATTCCGCACTGAAGCGCACACAAAGCTTGCTACAAAGCAATGGCAAAAATGATTATGAGTGTTGAAAAAAGACATTTTAATTATTTATTAATAAACTAGTGTTTTCGGTGTCCGTGTCAGCTGCTAAGATGTTGACGATGCTGACTCGCCATCTCCGCAGTATAGTGAACGTGACTGAGGCAAGTAGTCTATACCCTTGAGGTTCGGTTTATTTTTGTGACGCGCTCTAGTTCATAGGGCCCGAGACGGCAGAAAGCGGCATTCTGTTTGATTTCTTTAATTTACAAAAGCACAATGTTTTCTTGTTATTGTGATTTTACACAAATAAAAGTAGGCTTACAATTTCGAATGATGTAGAAATTTCGTATTTTAAGTTTTTTTTTCTTCAAGTGATCGTGCTGGTAACTCCTTGTCTTGCACTAAGCACGTTATACTTTAGCTTTTACACTCCGCACAAACACTTGGATATGCGCCTAATAATAGCACACGTCTATCTTGGTTAATATTGGAGCATGCCAATATATATGGCGAGCAGCTCAGTAAAGTTACTTGTTTCGTTTGATAAGGCATATTTAAGGTTGATGTTGAAAGGTGAATGTTTGGATTTCCTGCCCAACATGGTTATTTTTTTTTTCCTGCGACTAACCAACTAATAAAATGTTAGTCGACTAAGTCTCTTCTAGTCAACTAACGTTTAGTCAACTATAGGGGGCAGCCGTAGTATCGTTTATTTTGCATTTGTTCTGAAATACCTTAAAGGGATAGTTCACCTAAAAATGAAAATTTTTGCATTTACTCGCACTCAAGTTTTTGATATTTTAAAGAATGTCGGTAACCAAACAGTTGATGGGCCCCATTGACTTCCATAGTATTTATGGAAGTCAATGAGCCCCATCAACTGTTAGGTAAATATAAACATAAATATTAGGTAATATAAAATTATATCTCACACACGCACAATTATATTATTTGTTTATTTATATATTAAAATCTGTAAAAAAAAAAAAGCAAAAAATGTATGATGCTAACAAATATGCTGAAAGTACTAATATAGGTTGTTTAGTTGAAGTTCCCAGGAGTGAACTTCAACTTGAAGTGAACTTGTAGTGACATTCGCCAAATACTCGCTTAAAGGTGCCTTATGTCAAAAAATCAATTCATACTCCACATATTCCATACCAGATGGGGGCAGTATACCTCCAGAAAGTTTGCCTACTCTAGTCTGTTTTTTAGTTTCAGGTTGTTAATCTTCTAAAACCGTCAAATACTCCGCTTTGTCCCGCCAAAGCCTATTTTGATCGGTGAGGGATGTAGACTAGAATGACTGCTGCCGCTACGCTTGACAGGGCGCGTTACGAGCAGAGAGAGAGAGAGAGCGCGCGCGCACTCTCACGTCTTCAAACAACACGAGCGCGGTCCTGCTCTCTCTCCCTCGCGCATATTAATCAAATCAAATGACACGATAGTAAGACCGCAGTTTCGCGTGGAGCATTTGGAGATTTTTAGAGATTAAAGAGATACAAGCAGTGCGAGTTATTCGTGTGTTGCACTTTGGCTGGTGGTTAAGTATGTTGCCCGCATACCGCCTCCCATGGCCGAAACTGGTATTCAGGGATTAAAGTTCTCCGTCGCTACGACGGATTTCCGTTAATTGCAGCGAGTCTATGACGGATTTCCGTCAATTGCAGGGTTCCCGTCTGTCCTTATGTCTTAAATTAACTTTTCATAATTTTAAGGCCGTAAATAGGCTTTCATTTCTCAAATAGTGTGATATATGTCTTAGTTTTAGTTTGAATAGGTCTTAAATTAAGGAAACACGAGGTGTATTAACTCTGCTGAGGGGGATGTAATAAAGCCTGGAGTGGAGCGAAAGCACGTTCCTCTCTCTACTCTAAGCATTCTGTAATCACTTCGCTCATCGTCCACTCCGGGTTTTACATTCCCGCTCACGGAAAAACTGCTCCGTGTTCACTCAATTAATCTTAGTTTTGGAGAAGTGCATGTCCGGCTACAGCTCGTTTGCTGCGGTCCGAGCCCGAGCGCGTTTGTTGCCGGCGCCCCCCGCAGCGTTGGTCTGGTTTCACATTCAACTTGATTTCAAACTGGTGCGTTTGCGTGCATATTACATCATCGCAAACGTGCACGGCGCATGATAGAAAACAGAACGCGGGTCAATATTGGCTGTTTCTCAATACCAATACGCAAACTTCGGACTTGCTTCCTTGGTAGTTCGGACTTGAATGAACTTCCGTGGACGAGAGGACGCGAGTCCGGTTATTCTGCAAATGCAACAGTGCGTTCTTGATCGCGTCACTCAGCTCGCGTTGGCTACTCCGGTTATCTCTTTATGTATATTTTAGGCAACCACAAAACGAAATATGTTTAAAACACCACTCTGCCTCTTTTCATTTATAAATTAACATATCATAAACATATTAATGGCCACACAAATGTGGTTCAGGCAACATTGATTATCTTCACTGCATATATTTATAACAACACGAAATATAAAACATAACCCTGCTTCTTTTTGTTTTCATTTTAATAATATGAAACATTATTGATCATTAAAACTGACATTTAACAAACAGACAGGGTTGTATTGTTTTATTGTATTGTGCATGTACACATATGCGAGAATGCATAGTAAATATATCTATAAAGAATATTTTATATATTTTAGAATATATAAAATTACCACAACCCTATCTCTCTTTGTTAAATGTCAGTTTTAATGATCAATAATATCCCGTTCAAAAGTATAAGTAGCCTAATAGGTAGGCTATAATAAGCTATACAATGAGAAATAAACAATTCAGTCAAACATAAGACAGCTCTCTAATAGGCTACAAAGTTAAATAGCCTAAATATACATAAAGTTATGAAACTTCACTTTGCCCTCAGCCAAAACGATTTGCCATGGAACAAACTATAGATTAATATAGTTTAGCATTGTTTGGTCTTATAAGATAGATAAAAACATGCACTGAAAAGTTATGTAGATGGTTGATTATTTGTCAAGATAAGTAATTGTTTTTCATAGATTAAAATAGTTTGCGATATTAAATCGGTTTAAAACATCTCCCCTTAAAACGCTATGGTCTCGACTATTTAAATAAAGTTGCAGAGGGGCGGCAGTGGCTCAGTGGTTCATGTAGATTGTCTACAAACCGAAAGGTTGGTGGTTCGATCCCCGGTTCCACCTGACCAAGTGTCGAGGTGTCCATGAGCAAGACACCTAACCCGACGAGCTGAGTGGCGCCTTGCATGGCTGACACCGCCGTCGGTGTGTGAGTGAGTGAGTGAGTGGGTGAATGTGAGGCAATCTGTAAAGCGCTTTGGTGGCCGTTGGGTCTGTGAAAGCGCTATATTAATGCAGTCCATTTACCATTTACAGGAATATGACTTGGCCTGAAAAAAATTTCAGTCAGAAGAATTTTTTTCACTTTAATCCCTGGGTATTACAACACCTGTCGGGCCGGGGCTAGTATTGCTAATGCTAATTTAGGTTGATATCTCTGCAACACTATAACTTTTCATTTTTTTAATGACATCATCGCCCTTATTTCTTCTCATTCTTTTGATGTGTGTAGCTCATTTTTTGGATATTTTTACCTCAATTATTACACATGGCACCTTTAAACTTTCCTTACTTAAATGTACCTTTTAGCTTTCCTTCTCATTGATTTGCCTTCAGTTAACACATCGGCACGTTCCCTGTTATAGTTCATTTCTGATGTGGTGTCCGCAGTGTAATTTACTTTTCCAGGCGGGCTCACTGCATGGCATCTATACTTAATTATCGGCCAAAACGGATTACTTGCCTTAGCACGAGTAAATGCTACATCCTTTCAAAACAAATAGAAAAAGTATTTCTGATATACGAGATCAATACTTTTTCATAATCACACAAACTGACCGCTGCACTTTTTAAAATGAAGTTTTCCTGACTCATTGATAAAGACAGCCATAGTCTTTCATCCTATTCAGCAAACTTCTCCAAACCTTAGGCAATGCTAATTTTCAGTTAACATGCAACTGGTCATTAGAGCCAAACTCTCTAGAGCCAAAGGTCAGTAATTGAATTTGTTGGTGTGTGACCAGTGTTGATGCATTAAGTAGAGCTTCCTCCCTATAATTGAATTAGTGGCGCTGCTGTTTGGAACTGCTTGCATGTCAGATGAAAAATTAGCCCCCTTTGTCTTGAATTAAAAGTTAGTTGTTGTCCAGGGGACCACAGCCACAATGTTTTTACTGGAAACCGATGGCTTTCATTTGCCTCTCATGTTGCTTTTTTTTTATACATCCAATGTAGCTAATGCAAGTATCCCATATTACTTTTGCGTAATTGTTTTTTTTAACAATGTGCCTAGTTTTCATAATTTCAAAAATTAAAGATGGTCCTAGGTGAGAGTCTCAAAATTATATCACAATATTTCAAGAATATTTGCGATGATGATATTTTTGACAATATAGGATTTTTTAATTTATTTTTTAAATACATTTATCTCACCTAAATGTTTTCTCACTCATTGCATTTTTACTATGGGGTAATTTGGTTGTTAAAACTTTACACAACACAAGGAAGCTTGATTTCAATCTTTAAATTAAGTTTAAAAAAGTAGCAAAAATGTATACAAAATAATAAAGATATAAATAAAGAAGTTTTTGGGTAGGTCTAACACTAGTATTCAGAAATGCTACAGAAACTGAATAAAGTAATCAAATGTGAAATAACACTAGTATTTTAGTCCTGACTAAATTAAATACATAGGCTATCAATTCTGATTCCTTACAATTAAAGCTATCTTTTGTTTTGACGACAACATTAATGATAGACACATATGGCTGCTGTCACTCTTGAGCTAGTGCATGGATCCATTACTGTTCTTATACTGTCTGTCACACGTGTTTTATGCTTAAGTCATAACCAACTGTGTTTACGAGTATACTAACCAAGACTGGAAATTTGAAACAATTGTGTGTGGTTTTTTTTCCCGTTAAAGCGATATAATCTACGGAAAATAATTTATTACTCGCGAGCTGTTTGTGAGACGGCTTTGCTGTATGCAGTATGCACGCAGAGAAAAACCTCGCTGAACACACACGTGTTTTTGAAATTGTGTTTTGGAGAAAGTTGATTGTATAATCTGTGTGGATTAATTTAGGATACTCATACATTTGCGAGGGGAATTTCCCGCATTATAAGTGTATATATCCACAACCTCGCGCCAAAATTCGCGTCCTGTGCTAGTATCTCCTCCTTGCTTACCTTCATAGCCTGGTTGTGAAGTGGTGAAACAAGTTTTTTGTTTCCACCTTTAGCGGTAACAGTTTTCTGGCATATTTTGCAAAATGTTGTGCTTTGTTGGAGGTCTGACCTCTTGTAACCAAACCACTTCCATACTATTGAAGTAGCTCCATTTTTAGGTAAAAAACTCTCAGACACGTGTTGTTGTGTGTGCTAGGGGACGTAAATGTGCCATACATCATTGATATCGCGATATGACCCTTTTTTTTTTATCACGAAAAAAATTTACCGGTGCTATCGTGGGCGGTATAATATGGCACACTCCTAGTCCTACCCTAACTAAAGTCCAATTGCACACTCACACAGAACACCTCCAACAGCCTGGCAACTACCCATGGCATTTTCCAGTGTGATAGTTTAATTTACAAAAAATTCACAGTGTATTATTGTATTGTAATTTAATATTTTTCTGCCAGCTCCTGAGACCCTGATGCGAGCCCTGGAGCTGTTGAACTATCTTGCAGCACTGAATGACGATGGTGACCTGACGGAGCTGGGCTCCATGATGGCGGAGTTCCCTCTCGACCCCCAGCTGGCCAAGATGGTCATCGCCAGCTGCGAGTTCAACTGCTCCAATGAGATCCTGTCCATCACCGCAATGTTATCAGGTAGTATGTGCTCATTTACACACATGACCCCTGCTTATGAATTATTAGACAAAGAATGGCTATGAAATTTAATCTAACAGACTGAAATATTAATGCTTTGTAGCTCGCTCATCAATTAGAAGTGTGACTGAATATGCTCAGGACAAAATGACAAAAAGATGTTAGTCTCTTGTTTTATTGTCTACATGTCCACAATTTTAAGTTGCCAGCCAAGTTAACCATAATGGTTGCATAAACAGTCTGCTTATGCTTTTAGCTGCTTGGCTGAAGTCATTATTGAACGACTCTCAGGAAGGACTCGCAAATAGTCAAGTCTCTTAATGTGTCGCACTGTAAGACTGCCAAATCCGAATGGTGCTTGAGCTATTAAATGTCTGTGATGCAGAGGGGTGGGGGAGAGTAGGACATAGGATACAACCGCTTAAGACAGGGGTGTCCAAACTAGTGTTGTGAGATTTCGATACGTGTCGATACTGAAATATCTGAAACGGTTCCAATTCTCTTTTTCTGCAGTATTGCCCAATCCCAGCTGCACATTCTCGCTCTCTTTCCTTCGACAGGGAATTGACACACACAAACATCCACTCACTCGTCTCGTTCGCCCCTGTTGAATAGTGCTTGTATTGCGCGTAATTTTAGTAATTACCACAGGTTTCACGCTCACAGCAAAAGCGTGCACACCACTGATCTATATAAGTGCCGTTCACATAAAACCATCTCTCAAACAGTTTGCGAGTACCAAAGTGACTTATTTTTCGTGGCTTGCTGCACTTAAACGGTCAAATACATTGAAAAATATCCATATTTGATACCATTTTCTACACCATTGGGGAAAACTGACTGTATTCACTGGAATAATGGGCACTTTGAATTTTTTTTTTTAAATGTATCGTAAGTTGGAAATTTCAGTATCGTGACAACACTAGTCCAAACTTCTAATTCGATGTTGTGGATTTAAAAAGCCTTCTAACTTGATCGTTGTAATGCAGTCTTTCTCCTATTTTTCGCGTCAGTTTTGAGAATGTCGGTAGCGAGATCGAGAACAGTGTTGTGCTCAGCGAGTAAACTCATTTGCTCTAAGCTCGCGCTGTCTTTTGGTCAAACTTAAAGTAACACCAAGTAGCTTTTCCTCTTCGGTCGCCCTACTGGTTGGAAACGAAATTGTCCTTTACCGCTGTCGTAAATAATTTAGCCTACCGTCGCACGCACGCTCGCTGTTTATCCAGCACCGGCTTTAGAATGAACGATGTCCACAGACAAGGTAGAGTATGTTACATAATTTCATGAAAGGATGATGTATTGTGACATCAGAAACGAAGAAAAACGAAATAATGACTATTGTAGCGCTTGACGTAAAGCAGTCGAATTTTGTAGTTCTTTCTCCTACCCGAAACCCGAAGTTACATAGTGCCAGTAAAAGCGATACAGACCACGTCAGGCTATGGCAGACGTGTCATTTAACTTATTTTAAGTCGATGTACCATCACAAGGGTCTTGGAAATATATTATGGAGGTTGAAAAACGACATAGTGTTACTTTAATAAATGGTCTATATGGTGCGGTTCAAACAAGTAGTGCTGCTGATCCACTTTCGGCGCGTTTAAGGTTCCTCCACACAACGGAAATGGCTGCACTTATTAGTCATCAAATTGTATTAACTCAATGTTTACTGCTACACCTGGCCAAAAATGTAGTGCTGTCACCTTATGTTGACATTGTGAAACTACATGATTTGTAATTATGCGTGGCGGAACACGTAATATTTTTAATAGACAAACTTTTTGGACACCCCTGGCTTAAGAGCTATCACTTACTAGCACTTTAGAGGTTCAAGCTTTGTTTGGCAGATCTGAACTGACCCAAGTTAACCCTTCAAACAATTCTGGGTTCCAAATCAGGTTAAATATAACCTAAAATAAAAAATATGAACCTCAGTTTCCTATTTAAAAAATATAAATATATACATTTTTAATATTTACTTTTAGGACTAAATTTAAGATTTATGTATTTGAACTACATATCAAATTTACATCCATTTCGATTACTGTTTTAACAAATTTAATAAGGAATTTTATTTAATCTTAATTAAAAACGTAACACATTTTCGTCAGTCATAAATGAAACGGTAAGCTTTCTGCACTCAAAAAATCATGACATTGTTTAACTATACTGTGAAAAAAAATAAATAATTGAAGAAATGAACTCATTAAAAAAATTTGAATCGTTTAAAACTGCAATCCAAACTAATGTAAATGTAATGAAAATACGTAGGCCTACATTTATTTATTTTAGTGTAAATGGCAGCATGTATATTAATTGAACGTCAGTCAGGTTTGACTGTGTCGAGTGACCTCGTCCCCCCAGAAAAATGATCAGGCCACAGGTTTAGCTTAATTTCCACTGCAATAATTTCTCTCTTCCAAAAAGGCAAAACGAAAAGCCGAAAGCAGAAGCTCTCCCCCCACCCCGTCCTACCATTTGGTGTAGTCTACCCTGTGCCGTGCTCTAGCCTCAGAACTAGGCCTTTTGTCCTGTCTGGGTGAACGCTTGACTCATCCCTATGGGCGGCTATGTTGGGGCCCATACCAACCTTGTTTAGTCCCACAGTGCTTTGTGCGTCCCACCGAAGCCAAGAAGGCAGCTGACGAGTCCAAAATGAGGTTTGCCCACATCGACGGGGACCACCTGACCTTGCTCAACGTCTACCATGCCTTTAAACAGAGTACGTATACACACACACACGCATACACTTGCATCTTATACTCATGTGAAATGATTCCTTCCCCCCATTTTTAATTAGCCTAATTGCCTAAATCTATTACAACTAATTTCAGGTTGTTTTTGTAGGTGGCTGAAAATCGTAATTTGTTTCATCAAAATCAGTGCCTTCGAGGCACCATGGTACTAAAACTGTTCTGAAAGGCACAGTGAATTATGTGCAGTTCATTTCTCACTTTAGCTTCCATATTTTCTCAAACTCTCGTGGGGTTTCTTGCGTTTCACTCGTTATCTAGTAGTCAGTGCTTATTTGAAACATTCTAAAAATCACGAGAGTATGTTTGTGTTCATGTGATGCCGACAAGTTTCATGTTACGGCATTTTAATTGGTCAGTACAAAAAAGTCCAGTGAATTTAATTGTGTAATTGTATAAACCCTTTACATTAGAACCAGATTACATACATTTTGAAATTAGCAGAAACAAGAGTCTACAGTTAAGTCAGTACAGTTAAGAAGTAAAATAAGAAAAATATTAGATGTTAAATACTTTGCAAATAGATAAATTGTTCAGTTAATATGCGGTTTTATTTTTCCTCACAAAAACGGTTGTTGTGGTCAATTCTAGAGTGTCAGCTTCTACGTGTTACCCACTTTTAATGACAATTAGGTATTTAATTGCTTTATACAAATGTTGCAGTTCTACTACTCTGGGTCTCTGAGGGTTGCATTTCTTCCAACTAAACAATATGGGCCAATAGCTGGAATGCTCACAATATTTCTTGCATTCCTACTAGTAACACTCTACATGTATTGTTCTGTCATTGTTAGACGATGATTTTTAAAGGTGTCGTACATATGGAAAAGTGTTTGGAAAAATTAGTTTGAAAAGATTTTTTAGCAAGTCCATTTTGTGATGCGAGTGCTGCAAAAGTTGCACACTTTACCTTAAAAATGACAGATTTCAAGATTTGACAAGCTGCATAATTAGCAATTTAGAAGTTTATAGATGAATTTTAAGTGCTAGTCTGAGTTCAGGTCTGCCTGTATGTTGCCCTTAACCTGGTTTTAATGTGTAACCATTCTATTCCAAGACCACGAGTCAGTGCAGTGGTGCTATGATAACTTCGTTAACTACCGCTCACTGATGTCGGCTGATAACGTGCGGCAGCAGCTCTCACGCATCATGGACCGCTTCAACCTGCCACGACGCAGCACAGAGTTCACCAGCCGAGACTACTACATCAACATTCGCCGAGCTCTAGTCACCGGGTTCTTCATGCAGGTGTGTTTGTCTTTAAATGTGACACAAGCATTCACTTTGCATTTGTTTAACCTGTTAACTGTCAGTGTCCTGATAACGGGACGGTTGGCACGTTTTTTAATTTTAATTGCATTTTTTCCCCCATCACGCATTTTAGTAATCATCATAAAGATTAAACACTCAAAATTCATCACTGAAAACTATTTTGAAATTGTTATTATGGAAACAGTACTTGAAAACCTTTTAGTAGGCTTATTTTTTGATACCAAAAACAATTTGGATCACAACTTGTTTCAACATACGGGTGTTTTATTTATTTTTTCTTTTCTTCTTGATTATTTTGTGTGAAATAAGTTTAGTTGACTACATATGATTTACAGTAAAATATTACTTTCTTTTTTAGAAGTTCTTTCACTTCTGCAATAATCTGCTGATGGTCTATAAAAAGAGACCAATATTAGGTCAATATTCAAAAGTTTTTATGAATTACAACCATTAAAGTTCAGATCTATGCTCAAAAAGGTGGAGGGTGACAGTTTATAGGTTATTGAACATTGTGAAAAACCCAACCTAATAAGATTCTTTAGTCCTGCTAAGGTTTTGATGCAGAGTGTTTTGAATTGCAATTGTAGATATCCATGCATGATATTACAATTTACCCAAAATACATCTCTTTGCACAATGCGCATTGCTATTCTCCTCGTTTTATCCTGGGCAATGTCGTCAGCCTAGACCAGGCATCCTCAAATGGCCGACCGTGGTCCGGACCACAGCTTCGTTCCAACAATTAAAATTCAAAATTGTGCTGAAACAATTCAGAAAACAAGAACGCAGCAAATAATCATACATTCAGTATATGACTCCGACCATTCAAACCAGGTTTTTAAATTATAATTTGTTTTAATCTACATTTAGAATTTAGGCCTATTAATCAGCATGTTAAGAGCATTTCATAATAAACGGTTATTAATGAGATAATTATTTGTAGAGGGTAAAGAAAATTTGTTTGAAATTACTAGTAAACTTTATTTTCTGCACATAATGAGAGCATTTTGATTGTTTGTTTATTTTTAGTAGGTATTTTAAAGTAACACCAAGTAACTTTTCCTCTTCGGTCGCCCTACTGGCTGGAAACGAAATTGTCCATTGCCACTGTCGTACATAATTTAGCCTACCGTCGCACGCACGCTCGCTGTTTATCCAGCACCGGCTTTAGAATGAACGATGTCCACAGACAAGGTAGAGTATGTTACATGATTTCATGAAAGGATGATGTATTGCGACATCAGAAACGAAGAAAAACGAAATAATGACTATTGTAGCGCTTTACGTAAAGCAGTCGAATTTTGTAGTTCTTTTTGTGGTCGGTTTCCTACCCGAACCCCGAAGTTACATAGTGCCAGTAAAAGCGATACAGACCCCCTCAGGCTATGGCTGACTTGTCATTTAACTTATTTTAAGTCGATGTACCATTAGAAGGGTCTTGGAAATATATTATGAAGGTTGAAAAACTACATAGTGTTACTTTAAGCAAAATATAAAAATGGTCCAGGCTCCAGGAGGAAAACCCGGAGATACCATTTATTATTTTTTACCAGTCACATGGCCTTCTGCCATACATGTGTATCTAAATATTTTTATATTTAGATACACTCTTTTACAAAGTACTACTGCTGCCCTGATGGAAATATAAATAAATCTATATATAAATGTATTTATTTAATTATGATATGATTGCTTTCAACGTTGATATGTTCATGAAGCCGACAGAAACATAAAACAAATCAGAAATGCATTTACTCTTTGAATTTATATGAAATATTAAAGACTTTTCAATAAGATTATATTTTTAGCAATATCTAAGGTTAATAAATGTAGTATTGTTTATTGTTAGTTTAATTGCAACATTTACTAATACATTTTAAATTGAGTTTTTTATTTTATGTTAACACTAGTTAATGTAATATGAACTAACATGAATGATCAAGGTACAATTGTCTTGCTCAAATATTAATACACGCTGTAAAAAAATGTATTGCATATACTAGTTCATGAAAGCTAGCTAATACATCCTTATAAATGGGACTGACAAAGTGTTACCTATGAAATTTACATATGTTTCTAGGTTATAGCTAAAGAAACCTGTAATATTTTAATGATTAAATTATTTTCTGTAGAATTCGTTCTGTAGAACTTCTCATTTTAATATATTCATATTTATATATTTATTTCATATAGCACATTTTAGCTCAGCACTGTTTAACTTGGAGTTATGTTTTTTTTGTTTTGTTTTTTAATATCCAGTATCCATTTAAAAAATATTGGTTGATTAATCGGTTATTGGCATGTACGGTCAAACCTAAATATCGGTATCGGTAAAATCCACTATTGGTCGACCTCTTACTTGTATGTGTGTATGTATGTGTATATATATATATATATATATATATATATATGTAGGAAATCTGGAGACCGGACCAGTTACAATAGATCACCCTCAGTGTCAAAATGACGGACGGCCAAATCAACAATTCTGTATAGTGAATATAGTCACAGCTGAAGTGGAGTCAAGACAGTAACGCCCTTTAGCCATGATCATTTGTAATAGAACAGCTTTGGATGATCTTACAACTTAAGGATTTAGTTAAGTCTTAGTCTACTTAAGGATTTTTTTTTTTTAGTCCTTAACTAAAGTAAAGCTAGTTTTAAAGTAGAGCTTGTTTTCTCCTTTTATTCTCTGTCTGACTTAAAATATACCATGTCTGTTGGGAATGCAGAATCACTGAGGCTTGCTAATGTAATGCAAGGCTTTCTATCAAAGTGTGACCATTTAATGCATACAAGAAATCAAGGCAATTTTCGTCCCACGTAGCGAAAATAAATGACGTTTTTATCGAGTCGCTCTCCGGGAAGGGGGTACCTGAAACAAGTGACCTGACTAGTTGAATTACTCCATTAATATTGAAATATTTGTCAACATTAACCTTTACTGGTGAGACAAATTTGCACCTCGGTGCACGAATTACCGGGAGTTGCATTCCCGACGTCTCTGTTTGAGTCGGCCGTTTATTGAGACTGATTGCCCGGGTTAATCTCGACATCCTCACACTGCCTGTGTTAGGTGCCTGAAGAAACGTCAGTGTGTGCGCATTCGGTTTGCTCGTGGTTGATTTATTTGTTAATTTGCGTGTCTGGTTTTATCAGGTTGCTCACCTGGAGCGCACCGGCCACTATCTCACAGTGAAGGACAACCAGGTGGTCCAGTTGCACCCTTCCACCGTACTGGACCACAAGCCCGAGTGGGTTCTCTACAATGAGTTTGTGCTGACCACCAAGAACTACATCCGCACCTGCACTGATATAAAACCCGAATGGTAAGCTAAAACATGCAAACGCAGAATCTGTTTGTGCATTGTTGGCAAAGAGTACATGTTTTTGCAACAAAGAAAGGAAAGAGTTTGTAAACATTCTGTGTACCGTCTCATCCTATAGGCTGGTGAAAATCGCTCCACAATACTACGAAATGGGCAACTTCCCTCAGTGCGAGGCTAAGAGGCAACTGGAGCGCATTGTTGCTAAACTTCAAACCAAGGAGTATTCTCAATACTGAACCTAACCGAACGGTATAAGGACTATACATTTTGATTTCAGTATGCGCTGTGCAATGCTTCTGAGGTTGTGCATCATCACACATTGTCATTCAACATTAGATTTCTGTCCGTGTTTTGTTTTTTTGTTTTGATTTGTCGTCAAGATATAATTATTTTTTTATAACTCTTCGCTCCGAGCTCCGCCGTGCATTTTGGCACCTGATAAAAAGTTAAATTGGTCAGTTTAGGCTCTAAGGATTGATTGGGAGCAAATGCTTAACAGGGATACCACCATCAACTTTTTTTGCATGAGCATTCATGTGGATGTTGACATTCCTTATTGACATTGAGAACTTCCTGCTATGTTATTGAGTAGAAAAATCTGTTTATTCTGTAAAGGAGCTTTTACTTCAATAATAAAAAAAAACCTTGATATCAGTCATGCTCAATCAAGTTCATGCGTACTATTATTTTTGTTGACTAAAAATAAAAGAATAAATTGTACAAAACTGCATTCACAGCTTTGCAGTTGCAATCAAAATAAAGAAGTTTAGACCATGATGTTTATTAATGGTTTGATAGAGATTTATTGAAGGAGTTCTGTTCTGCTATTTCTATATTTTTTTCCAGTAAATGAATGTACATCAGTGGTCATCTTTGTTAGGGTTAGGATTAGGGCAGTCATGTTAATTTGCTCATTTATGAGGTTAATTGCATGTTTTACAGCATTAATTTTTTAATCATATTCAGCCAATTTGGGATTCCTGCAGTTTCCTTCTGATTTCTAAAGACTGGTCGAAGAAATATTTTGACTCATGAATAGTTGTTTCACACTGTTGAATACAAACGCAAGAATCTAGTATCTGGGTGCTTGTTTATCTTTTAATGATGGAGGAAACACTAGGTATTTCATACCTTGAATGCTATTTAGAGCACAAAATATTATATTTTGCAAGACTTTGTGCGGTTTGAGTTCAAGATCATTCAAGTAAGTTCATTTTACTTTTCTGGTCTCTTAATTTGATTCAGTTTGTAAAGCATCACTGTCATGCCCTGTTACAGGAAAAGGTTTCATATTAGTTTGAATAAAGATTTTTAAAATATAGATATTAGATGAAAAACTTAAAAAATGTAGATGAAAATAAGCAACTTATACAATTGATATTTAGTTTTATTAGTTTATTCTAAAATAATTATAAATAGAAATATTTAAAAATGAAGAGCAGATTTCTTAGACTTGAACTAAAATGAAAATAGAAAAGTCAAAGCTACTTTTAAATATTAATAAATGCATGCCATTTGTGCCAGGGTTTCAATTGATTCGAAAATAAATACTTGATAGTTAAATACTCAACTTCTGGTGAGTCTGTTTTGTTGCAGAGCCTGAAAAAAACCCCCAAAAGAAAACAATTGAAGAGCACAAGGCAAGTGATGGATACAAGCCATTGATTAGCCCTTGCCCTTGGAGTTTAGTGAAATCAATAATTAAGAAATGGAAAGAGTGTGGCTGTCAATGTACCTAGAGAAGGATGTCCTCAAAATGTGAGTGTCCATGCAATGACACTGAGAGCCCACCAAGAGGCTGGTGACCAATGAAGGACTTACAAGCTTCAGTGGCTGAGATTGAAGAGACTGGATCCAACAACTGTCATGTGGGTGCTTCACCAGTCACAGCTTTATGGAAGAGTGACAGAGAGAAGCCACTGTAGAAAATGTCATATGACATCTCTGCTGTAGTTCGCCAGAAGGCATGAGGAAGACTCTGAAGCCAGATGGAAGAAGAATCTCTGGTCTGAGACTGAAATAGAGCTTTTGGCTATCAAACTAAATGCCATGTTCGGTGTTAGCCAATCGCTGTGCATTATCAGAAACGCACCATCCCGACCATGAAGCGTGGTGATGCTGCGGGGGAACTTCTCTGAAATCAATGCAGCAAAACACTGCTGAATCCTGGAGGAAAACTCGATTCAGTCTGCAACACGTGCATCTCTGGAGAAGATTTGGTTTCCAGGTCAATGACCCAAGCATGAAGCCGAAGTTACACAGGAAGTCCTGAAGTGGCCAAGACGAAGTCTCAAATAAATGCTGTCCATTCACAATCTTCATAAAACCAGACTGAGCTTAAAGGTGCCATATGTCAAAAAATCAATTAATACTCCACATATTCCATACCAGATGGGGGCAGTATACCTCCAGAAAGTTGGCCTACTCTAGTCTGTTTTTTAGTTTCAGGTTGTTAATCTTCTAAAACCGCCAAATAGTCCGCTTTGCCCCGCCAAAGCCTATTTTGATCGGTGAGGGATGTAGACTAGAATGACTGCTGCCGCTGCGCTTGACGAGCAGAGAGAGAGAGAGAGAGAGAGAGAGAGAGAGAGAGAGAGGAGAGCGAGCGAGCGAGCCCTGGCCGCGCGCGCACGCACTCTCACGTCTTCAAACAACACGAGCGCGGTCCTGCTCTCTCTCCCTCGCGCATATTAATCAAATCAATTGACACGATAGTAAGACCGCAGTTTCACGTGGAGCATTTGGAGATTTTTAGAGATTAAAGAGATACAAGCAGTGCGAGTTATTCGTGTGTTGCAGTTTGGCTGGTGGTTATGTATGTTGCCCGCATACCGCCTCCCATGGCCGAAACTGGTATTACAACACCTGTCGGGCCGGGGCTATTAATGCTAATGCTAATTTAGGTTGATATCTCTGCAACACTATAACTTTTCATTTTCTTAATGACATCATCGCCCTTATTTCTTCTCATTCTTTTGATGCGTGTAGCTCATTTTTTGGATATTTTTACCTCAATTATTACACATGGCACCTTTAAGCAGTTTTTAAAGAGGAAGGGAAGCATTGGCTGAGATTCATCCCGACAGACTTGAGGCCTGTGAAACACTTCAAAAGGCACATCAACTAAGTAAAATTAAGAACTGAATTGAGAATACATTTTAAATTCCAAATCAGTTACTGAATTGGAACTTAAAGGGGGGTGGTTCGGAATTTTGGACATCGGGCCTCATTTTCAAGTGAGCCTTAGTGTTATTTATCAGTGGAGACAGTTTTTTAAAAATTTTCATCCAGTCGTTTCAGTTGCATATTTCGCCGGTGCTAGGCTAGCGCGAGTCAACGGTAACTGACTTTATTCTCCTCAACAGACATTTACATCGATAGTCTGGCGTTATAATTTGTTTGCTTTTGGTGTACTGTGGAGTGGGTAAAACTGTATTTAATGGCAGGCTAGCAGTTACCGTTGACTCGCGCTAGCCTAGCACCGGCGAAATATGCAACTGGAACGACTTGATGAATTTTTTTTAAATACTGTCTCCACTTATAAATAACACTAAGGCTCACTTTGAAATGAGGCCCGATGTCAAAAATTCCGAACCACCCCTTTAAGGTGCAAAAAGAATACAGAATGCAATTCAGATTTGATAGTAAGGAAGTAGAATTAAGATTGATTTAAAAGAAAATCACATGAATTTTTGCCATGTCAATTTAGTAAATTCCTCCAACTTTCAATTCAACATTATATGGAGTGTCAACAATGGAAAGGAAACCAGTGGCTGGTTGCATAAAGTACTTGACTAGTCTTACCAGTTAATCATATAATTTTGTTTTCTTCAAGACTTAAGTCAGTTAAATAAAAATATATTGGTCTAATTTGAATCTGAAAAGTAAGACTGATTACACTTTAGCTGTCTATTAGTAACTAGTTCTTAAGACACAGTCATGTTTGTATATGCAACTGGTCTCTGTTCTCAAAGTTCCTCTATTATGCTGCTTTGGGATGTTATATTGCTGTTTGTGAATGTAAAAGTTTCAAAGATCAAAATGCAGATAAATGGGTTATTGTCTCCCAAAGGAAAGAACCTATTCTGCCTGAAACCAGTCGTCAGTAATTCCAGCCTTACTTCCCGCACAAACCTTGTTTGTTTGTAACAATTTTGCATAATGTCATTACTAAATGAAGTTACCAGCCATTCAGAACTTCAACTAGCCAAACAATAGAACCAGATTAACTACGTCACAGCACACATGATCCTTCAGAAATAATTCTGAAGATGATGATTTGATGCTCAAGAAACTATTATCAATGTTGAAAACAATTTTTTTTCCAGGATTCTTTGATGAATAGAAAGTTCAAAAGAACAGCATTTATCTGAAATAGAAAGCTTTTGTAACATTATCACTACCGATCAAGAATTTGGGGTCAGTAGGGTTAAGAAATTAATAATTTTATTCAGAAAGGATTCATTAAATTGATCAAAAGTGACAGTATAGACATTTCAGATAAATGCTGTTCTTTTTATTCCTCAAATAATCCTGAAATTAAATTGTACACAGCTGTTTTCAACATTGATAATAATAATAAATGTTTCTTGAGCAGCAAATTGGCATACTAGAATGATTTCTGAAGGATCATGTGACACTGTAGACTGGAGTAATGATGCTGAAAATTCAGCTTTGATCACAGGAATAAATTGCATTTTAAAATATATTCAAATATTACTGTTTTGCTGTATTTTGGATTTTTTAGTTGCTTAATTTGAAATTGGTCAACTTTTTTAGTTGGTCAATGTCAAAAAAGCTAAATTTTCTATGGTTCCATGTAAAACAGGACAACATATACCTATTTTTTTTTTTTATGGGGATTGCAAATAACTTCTCCAACTCTCATTCCGTAGGCTAGGTCTTCAACTGTCAGCCTGCTGAGCTTGCTGAAGCGTGAAACCAACAGAAATTGTACAGCTGAGCTGGGCATCTTAGAAGAGAGGTTCCTTGAAAACAGTGGCTTCCTTTAGGCCCAGGTCAGCTAAGGTCCACTGAACATGCCAGTGGTCAAAGTCTCATTGTTGTTCCTTTGTCATTGCATTTTAGTAGTGCCATCATACAATTAAAGCATCAAACACTCCTGACAGAAGAAAGAATGATCCCGTTGATAGGAGAAAAGAGCTTAATACATAATATTCAGTGTCTTTTGAAAGAGCACAGGTATTTGTTTCACGTTTTTTTTCCAGAGACATACAGAAGGCAGTGTCTTATTAATCCACGGCAGTGCCTTTCCCCTTGGCCCTGAGACTTTAAAGTTTCATTGTTGTGTTTTGCTGCACTTTCGATAAGAGAGAACACGGCACCCAGGGGGTCTTTTTGTTCTATTTCCATATTAATCCATTAGTCGTAGATGAAGACCAAATCCATTTTTTCACCTATGGCATTATACACCACGGTTATGTGCGAGGAGAGGGGATGAGCCATTTGCAAGGTGACACGTGAGAGAGATGCGAAAACTTCAAAAGCGACCTTAAGTTAGCATTTGCCCTCAATTGAAGTTTCAAAGGAATATCACCAGAAAGGAGGGGTACTTGTGTGGAGTAGATGAGAAGAGAAGGGGAAAGGAGTTTCACATCAAGGCTACCACGTGTGCAATATGCAAATGTTAGAGATTAGCATGTTTATTTTGATCTTTTCTGACTGTTGGGAAAAAATATTGTTCAGCCCCAAGTTTTTAAATAGATGGCTTTCTACTCGCAAGCACACATGTAACCGTGAAATTGTGCCAGAGATTACTGTGGTTCGCTGGAGCCAATAGAAAACACATTAGTTTGAGCTGATCTAGAAATTATGTGCCATTGATCTAGAGGGAAAGGGGTTTTGTCATACTGAGTGTTTCCAATTGATCCTTCCCAGCATAATTACCCAAGAAAATCATTATTTTTCTAAGTAGTCTCTTATTAGACTGGTCAGTGGCATGAGCTTGGAAGCAAAACCCACAATTTTGGCTTTCTCGTCTTATTTCAATAAAACGGTTTTGTCGTATTTGTCGCACAAGGTTTCATTTAACCATTTCTTGAAAGCATTGTATAATATATAAATGATTATTCTTCCCAAGATCAAATCATTAGCCCTTTGAAGTGAACTAACTACTGCTACTGTGGTTTCAGACCCTTTTTCTACATTTTCGTAGATATATAGTCCAGGATCATGTCTTGGCAAAATCACGGTGACTCTGGTTTTACATGTTCCCGACTGTACAAAATCCAAGACATTGTTTTCAGTTAGTTAGCACTTCCTGTTTTTTCCAATGGGTTTTTGGTCAAAGGCTTGAAATAACGTCAGCGGTTAACAAGCTCAGGATATTTTCACGTTTCATTCTACATCATAAAATACACTAGTAATGTGGTTATTTTTAAAGTTTCTATTTATCTTGAAAAGAGCTTTTTACTTCTGGTGATTGTATTTAGGCTTCAAATTTCATTAAAAGTGTGTTCATTTGTGAAGATTATCATGAACAAAATATGTAAGAATCATAACGTCTAATTGATCACAAAGTTTATTTTCTGCAATAATCCAAAAGCCAAATGAAAAAATCCTATTGTTTTTTCAAGGCAACCAGGGTGATACAAAATTGCATTATCGCTTGTGTATGTATGCATTCATGCATGTGTGTATTTATATATACAAAATAATTATGCACAGTACACACACGTATATATTATGTGAAAACAACTTTATTTTGGATGTGATTAATCGTTTCCCAGCACTAATTCACAGTGTGAATCCTTCCACCAATGGCTAAGTTCCTGGATCAACATATTTGTTGATCCTGGAACATTATTCCAAACAACCAATCAGATTTGAGGCTACAGATTGTTATTCACCTAAAATTTCTCGGATTTTTGGCATAAATTATGGATAGGTTTTGGGGTATAGGGATATAGTTTCCAGACAGGAATGTTGTTCCTGGATCATCAATATATGTTAGTCCAGGAACATGTCTTGGCAAAATCACGGTGACCCTGGTTTTACATGTTCCCGACTGTACAAAATCCAAGACATTGTAAAGGTTTTCAAAGTAGGGTCTGGGAATATATTTTTTTTTCATCACACAGTGTAAATAGGTTTTTGTACATAGAATTATTATTTATATGATAAAGAGTGTTAATTGCAAAGGTGATCATATTTAGGGGTCCTTGAAATAAAAAATAAAAAAAATCTCCTGTAACTTTCAAGGTCCAAAAAGACATGGTTTACTGAGTCTGGAACAATAATTAAAGGAACTATGCACACTACTGCCATCAGCATGCATTAATTCCATTTCAAAATTATGTGAATAATTCAAACACAAGAGTATTTATCATGATTTCTAATTAAAATTTAGGAGTAACAACGTCAGTGTGTCTTGCAAACATAGCCAACTTACATAGTAAGGTACATAGTATGACCAAATATCAAGCTGATGCATATAGGCCTAAAGGACCACCCGCAGCACTCCGAGGATGTTTCCTTCAGCTGGCATTGCGTTTTTGTGGACAACTCAGCATTTCCCTACCTCCCTTTTTCATGTTGTCCTCCACCTGTTGTCCTGAATGAAGCAGAGACAGGTGTCTTATCTTCATCGCACAGTGTTAGCGAAGCCAATCTCGGAGGAAGATGTCGTCTGGAATGTGACAAATCCATCTGTCCCGGTTTGAATTTGTATGCTAATTTGAAGTAATGGCCCCTCTGGTGACAGAGCGATGGAACAATTCAATCACGCCATCTCTGACAGGAGCTCAGCAGCCTACCTGTGATAGGTTCCTGCGCGGCGGACGCGAGGTTGCCGTTGATATATTAGTCCTACAGGGAGAGGAGGAGTATCCTGCTTGTTTGAAACAAACTGCAAATGGTGAATCTTTGAGAAATTAATCTCACCTCAGTTAAAAGACAGTTCAGGGTGATTTGCCACCATCTGCATTGCTGAAAATGGGAGAAATGAGAGCTTAACTAGATTCTGGAGCATATGCTACGACTTCTATTTGCTTTACCAGGTTTCTCAGTGAGACACCAAGGCGTGTTGGGCCTTAAAGTATACAAGCTCAGCAAAATAATTAAATAAAAGAAACATGCCTTGTTTCTAAAGGTGTAAAATCCAAATAAACTTTGCAGATATTTATTGGAAAGGGTTTAAACAATATTTGTCATGCTTGTTCAATGAACTAACAATTATTGCACATATGGAACAGTCCTTAAGACTTACAGGCGGTAGACAATTATTAAGGTCACAGTTACAATAACTTAGGGCAATAAAAGGACCTTTCTACTGACTGAAAAACTTCAGAAAAAATATACCCAGGGTCCCTAGGGTCTGTACCATGATGGAAGTTGAACAAACTCAGGGTTACAGGATTAGTTTTGAGTTGACAAAACCAAACCAATCCAACCAGGCTTTGTTGGTACCATGACGCTGATCATCAACTTTCTCTGTCAACTCAGGCTTTGATCCGGAGATTAGGTGTGACATCAGTATCGAACAGCCAATCACATGCTGAATAACAGGTGGACTGATTTTATCCATTGCTCACTGCTGATTGGTCCGAGTTCGGTTTGCAACCTCTTACCTGGAACATAACCTGACCCGGACCAGGTTAGCCATGGACTGCAAGTTACTATGATGATGAACACTGCTAAAAGCCAAACCACTTTCATGGTGCCTCAAACCTAAGGTTGGCGCAAACTAAACTCAAACATACCCGGCTAGCAACCTAAACCTGCTTCATGGTATAGGCCCCTGATCACCTGCGTGAACATGCATGAGGACGTCCATAATGTTAGACGCCTAATGCCTGCTACAGACTATGTTGTTTTCGGCACTCCTATAAGATCATTAAAAATCATGTGCGATGATGACACCTATTGAATCGTCGACTATGAGCAAGTTAGTATAGAAGAATAAAACATCAGTATCAGCTTGATGAGTGTAAACAAATCTAGCAAGATTAATCGCACTTTGGCAATTGTGGTTTTTATGTACTCTGAAAAAAAGAGTAAGCTAAAGAGGAGAATATGATGCTAGAGAAAAGATGCATGTTAAATAGTTTTAAGTTTTAGTGCCATGTTGTGTTGATCAATACACCATTTCATCTTGCAGTTTTATTGGCTAGTCAGTAGATGTAGGTCGTAGTAACAAACACACTGAGAAGATCATGCTAAACGCCAGAGGAGAACTGGCCCCCGACTGAGCCTGGGTTCTCCCAAGGTTTTTTTTCTCCATTGGGTCATCTGATGGAGTTTTAGGACACCATTAGGTCACTTGGAGTTTTTCGGTTCCTTGTCACTGTTGCCTCTGGCTTGCTCAGTTGGGGATATTCAAATGATTTAACCAATCATACCATTGATCAGCTCTACCAAACTTGGATGTCTTTTTTTCCCCAGTAATAAACAAACATTGTTGAGTTGTTTTGATTGATACTGTAAAGCAGCTTTGATACAATCTGTATTGTGAAAAGCGCTATATAAATATATTTGACTTGACTTGACAGTGACAACACCGTGACAACACCGTAGGACCACCGTTTTGGAGCCACAGCCACAGAAATAGCCACGACTGGTCATCTTTCGTCTGGGACAGCCCAAAATCGTACAATGTGTACCCGACAGAAGACAGTGGATTGTCCTTTCAGTGCCAAACCATATAATCATATATCATCCCCAGAAGTGTTTAAGAAGAAGCAAGTGCCTTGGTGTAGTAAGTGGAGTAACATCTCACAGCAAGAACTGGAAATTCTGCTGCCACATCAGATACTGACTGCTACTCAGTTTGTCTCAGTTGTTATTTTTTATGTTTATACATATTTACTCATGGTAAAAAAAAGCAGTTGAAAGTTGTTGGCTTATTTATACACACTCATGGTCACTTTATTAGGTACACCTGTTCAACTGCTCATTAATGCACATATCTAATCAGCCAATCAGGGCTGGTCTGAGTATTTCAGAAACTGCTGATCTAGGATTTTCATGCACAACCACCTCTATGGTATACAGAGAATTGTCAGAAAAAGAGAAAATATCCAATGAGCGACAGTTCTGTGGCTGAAAATACCTTGCTGACGTCAGAGGAGAATTGCCAGACTGGTTCGAGCTGATAACTCATCAGTAACTTAAATAACCACTCGGTCTGCAGAAGAGCATCTCTAAACAAACACACAACACGTGGAATCTTGAAGCAGATGTCAGTTTTAAGAACAGGAAACTGAGGCTACAATTTGCACAGGCTCACCAAAATTGGACAAAGGAAGATTAGAAAAACATTGGCTGGTCAGATGAGTCTCGATTTCTGCTGTGACGTTCAGATGATAGGGTCAGAAATTGGTGTAAGAAATATGAAAGCGTGGATCATTCCTGCCTTGTATCAACGGTTCAGACTGGTGGCGGTATAATGGTGTGAGGGATCTTTTCTTGGCACACTTTGTGCCCCTTAATACCAATTGAGCATTGTTTAAATGCCACAGCCTTCCTCAGTATTGTTGCTGACCATATCCATCCCTTTATGACCAGTGTACTCGTCATCTGATGGCTACTTCCAGCAGCATAACACGCCATGTCACAAAGCTCAAACCATCTCAAAGTTGTGTTTTTAACACGACAATGAGTTCATTATACTCAAATGGCCTCCACAGTCACCAGATCTCAATCCAATAGAGCAGCTTTGGGATGTGGTGGAACATCATGGATGTGAAGCCGAAAAATCTGAAGCATCATGCGATCATGTCAATACGCATAGATATATACACTAGATGTCGCCTTGGCTACGGCACTTCATTGGAATGAATGCGTCAATAGAGCCGCCATCATGGAACAGGGGAGCTCCTCCTCTTTCTGGTATAACGGAAATAAAATCACCATAAATCGTCATGAATGTGAATTTCTATTTTTTTTTTTGTTTGTTCCAATGGTCAGACATGTATTTATCATTGAGTCCAGAGAAATTCATTTTTTTTTTTTTTTTTTACAAAATGTCACATTCTTGTGAAATGTAATCCCTTGCTGTCCGGTTTTTAGATTCTGTTCGTGCATGTCAACATCCATACGCAGCACAAAAGTCCGGCATCATCCATGAAAGCGTTACCTAGCTCTATTTCCTATGACAAGACCCCTGTTCCAAGATGGCGGCGGTTTGATGCATGCTTAGAACCCCAAGCCGACATCTAGTGTATATATCTATGGTCAATATGAAACCAAAATCTCTGAGGAATGTTTCTAGAATCTTGTTGAATCAATGCCACAAAAAATGAAGACCTCCAACCTAACCGGTCCAACCTGGTACTAGCACCTAATAAAGGCCAGTGAGTGTGTGTGTGTGTGTGTGTATATATATATTATATATATATATATATATATATATATATATATATATATATATATTATAAATGCGTGGTCTTTAACGCTATCTACACTAATAGGAAATGATCAGATATTGTTGAGAGCACAATAAGGATGGTGAACAAACCCAATCTACTGCGTTTACTTGCATCACTTCCGTTACTAGAGTTAGGTTTAAAAGAGCCTTTTTTTGATAATATCCGTTGGCTGTAGATTTATTCAGTTTCAGTATATCTACATTTGTTCACAAAGCAAAATAAAACATTACATGAAAGGGCTCCCTATGAATCACTAAAATGAAAGTCAATAGATAACCATCTAAACTTTCAAAAGCACTTACGAAGCACTGTGCCTGTAAGATAAAAAATACATCTGTTGCAACATTTGATCGATGTATCTATGCTCTTTGATATGTAGAGCAGGCTGTGTAGGTGTTATCAGGCAATTCAAAAAGGAAACATCGCCACAGAGGATTTTAATACATGACTAAATAATTAAGAAAACAATGTCAATTTATTATCCTGTTACTTCACAGAATGAATTAATTATTTGCCGTCATTGATGTCAAACCTTGCACAGCAAGTCTACAAGTTGTTCAGCAACTAATGACTTACATTTCAGCCTGTTCCTCAAACAAAGCTATAATTTTGCTTCAGGAGACTTGGATTATAATGCACAATATATATGGCTTTTATGGCGGTTTTATGGCTGGATTATATTTAAACCTTGATATCAAAAGTTTGTGTTAACAGAACTTTTACAGCCTTTTACCAAATTTTAAAAAACACTGACAGGTGATTCAAAATGCTTTCCATCCCTTTGACAGACAAAAACTCAGGGATCTGGTTAATTGCATTTTCCTACTTAAAAAAAAAAAAAAGAGAGAGAGAGCGAGAAAAAAAGTAAAGCATGCTAATAGGGATTAGAAATGATGATATGGGTAGAAACTAAAAATTGTAATTGCTTCCAAGGATTTGATGAGTGTAACAAGAAATTCCAAGTAGGCTCTAGTCCAGGAGAATAATTAATGAGATATAGTTCAATAAACTGGGTGACCAGAACATTGTGCGTGTTGTTTTTTTAACATTGCAAAAATACATAAAGAAAAAGACAAAACACCATAATATACACATCACTTTGTGTGCTACGAAAGAAAGAAGGTCATACAGGTTTGGAGCGACATGAGGTTGGTGAGTATATAACGTAAGTGTAATTTTCTTTAGTGAACTTATCTATATTTATACTATTTATACAGACTGTCAACAATCTAGCCTTAAAATATATGTGTACTGTTGCACATATCCCCTAATCAGAATAAAGCTGGTTTGACTGCGCACCATAAGGAGTGCAAGTGACTATCTTATCTGATCTTATTCATTATCATGTAGAGAAATCTGCAAATATTTTCAAGCCAGTTTGCTATCCATCATGATGCTTGCAACAGTTCAGGGCAGGCCTCATTGTGATTAAGGTTAATTAGCCTATACCTGTAAACATGAGGCATACCAATATGCAGTTTTATAGTTTTGTTTTATACAGCCTCATCTGAGTCAGGCAGTCCCGTTTGTCAAATGTTTGAAAATAAAGATCCAAATAAATAAGAGGATACAAACATGAATCAAACAACCCTGTTCCAGTGGAGAAATCCTGGTTTTTGGAGGCGACGGTGCGCACGTGACGGAGCTGAGCTTCCGCGGCTCATAGTTTCAGTTCGTTAAACCCAAGGACGAGGAGAACCGAACCGGCTGACACTCGTCGTGGGGAAGAAATAGACGTTTTCGCCTAAGAAATATTTGACCGGGATCACGGGACAATGGACGCTTATGGGCTTTCGGACGACGAGCTCTTCTCCTGTCTGCTCAACTTCACCTGGGAGAATTCATCTGACCAGGTAAGAGCGGACACCTCGGGATACCTCCTTTCTTCTGCCCTTGGATTCCTTGTATAAGCCTTTTGTCGCACCGAATTCTCTGTGTGAATTGTACAGTGACTTTAAGCAGAGTTGTGTGTAGGTAGCCTAGTTGGTATCTTAAAGGGACAGTTCACTCAAAAATGAATATTTTGTCATTAATTACACTCGCATTTCATTCCAAACACGCAAGACTCGTTTATCTAAGGAACACAAATGAAGATCTTTTTGTTGAAATCTGAGGATTAAATCCAATCCATAGACAGCATCACAGCAACATAACGCAACTACCACTTTGACATTTCAAAATGTTCATAAAGAGTTTGCAAAACTAATCCATATTAATTGAGCAGATTAGTCAAAAAAATGTAAGACACATGGTCGCTTTATGCAGCGCAGTCTCATCCCAAGAAGTCATACGTCTTGGGACGTCTTTTGACCATACGCAATATCCGCCTTTTTAGGGTACCCTTAAACGTCGGTTAGATGACGTTATCGGATCCTAACTCTACCCCAGACCTAAACCTACCCCTAAACCTACCCCGTCACCTACTGACGTTAAAGGTAAAGCGTCAGTTGTATGACGTCCCAGGATCGTCATTTACCGACGTTTAAGGGTACCCTAAAAAGGCGGATATTGATGTATGGTCAAAAGACGTCCCAAGACGTCAATATATGACTTCTTGGGATGAGACTGTGTTACTTTATGAGGAACAGATTGAATTTAGGTTTTTATTCACATAAAAACATTCATCAACTCACACATGAGTTGTGGTAAACAGAAGCTCAAGCATGTTCGCTTGATGTTCGAGAACCAATGAGGTTCATTCTTGAATCTTGTGTGTTGCAGCATGTTTGGGCTTCTGAAAGAGTTATTTATTGGCGTCAAGCAGGTTCGGTTGAGCTTCTGTTTGTGTTTGCTGACCAATGTTTAAATGTGAATAAAATTTGATCTGTTCATCATATTATAAAGCGATCGTGTCTCTTCAGAAAATTTGGACTAAACTGCTCAATTCATATGGATTCGTTTTACAATTTATGAACTTTTTGAAGCGTCCTTTTGGTAGTCAATGGAGAGACAGAAAGCTCTCAGATTTCATTAAAGATGAAGGGAAAGTCTTACGGGTTTGAAACGACATGAGGGTGAGTAATTAATGACAGAATTAAAATTTTTAGGTGAACTATGCCTTTAAGGGGAGTCTTGGGGCTCAATCAAAACCAGTGTTTTGGCGCCCCTATTCAATGCTTTTTAAAAAGTTCCCCCCCCCATTACATACTGTACGTAGTGTGTCACGATCAGGAATATAGCTAAACTATTTTTTTTGTAAGTCTCTGATTTGAATATCTGTGAAAATTACCATGAAGTTGTGGATCTCAAAGTTTTACTTTCCCGTCACCAAATTAGAACAGTCTACACATGGATTAATTGGCACTATTTTGTGTTCATTTCAGGATCAGTAAACAGAATTTGTGGCATAATGTTACCACAGAAAATAATAAAATTCGACTCGAAACGCAGTTACATTAAACCAGGTCTAACTCGGTCCTGAAGGGCCACTGTCCTGCAGAGTTTAGCTTCTGTTTGCCTCAACACACCTGCCTGGAAGTTTCTAGAATGCCTAGTACGACCTTGATTAGCAGGTTCAGGTGTGTGAGCTAAACTTTGCAGGACAGTGACCCTCCAGGAACAGGATTATTGGACTCCCCTGCAGTAAATGGAAGTAAACACAATCCATGCATTTTAAAATACACAGCCACTTAAAGGCTATGGAATACGTGACTAGTGTAATCGCATGCTACTCTGTATATATCCAATAGACTATTTCAGATTTGTTGTCATGATGATAAAATGCAGGTAAAATAGGCTATAGCCCTACATTTCTGCAGAAGAGTTCTTGTAAATTATTTAACAGAAATATGACCATAATAATTTACTATAAGTGCTTTAACTGCAATTTTTAATGCAACAAATACTGTCATTTGAGCTTGTATGGGTGTATCCGAGGTTCAATGATTTTTTTATAAAAGCACTTACATTAATTCTTCTGTTAACTTGTTTTCAGCTGTTGAGCAAAAAGGTTGTTTGATGTGTGTGAAGTTGTAAATAGGATATAACTTCACAGAAAAGCTTAATAAGCTATTTTTAAATGGTGTGCAAATCTTATGGCTATATTCTGAACACAGCATTTTAAGGTTAATAAATTATCCTAATTCACTTCCATTGTAAATGTATCACTGTAACCCAGAATGTTTGCATTGTTTTTTTTGAGTAAGTCAAAGTACTTTTTTGTGGTAATCAACATTATGCTACTATGGCTGTCGATTGAATAGTCCTTTAAAGGTTTAGCTTTTACGTCAATTACATTAATTACTCACCTGCATGTTGTTCCAAAAGGTGTTTGTCAACATATAAACATTGATCAACTCACAAAAATAAAGAATATAATATAGGGATGCACAATATATCGGCCACCATATCGTATCAGCCGATATATGTTAATTTTTTATGTTATAGTTATCGGCCCGATAAAAAAATTTGGCCAATATATTAAAGCCGGTAAATAATGGATTATTTCCTTCAGCTGAGACACTTCATATGCTCACTGGTCGTCATGATACATTTAAATTGCTTGAAATGGACATGACTTTTAATGGTGAGACTTGTTTTTGTTTTTTTTCAGGCTCTTAAAAATAAAATAAAAACTTGTTTAGATTTATTGGCCAATATATTGGTTATCACTTTCAAATATAAAGAATTATCAGTTATCGGTATGACCAAAATTTTCATATCGGTGTATCCCTAATATAATATATGGTAAAAAGAAGCTCAAACAAGCTTGCTTGACACACGAGAACCAATGCGGTTTGTTGTTGCATGTCAAGCAACTATATTTCAGCTTTGATTTACCATATTTGATGTGCTCTCTGAATGTGTGTCAAAGTTTTGGTGCAAATGACTTTCAATGGAGGGACTGAAATCTCTGAAATTTCATTAAATATATTTTCATTCGTGTTTCTAAGATGAATGAAAGTCTTATGGGTTTGGAACGACATGATTGTGAGTAATTGATTACAATAATTTCCATTTTTGGGTTTGAACCCTTTTAATATAGTTCTCATCATAAGTAGCAGATATGAGCAAAGGCTGGTCACAGCTGTGTGCTAGACGGGGCCGGATTAAGAATTCAGAGGCCCCTGGGCACAATGTCTTGTAGGCCCCCCTTAGACAGGCCAAATGTAGTTTGTCCAGGGACAGTTTAATATGGCATTGACAGTTTTACTGACTTAAAAAGAACTTTGTTGTACTATGCTGGAGTAAAAGTTCATAAATGATCATTCTTTCCCATAGAATTTTGTAAAACTATGTTGGTTGGACCTCTGTCCCTCTAGGGGTGTTGCGCTCACCCGCAATAATTTTTTTTTTTTTACATTTTAAGGGTTACATTAAAATGCATCAATCTGGTGCACTTTGAGAGCTCAACATTAAGAGCTTCAACCCATGAATTGAACAAAGGAAAAACATTGACTTGTACCTGGACATTAAAGAGACAAACATCTTTTCAGTTATGATATAGATAGTCTCTAGAAAAAAGCTACTTTAAAGAACCTCACGCCCTACGATCTATGCCTCTAGATATTTAGAGGCGGGCGTCTTTTTGCCAAAAAGACAGGCACTTAGTGCAAATATTTGCTCCGAAATGTAAAAAAAAAAAAGAAGTTTTTTTTTCTTCCTCTCGCGACCCCATAATGCCCATTGGATAATCCGGCCCTGGGTGTCCCCCTATTGACTGGTGACTAGGGCAGAGGTGCTAGACCACATCTTGTTTTATGAATCTGACTGATTCAGTTCACTTTCAAGCAAACGTCAATACACAAAACGGATGCCTCTAAGAAGTTACCTGGAGATCATCCCCCCCTCCCCTCCTTTCCTTAATATTAATAATGAACTCAATTGACAGAATAGTAAAATCCATTGCAGGAATGACATCTATAAAATAAAAGCAAAGAGCTTCACCGTCTTGTTTGGAAGCAAATCAAACCGAAATGTGATTTTGGTACAAATCTACAGAGATGTAAGGTATGGATCTGTGTGTTAGATTCACTTTGACATCAGTCCTCTAGAGGTATTTGAAATGAAATTGTATTTGACACATATCATTTGAGACATGTGCTGGACAAAGTTTAAATGATGTATGAGTCTGTTTGTTGGAAAGGGCACCTGACATACAGGAGTATTGGATTGTGCAATTTCATATGGGCCTTACTTAAGACAACTTCTACTGGAATGTAGTGGATGGGTGAAGGCATTCATTTGATGTTTGTATATTTATGCACTAGGGAAATAAGCTACTCATCTGAATGTTATGAAGTTAAGAGCTACAGATTTTTATTATTTTTACTCAAAAGCTTCTTTTTTATTTAGTTTTCAGTCATTTGATTGTTGCAGTACATTCTAAAACGCTTAACATAAAAAAAACACTCATTATCAGCATTTCCAGTCTCACTTCCGTACCATACTTAGGTTTGTAACAAATTTGCATAATGCCCACCTATGGTCTTCATTGGCTGCCCGCGAACAATGTTACTTCTTTGACCCGCCCACAAACACTGTAGTTGAATCTGAGAAGTAACAAGTTGTGTTGTCGACATGTCGAATAGATGCTGTTTTCTGTGCTGTGAATCCACTTCCAAAGGATGAGGACTCTCGCTGGAATTGATACGGTAAAACCGACGACCAATCACAACAGACTGCGCCGTCTGACCAATCAGAGCAGAATAGGCTCTTGGAAAGGAGGAGTTAAGACTGCATCCTTTATCGGGTCAGACACGTTGAGAAAAGAGGTGATGTGCAATGTATATTATGAGACAATGTAAGTGTTTTTTGACATTGGATGCATATAAATTATAGGAGACCTGCATAACAAAATTAGGAACTTTTAAAATAGCATAATAGGGGCACTTTAAATTAATGTACTGAGACCGTGATATTAAAAGATCAATTTTGGTTTATACTTGATTGATGATGTAAAATAAATATGAACGCTGGGTTCATCCACTTGCCTGTAAATAGCATGTTTTATTAATAAGGTAATTTGGTCCTCCAATACTTCAGTCTAAAATTTACATCAAGCTATATTAAGCATTTTCTTTTTGATGGTTTTATATGGGAAACACTTAACATGCAATTTAGCGCAGTGAATTCATATTTTTGTCTCTTCTGCGTGACGATATATTTGAGTTTGACCTTTTAATATCACTGTTTTAATACATTAAGCCTTATTTAGTATTTTCTTTATAATGGTTTTCTATGGGAAAATGCTTAACGTGCAATTTAGCATGTCACGCTCATAATCTTGGCACATCTGCATCAATAAGGTGTATGTTACATGATTAGTACAAACCTGTTAAAAAATAACTTTGTGGACAATGGAGAAAAGAAAAGCCTAGTTTTGCCCTCCAGGTAGGCGTTCCAATACAGGTGTGACATCAATAGGGAGTGAGAACTATGAATTAACCATCCTATTTTGTCCTTTCTGTTCTGTGAAAATGTAAAATAAATTAAGAAAAGTTGTAAATTTGTGGATTAAAATGATGTATTTTGCTCTCAAAACTCTTGATTTTTCCCTTTTGCTAGCGATGTAGACAAAAGATTGCATTTATGAAAATGAATTTTGAATTTCTAATAGGCAGTGCTAGTGTGCAAATAATAAAAAAGTAGACTTTTAACATGCCATATGATTGTACCATTGATAACCCCCAAAGGATTCATCGTTTAATTGGTGTTCAGCCCTAAATTTAGCAAGGTAATTAAAAGCCAGAGATGCTCCTCATTTCCAGAACTTCCAGAGCCCTTTATGTAATGCACTGAGCTCCTTCGCTGTCCACGTGCAAGCAATCCACCACTGGGATCGCTGAAAGCTTCCCAAGAAAATGCTTTTCCCTGAAAAGAGGTGGATGAGTTAAAGAAAGAAAAGTCTTGAGAGAGTGTACTTTTGCCTTCTGCTGCCTTTTCCCTCCTGTCTCGAATGGACTAAAGAAATAAATAAATAAAAATAAGTGCAGTGTTGACACACTGTGTCCTTGTGGCCAGATTATCCACTCATGCCTGAGCGGTGGGTAAAGCCTCTACATTATTCAGTCAGCTGTGCGTGGCATGCTGGGCCTGGGCTGGGAGAGAAATGCTGGGAATTTCTTTCAGAGAGAGGTTCACTAGATTTAAGTTGGACTTTTAAGCTTCCTGTGCTTGCAGCTTGCACATCCGCCTCGCAGTCCATAGGAAGGATGACAGGTTAATTTATGAAGTGTGCTATATTCTCTGGGGTAGCTCAAGTTTTGTTAGTGAGTAAAGCATCGGGAAGCATTTTCAAGGCTAGCGCTGCTGGAACGCCTCTTGGGGGAGCCGTCCAAGGTGCTGAATTTTTAATTCTACATTTCACATGTGCCTAAGAAGTTCCAGACGCAAACAGTTGTCAGGCTTTCTGTGCTCTTAAAAACTACGAGTTTGGTTCGTCTCCACTGATCAAACAAGTGTCCTTTTTTACAAAATGATTTGAAATTGCAGACCCTGGTGTCAATGAATATTTTTAGATCTTTGCTTTTTTTTAAATGTTGTTCTGCTCATCTTGGCCAGGTCACTTCTGTAAAAGAGATTTTAATCTCAGAAGAAAGTTGTATCTGGATAAATAAAGGGCAAATACCGGTAAATAAATAACTTTATGATTCATCAAGCTTGCAGAGATGAAAAGAGCCTTCTTTTCGAGTATGGAAGTATGGAATATTTTTAATCATAGCCCTTTTTACATCAAATACCATGAAAAACTGAACTTAATAAAAGTTTCCTTACTTTAAGGTACACTATGTAACTTTTTTGTACAAAATTTAAATAACGCAGTTTAGTTAAAGTCATCAATCCTTTTTCCAAAACATGTTTTTGTCTTACCCTGAAAACCCCCCAGCTTTTATTGTAAAAAAGCTCAGAAAAAGACTCGTTTCAAATTTTGTTTTATTATTACCTCATAGTGTGATGAAATACCGCCTCTGCAGAAGAAGATCAATGCCTACTTCTACATGATTCCTTCTTTAGCCCCGCCTGCCTATTCATCTATCTATAAATTACAGGAACGCCTGTCTGTGTGTTTGTTATTGACATATCTCTTAAAGCATTAGTCCGATGGATTTAAAACTTGACAGGAGTCTTGCTACGGGCATGAGTAAGTCAGAGACAATTTATATAGAGATGTCACTTCCTCAATCCTCAATAGAACTATATAGGGAAAACCTGTAACGCCAAAGATGGCGGTTGTATGCACATGTCCCGCCCCTCCCGCTGGACAGCCAATCGTCTGCTTTTAACAGTCAAGCCGGGAAACATTTGAGCCTATCGTCTGCTTCCACTGACGCATGCGCACAGTTGAGGTTTGCGATAGCGGAGAATACGTTACTGTTTGAAAAGGCGGCAGATTTGATATGCAGTGTATGTGTGCGTTGTGTAAATATCAGACATCCCAAGTCTCCCGCATATTGATAGCGGCTCCTTGATGCCCGCAAATTAGTTCAAATCTCCCCGAATCTAGAGCGAGTGAGCTTCAAACCGTGTAGCGCGCGCACCGTACGGAAGAGAGGGAGAGAGCGAGAGACCTTGCGTGTTGGTGTTGTGAACTCTTGCGCATGCGTAGTTAAAGTATAACCGGTGGGACATGGGGGTGAGTAAATTATCAGAAAAAGTTTTTTTTAAAAGTGAACTAATCCTTTAAGCCAGCTACACTGTTTAATTCTGAATATTATAGTTTATTCACGGCCATCTATAGGCTATTGCCTATTCACAAACTGTTTGCTGAAGTGTAGCTTTTTTCGGAGTTGTAGGCAGCTGCTCCCTGAATCGTCGCGCTTATTCATTTGTGGATGTTTACTGAATCTGTAAGTCAGCTATGCTGTTTACTTCTGAATATGATATTTAATTCTGGTGCACTTAACATTATTGCTACTGTTTAATAGTAGCCTATGCTATTCACCAAGGGCAAACAAAGGATTACTCCAGCAACAAAACAATACAGGTGCCTCTGAGGATTACAAGATATTTTTTTAAGTCTTTAAGTCTAAAAATACAGTCTTTGCATTGCTGTCCATGATACTAACATTAAGAAAGCGTGGATGAACTTTATTTTTTTAACGAAGATCCAGTCAGATCGTGTCAGTAAGACTGTTTGTTTTTTCGCTTCATTTGACTGCGGATTCGTTTTTAAACGACACTATTCGGCGCAGGCTTTTCAGAGACTGAAAATAAAAGATGACGCAGTGCCAACTACATTGGATCTGACCGTAATGTCGCAACACACAAGTGTGAGTAACTGTTTTTTTTAACCGTGTGTCAGTATGTCTTTGTCTGTTACAAACTGTTTGATAAGTACTGAGCATTTATACTGCAGTGCAGCAGTCAAACTGTGAATAGTTGTGAAAGCAATGAATAGTTCTTTCCATTGCTTCGGCATTTGTGGGGTTAATGCGTTGTATTATCGGATATGGAAGAAAGCACGTAGAGGACGTAGAGGTTATTATTTTGATCTAGCCATTCACTGTAATACTGAATAAAAGCTCCATCTTCTGTTTTGTCATCAGCAAGATATTACATTTTATTCTAAAACCTGACACTGCAAATAACAATACATACGGTGTTTTTTTTTTTTTTTTTTTTTTTTATCGAAAATGATGAACTATGAATAGCCTATAAGAATGACAGTGTGACAAACAATGGTACATTCATTCATAATTCCTTTCACACTAAACACTGCGAGATATTATGCGTCAACTATAGGCCTAACTGAGGTAACTCCAAGTACTTAAAATTTATTTGCACAAGCAATATCTATAAAGGATATTTAATTCATATAAATATTTCACATTGTTGGCAAATGTTTCAAAATGTAATGAGATCTTTTTCAGCATCTGACGTAATTCCACACGTGTAATGGCGGGGACATTAAAACTTATTTTAATATGCAAAACTGTTACCTAATCATAGCAGTGGGCGTTTAATTCCAAGTCTTGAATGCGACACGTCTATCAAAACGGAGCATTCAAAGAAAGGGTCAAAAACAGGATATGGAAAATACTTACTTATAAATTAGTTCGATTTTTTTTTTGATGTAAAAATCATGATAACATTATAACATACAGTATATTATAATATATTGGACCTCAGAGAACATTATAAAAAAAAATCAGTTCATGACACCTTTAAACTGAAGTCTGCATTTGAATGTTCAACTGTCTTACTTTAATATCATAACACAGTATTCTTTGCTATTGAGCCACTCAGTATATCTCATCCTTAGAAAATGTTCTGAAATAGGGGTCCACAGGTGCCTATGTGTCTACCAGATGAAATCATCTCATCGTAGTGTCTTTTCTTTGTGCCATATTGCCGTGCCATGCATAAATGCCTGTCTAATCAGACTTCTCAAAAGAGCTGCTGCATGTTCACTGCTGACCTGTTAAACATCTTTTTGTGTCTGTCTGATTTGTCTGGTGTGTGTTGCATGAAAATGTGAACACATAGCACATGATCCGGAGATACCTTTAAAGCGTATAGAGTCTTGACTGCTGAATAATTTTTTAATCAGTTGCTCCACGCAAGTGCATGAATAAGTGTGATTAAATAGTGGCCCATCCATACAAAGGAAAATATTGAAATGTGTGGTGTAGCAATAAAAAATTAGTTGTTGAAATAATTAGACAATTAAATGGTATATATATACACACACACCGGTATATATCAATCAATCATTTTGATTACATATACTGTATACCCAAATTCAACTGAAAAACACGACTTTTAATGACTAATGCAGTCTCGAAATTATTCAACCCCTTCATTGCAAACGTCTTTAGTACCTAATAGAACACTCTTTTGCTGTTTTGACCTGCTGCAAACGAGATGTATAACCAGACACCAGCTTCTGGCAGCGTTTCTGAGGAATCTGAGCCCATTCCTCATGAGCAATGGCCTCCAGTGCAGTAATATTCTTGGGTTTGCGTTCTGCATTTTCTATGGTGTTCAAGTTAGGTGCCTGATGGCCACTGTAGAATCTTCTAGGACTTCTTTTGCAACCAAGCCTTGGTGGAATTTGAGGTACGCTTGGGATCATTGTTCTGTAGGAAGGTCAAATGACGCCCAAGCTTCATCTTCCTAACTGATGTCATGACGTTTTCTCCCAGGATTTCCTGATACTTCAATGAATCCATCTCCACAGGCTGCATGTTTCCGGTGCCAGAGGATGCAAAGCAACCCCAGAGCATCAC
Source organism: Chrosomus eos (assembly GCA_036326025.1). NCBI lineage: Eukaryota > Metazoa > Chordata > Actinopteri > Cypriniformes > Leuciscidae > Chrosomus > Chrosomus eos. The sequence continues at coordinate 54,268,192 of CM070818.1, forward strand.
CGAGCCTATGGTGCCTTCCTCCAGACATTCCGCTGATCCATAGGGCCGAAAAGTTTCAGTTTTGTTTCATCACTCCACAGAGCAGAATCACAACTTCTGTGGCATATTTATATGATTTTTAGCAAATTGGAGCTAAGTTTTCTTGTGCTTTTGGGTCAGTAGTGGTGTATGTCTTGCAGTTCTGGTATGGAAACAGCATGTGTTTAGTACGCGCTTTACTGTGCAAGCTGAAACCCCAGTGTCTTTTGCCACCAAGTCTTGCTGCAGACTTTTTGCAGTCACTCGAGGGTTTTTCTGAACTTGCCATCTCAGAAATCTGGTAGCGGTCATTGATCGTTTCCTTTTTCTGCCCTGTCCAGGTAGTGTAACTACTGTTCCTTTAACTTTGAATTTATGCTTCCAACAATGTCTCTAGTAACTTTAGTGCCTTCGCTATATTTTTGCATCCTGTTCCTTGTTTGTGAAGGGCGATGATATCTTCTCTCAACTTTTTGGACCATTCTTTTGACTTCTTTTAGCCATATTTCTATAAAAAATACAAAAGCTATTTTAAATTGTAGTAATGGTAATTCATTATTACTTTTTTTACTGTATTTTTGTTCAAGTAATCTTTGGTGAGCATAAGACACATTGGGCCCTATTTTAAAGTTCTAAGCGCAGGGCCCAAGTGCACTTAGGGCGTGTCCGAATCCACTTTTGCTAGTTTAACGACGGGAAAAATGGTCGGTGTGCCCGGCGCATGATCTAAAAGGGTTGTTCCTGTTCTCTTCATGAGTAATGGGTGTGTTTTTGGCTTTATGTGCAATAAACCAATCAATAAACTGCGGCTCTGGCGTGTCTGCCCAGGTTATCAGCACACCATCACCGCCTCGGACTTCCGTCTGCGTGGTGGACTCCACCTCCCAAAGATCTGTCGGCGTCGATCCTCACCCTGAATCCATCGCCATCAAGACTCCTACCACCGTCGACTTCGCCCTTGGGCATTCGGCATGGCTGAGCTCTGGTCTGGGTCATTTCCACCTGGCCACTCCTACCCACGTCACCACAATGGATGCTACTTCCTTATGTCCCGCCCCGGTCGTCATCCTCCGTCTGTCTGTCTGCCCCTTGCCACATCCTCGTCCTCCTCCCAAGCCACCTCTATCTTCCCTCTATGGCGTTCTATCTATTTCAGTTATCATGGACATTGTTTAATTTCACGTCACATGCCTTCCTTTGTTTGTATTCCCGTCATATCTTAGTTACCATGTTCACCTCATTATGAGTTTATTCTGGTTAGCTGTGTTGCTCGTTACCTAGTTTGTGTTCCTATATACAGGGGTTGGACAATGAAACTGAAACACCTGGTTTTAGACCACAATAATTTATTAGTATGGTGTAGGGCCTCCTTTTGCGGCCAATACAGCGTCAATTCGTCTTGGGAATGACATATACAAGTCCTGCACAGTGGTCAGAGGGATTTTAAGCCATTCTTCTTGCAGGATAGTGGCCAGGTCACGAAGTGATGCTGGTGGAGGAAAATGTTTCCTGACTCGCTCCTCCAAAACACCCCAAAGTGGCTCAATAATATTTAGATCTGGTGACTGTGCAGGCCATGGGAGATGTTCAACTTCACTTTCATGTTCATCAAACCAATCTTTCACCAGTCTTGCTGTGTGTATTGGTGCATTGTCATCCTGATACACGGCACAAAACTGTGCTCTTACCCTGCTAATTGGACCTTCACAGTCTGCTCTTATTGGTTCAATGTGCAATTAATGAAGATTGGCCACCAGGCTGGTCCAATTTAGCCATGAAACCTCCCACACTAAAATGAGAGGCGTTTCAGTTTCATTGTCCAACCCCTGTATGTTCTTCCTTTTCAGTCACTTCTTGTCTGTTCACCTTCTTGGTTAGTGTGTGTTGCTACATGATTGTTTGTTACCATTAAACCTGTCATTGTGGATTTCTTATATTCCTCTGTGTTTGCCTTCCCGGAATCACCATGATGACAGTAACGCTTCTCTGGGGAACTCAAACATTTTGCAATAAAATGCAAAGTTTCTCGGGGGAACACAAAACATTTGCGAGAGAATTAAAAAAACATTGACTTAAAATTTTTTCTCCTATCTCATTTTTTCCCCACCACCATGTCCCTTTAGGGCTCTGTACCACATCAAAAGGTTATCAGTTTATATACTATTTCCACCATGATATTGATTCATACTCTTTCTTGTTCGCATTGAGGTCAGTAATGTTTGTCCTTCAAAATACCAGGGCTTGTTACAAGAGGAAAGCAGCAACATTAGGTGATACTGGTGTTCTGTCAGTATATAGAGCATGTGTTTGATGATTGTTTACTGTAAAGATGATAAACGGGTCTTAGAGCCAGCGTTTTACTCCAGGGTAGGGCAAAGAGATCACCTCAACTGGTTCAGGGTGTTTGTGTGTGTCTATGAATGTTTGTGTGTTGTCTTCTTCTTTTTTGCCTATACTGCCTCACTGTGGACTATAGCATTGGACACCCATATACACTTACCTGGAGGTGAATCCCTCATACGCTCCTATCTCTATCTCCCTTGCAATTACCGTCCTTCCTACTTTCATTTCCATTTATTTATTTATTACATGTAATGACTCCGCAGGGTCTTGTTTTGGTGGCAAGCCTGGTCAGGTCTGGCCAGCATGGGTATATTAATTTCCAAGGCCAATCTGCAGCGGATGGATGAAATGATTTTGGTGCTTTCAAGCTTCTTCGCCACACAAATGTATTCTGTTATAAAGCAGCCGGTGGAGCAGACTGCAGGTCATTGCGAGAGGTTGGGAGTATTTTTATGCAGGGAATATTACTCTGCCACTTCTTGAACTCTCCTTATTTTGTGATTAAATAGATTTAGGCCTTGAGTTCTGCTGCTCCAGCACTTTCATCCATTTTCTTTTTTCCCTTGCATGTTTTTGCTCCGAAGCATTTTACTCCTGTTGCTTTTGAGACGCTCATCACATACACACTTTATCAGACAATACTGCGATTAGACAAAGGGAGTTTGTGATTACTGAGGCAAGTTTGAGAAGTTTACAGCAGGCTCACGTTGCGCTTTCACACTGAAGGTGTTTCTGCTGTGCAACAGAACTGCAGCTCTATACAGAAAATCAAGTAATTACTGTAGGTTACAATATTGAGTGTTTTCAATATGATTATCAGGAGTGTGGCATCAATGTGAAATGTCATTTACATGAGGAAGGGGAACATATTTCTATTCAAATGGTAATCAATCTTCATATATTGCAAAAGGTTTTGTTTATAGATTTACAGAGCTTTTTCTCATAATGTTCCACTGATACATGACAATACTGATCAGCTAATGACACTAAAAGAGTCCCTGGAAACCCTTGTAAATCCATTTGATGATTTGATGAGCCCTTCAAAAGTCTTACACTGGCAATAATGAATGAATAGAATGAAATATTAGCAATATGTACACTAACATTCAAATGTCTGGGCTCAATATATATAAAACAGTTAGGTCCAGTTTTGATTCTGATTAGTCAATAGCTGTGTTTTATTCACGATAAAATAAACGGCTCTAATAAACGGAAATATTCCCGGCTTTGACCGGTTCACCGAACGGTTCTAATGTTTCACTACACAACACCCCTATAGCAACCACTCTTAGCAACGTAAACTTTGTCATTGATATTGTTCATTGAAGCTTATAGAGTAGAGTATTGTGAGAGACTGAATAAGTGAGTGTACCTGCATTCAGGTCAGTCCTTTTTTCGTAATAACAAAATCTGTTTGAATGTCCACTATAGGCCTATCTGCTATTCGTCCTTTTAACAGGGTTTTTCGTAATCATTTTTAGTTGTGTCTTGCTTCTCCGTGTTCACAACAAGTTCAGTTCTTTCAATATAAAAGTCCTCTCTACTTACTGACTCACTCATAAAGACAGTCTTTGCCGCAATCTAATGGTGAAGTAATGTAACTAATGTTACTGTTCACCGTCAGGGACAATTTTTTTTACAGCAGAAGTTTTATAATTGCAATAATGTTTTATTTGACACCATGTCAAATATTCGCTTCAATGCCCATCAGTCGTGACTTATTCACGAAACAGCACAGCCTCTTGTAACTTATTGTTTACATATATATGACAACATTTGGCAGTCTGATCAAATTATGAGTTAAGAACTAATTTTACTTCAGTTCATTCATCACAAGTTGAGCTTACTGCACAGAGTGCACATATTCCCACAGCATTCAGACTTTATACTGTAGACGTAGTGAGAGTGTTATTGTAGTACGTTATTCTGAACATCCAGTTCTTTTTGCCTTTGTACTTTTGCTCAGTTACTCATTCAGTCAGTCAGTGCACTCAGTCACTTCTGGAAGCAGCTCGTGAGCAGCACAACAGTGCAAAAAGACCTGCAGCTACTGTCCAACTGCCTTTATTTATTCTTTCCCTTAACTTAGCTCATCAATTAACATCAGTGGAATTCAGCAGATCAGCAAGTATTGCCGCAGTCCAGGCTTGTTAAGTCCGACTCTGTGGGATAGCAATCCATAAGACTGGGTAATGCTCCGAGCTATCAGGACACACACAAACACAAAGTGCTTGAGCATTCTCTCTCTCTCTCATCTCTCTCTCTCTTCTCTCTTCTCTCTCTCTTCTCTCTCTCTCTCCTCTCTCTCTCCTCTCTCTCTCCTCTCTCTCTCCCCTCCTCCTCTCTCTCTCTCTCTCCTCTCTCTCTCTCTCGCTCTCTCGCTCTCTCGCTCTCTCGCTCTCTCTCTCTCTCTCTCTCACTCTCTCTCTCGCTCTCTCTCCACTCTCTCACTCTCTCTCCTCCTCACATGCTGAATCCAGAAAGCGAGTCAGACTGGAGTTAGTTAATTGAGCTGGGAGAACCTGCAGGGGAAAAGGGTCCTCTCATGTTATTCCACAACACTTCCTCTCATTTTCTCCAATTAAAGACCTAACTCGTTTATCACATAGATCTGAATAGAATAATTTTGTACCAGATTGATATAAAATATGAAGAGAAAAGAAAATGTATTCCATTTTTTATTTTTTATTTAAAAATTACTTGAAAAGGGGATCTATTTACAAAGTCTTGATTTTGTTTTTGGTATCTCTGGAGTTAAAAAAACATTATTTTTCATGCACTTTTTAATCTCTTGCCAAATTTTGGTAAACTTTGTTTACTTCTGGTCTATATGAAGTCCCTCCTTTCGAAAAGAGCAATGTGCTCTGATTGGTTAGCTGAACCAGATTGTTGTGATTGGTCAACTGCTTCGAGCATGTTTGAGAAATATCACACCATAAACGTGAGTTTCAACACAAACTCACTACTAATGCAACTCAAGCAAGCCCCGCCCCCTTTTTTGTGTATGCATTGGACAGGAATTATTTAAATGAGGAATATTGTGGAGTGTACTTTACCAGAAGAAACCACAAGACAACAATCGAGGTGTTTCAGGGAGTTCAGAAAAATTGCACACTGATATAGAGAATAACTACCTTTGGAGTGAATTTGTGCTTTGTAACTTGGTAACCTTTTTCATGTTCTTTTTGTTTATGAAAGTAATGTTTCTGCCATTTTGTCTCCTTCAAAGGGAAAAGATTTCTGTAAATCCACTGGTCACCTGACTCGTAATCAGTGTGTGCAATTCCAAAAAACTAGAAGACTTTCCCAACATACTATAGCAGTAGGCTTTTTTAAGTACAACATTTAAAAGAGAAGAGAAATTCAAGAGAATCAACAATTTTGTGTGACTAATATGAAATCATTTAATCATTAAAAAAGCTTTTTAAAATGTAATGTAATCTAAATCCAAGTATGTAATTTTTGGAATCTGATCACGAAATCCAGATTTCATTTAATCAGTTACTACCCAGCACTGAAAACAATGTAGAACGGAGCAAGTCATTCAGACAAGGCAGCTGGTGCTTTGCATGTTGTCATATTGCAAATAAATGCAATGGCAAAGGCAGATTAATATGATCTGAGTGCAATAAGACGGTTTATGGCACTCACTAACCCTAGAGGCCAATAATAAAAGTCATGGCAAGCTGTCGAAGGCAAGACTAGAGGCCTGTTTAACAGAGTGAGCTTGAATGTGACTGATTTCAGATGAGCAGTCAGGCAGATCAGGGAGTTCTGTTGTGAAGGAACCTTTGGAGTAAACCGATTTCAGACCTGCTTGACTTAGAACAAATTTAAGTGAGACAATTGAGGACTATGATGCTTATTTTCTGGTCGAAATATAATAAAAAATTGTAAAAAAACAAACAAAAAAAAAAAAAGGGAGATGTTTCATTTGATTCAAACTTGCCTTGGAAACTAAAATTGAAATGTCTAAAAGGTCTGCGCAAACAGTCTTTTTAACCATGCAATATGTTTATTTTTTATATTTCAAATGTTTAAATAATCACATCAATAATCGATAGCCATCTTTTATCGTCATGCATCTCATACGTTAACAGGCGGAAAAATAGTAAATCTCTTGTGAAAAAATACACTTTAGCATACTTTTTTAAAAGAGTACTTATTATGGAAATAATATACTTTAAAAGAATATACTTAAAGGCACATTATGCAGGATTTCCGTTTTTGTCAAACAGCGACCCCTAGAGTCGCTGTGGAGTACTTGTATTTAACGTTAATGTCGTAAATAACACTCACGCAGAGCGTCTCTGCACTCACGGCCTGATACCTCTTTAAAGCTGTTATATTAAGGTACAAATCTTGCATAGTGTGCCTTTAAATAAAAGATCTAGCGCTAAAATGTGTTTTTGAACTCAACCTGAGCGCTCGTGTCCGCTGCTATCAGTGTCATGGATACATAGTGTCTCTTGTGGCGGCGCGCGCACAGTCTTCACTCGGACGCACTCTTCAATCTATCGCCGTTGTGGAGACTCTCTATTCATTCCGGTGAAATCACAAAATAAAATGCACACAAACACGTCCCTGCTTGTTTTAGCAGTTTTAAACTTTTTCCTTGGCTCAGCCATGGCCAGGAGTTGAGCAGGCGGAAAAATAGTAGCAAAAGTCATAGCTCCATGAGTATATCAGAGCCTGTGGTCACGTGACGGTCATAAAGCGATACGTTCTCCAGGCATTCTCCAGGTCACATGACCTGGCCAAAGGCGGTCCGCCTTCTCCAAACGCGGTATTTCAAGAGGGCAGCCCCGCTCGGAGCATTGATAGTGTCAAGCATGTATATTGGCCTGAGGAATCATTTAAAATAACTCATATGCGTCAACTCTTTAGGTCACAAAGTCTGCGGTGTGCCTTTAAGTGTGAACTGAATGTAAAGTTTTGAACACTTAATTTGATGTTAATTGCAATTAAATGAAAATGTATTATAGTTTAAATTTATATTAAATGCATTTAGCTGAACTTTAGAGAGTTTTTGTAACTCACTTAAGTAGGACTTGAAGTGTACAGTATCTGTCACAGTTTGTTTTCATTAGTCACATGTTTCCCTTTATTTTTTTTTCTGCCACTCCTTCATTACCATGGTCACCATCATTATGGTTCAGCTGTGTTTGATTAATCATCCTCATTTGTGTTTGCTATAAGTTGGTCCCTCACATCCATTCTCTGTCCAATCACCATTATTGTGTGTGTGTGTGTGTGTGTGTGTGGTTTTGCCTGTTTGCCTGTGTTGATCAACCTGTCTTCTAGATTGTAATTAAAACTTTATATTTGAAATTATCATCTTCTGCCTTCCTGCAACCCAGTATCTTTATATGTAATTTCATAATACCTTCTATTATGTTTAAAATATGGCTTATTGAATGTACTGACAAGAATTGTACTAATAATGTAATTTCTAATGTGTTCAAATAAGCGTATTACTTTAGAGCGCAAAAAATATTAACACGAGTTATGACTTAAAAGTAAATTTTAACATTATTACAAAGTGCACATTTAAAAGTGTACTGAAGTGTGTTAAGAAACAGTCATGAAAGTGTAATCTCTTAAGTACAATTATGTGGCCCTTTATTTGATTAATATTATATTATTTGCCTACTCCCAGTTCAGACTGAATGGAAATGACACTTCTGTAACAGCATGGTGTTTCACAGAGACACTGGATCCCCTAACAGCAGCTCCTCACGACCATGTAAATTGCAAATTACGTTTAACACTAGTCATTCGAGCGCACATTCAGAAGGCACTGACAATCCACAGAGGCAGTTTTAAGTTAAAGTCTTCAGAATGTCTTGCTGCCAGTCTGTCTTAATGGAAAGCCATTAATGCTGGAATGCCTGAACAAATGCTTCGGCTTGCAGGAATCGCATTTGTTACTGAGGGCATTTGTTATTGAAATGGGTGGCGTGCTGCTATTTTGCACATATGTGTATGAATAATAACCCCAAATCCAGCAAGTTTATTTATGGCGAGAGGCTTTGTGTCGGTCTCCAGTATTTTATTTGTTGGAAAAATTCTGTTGCTTTGAGTCCTGAACAAACATCCTTGTCCTCTCTCTCTTCCTCTCTCTCTCTCTCTCCTCTCTCTCTCTCTCTCTCTCTCTCTCTCTCTCTCTCTCTCTCTCTCTCTCTCTCTCTCTCTCTCTCTCTCTCTCCTCTCTCTCTCTCTCTCTCTCTCTCTCTCCTCTCTCTCCTGTGTGTGTGTGTTTATTTCTTTATTCTTTATTGCTTAGCTGTGGCAGAACATTTTTTGTTAACACACAACAAGGTTACATTAGTTAACTATTAGCTAACATGAACTAATAATGAACTGCGCCAAAGTCCTTTTAGGCAAGTCATGCCACTCGGCCGCCATCTTGGCAACGGCTCCGGGCAGTTATTTGGGACTAACAAGACCAGGCTTCTATCTAAATGAATGGAGTCAGAACTGCACTTTTACTGGTCACCGGAACATAAAAACTGCATGTATAGGAACAGCAGTAAAATATGATAAAAATCGCTGAAAAAGTTTGATTACTTTGCCCCAAAAACGCATTTTCGCTCTCTCCCTCTCTGCCGTGCGCGCTACACGATTTGAAGCACACACTCGCTCTAGATTGCGGGAGGTTTGAACTAATTTGCAGGCATCAGGGAGCCGCTATCAATACGCAGGGACTCCCGGAACTTCTGGGAGACTTGGGATGTCTGATATTTACACAACGCACACATACACTGCATATCAAATCTGCCGCCTTTTCAAGCAGTAACGTATTCTCCGCTGTCGCAAACCTCAACTGTGCGCATGCGTCAGAGGAACCAGACGATAGGCTCAAATGTTTCCCGGCTTGACTGTTAAAAGCAGAACGATTGGCTTTCCAGCGGGAGAGGCGGGACATGTGCATACAACCGCCATCTTTGGCGTTATGGGTTTTCCCTATATAGTTCTATTGATGATTGAGAAAGTGGCATGTCTCTTATATAAATTGTCTCTAACTGCGCTTAGTTAATGTGAGTTAACTCTTTCCCCGCCACTGACAGAAATTACCGGCTTTCTGTGTTTTCACTGTTATACGGTAGGGGGCGCTATGACACATCTTCTGAATGATTGCAAAATCTACTGATCAAAAGACATGTGAAGAAGAAGCAGAAACAAACAATATCATATGTTAGTAAAATAAAACAATCATTAACATTAAACAGCATATAAAGCAAAACTGCCAAATGTTACTGAATGAAATAGGACTGTAACAGCTTTAGGGGTGTTGATGGACCCGATCTACTCCATCTGTGTTTTGATCATCGGTCTGAATCTTTGACAAAAACACGTTTTCTCAGCTTTTTTCTCAAAATGTTGTTGTTTTTATTAAACTTACCCACATTTAATTGTAGATAAAAAAAGAATGCATTAGAATAAAATGTGAAACGGGAATTTTTTTTTTTTTTACAGCAGAGGCTCAGTTCTTTCTTTTGATATATTGCATGTTCAGATATTCATAAAAACAAAATATTCTGTGGTCATGAAAATTTTGTGAAAATGTTCAAAAATGCTGGCTGTGGCTGGCAACTTTTAAAAAATGTTAATAATGTTGACAAATGAAACCTTATTGTAAAGTGTTACCCAATTTTTCTACAAGTCAGTTTTACATTATACACCAGCAAGTGCTATTTTAGAGTGGAAGCATCTTCTATTTTTTATTGTGTAATTAATTTTCATGGACCTTATGAAAAAATGCACATCGCCTTGACATTCATGTGTCTTTTTACCCATGAGAACGACCCCCATCTAGTAGCTCTCCAGAAAACATTATTAATCTCAGTCTCAAATGTTGATCCTGTTCCGTCACATTAGCTAATGAAGACCGTTTGGAAGCGCCACTTCCTAAAATGCTGCAATGGCACTTTCATGGGAACGCCACGTCCTATATGTACCTGGCCGAGGACACCAACAGTCTATAGAGTTAGACAAAGAGATGGTCACCTTACCCTGGGCTCATTGTGACGGCTGGCAGCCGCTGCAGAGTCACCTGAGCGGCCCATCGGAAATCAATAAGCTCACTCTTTAATTGTGTAAGAAAAGAGATTCAATGTTTACGGCACCACATCATCTGTTAGGACAACGTGATTTGGTTCCACCGCTCGTGATTGCTGATCACTGGATAGATTATTACAATGGAGCTTTTTCATCTGTATTTTCAGGCTCCATTTAAAATGCATAGAGCCAAAGTGTTCCTGCTACAGGCGTTTTGTATAAGAGCAAACTGCTACAGGCATTCCCAGCTTATTAGTGGTGTTTGGTAGGGCAAGTAGTCAAGTCACCTTTATTTATATAGCGCTTTTTACAATACAGATTGGATCAAAGCAGCTTCTCAGTGATAACATGAAAATAATACAACAAACTTGGTTTCTAGAAGAAAATTGCGTCATCTTCCACCTTAAAGGGATAGTTCACTTTGAAATTAATTTTTGATATGTTTTAGCTTACCTCAAGGGCATCCAAGATGTAGGTGTCTTTGTGGCCACAGTATTTTCAATTTTGATATTTTTAGGTCAAACCGTTCTTGTCTGTCAGTCATATAATGCAGGCAATAGGGGTCCACCTTAAAAAGCATACACAGAGAAGTCCAAATTAAACATGATTTAATGACTCGTAAATGTAAGTACACATTTATGGCCTAAGACACGAAACGAGCCGTTTGTTTGAGAAAACGAACAGTATTATATCGTTTTTACATCTTGTAAACACAGCCACGTCCAAGTGATCTATCTGAGGTCGTGAGCGCTTCGTTCTTTTCCGGAAAGCACCGGAAGTGAAACCTCGCGCGTGTACGTCACTCATTGTTTACACAGAACAGAGATTGTAGGTAAGACGGCTAATTAAAATGGTACTAATTTGCGCTTATCCGGGATGATTAAACCGTCGTAAAAGAAAACAATTACAAAAAAATAAAAAAATAAAACAATTGTATGAGTGACGTACACGCGCGAGCATTCACTTCCGGTGCTTTTCGGAAAAGTCCGAATCGCTCACGATCTCAGATCACTTGGACGTGGCTGTGTTTACAAAAACTATATAAATACTGTTCGTTTTCTCACACAAACGGCTCGTTTCGTGTCTTAGGCCATCAATGTGTACTTACGTTTACGAGTCATTAAATCATGTTTAATTTGGACTTCTCTGTGTATGCTTTTTAAGGTGGACCCCTATTGCCTGCATTATATGACTGACAGACAAGAACGGTTTGACCTAAAAACATCAAAATTGAAAATACTGTGGACACAAAGACACCTACATCTTGGATGCCCTTGAGGTAAGCTAAAACATATCAAAAATTAATTTCAAAGTGAACTATCCCTTTAAGTAAGGCAGATCAATAATATTGTTGAATATTAAATGTCTCCAAAAGCCAAGGCAACAATATTAATATTGCAAGTCTTGTGACTTAATTGTATTGAACGTGCACTTGTTGTGTACTTCAGATCTTATGAAAAAAAAACAACAACTATAATTAGATAATATAATGTTATGTTGCTCGCTGATCAGATCAGATCAATGATGAATGAATGAATGAGGTATGTATGTATGTATTTATTTATTTAAATGAATGAATATAAAATTCATTTATATGAATATATATATTGGTACCAATTTATTTTACAGTCCTGTTCCCCATTTACATACAATGTACTTACTATAGTAATTGCAATAAGGTACTAACACTTAACCTACCCCTAAACCTAACCTTTATCCATGAAGTTACCTAATATTGACCTAGTACACATGAATGCACATACTGTAAAATATAGTGCAACCTAAATATTATAAGTCTGCCATTTGATTATTATAGAGAAAGATAAAGCAGCATGTATCTTCAAAATGCAATTTTTGCAACTTTTTTATTTTTTTTTTAAGATTGTTGTTTTCTTGTGCTCACTGCTACAGTTTTTCAAATGCAAAGCTTACATGCAACTCTAAAATATGAAGGTCTGATTTCATTATTCTTTGTTTGCGATTGCATTTTTTTTTTGTCCGTTTGTTCGCTTCATCAGCAGTCTCCAGGTGTCACCGGTAGGTGCTGAGATGCAGAACCATCCAGAATGTGCAGTCTCTCTTGCCACATGCTGTGTTTGTACCTTTTCATGCATTTCTTATTAGCCAATCACCTAGGGAGCGTGCAAGATCCAGAACCCTGATTGGGCCCCTGGTTCCTAATCAAGTGCCTTAGCCACAGTTGGGCATTTGCATCATTTGATAAAGGGACGTTGCCACCACAGCTGCCCTTCATCTGTCACTAGTGTGATTTCTGCCCTTTTGCACTGCAAATTTATGCTGTAAAATGCATAAATGGCTTCAGCAAGCACAGCATTAATGACATATTTTATAGGCTAGAAACATGAAGTGTCCTATGCCTCCATAAAACAAACAGTTACCATTTTATCTGAATAACGCACTGGCTGTTCCATTATTATTATTATAATAATTTAGAAAATCCTTGAAATTCCTGCAAAGTGTTGCTTATTTCAAGCGTGCAGCGGTGTGCATGGAGGCTGGGAGCATGAAGGTCTTTCACTGATTGTTTTCTCTTTCTTTCTTTCTTTTCCCACTGAGCTGATTTGAGAGAAAAAGATGCTTAATTATTTATACCTGTCTGTTACGGCAGAAAAATCATAAGGACACTAACATGCTACAACAGGGTAAATCTAATATTCACTCCATCTTTTGTCAAGTTTGGATGTTATTCTTGTGGAAATTCCTCATCTGTCAACTCATGTTATAAGTCTGGGGACGCGCAAAGCTAAAGTCAAATCTTTTTTGAAATCTTTTTTTTCTCAGCTTTTCTGTCTCAATATTTCTGTCACTGATTCTTTATCGCTCCTTTCTTTACTGCTGTCTCTCTCACCACACACACACACACACACACACACACACACACACACACACACACACACACACACACACACACACACACACACACACACACACACACACACACACACACACACACACACACACACACACACACACACACACACACACACACACACACACACACACACACACACACACACACACACACCATCTCTCTCTCTCTCTCTCTCTCTCTTTTCTCTCTCTCTCTCTCTCTCTCTTTCTAGCTTCAATGAAAAACAATAGTGTTTAAATGACTATATACTGGTCATTAAACACAACGACGGAGAATTCAATATAGAGTCTTTAATAAACTTACACTCAGGAGAATACAGGAACGAAGTAATAAACACTAACCGAACATGCAACATTAACGCAAGACAAAACACTGGAGAGAACTAAGGGCTTAAATACACAAGTAGTGTTAATCAACTGAACAGAAACAGGTGCATGAAACTAATTAACAAGCAAGGAAAGTACGTTTACACGACAACAATATGCTTAAAACAGAGAAGTTTTTTCTTTGAGTTTTCCGCGTACAGACGACACCATTGTCAAAACGATCCTCATTCACACAGATCCGCGAAAACGACTAAAACGCTGTATTCTTCTGCCAGGCCATTAGATGGCGATGAAGCACTGTAGACTGAATACGCAACACACATGCGCATGACGTCATAATCTTCAGCGATCATGTTTTTGTTGTTTACATGGAGCAAAAACTTGCACTTTGAAACTCGTTTTCAAAAGTTTGCGTTTTCAAGCACCCAAAACGTCGTTGTCGTGTAAATGAACGTACATTTTTTTTACGTTTTTAGTTGAAAACGGTGTCGTGTTAACAGCCCCAACAGGGAAAACAGAACACAGTTAAACACCAAAACAAAACATAACAGAATACACATGTTACATTAACAGGGATGGGCAAAATTAAGACCTTCCTTTCAATTCACAATTTCTAATAGGACCTGATCTAGCCAAACCTCACAGGAAATCACAATGACAAAAAGTGAAATTTACTAACTCAGAAATTCAGTACTGAACATTTGTTTTCTGTGCTGTGGAAATGTTCCTCAGAGAGGAACGATGCCTTCCTTTTGTATATAAAAAAAATGGCACATGAGAACAAATCATGTTTGATTAAGGCGGCAGCTTTTAAAAGATGCCCATGGGGTCTCCTCAAAACAGTTTTGTCTTGCACTGCAAATTTTGGGTTTAAAATTACAGCCTGCTACAGTATTTGTTGTTCACGGTTTAGATTTGATCGTTCTAAAAAGAAAAGAAAAGAAAGGAAACACGATTTTTCCTACTCTAAAAAATGACTTCATTTGGTATTCACTAAGGATAGCTTTTTAATTTTTGTAACAGCCTCACAATATAAACTCCCTGCCACTCATTGCTCTCTGAGAATTTACATATAAAGTGTCTGATAAGCATATTTATGTGTTGGCTGTGTGTGTTTGCACATTACAATGGCGAACATAAAAGAGGGAGGGGGGTGCGAGCGATGTGTCTTGGATATCTATTAAAAAAGGAAAGGAAAAAAATGTATGCGAGAGCTTTAGGGATACGGGATGGGGTGTGTGATTGTGCGAGAGAAAGAAAGAACGCATGCAGGAGATCCGTCTCAGCATTGTCAGGAGGATTTACGGCACAGGTGTGTTGCCATCAATCACGTCGGCGTATGCCAAAGACAACTTTGTGTCTCGCTGCCATTTGTACGGCTGTCCACACAAATTGATCCTTAACAAGTCGCTTCTCCTCCCCTTCTGAAGGGATACTCGCCTTTTAACAGATCCATGAGCGTTGTGCTTGTTTACCCTAATGTTGGGGAAAAATTTTATTTGACACTTTGCAAATGGTTGCTTCCAGCACACCAAAACCAGCAACAATTCTCTGATGTTAACCAGCTAGGACTGTATTCTGACTGGCTTTGATTTATAGGGGGTAAACGTGCATTTGTTTTGCGTAGTTGGGATGAATATTATTTACTGAACTGAGATTTTTCTGTTTGCTGCTGACATGTTTTTCTTTACTTTTATGGTTGCATGCATCAATTTCATGGATTGATGGATTCTTTCCTAGTAATTAGTCATGTATAGGTAGATATTAAACGGATACTGCTGTGTCTAAACTGGCTTTCAAATCTTACTTTGAATAGGTGGAAGAAAGTAATATATAGCGTACATTGTGGTAAAAAGTACATATTAGCATTTTAGACTGTAAAATAAAAATGGGCGATGTGTCTCCTTCCACTGAAGAAAAATGGCAAAAGTTTTGAGTTTTAAAAGAAGCCTGAGTTTTAGCAAACTGAATGTTTTCGGACCCTTAATTGCATGTTAAATGTAATTAAAAGTGTACATTTTTATTAAATGCAGTTACCTGAACATTAGGGTGACTTTGACCCACCTAAAGTAGGACTTAAGTACATCTTTATGTATATTTTTCTTTGAAATATGTTTAATTTTCTTAATGTACTGACAAGAATGTAAAAACTGAAATATTATTTAAAGGTGCTATATGTAACTTTTCTACTAAAATGAATCCTTTTTTTATTGCCTGTGTGTGAAGGGGTTGTAATCTCACATTACAATGATCCACTTGTCGAGTTTTGCAATTACCTCTGAAGGCCAGTATTCCTATTTCTATGTGAAGGCTCCGGGTCGGATTTACCACGAAATCCATCGGATGTGACGTGCATGCGAGATATTTGCGTAATAGACGGTATTGTCTATGAGTTCGAGCACGAGCGCTCTTGTAAAAATTGGTTGCAATCTGAAACATCACCGCTAGAGCCGCTAAAAGTTACATACAGCACCTTTAATATAATTTCTGTTGAAACTTGTATGTCATGCATAGGCTATAATTATATAGGTGTCATGATTAAGTTGCAATTTAGTACAATTAAAATATATTATCCCTTAAATGCATACCTCGGGTCTCATGGTACGTTCAAGTCCTCCTGGGAAGTTTGTATGGGCGGGGGGGGGGGGGGGGTTGGGGTGTGGGGGGGGGGGGGGGGTTATGGACCTACTTCAGTATTACGCAAGGTCTCTCTCTCTCTGCCGTTCGCGCGCCCTACGTGGTTTAAACATAGGGTTTAAATTGAAGCACAGTCTCTAGCTGCGTCCCAATGTGCATACTATCCATCCTAACGGACTTTGGACTTGAGCTCCGCGAACGGCAACGGACTTTGGACTTGAGCTTGGACTTGAGCTGCCTCGGGCCCTGGGTACTCGGTACCCTTTATCAACCCAGTACCACGCCCCTGCATGGCATCCTTTAGCTCAATATGAGACGCAGAACCCAAGGCGTCATACAGATGGCGCTCGTCTAAATCCGACGCACATGGCATCCTTTAGCGTTTGAGAAGCAGATCCCAAGGCGTCATAACTGTAACCCTGCTCCAGACCTAAACCTGCTACGTGTTATATTGACGCTAAAGGATGCCAGTGCGTAAGATGTCGACGAAATGTCATATGGCGTCACCTATATGACGCTAAAGGATGAGAATGCGTTGGATAAACTCATCTTTCAGGCATTTGACCGACCGGTTTGACTCTTCAGCGTGAGAAATCGGGGGTGTGTGGGTGTGCGCGTGTGAAACCATTCAAATGCGGGTGTCTCACGGCCAATGCGTGAGAGTTGGCAGCTATGTGTTTATGACGGCAGGTGCGTTCAAGTCACTTTCTCTTAATTCATTAAAAAAAATACAGCAAGGTTCTAAATCTCTAGTTCTAGAATCTAGATCAAAGAAAAGTGCATCAGGTGTGCTTTGCTTTTTTATGTTTTTAATTAATTTATGAACCCACTGTAAACTTTATCGTTACATATAACATTGTTATATTATAATGCCATCATATTCTGTGAAGGAATTAGATTACTTTGCTGTAAATAGAAAAGCCTGACAATACTAAATACTTTTAAGGACTGTTGTATTCCGCCATGAATCTTACTGACACGCCCCAACTCGCAAAGATCGGGGCTTAAAGGGATAGTTCACCCAAAAATGAAAATTCTGTCAGTAATTACTCACCCTCATGTTGTTCCAACCCTGTAAGACCTTTGTTCATCTTCAGAACACAAATTAAGATATTTTTGATTAAATCTGAGAGCTGGATCACTCCTCCATACAGTAGGCTTCTAAGGGATTGAAACTTGCCATCCCCGAAAAGTTATTAAAGAAAACGTTAAAATAGTCCAAGTGACTACAGTGGCTCAATCTTAAGTTTATAAAGCGGCAAGAATACTTTTTGAGCGCAAAAAATAAACAAAAATAACGACTTTATTCAAGTATTCATTTCCATCTCTGTTACCTTGAGATATTCACGTAGTATAATTGCGTAGCGCATCTGTGTTCTACGTCACACGTAGGCTCACTATTGGTCGACGCTGGTCATGTGTGGGATGCGTGTGACGTTCAACCAGAAGCATTACGAAATTATACTACGTGATATATCTCAAGGCCAACAGAGATGGAAATGAATACTTGAATAAAGTCGTTATTTTTGTTTATTTTTTGCGCTCAAAAAGTATTCTCGTCGCTTTATAAACTTAAGATTGAGCCATTGTAGTCACTTGGACTATTTTAACATTTTCTTTAATAACTTTTCGGGGATGGCAAGTTTCAATCACTTAGAAGCCTATAGGAGGAGTGATCCAGCTCTCAGATTTAATCACAAATATCTTAATTTGTGTTCTGAAGATGAACGAAGGTCTTATGGGGTTTGAACAACATGAGGGTGAGTAATTACTGCCAGAATTTTCATTTTTGGGTGAACTAACCCTTTAAAGAAAATGCAGAGCTTCCCACTCGTATTTACGACATTGTGGTGCCGTTCATGTGCGTTCAACTCATAGTTCATAAGACTTGAACGCACCATTAAGTGACCCGGGACGTCATCCACTACCCTCCACCTTATTCATTTTAAGTTAGACATCAACCTTCTTAGTATTCCTCAATCAATTAGTTGTAAACAATGTAAGAAAAAAAATAGTTATAAAAGAACACCTGTTTTCCCATTAATTTTGTAAAAATTGTACACCCGACCCACAAGGTGGCAATGTCTGATACATAATGATGAAGGGACATTTCACTCATAGTTACCACAGGCGGAAAACAAAAGAAAAGAAAGTCTTGCAAAACTTGAAATGGCTCAGCGATTTACTGTAATATTGATTTTGAAGATGTTGAAAATTATAGTTTTTAGATGTTTGAGATGCCAATATGAGCCAGATGCTGAATGTACTGGGAAATGAGCTCTGATGAAGACAGTGATTGTATAAAACATCAGCTCAAACTGAACCCTTCCAAGCTATAAAAGGTAACAAAATATGCTATATTTGATTCTTCTTTATTACTTTAATATCCGGAGAGTTTTATAATGTAGCGACAGGTAGAGAGGCATCCGTGTTAGATATAGATCCGGGTCGCTAAAGACCCGAATATGTAATATTGATTGGTGAAACATTCATGCATTTAAGGGTTAACTCTTAGGACTGGTTTCACAGACAGGGTTTAGATTAAGCCAGGATTTGGTCTTAGTTCAATTTGGACATTGAAGTAACTTTTATAAACATGCCTAAAAAAAAAACATTACTTGTGTGATTGATGGCAGTGACATATTTTAAGATCTGTCAGTGCAAGTTGCTTTCAGTTAAAACAGATCAAACATGAGTTTTAGTCTGGGACTAGCTTAAGCCTTGTCTGTTTTAAAAAGGGTTTCTGTACAGCATAAAAAGCTAAAACAGATTTGAATCCCCAAACAATAGTACAGCAAACCAGTACAGCAGTGCCACATTCGGCCAGGTGTAGTGGAATCTGCCTATGGAAAGCAGATTTAATAGCCTTGTCAACAGTCCTGATGCCTCACTGGAAATCTGCTCTTAAAAGTAAATACACTGGGGAGTTGAACTGGGGAAAATGAGTTTTTTGGTACTTCTGAACACCCCCTCCCCCCTCCTGTTTCTAAGCAGGTTTCCAGAACACTCCCCTTTTCTGCCATTGGTTCTGCTATTGGTTGAGCCAATGTTGCTGTGTCAAGCTGGTTAGTATGTTTTCACAGTGTGAGTCAGAGTGTTATCACATTACGAATGGCTTATTTATAGTCGTCCCTGGAAAAATATGTTTTTGATAAAAAATAAAAAAAAAAAAAAACGCTTTTCCTTTAAATGGATGCATCAGATTAAACAACTATTGAAAAGTAGCAAGTTTAAGTCCATATGTCTCTCTCTCTCCATATTCTCCGATCTTTATCATATTACATACAGTGAAGCACTGATCCCGCATCAGTTAGTAAGTGTCTTTTATTAACTGAAGCATCACGTAGAAACCAGAGACCGACTTCCTGCTGACGCTGCACATGCTCAGCCGCGATCGCTTCAGCGTGATTTGAGATGAGGTCAATAGAGCTCTAGAATAAAAAAAAACATGTACTCGTGAATTATTGATGCTGATGATTTACTAACCTCAATGGATCTGCCAAGAACTGAAAGCTTCCTTCCGTTATTCTATACGTATGGGTGTTGCTAATTCAAGCTTGCGAAATTGGGATGTTTTTGCGGCAGAGATGGAATCATCAAGAAAGAATTTCCTTTGCTGCCGAAGAAATAAGCTGCCAATTATTCCCTCAATCAATCTAGCTTATTCCTTAATGCCTCGTTTTAGAGTGGGTCTTAAAACTTTAAATTAACATTATCACTTCATCTCCAGAGGGAGAATCGAAGCCCAGGGAGCGTTTAGTCTTATTTCACTGACACATATGACCAGGAATGGAAACGTGGAAAGCAATACAATGACTTTGTCTGTGGCTGCAGGGGATTTATCATTTTAAGAAAGAGTTTTAAAGTCTTTATAGCAGCTTTTGGATATCCATACCAACATAGTCACACTTTAATCCATATCACATTAGCTCAGTAACTTGATATTTGTGTTGGACTTCATTAACCTTTCCTTTTTTTAATTTCTGTAACATTTACATACTGTAGGCGCCATTTGCAGTGTTGAGAGATTAGTCGTGTTGATGCCACTTTTTGCAGAATTGTCCTCACCACTTGAAATAGCTAGGGATGTCCTATGTGAAAATAAAATTGTGCTTTATTGAACACTTGTTGTGTTTAAAATGTATCTTTTTAAAATAAAAGCCCACTTAAGTGTACTTAAAAAGTAAGTAGATTTTACACACTTTTAAGTACATTTTTAAAAAGTGCTCTGGTAATATTGTTGTTCTTGTTGACTTTTATTATCCCCATTGGGAAATTTTGTTACAACGAGTTTCAATAATGTCGAAATTAAAAGTTTTACTTTAAATTACACTTTAAGTAATAATTATGTTATAATAATCTTTTGTCAATATATAAAGAAGTACACTTATTTTGATGTGTTGACTAACTAGAGCACAGGCAGTTCTTGAAATTAACTGTTATTTGATATTACATTTAATATATTTTATTTTAGATTCATGTAGTTTATTTTATTTAAATATATATAATTAATAAATGTATTACAACTTAAATATTTCAAATGTTTAATTACATATATTTAAAAACATGACACCGGTTTCAGTAGAAAATGCATTAAAGTATATTTTAGTTTTCCATAAATGCTTGTCCACAAATTTAGTAAATACAGTGCATATTTGAATAATACGATAAGTTATTATGAAATTACATATAAGGATGTACTTAAGTGGGTCAAAAAAGCACTCTTTAGTTCAACTAACTGCATTTAATATACATGTAAATTATAATATATTTTAATAATTGTAAATAACATGCCATTAACTGTCTGAAAACATTACATTCAATTTGCATTTAAGTATGTTATTTTAAAGTCCTCTTGTTAAAATGATGCTAAAGTGTACAAAGAGAATCCATTGGAAAAGAAGCATCTCCAGTTCTAGAGTTGCTGGAGTTTCTATGTTGTCTGTGTGCATTAAAATTAATTTAGCGGTTTTGGTTTATTAAAATAAAAAGTCGAATTGTGAGGAATTAGAACCCAGCACCCATCACACCCACAGCAAGAAAGTCAGATATATTAAAGTTTTGTGTTCATAGGTTTAGCATCAGTAAACATGGATGAAGAAAAAAACATTTACAAGAATTTTGAATTTATTGGAATTTATTATTAATGGCACTTAAGCTGACAAGTTATTATCCCAATAACTCCCAGCATATTTTATATAAAGCGAGAGAAAATATTTAAATGCTGATCAAATCTTCAGGGAGCAAGAGAACGTCTTGTCCCTGAGAGGGTGTGAGAGAGAAAGAGCGAAACTGGCCTTCTTTTTCTGGGCTGTTGCTTGCACTCTTTCTCTCTCTCCTCTAGAAAGCAAAGCAGTGTTCCCTGTGGGCCTGTTGTATCATGGGGAACTGATGAATGCTTTCTGAGGTCCAGCAGTGTAACCTGCTCCACACTGTTTCCCACATATTTACCCTCCTAAGTGCAAACACATTTGGGGAACAGCGCTTGTGTTTTTAGTAGTATTTTATGTTGTGTTGGTAAATTGTATAATAGCTGTTGATAAAAGGAAGATGGACTTATCCCTCAGGTATCATCCCATCAGGGCCTGTTAAATTGTAATTTCTTTCCCCAGCATCCCTTAAAGTGTCACTGTATACAACTCGCTGGCTTCGTGTCAAATGAGTTTCAGCAGGTGCGACAGCCAAACTCTTCTCATGACTTGAAGGGCCACCTTCCCTGAAAATAAAATACACTTTGAGTTCAAAAACCTCTGGTTGTCCTCATCATGAAATTGGGGGTGGCAGCCATGACTAAGTCAAGACTTTTTTTATGGCTATGGCACTGCCCAAATTAAAAACATCCTCTCTGCCGGAGAGTAGCTTGAACTCGTCTTAGTCCTGGAATATTTTAGTGCTTCATCAGCATGCAAAGAACAGTTTGAGCTCTTACAGAGTGAAATAACTCACACTTGTTTGCTACTCACCATTTTGGGTTTACCAAAATGGAACAATAAAGATTGGAAAAATGTTTCCTGGTCTGATAAGACGTTCAGATGATATGTTTGCATACACAAACATGTACTTAAAACAACCCTTAACGTTCGTTTTCAAAACTGTGCAACTCACCGAGTGGTTAGTGGTGTTCGTTGATGTTCCAAAACAAGTTTAAAATACAGTCGTGTTTTATTTGGCATTTTGTAAAATCGCATTGATTTCTGTTGGATGACTCATTGCTCGTTGATATTACTGCGCTACCGGAAACGGAAAAGGGGTCTGTTTACATTTGGTCGGGAGTGTGCTAAAACTTCAGACTCAAATATCGAGCAGAAGTTTATACGCGGTTATGAGGTATCTGAAAAAAATGTTCTACTATAGCAAAAACATGGATTGAAATCATACATTGCGCCGATATATTTGTTTTCAATCATCAACGAACACCACTAACCACTCGGTGTGTTGCACAGGTCTGAAAACGAACGTTAAGGGTTGTTCTAAGGACATGTTTGTGCATGCTCATAGAGAGCCACTCTGAAGCGGTCAGAGGCGATTCTAAAATAGTCAAAAAGTCGAGACAGGACCCATCGTCAAAATTTCTGTGTCCACCACTCTAGTTCATCCAAAACAAACTATAAAATAGACTCAAAGTGCTAAATACCGGAATAATCCTTTAAATTCATCCTAAATATATTCTGTTTTTACAAAAGCTTGCACGATAAACTGTTGCTTTCATCTCACATGTGTTATTTCCTAAACTATATTTGCTAAAAGGGAGAAACAGTATGTAATTTCAGGAACTGTCTGCTAGCCAATCATATGCTTGTTCATACTGTCTGAATCGAGCATCATCAGCTGCGGCAGCGATTCACACCAGGTGAAATGAGCTGGGCATTTTCCTCCTCCCCGAGCTTATTTACACCTCTGCATCCCGTTCACCTACCATCGCCATAGCTCATCGCCGCGCTGATGGCCCGTGATCTAATCACCAATGATCATTTACGAGCAGCGCCTTTGGTCATAAATATTCAAATGAGCTGTCTTTTGTCATGCTTTGTAGTAGTGTGTGATTTGTTCCTCTCTCTCCACCCCCTCTTACACCACAATTCATCGCCACCAATCTGCGCCATGTGGCTCTTACAAAGCTCTCCATTTGCAGAAGTATGATCAGAATGGCTGGTGATGATGTTCCTCATCCAACATACATATTCAATCACCTACATGCATGTCAGTTTAATAGTCCTTTTTATGTCCAAGATTTTAATTGAAATGCCTTGACCAAGCAACAGTTTTAAGCTCTATACATGCATTGCATGCACTAGAGAAAATTCAGCCGTTTTCATATTACACACATTCTCAAACTAACCATTTAAGTGTGAACTGAATGTAATGTTAATTGAAATAAAGTTAAAATGTATTAGTTTAATTTGGTTAAATGCACTTAGCTGAACTTTAGAGTGCAACCCACTTAAGTAGGACTTAAGTACATCTTTATTTGTGATTTCATAATTACTTCTATTGTTTTTGAAATATGGTTAAACATTTAAAATGTATTCGCTTGAAATGTATTATCTAATAACACACTACATTTCGAATGAAGGTATATTAAACTATTATTTAAATTATTATTAGTATTTTGCATATGCTTTAGCATGTCAGCACATCAAATTAACTTATTTAAAGCATGACTAAACATTAAAATACGATTTAACATGTATTTCCAGGTAAAAATTGGCATTACAAAGTGCTTTTTAAAGTTTTTAAAAGTGTACTTAAAGGTACATTATGTAATTTTAACATAATTTAAACAATGATCATACATCATCAATCCTTCTTCCAAAACGTGTTTTTGTCTTATTCTGATTCACTTTAGAAAAGTGTTTATTTTTTAGACCTGTCAGGATGGTTTTAATGGAAAATTGCATACTTCACTCTTCTGTGCATGTCTCATCTTGTTGTAAATATAGATATGTTGCTCTGTCTACTTTGAGAATTGTATGATGTTGGAGTGACATATAAGTTAGTCACAACGAGTGAGAAAGGCTGACATGGAGCAGCTAAATCTCCAACCTCTGGGGAATCACCAACGGAATCATCGCAAAGGGAGGAGAGTCTACTGGCAAAAAGAGAATGTGACAGAGCTCGTAATAAAACGAGAATCAATATTGGCTTGGCTTTTTGGAGATGGCGATTTGAAATGTTGTAAAAGTGACATAAGTATTGAGAAATATGTCTTAGCGATTGTAAAAAAAATGTAATGGGTATAGCTACAGTATTGTCTTCAAGTAGTTAGCTTGAGATCATTTCCTTTCCTTTGTATATCTTTTAAGCCTAGTTGTGAATGTTTTATGATCAGTAGGATAATCCGCACAGTCACACAGAGCCAAAGCACAACCAAAACAATGTTCTTCTGCAAAATGCCTGCAGTTTTGTTTTTAAACACTAGAGGACCAAAAGTACATAGTGTAGCCTACCTTTAAAAAACACAATCATGAAAATACAATTAAGTGGCCTTTTTTTTAAAAAATTAATATTGTATTATCTGCAAGTACAGTTTTTAAAAATACAAGTGCACATACAATACAATTAAGTACACTTATTTTTGCAAGGTATGCACTTTCATTGTTGACAGATGTCATTTTAACAAAATTCAATTTTTTTTTCTTTTTTACTATTTTGTCAATTTTATTCTTCTTGACTTAGTTAAACAAGAAGTTAGTATTGCATAACATGCAATTTACTTTTTTAAATTTATTTTGTGTTTTTGCTTTGCCAATAAAAGTATTTCCAAACAAATTCAAAGCTAAAATTAATAATTTTGTTTCTCAGAGAAACACAGATGCGTTCCTGTATGAATGTTTCCAGAAAGCGTGTTTGAATGAATTGATCGAGTGAATGATTCAATCACTTAGTTTAGTTTCCTGTATGAATCAGTGTTTTGAATCGGTTAAATGAATGATTCACACACTCATAAAGACAGTTTTATGCTGGCACCTACTGGTGTAGAAACCTGCAGATAGTGTAATTGAAACATCCCTACTACTAATGCACAGGCTGTCTGCAATTTTCTTTTGTTAATAAGGACTTAATTGATGGTCAAGCAAACAATACAGTATGTAAGTGTGCTAAATGCTTACAAGAGGCAGCTTTGTTTCTCAAGTGTTCACATGAAACAAGTTTGCTGAACCTCAGCATTTCTTTATCCTCTCTTCTGCTTACTACTTTGCTGACAAGAAATAAGTGATAATAGTAATAGCCTTTTATTTCATTGTGTCTTTAATTCCTTCTTTATCTCGCAGGAGCTTAATAAAGCCGTTCTACCTCACTGTCAAGAACTAAAACAAACAAGGTGTGCTGGACCTGATGGAGAGGTCCAATTTGGGCCCATCTTAATAGAATCTATAATAAGCGTTCAACTCCGCCATGATAGAATGCCACTGTATCTCTTGATAACGCACCGAGCTCTGAGCACTCGTGACACAGCCTGATGTATCTCTGCTGATGGGCTCCGTCTGAGACTTGAGGACAGAAAAAACTGGGGCAAGTGTCACTTTGGTTTGACCACTCTATTTGAGATTGTCAAACCTCTCTGTTGTTTTCAAGGCTTTTTTTTACCTTCTCAAAGTTCTCCTTTGAGGATCCTGATTATGCTAGGCTCCACAAATACAGGCTTTAGAGAGTTTTACAGACTGATAACTTTTAGGTTGTGTGATTTTTGAAAGGCTTTACTTTTCATATATTAACAGTTGATACAAAATACAAGAACCTCAAGAACTTGTTACACAGATACATATTTAGCAACCTTAGAACTAGTAACTAACAAAAAGCTGAGGAGATTCAATGGGCTCCTTGCACGTAACTACTTCCTTACCGGAAATGCGGCCTCGTCTTTTCCGGCGCTATTCTACACTATGAGATGAGATGTTTACAAGAGTTGCCGAAACTTACAATAACGGACGTATATCGCCTTTGTAAGTCCTCCTCCAAATCACCTACCAGCAAATTAGAGAGAAGGACTTTAAAATGTATGCCTCTTCATAGATCCACGGATATGAAGGTAAGTCTATATATCTCAAACTTTATGGCTTACGTTAGTTTGCTAGCTTACATTAGGCTAATAAACAACCCCGGGCTGACAGAATATGCGTCTTATAATGTTGTACTGTTTTCTAGTATTAGGCGGAAAATGTCTACGTTGTGTCTGTACGCCTTCAAACAGGAAGAGAGCGAGCCGTATTTACCCGTTGCGGATATGACGTGAGGTTGCTATGTGCAAGGAGCCCATAGGTGTGACAACAGTTTTTAAAGTAGTGTCCCTTGTGAAAAAGTATGCTTAATTATATCGAATGAATCAAGTATACAAGTATTGATGAAGTTGAAATTTAATACATTACATTTAATATGTAATATTACATTACACTACAGTTCAAATTATAATCAAGTATACTTGATTATAATTTGAACTGTAGTGTAATGTAATATTACATATTAAATGTAATGTATTAAATTTCAACTTCATCCATGTGTAATTATAAATATATTTACACTGTAAAAAGTGAACAGTTGGATCAACCTAAAAAAATGACTTTAATTGGTATTACCAATTGAAGTAATTTTTTTAGGTTGATCCAACTGTTCACTTTTTACAGTGTAAATACATGACACAAGTTTCAATAGAAAGTACATTAAAGTATATTTTACTTTATCATTGCCTATACATTCGACTTTAATCATATTTTAAAGACAATAGAAATAATTAGCCTTGAGTATTCTGGGTATTGAATCACATTCAGTCTTTTGTAGTATGTTATGTGTGAACGAGTGCGAGTATAATAAACTAGTTGCTGGCTGCAGTTCACTTAACACCCACCGGTGTCGCTAATAATACAAGGGTTTATGAATTCTATATAGCCTCTTTAACAATTAAGTGTCTGAAAACATTACGTTCAGTTCGCAATTAAAGGGTTAGTTCACCCAAAAATAAATTACCCTTATTTTGTTACAAACTTTCGTTCATCTTCGGAACACAAATGCAGATCCTTTTGATGAAATCTGAGAGCTTTCTGTCCCTCCATTGACAGCTACGCTACTACCACTTTAATAACGCTTCAAAAAGTTCATGAAGAGATTGTAAAGAATTGAGCAGTTTAGTCCAAATTTTTATCACGATTGGTTTATATGATGAACAGCTTTTATTCACATATAAACATTCATCAACTCACAAATCAGTTGTGGTAAAAGGAAGCTCAAATTAAACCTGTTCAGGTTGATCGAGTCTCTTCAGAAACTTTGGACTAAACCGCTCAATTCTGAGGATTAGTTTTACAATCTCTTTCAAAATGTTAGTGTCAAAAAATGGTAGTTGTGAAGCCACATAAGTATATAATTTCAGTGATAAACACTCTTTTTTTTGCCTTGGCCAAACCAAATAAAATCCTGGCATGTACTGACTCATAGTTTGAAAAAAGACTATTGCACTTATGCTGCTACTAGCACACGAAGTCTGGTATGTTGACAAAAAGTATGATAACAGTTTCATGAAAATTTGATGCAGAAAGATGCGTGTCCTAGAAACAATCTGGCAGGTCTAAAGAGCTCGAGTTGTTTCATTGACAGCTCAGACGTGGCTCACTCTCTTCTTGCTTAATCCTCAATGACAGGACGTTCTGTCAGACTATTTTCTTGCATTTCTCACCACAAGTCTGACCAGACCAACTTTAATTTCACGGGCACCTGTTCCACTGTGTTTGGAGGGAAGAAACAGACAAATGGCCAAGCTTATGTAACCACTGGGATCCAGCCAGAAATTCACAGGGAGAAGAAAATGTCCAACACAAGCCTATTCTCCAATGGTTTGCGCCTTGATTGCATGTGTGCGGTGTGATATGAGGTGTTCACGCTCGGCACAGACCGCAAAATGAAGGAGGCCAGTGAGTTGGTCCATTTCAAGTGTCCATTCACCACACTGCTAGTTTAATGTACAGACATGGACCGGATGATAAATAGAAGCACAGCTGCAAGACTTATTTTCTTGCCCACAGAGGAATATGTATTGCAGAAAGGTTAGGCAGTGGTTTATAGAAATGTATCGAAAAAAATCAATGGAAACTAAACAAAGCATACGTGTAAGACTTGTGTGTTTTTATTAGTGACCTCTGGCCCTTTGTGTGCCTTTTCTTTAGGTGGAAAAAAATGGTTAGGCATGAGGCCAGTTGTTTTGTGGAAACTCAAAAATCAGCATTACTTCTAATGCAATGATGCCAAATGTAGATAACGCATGTGTTTTCATGCATGGCACAGACAGCACGACTAAGCATTTACCCGCTCATGCGACGGCCCAGATGAAACGATAATGAATTTTGCCAATCAAGTCAATTCCAATTGGATTAAGACAAAGCCGGTCAAATGACAGGCAATGGCTGCAAATGTGGTTTTGTTTGTTTATGCCGCTGAAATTTACTGACTCATCATCCCTCGAGGCACCAAGTCAGCGATTATGCGGGAACTATAGTTTATCCATTTAGTATCTACCGTTTCGTGTATCAGGGAAGGAAGCTGACTTGTATGTTAAAGGAATAGTTTGCTCAAAGGAAAATTGTTTCATTATTTATTCATCCTCCTGTCTTTTTAGACCCATGTGAGGAGGGGATATGAGGATATCCAAAGAATACATTTTTTCATCATTTACTCCCCCTCATGTCGTTCCATGTATGACTTTCCTCTGTGGAACATAAAATAATATATTTTGAAGAATGTCTTTGTGTTATTGTTTATTTTGTCCATTTAATGGAAGTCAATGGTAACCAAAATTGTTTGAACATAAAGAATATTTTAAGAATATATTTATGTTCTGCAGAAGGGTGGGGTGAGTAAATGATTACATCATTTTTATTCTGGATGAACGAACACTTTAAGTATGACATTTAATTGCATGTTAATTGTAATTAAATGAAAATGTTAGCCCGGGCCAGGGCTAACAGCGAGCCGAGCCAGTGGCCTCGGGCCTCAAGCACCGGGTTGCGTTTCCACTGCCGGGCCAGTAGCCCCGCAGCGCGACCCTAAACCCCGCCCCTAACACGCCTTTCTGGATCAAATGTCATACAACCCAACCCATTTCAGCGGGTATTATGAATTTATTTATTTTTTAAGTTAAGAAGATAGCATGTATATTAACTCACCGGCCGTGGCTGCAATAGTGTCCCGACTTGTCTCGCGAGTCGCCACTAACAGAGGAACGGTGACCCAGCACACCGTCCATCAAGTCGAACCATGGAAACCTCCTTCTCTGAGCTCCGCTTTGTCCATTGTGCGTTTGAATCGCCTTGTACAATACTGCGCCCGCGACTTTTTTTATTTTTTTCCCGAATTTGAAGCGTTGCTCGCTGAATGCTTAGCTAGCTTGTTCAGCATCGATGCATTTTATAATGTCCTCGTTTCTTCACACGCCGTCAAATTGACGTTGTAACCTTTCTTCTGCCCAAATGCTCAGAAGAGCTTCGACGGGCCAGAAATCCTGGCCGTTGGCCCCGAGTAAGCCCCGATCAAGCCCGGAAGTGACAGTGGAAACGCGACTGGCATAATGGTGAAAATCCACCCACTCCTCTTTTTTTAATTCCCATAAATCACATGCAGTGTCTCTGAACACGCCTTTTGCAGATTCTAGCAGTGTGATGTCACTTATGCGTAAGCTCCGCCCACGACTGCTGATGGACTCTGCCCTATTAGCATAGACCCCACCCTGAGTGAGCTGTACACAATCCACCATGTTTATCTCCTCACCTGAACATTTAACAGCAGCATTCAAGCAAGAAATGTATTCTTATTAAAGCTACTAATGTTATTCAGTCAAGAGTAGTGGGTTATTTTCTATTTTCTTTTGTTGTTTAATTCATATTAACAGCATATATAGTCGTACTGTATGTAAAGATTCTGGGGATCTAATCCCTGGGGAATTTGCATATCATAATTAATAATTAGTAATTAATAATTATTCATACATGTTTGGATTAGATCAGTCTTACATGTTAATAAATCTCCCCTAAAGGAGAATGTCATTTTACCTGGATGTATACATACAATCCTTTCATTTTAACAAGTTGATTGCAAGTAATTACACAGATCACGTCTTACAAAGCAGGCAAAATTAATTTAGCTCAATTGTCCGAATAACATTGAGGGGTTTTCCCCAATATCATCTTACTTTATAGGATTGCAGGAAACGCAATTCTCTGGCCAGAAGAATTGGGTTTTCTGCCCTATAAACAAATATGTAAAGCTATTTAAGTTATAAAGTTCGTAGCAAGATCTTTTGGCACTTCAGAGACTCGAAATTGAGCAAAGAGAAAGTCCATCAGTCAAGTGAATATAATGATTTAATAAAGGCATGTCTACTTATATATATTTACTACGTTACAGGAATACATGTATTTACAAACATTAACACGAACGAAACACATTAAGACATTGATGAACGAGAAATGCGTAAAGTTTGGGCAATGGATGACTTACACGCGTTAGCGAGTAAGAGAGAGAGAGAGAGGGAGAGAGAGAGAGTGAGAGAGAGAGAACATTGGCATACTTCCTCCTAAGACATTCACCTTTCTGATTACAACACGAAACATCATCTTAATGCTCCTTAGAAGCGTTATAAAGAGATACTTGCACAAGTTATGGGTCTCGCTGTGTTGTCGCATTCCTGAAGGCCTGTCCCGGCCGCGTGCGTGAGCGGAGTCCTTTGTGTGTGTAAGCGTCACGTGTTGTCTCTGGGCGCTCGTGTTGCGCGGCGGTTTAAAGTCTTTGAGTAGCATTACCAATGAAAGTAGCTCGGCTACGTTTGTTTCACTCCGTGGAAGTAAACAGATTCGACTATGGAAAACAAAACTTTGCCTTACAAAGGAAAGATATAAAGATCGGATCGGGTCTCCGAAGGAGCCCACCGGATCGGGTTACATGATGCAGCAGTAACGACGGGCGAAGCAAGAAGTGGGCAGAGCTGCGCTCCTACATTTATCACATCGGCGAAGTCCAGCCTCTTCCCATTGACTCGGCCAATCAAGAGGTCGAAACTCGCAGGTGGGACTTCTGGTTGTATGAGCCCTTTGTTCTCTTAAGCAAGGCATTTGAAACCCTAATTTCATCGGGTGTTTAAAAGCAGAATCTTCATAATTATTATAGTCATATGTGTAACAAAGTTTTAGCAAGATGTGATATCAATGGCTAACTGGGGAGCGAAGATTGGAACTCAGAGACTCCAAACTTGTCACAAATGGATTTGGTTAAACATTAGTTGGCAAGGTTTGAAACATTATCCCAGTTTTTCGAGAAACAGACCAAACACATAAAAGACAAATCATAACATGAGATTAGATACATTGTTCTTACAATTCTAAAGGGGAAGTATAATAGAATATATATGAATGCAAAATTCAGTTCTCCTTCGTTAGAATTCTAGGGAATACGCAGTTACATGTAAAAACACATAATGGTAAACTCAGTTATTTCAATGTAACATGAACAAACAAACACATAAAACACATTGAATATTTCTGTTTAAAATGTCTTTTAAAAAGAGAAGTTTCTTTTCTCTGTAACATTAACTTCCTGTGGCACATTCCACATTCCTGGGGGGGATGTGTGCTTGGATATATGTGTGTGTGTGTGTGTGTTAATTTTGAGTCCTGGGGGGGGGGGAGGCTGGTTTGGAAGCTTCCCGGCCTTTGAAGGCTCTTAGGATTTTAGTTATCCAGAATATATTTAATTATTCAGATTCACCCTAAATACGCTATATGTATATTATGCTGCTTTCACTTTAATACACAAATCTAATATACACATGCAATTTCTTTCCCTGCTGTTTACAATCACAGACATGACCAGGCCCGGATTAACACAGTGTAGTGCCCTAGGGTGACCACACTGTAAGTGCCCCCCCCCCCCCCCCCCCCATCCCATCCAAAACCTTATGTCTAAAAAAAACATATACCAAATAAGCAAGCCCAAGAATCAGATAAATTCAGCACCACAGAGACGCACAGCTCTGCGTTTTACTGCGTGATAAAACACGGAACAACAACGGTCATATGCTCATTATCCTCAAATTATGACCAGAAATGGATAAATATTAAGCCAACTGTTTAAAACAAACACAAACCAATGTAGAAGATGGATATTATGCGCAAACAGCAGGAAACTCTGTATATTCATGCAGTACCACTCCGATTTTTAGCTTGTGTATAAACGCGCACATCACGTTTAGGGTGACCAGACGTCCCGTTTTTCCCGGGTCCCGTATTTCAACTCAAATTTGAGTGTCCCGACTTATTATGAAAAAATCATGTTTTGTCCCGTATTTCATCGTTAATATATATATTTATATATTATAGTTTTCGTTGAATACGCGCACGACAGAGAGGCAGAGAGAGAGCGAGAGACCTTGCGTGTGTGTGCTAGAGTACGCATTAATTACACGCGCGCACGACCGAGAGAAGGAGAGCGCGAGAGACCTTGCGTGTGTGTGTTCCTACGCTTTAATACACACGCGTCATATTTTATATTTTCTCTGTATATATTGTATGTATCATTAACTGTTCATTTTGTATCTGCATCTCTTCCAGCAAAATAATACAGAACAACTATTTTAAAGGTTTAGTCATTCTCTAAATCATTTGGTGCCCCCCTATTGGCTGGTGCCCCAGGGCACTCGCCCAATCCCGTCTATGGATAATCCGGCCCTGGACATAACCAACTGTGCTTTTGCGAACTTTGTGTTTAATTGTTTAAGTGCAATAAGACTTGAAAGTTAACTTAGTTTAATACTCACGCAGCGCGCCTTTTGACAGCCAGCTTTCTGTGTGTGTGCTTCAGATGTGTGCACTCAGAAAACCATAAATTAGAAATTTAGCCTAAAAATGCATGCAAAAACTTTCATGATGATGAAGAACTGCAATATCATGTGAGTGAGGCAGCAGTAGAGATGATAATCAAAACCAAACAGATGTTTTAGTTTTTGGGCAGAGTATCCAAGGCATGAGCTGTAAAGGCTCCGCCCTCTTCTGGAAAGCAGGGCGGGGAGCAGCACCTCATTTGCATTTAAAGGGACATTAAGTAATAATTACTCCCATTTAGTGAAATTGCGGTGAAATTGTATTTTGCATTGAAACGAATTGTGCTCTCCAGCGCCTCGCGTTTTCAAATGCATGTGGCATCTATGGTAGCCGTTATGTACCAAAAAGCTATGACAGGATGTATTCTAAGAGCACTTCGTCGAGTTTTCCTTCGGGTGGACAGGTTTGTTATTTTAAACAAACTTCAAATTGACACAACGAACAAACGAATGTTACAGTATGATGTAATGAGTGTCAAAAACATGAAATATTGTAATTAGTAGTTATTCCTTGTTTACTCGTTATATTTTTTTGAAGTACGTGTATTGTTAGATATCATCATCAGATGATTCAACAGTAGGGAGAGCAAGAGGTAGAGGAAGAGGTAGAGGAAGAGGACAGAGAGGCAGTGGATCAGTGGGATCTAGGCGAGGAGGTGGACGACGAGGAAGAGGAGGAGATCGAGAGTCAATACAACGATGACAAAGATGCCCGGCAGCTACAAGAGACGATCTTGATAGAATTGAAAGTTGACTGTCGAGGAGAAAGCAGGCAACTTCAGCGCCTTATTTCCGCCATTAAAAATAAAAGTGACAAGCGCCTCTAACTGCTCTGCTCATTCGTTTCTGGTGCTTTCAGTTACGTCACGCTGGCTCTGAACGAAAACGCGTTGTGGAAACGCGTTGGCCTAGTACTTTTTGTCCCTCTCTGCTATTATAGTTTTTCAAGATGGCGGAACTACATGGAAGCCTCCGTGGACTTAACCGTCCCATGTATATAAATATAATAAATTCTTCGTTTACGAGGATAAATCAGATAATTGGTAGAGGTATTTGTACACCATTGGGGACATATTTATGAATAAAAATATTGATTTTAGATTATAAATTACCTAAAAAGTTACTTATAGTCCCTTTAAAGATACATGCACGAAAACAGCATGTTTTTCCTTCCACTCAAAAATGGGCATTTACATCATGATATAATAAATGATCTGTGGGGTATTTTGAGCTGGCACATTCTGTAAGTCATGACCTGATGATATTACATCTTGTAAAAAGAGGTGTAATAGGTCCCATTTAAATGTACTTTGTTTGACAATAATTACAAAGTGCACCTTTTAAAATTGTACTTTAAGGTGCTCTAAGTGATTTCAACCGTTTTTTAGGCCAAAACTATTTTTGTCACATACAGCAAACATCTCCTCACTATCCACTAGCTGCCTGTCCCCTAAACACACTGTAAAAAAACGCGGTCTCTGCAGACACCCCAGGCTCCACAAACGGCAACAAAAACAAACTGGGCTATCCCGCACAACGAAACATAACAAACTGTTCCAGCCAATAACCGACAAGTAGGATTTGGGGGTGGGTTTTGGGGGGTTAGTGCGCGGATGAGAAGGAGGGGGGGTCTAGCTAGCCTCCATTTTGTTTGACAATACTTTAAAAGTCAACAAGAAGTGACGTCACCCGACATCGCTTAGAGCACCTTTAAGTGTTATTTCATTAATATATTATTATATAATCTGGAAATATGTAGTTTTTGTTAAATGTGTTTTAAATATTTGAAGTACACTACAAGTGCACATTCAACACAATTTTCACATGGAAGAAGTAACATAAATTGGACTGATCTGATTCAGTTTGTCTCTGACTCAATGCAGTTGCAGAGCTTACAGTAGAGGAAGATTATCGTATATAGGCTATATTTTTTATAGGCTATATATCGTATATATAGGTAAGTAAGTAAACAGTGACAGAATTTTATGCCTGGTTTCGCAGACAAGGTTTAAGCCTAGTCCCAGACTAAATGCTTGAGTTGTCTTAACTGTAAGCAACTTGCAGTGACATATCTTAAAATGTGCCTGCGCCATTGTTTGTCTCAAGATGCACACCAGTAATGTTTTGTTCTAAGGCACATCAAAAATGCTAAATGTCCTAATTGAACTAAGGCCTAATCCTGGCTTAATCTAATTCCTGTCTATGAAACAAGGCCTTAATGTTTGGATGAATTATTCCCGTCTAATTGTATTCTTTTGTTTTTGTTTCAGTTTTTTTTTTCTTCTTTGCCTAATACCGTTCACCGACGCCAGGAGGCAATGTTTACATTGAGCATCTATATTAGCCTCTCGAATCTCGAATCCGTCCTGCATGCTTTTTCTCTCCACGACTTCTCACTTTTCCATTCCCTCCCTCTTTTCCTTTCTCTTACTGGGTGATGTACGCTCGGTTAGTCTCTGCAGATGTTACTGTAATGATGCAGAAGGCTCTCACACAATCAGACAGAACGGGAGAAAGAGCCGGGCGAAATTAGTCAAAATTACTTTGTCATTACCCTCCTCATTGCTCCTGTAAGTAGTCTGCATTTGCCCGCGATTAGATGAGAGTTGCACGTGTGGCATAATGTGGCTTTTCCCCAGCTAAACCTTTGATATTCACTGCTTTGAGATGTTTTTGTCTTTCTCTTGCTTTTATTCTGTTATTACTGCTCAGACTCTGAGGATGCTGATTGCAGAATAACAACATGTTCCAGAAGTGATGCGCAGCTGTACGTCAAACACAAACACACACATCCTGATACTCCCTAACCATTCCCAAGTTCCCTCTGTGCTCCGTTATGACATCTAGTGGGAGCTAATTATTGCATATTGGCTGATTAGTAAGGTGTGCTTCATTTAAATCTCTTTTATTTGTGTTTTTGTGAAAACATGCTTTTATTTTCTAAATCACAGCTCCTCTAGATCTGAGTCATAATCTACTGTGGTGCGTAGCTCCAGGGAGGAATTCTTGGGAAATCATTTAACGCCAGGCTTTTAAATCAACATGAAATAATATCCGCAGCCTTTTTTTACTTTTGTATTGTGGCATACTTTAAAAAAAAAGAGAGATAAATCTTGAAAAGTTGCCTGGGTGTAAAATGGGATGTTGCTTCAGTGGTGGAGCATGTGAAAAAGAAGTACACTTTATCATACTTTTAAAAAGAGTACTTATTTCGGAAATAATGTACTTTAAAAGAGTTTTTGTAATGTGCAAAAAAAAACACTTAACTGCATGTCAGTTGCAAAGTAACTTTTCCTCTTCGGTCCCCCTACTGGTTGGAAACGAAATTGTCCATTGCCGCTGTCGTAAATAATTCAGCCTACCGTCGCGCGCACGCTCATTGTTTATCCAGCACCGTCTTTAGAATGAACGATGTCCACAGACAAGGTAGAGTATATTACATGATTTCATGAAAGGATGATGTATTGCGACATCAGAAACGAAGAAAAACGAAATAATGACTATTGTAGTGCTTGACGTAAAGCAGTCGAATTTTGTAGTTCTTTTTGTGGTTGGGTTCCTACCCGAACCCCGAAGTTACATAGTGCCAGTAAAAGTGATAAAGACCCCGTCAGGCTCTGGCAGAAGTGCCTTTCACTCTCACACCACTGATAATAACATTATTTTAAGGTAAACAATGTTACATAGTGTTGCTTTAAATGAAAATGTGTTGTAGTTTAAGGGTACGTTTACACAACAACAATATGTTTAAAACAGAAAATGATCCCCATTCACACGGATCTGCGAAAACGACTAAAAACCCTGTATTCTTAGATGGCGATGAAAGTCTGTAGGCTGTGTATGACGTCATCGTCTTCAGAGATTCGCGTTTTTGCAGTTTACACAGAGACTTTCAATAACTTGCACTTTGAAACCCGTTTTCAAAAGTTTGCCTTTTTAGGCACCTAAAATGGCATTGTCGTCGTGTAAACGAATGGTCAAAATGAATAAAAAGTTTTGCGTTTTTAGTTGAAAAACGGTGTCGTGTAAACGAGTGCTTTTTGCAGATTCAAAACAATTAAACTTCTTTTTCACACGGCTTCACTGGCCATTCGTACACAATAAGACCAGACGTGTGTTTAAATAAAAAATGTATGTCGTTGACTTCAAATGTTAGATTTTAGCCTCCTTCTCACTTCCCAGGTTCCTCGAACAGTTCTAGATTAAAAAAAATATATCATGTCTCAAATGCTGCTTTCAGAGAACAATGGCTGTCAAACAGGAATGCGGTGATTGGTCTGGTCCCACTCTGTGACTATATGCCAGACTATGTGCCAGAAACACTTTAAGCTAAAAACACATGGATTTGAAAGAGTGCAGCTGGTATTACACAGGCACAAGTTCTACCTACATTTTCGGCTTCACTTGCAGGAATGATGGGATCGCTTTACACAGAGCTGTGGGAATGAAAAATGCAACCTCCTCACAAAGCGGTGCAATCAGAAACCTTGAAAGGTGGAAGCTGGTGGTGCCGGAGACACCGATATGAGCCTATGTCAATCCCTCACATGATAAAATGGCCAACTGAGTGAGTCTATGTGACCACGATACACAAATAGAAGTATTTTTCTGTCACCTGATACCCCGGACATGATTAAGATACTATGTGGTCAGTTTAGTGACGATACTGTAACTGTAGAGTTGCTTTATACTGTAAGTAGTCTGTGTGTTGAATAGAATAATACTGTACTGCATACTTTTAAACATTTGCAAGCTACAGCAGTATTTTTTTCCCATTCAAAATTAATGTGAGAAAATGTGAAACCCCACATAGAATGTGACACAAAATGTTGCAAACTATAGTAGCCTATCCTACAGCTGTTAATGAACTATTTTTAGGTAGCGCCACAAATTCTGGCTAATAATTATAAGCTGATCATTATTTTTATGCGGATAGTCGCTAAATGACAGATATTAACTGAAATACTTTATTAATAAAAAACAAAACACTTAAAATTAGTAGTTTTAGATGCTACATGTGAGATTGGGCATCACAACACTCTAATGTAATTTGCTAAAGATTACATTTATGGTATTAAATGGTATTGTGGCATTGAATATGGTAACACTATTTTAAAGCTTTACGTGAGAGCTAGTAAACAGAAATGGTATCAGAATGTAAAAATAGTGGAAATGTGCATGCAGAATTAAATATCTAGTACTGGGTGATACAGAATAATTTTAACCCTTAAAATAAAACATATTTTGCTAACTTTTGGAGCTTGGAAGAGTTCAGTTTAAACAGATTTTTAATACCATCATCACTGTCCTTATCAGAGCTCATTTCCCTTTACAATCAGCATCTGGCTCATATTCACGATCTCAAACATTCTCAAAATCAAGATTTTTTTTTTTGCTGACATCATCTTCACCAGATCCACCATCAAGTGACAGTGACTGTATGTAAGTGCTCAATACTGTCCTATATCTTAAAAATCCCAAAGTGCAGTGCCCTCAATGCATACTGAACCCACACTATCTTGAAAACCGCTTCAGAGCTGCATTCGAGGCTAAGCGTATCCCATCATGCATTATGTTCGGGATCTCACATGCCGAGTAAACATTGCACTGTAAGTTAAACTAATTAGATGTAATTTGGTAGTAAAACATAAAGTTTTTCACATGTTATTGTTGCAAAGATGAGTAGGGTATGTTTATTTTGTACAAGATTTGCAACTGCTTTTTTATCACTTAATTAGAAACACCACAATTTTAATATTGTGTCTTCTGTTAGAAACATAGCGACTACAGAACAGACATTTAGAAGTTTATTTTAAAATGCAAAGTATCGAAAATAAAAAAAAGCTCTGTAAACACTTGCATTTTTGCAAGACTATAAGTGTGTCCCATCGAGTAATCAAACTTGCCGTCTTTATGTCTATTGAACACTTGGGCCAAGTACAGGAAATATTTCATGCAAGTAGACAAGTGGTCGAGTGCAAAGACCGCAAGTGTGGGTATTTGGACAGGGCGTTAGTTGACACGTAGTTGCAAAGTTACTCTAAAGTGGACCATTGGAATAAACTGTTAACTGAAATTATTGTGCAGAGACATTAACCATACTGTATTAGTAATGGATAAAAATAGGAAATGTGAATTTGGTTTCTTTAAAACACTTTGTGTTCTCTCTCTCTATCTTTTTTTTTTGCCTTGATACTTTATTTTAAGCTCACATTAAATACTGTTTATAGCCTCTTGCCAGTCGTGTACTGTTATAATTAGCTTTGCTTTACAGCTTGAAGTCTCACAGTGAGTTACCATAACCACCTATTCCACTCTCAGACACCCTTTTCCCTCTTCCAAGTCAGCAGGGGTAGACAGCCGCTTGGAGAAAATGCAATGTGCTCTCTTTTACCCCAGCGGCGTCTCTCTCCAATAGTCCTGTTCGCCTTATATAGCACACGCTCCTCCCAAAATAACTTCCATTTCAGGCGAGTACAATGGTCGGAAGGAATCTCACCCATGCAGCCAAAAAAATTCCACGCCAAGCTTGTGTGCGTCATCCCAAAATTATCCCTCTGTGACGTCACAGCTCTGTGCCCTTGCATGGGCGGATGCAACGATGGGACTCATGCCAGCGCGAGTGTGCGAGGCTCGGACGCCTGGCGCAATGCCAGCTAGCGCTCTGTTTCCAAATGAAAAGGCACGCTGAGAAAGGAGGTGGTACTCGGAGAGATCAGTTACCGACAGATACCCAGTCGGTATCCGTGAGAGAATTCATGAATAGATGGATTTGGTTTACCACACGTGGTCATGAGATCACATCCCCGTTTTCACGGCTCAGTCAAGGGCAGGGTATTCGTGTCAGTGGCTCATCTGACGTATTGAATGGTTGTGATGTAACTGAGGCCCTTACTTTAACTCGTTCCCCATCAGGACTCAGCGGGGGCTTGGGTGTGTGTGTGTGTGTGTGTTGGGTTATGGATGTGCCCCCTAAGAATAGCGCTGATCACAGAGTAGCATCTCTTTTGCTCCCTGCCAGTTTTAAATTATTGACTGCAGATGCTGCCAGCCTCCCTAAGATCATTCTAGCCCCTCGAGCCAGGCAAATGGTGGCTAGGTTATTAAAAGCAAATCAAATTCCCCGGGATTGTTTCATCATCCTGTTACTTTTACTCCACGTATATACACTTTGGTGTACCTGTTTGAAGATAAGCTATATATTTGGCTTTGTACATGTGTTCACATTGGTGAATACATGTGTTTATCAGTAGAGGGTTGGGAATTGAAAATCGATTCCAATTCTGGAATCGGATACTTAAGGTCAGGAATCGGATACTTGTTATAAAATTAAAATGTCACTTATCGATTCCTTCCTGTGGCGCATTTTAATGTGGCTTAAAACCATTCAAGCAATAAGACGTGAAAGAGAACTCATAAAGTGCACAAATTCTGAAATGAGTTCTTTTTCGTGTCTTCTTGTGCTTTAAGACAAATACACACAAAATGTCAAAATATCCTCATAAACACAGCCGGATATGTCTTAAGTAAATGTAAACGGGTGAGAAAGAAAATGCACGTGTATTGTGAACCCAGAATTTTCATTTTGAAGTGAACTAATCCTTTAAAGTTACAGCAGACTTATAAACCTGCTGCTTTCTGTGTATAAAATAAATAAATGTATTTTCCAAGCATGACATATTTTATCAGATATTATATTATATTAATGTGGACCTTGGAGACAAAAAGGCTGAGAACCACTGTTGTGTTAATTACAATTATCTATCATTCAGTAACATTGACTAGAGATTTTGTATTTAGAAATATTTGCCCAATACCATCATTGGAAGGTTTTCTACAGCCCACTTCAAGTCCTCTCACAGCCCATCACAACAAAATCACTGTAAAAAAAAATCCCGTAAAAAAACGGCAAATCTCTGGCAGCAAAGTTTCCAGACGGATTCTGTAAAATTACAGCAAATAACCATTTCTCAAAATTACATGCAAAAACCGTAAAAATACAGAATTAACTTTACAGTCAAAATTGATTAAATTACAGTATATTACCGTTGATAATGGCTTATTAAACCGTGGAAAAACTGATAAATTATGTCAAATTACATTAAAAGACCGTAAAAATTGATTAAATTACAGTATATTACTGTTGATAATGGCCTATTAAACCGTGGAAAAACTGATAAATTATGTTAAATTACATTAAAAAGACAGTCAAAATTGATTAAATTACAGTATATTACTGTTGATAATGGCTTATTAAACCGTGGAAAAACTGATAAATTATGTCAAATTACATTAAAAAGTCATTTAACTTTCAGGATAAACTGTAAATTTAGGGTTTTATAAAGTTATTTTTATTATAGTCCTGTCTATCTACTGTCATTTGCTTTTAATATATAGTTTTTCTGTGTAAAATAACAATGAAATTATGTATAAAAATGCAATAAGTACATCAATTCAAATACAAATATTTGTATATTTACAGTTTTAATTTTTATTTTTACAGATCCAATTTCACAACTTGACCAATCCCTAATTAAGTACTTAATAATAGCAAGTTTTCAGTCAATTTCTGTTAAATTAACTAAATGTATAAGTACAGAATACCTGCATTTACAATTACAGTATTAATAATTGAACAAACACTGAACGTCAAGACACGTGATAGATAGGAAATACAAGCTTAGTATATAATTTAGAACATGTAAAAATATCCACATTAAAAGGCAATGGTTGTATACCTCATTACTCTAATATAATTTTTTTTTTTTTACATTTACAATTACATGTTCTCCAAAGTGACTTACCAATAACGATAACAATAGAAGCAACTAGAGCAGTGACAAGTCCCAGTTAGTCTAGCACAATAGCCTTCACATAGCAAGTTTTTTTTTTAACAAAGATTTAGTATTATTGGGTCAAGTGTTTACGAAAAAGATGGATCTTTAGCAGTTTCTTGAAAATGTGTTGGGCAGGTCATTCCACCAGCAGGAACAGTCCAGGTAAAGGTCTTTGAAACCATGAAAGTGATTTTGTGACTTTTTGGGATGATGGCACCACAAGGCGCCGTTCACTTGCAGAACACAAGCTTCTGGAGCACACATAGATCTAAAGTAGTGAGTTTAGGTATGGGGCTACCTTTAAAGACCACTCTTGCTGCAGCATCTGGATCAGTTGCAGAGGTTTGACTGATGCTGGAAGAGCTGCCAAGAGAGCATTACAATAGTCCAGTCTGGATAGAACAAGAGCTTAGACCAGGAGTTGTGCAGCTCCGATAGTATAATGATGTATTAGGCAAATCAGCAGAATCACACAGCAAGTATGGTTTGGCTGAAACCATAAGCAGTTCTGTCTTGGCAAGGTTGAGCTGAAGGTGAAGGTCATTAATCCAGCAAGAATGTTCCATCAGGTAGGCTGAGATGCGGGCAGCAACCGTCAGATCATCTGGCTGGAATGAAAGGTAATATGTGTCATTAAAGGGATAGTTCACTTTGAAATTAATTTTTGATATGTTTTAGCTTACCTCCAGTGCATCCAAGATGTAGGTGTCTTTGTTTCCACAGTATCTTCAATTTTGATAATTTTAGGTAAAACCGTTGTTGTCTGTCAGTCATACAATAGAGGTGAAGGGGATCCACCTCAAAGAGCATTAAAAATTAAACATTATTTAATGAATCGTAAATGTAAGTACACATTGATGCCCTAAGACACGAAACGAGGGGTTTTTGTGAGAAAACGAACAGTATTTATATCTTTTTTACCTCGTGTAAGCATATCCACGTCCAACTGATCTGAGAGCAGGGCGCTTCGGTCTGCGCATGCGTACGGCGTTCGCGCCCGGAAGGGCTCCCTCGCGCGTGTTTACGTCAAGAGAACGTCTATATGTTGGTATATAGAAATCGTCTTCCATTGCGATCCTGTATATCTAAATATGTTTAGATCTTCACAGTGTAAGGTAAAACTTCCGAAATCTCTGCGTAAACAATGAGTGACGTAAACACGCGCGAGGGAGCCCTTCCGGGGCATTCCGGCGAACGCCGTACGCATGCGCAGACCGAAGCGCCCTGCTCTCAGATCAGTTGGACGTGGATATGCTTACACGAGGTAAAAAAGA
The DNA here is from genome assembly GCA_036326025.1 of Chrosomus eos. Taxonomy (NCBI): domain Eukaryota; kingdom Metazoa; phylum Chordata; class Actinopteri; order Cypriniformes; family Leuciscidae; genus Chrosomus; species Chrosomus eos. The sequence goes on from CM070818.1 coordinate 54,311,436, forward strand.
TATAAATACTGTTCGTTTTCTCACAAAAACCCCTCGTTTCGTGTCTTAGGGCATCAATGTGTACTTACATTTACGATTCATTAAATAATGTTTAATTTTTAATGCTCTTTGAGGTGGTTCCCCTTCACCTCCATTGTATGACTGACAGACAACAACGGTTTTACCTAAAATTATCAAAATTGAAGATACTGTGGAAACAAAGACACCTACATCTTGGATGCACTGGAGGTAAGCTAAAACATATCAAAAATTAATTTCAAAGTGAACTATCCCTTTAAGATAGTAGGAAAAGCTATGTTTCTAAAAGACAGAGGCTGAGCCTTGTTACAAAAAAAAAAAAAAAAATTTATGGGTGGAATCTAACACAATCATGGTCTTACTGTAGCAAAACTAAACATTGTGCACACTTTTAATGCAATCATATGGAATCAGAAGACTGTGTGTATTTTTATTTATTTAAATTTTTAAAAAAATATTCCCATACCTTGTTTGCCATGATCATCTCCTTTCCATATGACCTGAAATCACAACAAAATAAGTTATTTTAAAACTCAGTATTACCTTTACACATGTCAGAATATGTTCCATTGAGACAATGCAAAACCTCAACTGACTATGATCTGGAAGCTGAGCAGGAAAGGCTAACAGTAATGTTTTGCACTGCCATGTGATTTTAGCTACATTTATATAAAGTAAAAATTAATATGATTTACTGTGACCTAGCTGCATCAGTTCTAGGCTTTACCGATCTTTATCAACAAGTAATGTTAAAGTTACAGAACTGAATTCTATTTCTTAACGGTCTTGATAGATTTATTCACATTAGCTAACCATTACGAAAATTAGCCATGGTTTAACTAAAAATAAAAAAAACGGTAGGCCTATTTTTAGTAAAACTGGTTATTAAAATGGTAATAAATCCGTAAAAAAACATGGTTACTACAATTTTAGTAAGTTATAATAAAACCAAGGATGTTTTTAAGAGAGGAGGCATAAAAAAAGTATACTAAAGCTTGTTTAAGGTCTTTAGAGATGTGTATTCAACTGATCTTGCTTAAAACAGATGGACAATTGAAAGACGCATGCTGCAGTATTTTGCTCTCCAGCTCTCGACGCAGGTTATGACTGAAAATTTGATTTAAGAATGATAACGTTAGCTTGGAAACTGTCAACTTAACACAAATGTAATATAAAATTTCATTCACACATGTAGTATGAGACTCTTACCTCAGCCGGTGATCGGTTGACATGATGTCCGCTGTGACGAACCAGGCTCACTGAAAAAGGGCGCGTTATTTCCGAACGGACTGACTGACACTCGGGCTATAACTCATGCTATAGCTAGCTATAACTATAGCTCCTGCTCACGGCTGCTCCTGACGAATACGATTAGCTTTGAACCACCGTGATGATGATCACAATCCACTTCACGAGCGTAGACTGAATTCAAATCTCCCGCTTGTCCTTGACACAGATTCAAACTTGACGACAGATCTGATCAGCTAACCGTTATGGGCGTGACTAAGCAACGGAAGAGTAATGGCAGATCATTTGAATCTGCGTCATCCCGCGCGCGCGCGCGCGCGCACACACACGCACACACACACACACAGTCACGCGCACACAAAGCCACGCAATGTGCAGCAACGCAGATTTAAAAAAAATATTCATAAAATATACATGAAATTAGGAGAGAATAATACAAATGATGATCACAATGAGCATCTATTTGCAAGACAAGATTCAAAGACTAATGATTCAATTGTCCTGCGTACTGCTACTGTACAAACTGGTACAAACACTAGCTTATTGAACCATTATAGTCTTTTAATCTTGTTATTATTTAACCTTAAAACTCACTTTAACCCCCATGCTTAATTATCTTCAAGGAAAACATGTTAAATAACTGCTGATTTCTGCAGTTATACCTTATTTTCTTTGTTTTCTAATTTCACAGAAAAAATCTGTAAATTACTTAATATTTTATGTAAAATTACACATAACCCTGTAAAAATACAGAAAATTTCCTTTAAAAAAAAACGCAAAATTCATGTAAAACCAAAATACAAGCAATTACCTGTAAATTTAATGGTGGACCTTTAAATTACAGCAAATATCAGTAAAATAACAGGCATTCACTGTATAATGACAAAACGGCAAAATTCTGTAAAAAAATACAGACTTTTACCTGTAAATTTACATTTTTTTCTTACAGTGTACATGCCAGGTCTCGTTCATTTTCATACTGTTATATTCACTTTGGTGAAATGTCAATCCAGTATGTATGTTAGGAAAAAACACATCTTTCCTTTCCTTTTCCCCCCACAGCACTGTATCCCATACATTTGTTGAATAGAGTTAGGCCAAGTTTTTCCAGCTGTAGTACTGAAATGGCAAACTAGATTTTTAAATTTTCTGAAGAAAAACTGTTGGCGCCGGTTGACCTGTCCTAGGATAAACAATCAAGTATACAGCTCAACTCAAGCACTAATGGTGAATAGAATGACTTTTAGAAGTTTAGAACAAACCAACTCTAGCCATGAGAAACAGTAACAGTAATGCTAGCGTGTGCAAACACTAATTTAGAAAGCAGTTACAGCAGTCGGGATTGACCGGCAATGACAGCTTAGCACATCTTGAGGTCATCTTGATCATTAAAAATGGGAGTAAAACTCGTCAGCAAGGAAGGTCTAACCTCCATTCTTCATTTTACTCACAGCCTTAGTGGTAAATCAAATGTCTCTTATCACAGAGGCTGAACAATGGAACATTCAAACTGTTCAACAGGGTTTAAGAGAGATAATAACAGGGAATCTATCCATTTATTTTGCTCTAATATGGCAACTGTGTCAGCAGCTTTTACTTGTCAGAGCAAAGTTTGAGAAAACAAGGCATTTTAATGTGAAGTAGCACACAGTAGCTCCTATCACTTTAATGGTTTTGTCTCTTACTGGCTTGATTTTAAAGTCAATATAAAGGATTTTCACATTGTAACCTTTATTGCAAAAATGCTCTTTTACAAGGTTCTATTGAAGTTCAACGTTTAGTTTTATTTGTGTTTACTGGTTCAAAGTGCCTGTTTTAAAACTGTCCCTTGCCTGGAGAAATGTTCTTTTTAGTTTTCACATCTTGCCTCTTGATCTCAGTGCAGGTAAACAAACCGTTTTCAAGCCTTAGGTTTTTTTTTTAAATGTTCATCCAAACCAGAGTTAGAGGGATCCCTAAGTATATTACAGATAGATGGATGGATGGATGGATAGATATTCACACGACAGATATTATAATCAAATTAGTAATTTAGTTTGATTTAGTTATATTAGTCAACACATCAAAATAAATATTTCCTTATTGATCATAATGATTTAAAATGATTTTTTTTGTTGACATTATTACAAGGTACATTCTTAAAGGGATAGTTCACACAAAAATGAAAATTCTATCATTAATTACTCACCCTAATGTCGTTCCAAACCTTTAAGACTTTCGTTCATCTTTGGAACACAATTGAAGATCTTTTTGTTGAAATTGAGTGGGATTTCATGTGTTGCGTGATATCTCTGCGCCCAAGTAGCAGTGCTTCGCCTGTGCTTCCCCCTAATATAGTCCCAAGTCAATATCTGCCTAGGAAATCGCCTAGTGTTCATTTGCATCGCTATTTGTACTCGTTGTGAATACGCAGGCCACAAGAAGTAATTAAGTGGGTTTGTTTATTTTTTTTAATCACTTTTACTCAGGACATGCTTACTGGCAACAAAGGATTCCATTCATTGTGCTAAGCTAAGCTAGCGCCGACCCTGTCAAACTAAAACAATGCATGCACTGAGACAAAAATGCATTTGCACACATATCTAAATGTAGGAAAGAATGTGAATAAGCCCTATTTCAAAAAAAGGTGGAGTGTTCCTTTAAGTAAATAAACTTGCTTAATTGAAAAAATGTAATTATGTAGAATGGTTGTTTATTATGTAAAAAAGGTGGCGGATTTCCTTACTTTTTTAAGTTAAGTCAACTGATCACTTTTTAGAGTGTACATGTAGTTAATATACTCAGTACTTAAATTTATAATTACAGTGTAACAAAGATACATTAAAGTGTAACCACCTTTTATTTCATTAATATTATATTATCTGTAACTATTTTTACATTTTTTTTAAATATACTTTTAAAGATTTGAAGTACACTACAAGTCCACATAATTAGTACACTTATTTTTCACAAGGGTGAATATCCATTTTATCTCAAGTTAATCTCTATTTCTATCTATCTCTATTTAAAAAGAAAAAAAACATGCAAAAATGTTTCCTTTTGACTACTGTAAGGTACATTAAATATGTGAATTGTATATGTATATGTACATGTACATGTCAGTGTGTTATTTCAGAAGTTCTTCATCACTTGCTCTTTCCCTGTCACTCCTGCACAGACAGATTGAGGGCACTCGCTTTGACAGTGGGACAGCGATGACTGATACTATGACCACAGCCTGTCACCACTGAACCCAGTGCCTCATAAACCACATGAATAGTGCTTTCTTATGGAGGAATGTTAAAGTAATAGTTCATCATTTACTCACCATTGTTTCTGCTCAACACAAAAGAAGATATTTTGAAGAATGTTGGTAACCAGACAGTTGATGGATCACATTGACTTCCATAGTAGGAAAAACATATATACTATCAACATTCAGTTTACACTTTACAGGATTTTTCTCCATATAATGGATTTCAATGGGAACCAAACGGTTTTATAAGTTTTATAAGCACAAATGCTCGCCTTCCTCTGTTCTGTGATGCACGTTCGTGACGTCACGTAATACGCAATTACGTTGAAAAGGTCTCACAGAACAGAGTCATCACAGAACAGAGCAAGGCGAGCATTTGTGCTTATAAAACTTTAACTTTTTTATTTATTTTTGAAATGACTGATCGTTTCGCTAGATAAGACCCATATTCATCGTCTGAAGCTGCACTGAATCTGTCATTTGGACCTTGAACCGTTTGGGTCCCATTGAAGTCCATTATATGGAGAAAAATCCTGGAATGTATTCATCAAAATCCTTAATTTCTTTTCGACTGAAGAAAGAAAGACATGGACATCTTGGATGACATGGGGTTGAGTAAATTATCAGCAAAAGTTTTTTTAAAAAGTGAACTAATCCTTTAAGGGTGGGGTATGTGATTTGGAAAACAACCAGCAGATTTTGAAAATACACAATTCAAATGGTCCTACCTTCTTTCCTCCAACGCTGGCCCTGACTCCACCCATTCAAAGAACATGGACATGCAATCAAGCTTTGAGTATACGCACGAAGGGGGTCAAGCGCGTTGGGGGCAGGGGGGTATTGTACGACCGTTTGATTGACTAACTTACTGTCCAATGATTCTAGGTAGTCCTGCCCGTTCCACAGATGATTAAATTGCTTAATTTTCATTTCAGTGCTTCTAACTCAGTGGCTGTAAGTGGATTAGGAATAGGATTTCAAGTTATTTTGAAAAAAAAATGGACAAAAAAGAGAATCACATACCCCACCTTTAAGTATATACTTTTTAAATATATATATATATATATATATATATATATATATATATATATATATATATATATATATATATATATATATATATATATATATATATATATATATATATATATATGATTATGATAACATATGATTTTTTTTAGTATGCTTAACTGTACTTCTTTCTCAGAAGGGAATATATAAAAAACAGAGTTAAATTATTCGTTTTTATTTCAGGCCACAGAAAAAAATCTCTACTTTTGAGCCCTGCAATGGATCACACCAAGGAAAACTCATGATGTAAACATTAAATAATTGTACATTTATAACAATATTTAGCACATATAGAATCAAATTGTTCGTTATCTATAAATTGTTGTAAATCTATAAATGGGTTATATGGGTAATAAGAGATGTGTTTATTATTTTATAAGACAGGCTACAGAGAGGCAGGTAAATAGTCTAATATCAAAGACTGGTTTTGATGGGAGCTTTTGAATGAGCTGAATTGACTAGATCTAACGCTGAGGTTCTGTGACTGAAGCATCATGAAATATTTATGTCCCTCATAATTTTTAGGTGGCCATATTCCAGTCATTTCAAGGAAACTAAATGGAGAACCACAGAACATAATGCATTCTTATGACTCTGAGCCTTCTTTATGCATGGTTGTACCCATTTTTATATAATGCTACTCGATGCTCGATATTAAGCTAGAGGATTGTTTTTTTTATCATCTCGGGTCAGAATGAAAACATCTCACGAATACAGCCATTTTTTTTTACCGACCACATTGTAGAACATGCATTGTGGATCTATTCACAATTCACAATACTTGCATGCTCGTGCCAATCTGCCAACAATCCTGCAGCCGGTGTGCCAAAACCTACAGGAAACCCAATATGGGCCATGCTGAGTGTAGTTTATCTTCACAAATAATTGTTGCGAGGAAATAGGAAAAAGCCGCAGTGTGAGTCAAAGGAACTCGAAATAAACATTGCAGGTATGGGGTATGTGCTGTGGTGCTGGTGTATTAGAATAACAGTGCCAGCTTGAGTAGACTGTGATTGCCACTGCCCAATACGATATATATCAGCAGGAATTACGACTCTGAGCATTTCACTGCCAGTGGAACATATATTCTAGAAATACCTGTATATGGAGAGTGCTGCATCTTCATGGACTGCATGATTTGGCCCTTAGCATCTTTAGTGACCAGCTACATTTTCATGTGGCCAGGGGCCAGTACCATGATGGTAGTTGAACAAACTCAGGGTTACAGGATTAGTTTTGAGTTGAGGAAACCAAAGCAGTCTGATCAGACTTTGTTGGTACCATGACGCTGATCATCAACTTTCTCTGTCAACTCAGGCTTAGATCCGAGTTTAGGTGTGACATCAGTAGCGAACAACCAATCACATGCTGTGGAACAGTGAAACTGCGATTTAATTCTCATGAGAGAAGCAGCACGATTCACTTCTCTCTTCTGCAGAATATTAAGAGATTGAAAAATATTAAGAATTTAAACAAATTTACACAGCAAGAAGAAAAGAGCTGTCTACTGTATGTAATTAAAATTAAAAATAATGCTTCATCAGTGCACTGTGCAAGTAAAAGTTGTGAAGTTAGTTTAAATAGTTGATACAGGTATAGAGAGAACTGAATATTTAAGCTCATTTATTAATATTTATTAAGCTTATTTATATTACCTTTATATTAGTGCTGGGCAACGACTAATCGGGATTAATCGCATCCAAAATAAAAGTTTGTGTTTAGTTGTATAGTTGTTTTGTATATATACATGTATATATTTAAGAAATATTTGCATGTATATATATATATATATACACATAATTTATATTATATATGGATGGATGTGATAAATTACGATTCATTGTTGCCCAGCACTTATATATTTATATTAATTTAAACTAATAATGATTGATAAACAAAACAATTACATGTGTAACTGATTAAGGGTATAATAATAACGACATAATATCAAATTTTACAAAATCATTATTATGAATAAGCATTGCTAAAAGCCAGACAATTTGGTCTTTAAATTCACTTGCTATGCAGTTTAATTTTGGAGTAGAAACAGGGGGATGGACTCCATCCGTCCATCCATCCTTCCATCCATCCGTCCGTCCGTCCATCCATCCATCCATCCATCCATCCATCCATCCATCCATCCATCCATCCATCCATCCATCCATCCATCCATCCATCCATCCATCCATCCATCCATCCATCCATCCATCCATCCATCTGGTTGTTTTCAAAGTGCCTGTTAATAGACGAATAACGGCATTTAGTTATCCCAGCTTTCAAGCTTATAACAGTTTTCAGAATATTCTTCTCCTGCAGTTTCTTGTGATCACTCGATTATGCCTAATGACCTAATTTCCTCAATCAATGACTTTCCCCAACATCACAAAAACCGCTGTGAATATTCTTTACCCTGAAGCTTAACATTGAATGAAAATACACAGCAATGCGGTTTTTAAAGTCATTTCCCCCTCTGTGATCTTCAACAGTGATATTAGTCTTTTGAAAGCTGCATTGGTTATATAGGGGAGTCTGCAGACTCTGTAAAGCGTAAAGGCCTGAATATAATGCAGAGGAAAAGTTTAGAAGGTAAAACCTATTTTGTCTGATCATCCACCCCGTAGCTATTTCTTCATTTCCAGCTCCACACCAATCTGTTTTGGTTGAGTCACGTCGCACCCCCCGCCGCTCGCTCGCTGAACGCTGACCGCTTGCTGCGACACACTACTGCTAATCTAGCCGAGCAGCGCAAAAACAAAGCGGACCTGAATGCCTGTGTGCTGAGGTATTAGCATCTGAGCTCCGAGGCACAGCAGTAAAAGCTTTTGACAGCTCACTGCACCCGTATGGCAGTACGCAGAGAAAATACCACTGTTGACATTTCAGCGGCTTGCCTCTCCCTGTAAACGCTGAGCATCCACATTAGTGTGCTTGCATCATTAGAGAGGGTTTTCTAGATCTCATATGAGCTCTGGGATGTTCTTCGATCTCTGGGATGTTCAGAAGAAGGTTGGATTGGGAGGATCTGCTATAATCCGGGCTTGAGCATTGAGTTGATTTGTAGGCCAGAGATTAACTCAACATGACTCCATACAGTCATTTGTTGTGGATGGAATCAGGCAATGAGCCGAAGCTGCTCATGAGTTGTCCTTTTTGTACAAAATTACCCAATTGGTATTAATGGTTAAGGTGTGAATGATAGAACGTACTCACATGTCTCATATTTTGGGTTAAAAGTAGCCTGGGAAAACCCAGACAACTTCTGGCAAATTTAGATTTGCTCTGAAAGTTAGTCTGGCAAAGAGCTCAGTCAATTCCATTTCCAGTCCGCAGAAATCGCGGCACCAATCAGAATTGTTGGGGCGGGCTTTACACGATGACGACAGCGCTGGGATTTTGAAGCAGATACATTACAAAGATGGATGTCGCCGTCTAACATCACTCGTTCGAATCAGCTATCGCGTCTGTTTTAAGCGATTTAAAAAATTCCTTTTCGTTATAACCCGAGCAAAGTACAACACTCAAAGCCTTCATGTCTAAAAAATATGTTATCGCTGTCTTACCGACTGGATTCGGCAACAGTCTGATAGACCAGTGTGGCGAGCAGGACGATCGAGGCCGAGGGACATGAGAGAACGGCGTGACTGAGGGCTTTCACGGAGGAGCGGAAGCATAAAAGGAGAAGCGACGACGGTGAAGATCGAGAGAGGACAGGCCTGAATTTTATTTGATGTTTTGTTTTATTATGTGGGACCGTGAGGGACTTTGTATTTGTTTTATTTTGTCATTAAAATGTGTGAATGTTCGCCGGTTTACGCCTCCTCCTTCCCATAACAACGAGCCCCGTTGGTCAATACTAAACGAATGGGTGGGTCTTAGCCAATTGCGCCAAGAGGCATTTGAGGGACGTCCGTTGGTGACGCCCCTTTGGAAATGATTTGTCTATGGAGCTTTGCCAGACCCTAACTCAGTTTCAACTGAGAAGGGTCTGGTTTTAACCAGGTTAAAAGGTTAGTTCACCCAAAAATGAAGATTCTTGTCATGCATTACTCACCCTCATGTTGTTCCAAACCCATACGACTTTCATTCATCTCTTTAGAACACAAATGAAGATCTTTTTTAATGAAATCTGGGATTTCTTTTTCTCCATTGACAGTCTACGCAACTACCACTTTCAAGCCCCAGAAAGGTTGTAAAGATGTCATTAAAGTAACACTATGTAACATTGTTTACCTTAAAATAATGTTTCCAAAATCGTATCAGTGGTTCATCAAGTTGTAACAGGGCACTTCTGCCAGAGCCTGACGGGATCTGTGTCGCTTTTACTGGCACTATGTAACTTCGGGGTTTGGGTAGGAACCCGACCACAAAAAGAACTACAAAATTCGACTGCTTTACGTCAAGCGCTACAATAGTAATTATTTCGTTTTTCTTCATTTCTGATGTCACAATACATCATCCTTTCATGAAATCATGTAACATACTCTACCTTGTCTGTGGACATCGTTCATTCTGAAGCCGGTGCTGGATAAACAGCGAGCGTGCGTGCGACGTTAGGCTAAATTATTTACGACAGCGGCAATGGACAATTTTGTTTCCAACCAGTAGGGCGACCGAACAGGAACAGTTACTTGGTGTTGCTTTAAAGTAATCCATGTGACTCCAGTTGTTTAACCCTTAATTTTACGAAGCAACGCAAATGCTTTGTTTGCGTAAAAAACAACAACATAATCTACTACTTTATTTCCAAAATATGTTTGCGCGACCAATACTCTGTATTTTAAACTTTAAAATAGTCTCACGTGAGAAATTTTTTTATGTCCTCTAACGAAAAAAAGGAGACGCCAGTTGCTTTCATGTCCACTGTGGCCGTTAATAAGCAAAACCTCGGCAAAAAAAGAAGAGCAAACATGAACGAATGGAAGGACAGAGCAAGCACTTATACTGTTATTCCACATTAACTGGACATACACACGTTCTTCCACATTCCAGAAATGTAACTTTTTATTTTTAAGATTGACACTGAAACATCTTTTCTCATTAGAATTGGGAAGCTTTTGTTGTCTATCTTCAAGTAAAATTAAAATATAATGTTCACAGTCCAAATAAAAAAAAAAATATTATTCAAAATTAGAAAATATGCACTTATGGTTCCTCGTCTCAAGGCCTCAATTATGATTTTACTGTATTTTCTATCAAACAATGCAGCCTTGGTGAGCATAAGATACTTCTTTCAGAAACATTAAAACAACATAATTATTCCAAACTTTTTCTTTATCCGTGGAACACAATTTATTTAGAAGAAAAATGTATTCTGTTTATCACGAAGCTATCGAATTAGACTATATTGCACAAGAAGTACTTGGCTGTAGTTATTCGGCCTGTGTCAATAGACACACACTCTTGAGGGAAGGCAGCTGGTGTTTGCCACAGAAACAAAGCCCCAAGCCCTTCCGCACAACAGAAGAGGTGAAATAAGACAAGAAAGGCCTATTAGTTCCTCTGTCAACATGCATCTCTCCCTCTCCACCTCAATTTGTTGCCAACTGAAATATTGACTTGCTGCTGTCAATGTACATTCAGCCTATCATCAACTGCAGCATTCCAGGAAATATTTTGACAACCCCCCCCCCCCCCCCCCATCTATACCAGTGGTATTTTTTTATTTGATAAATTGAATGCTTAATGCTTTTGCACTTTTTTCTGTTCAGAAAATAAAGAGAAAATTGCAAAACTGCACTATTTATTGAAAAACATATAACGTTGTCAGTAGGCCTGCATTGTACTGCTATTTTATGACTTGCGAATATAATGTAATGTAATACAAAAGACCTTTAATTCAAATCTCAATTCAAATCCCATGCTACTGAATTATCTGAAAAAAAATCTTAATTTAAATACATTTTATTTTAGCATTATTTATTTATTTAGTATATAACTAACTCTAAGCCAAACCTTAACTTCGCCGCTCTCTTCATCTTTACCTTAACCCTATAAGTAAGTACATCTAGTTAATTAATATTACTCAGTACTTATTTGTGTAATTACACTGTAACAATGACACCTTTTGTTTTAGTAATTTTATGTGCATTTGTCAATTTTATTAGACAAAAATATATTAACACATATATTTCTTTATAGCTTGAATTACTTTTTTAGTTTGATTAATTTTAGTGTCAAGGCAACATTTGTAATTTTAAGTTTATCATCTAATATTTATTTTACTCGGTTTCACTTTATTTTAAGGTGTCATTGTTTAGCCTACATTTACACTTATGCATTTGGCAGATGCTTTTATCCAAAGCAACTTACATTGCATTTCAAGGTACACATAGGGCTGTCGTGATATCCGCAATATTGTAATACCGCGCTACTGACGGAGGAATGCAAGTAACCGTAGAACCGTTTTCTTTTTTCATAAGGCTATACCCTTCTTGTTTTGAACTTCGTGCATGTGTCTTAATTGTTAAATAAGTTATGATACCAAGACTCTTTATGGTGATTTGTACAGAGACTTTGTAGATTTGCACATATACACAGATTTGCATATATTCGTGAAAAGGTTGCCGTGTCCAAGGAAAGCAAAATTCTTATTCTTATCAGTTCTTGCCTTCCCTGGGAATCAAACCCTTGACCTTGGCGTTGCAAGCGCCAACACTCTACAGTTTGAGCTAGGAAAGCATTGTTACAGTGTAATTATACATTTTAAACACTTGAGTAATATTAATGAACTACATGTACTCACTATAGGGTTAGGGTAGGATTTGCTTGAGGGTTAGTTGCATGTAATTATGCATAATTTACTGTTATTACTATGGTAAGTACATGTAGCATATCTAACAAAGACACTGTAAACAGGGTTCTCTTACGAGAGTATCTCTCGTACTGCGTAATATCTTACGCTATGGGGAAAACTCTTTTCCTCGAGATATTGAAGCCAAAAATTATCCTTAATTTTTAAAAATGTAAAACGCTTTGCAGCAGCAAGCAGACAAGGGCGAGACAGCTCGCGCGCCCATTGGCTGCCTTGCTGGAAAAGCTGCAGCCTATCGAGTGAGGCACTGCGTGACGTAATGACAAATGGGGGCGCTTCGCGCCCATTTCGTCATGTCCCGCCAGTAGAGGCGTGGTCTCGCCCTATAAATACCCCCTCGATAGCTGTATTTCCTCTGATTTTTCTACTCTTCACGCGAAGCTCACGCATCGCTGGATCCAGAGTGAGAAGCCGCGCCGTTGACTTGTAGCCTTCTCAGCGGGACGTGCCATCTTCTGAAGTCGCTGGCCCAGCCGCCTTCAACCGCCGTACCTGCTGCGCTTTCCGGCGTACTATATCCTTTACTCTGCTAAGTGTGTGTGTTTGCTTACGTGACGCAACACCCATTTTCTACTGTTCTAAAAGAAGTGCGTCTTTTTAAAGATGCCTTTCTGTGGCTCGTGCCGCTCCCAACTCAGTGATGAGGACCGTCACGTCATCTGTGTGTCCTGCCTGGGTCATGAGCACGCGGCTATCGCGCTCGCGGATGGTGGATGCCCGCACTGCGAACTTCTGCCCATGGTGACTCTGAGGACTCGCCTGGCGTCGTTCTCTGAGCCCGCGTCCCAGCCTTCTGTGCCGCGCCGCAAGAAGCATCGCGCCCAGCGCGCTCCCGAGCCTTCTCCAGCCCGCCAAAGCTCGCCGGTTCGCCCGCCTGCTTCGCCGGCTTCACTTGAGTCGCTCCCGGACGGACAGCGCCCGCCGTCTGCCGCCGCTTCCGCTCCCGAGTTGGACGAACCTGCTGAGGTATGCTCTCTTGTGGCTTCTGATAGCGAGGATTGGGCGAGCTCTGTGGACCTCCCCCCCGCTGACGTGTCTAGCCAACCCTCTGGAAAGAGACCCGGCATTGAGGCTGAGCTGATGCGTCTGCTCACCCAGGCTGTGGAGTGCATCGGCCTCGAGTGGGAGGCGCCTACGTTGCCGCCGCGCAACAGACTCGACGGGCGCTTTCTCAAAAAGGACGAAGCCCCGTCTAGGTCTAGGGCCGCCCCCTTCCTCCCTGAGCTCCACGACGAAGTCGCCAAGTCATGGACCGCCCCTTTCTCCGCCAGGCTGCGCACTTCCACCTCTGCGGCTTTTTCCTCTGTCGTCGGCGCGGGAGATAAAGGATATCTCTCCATTCCTCCTGTGGAGGCGGCGGTCGCGTCGCATCTCTGCCCGCCCTCTGCGGGACGGCGCGCGCAGACGACGCTTCCTTCCAAAGCCTGCCGGGTGACGTCATCGCTGCACGGGCGCGCTTACACAGCCGCTGGACAGGCGGTCTCAGCGCTGCATACTATGGCGATCTTGCAGATTTACCAGGCTGACCTTCTCCTTAAATTGGACGAGGAAGGGCCGGGTGCTGTCAGTGTGGCGGATTTACGAGGCGCTACGGACCTTGCTCTACACGCCGCTAAAGCCGCTGCTCAGGCCATGGGGCGGAATATGGCCTCTCTCACCGTTGCTGAGAGACATCTGTGGTTGACGCTGTCTGAGATGACGGAAGCTGAGCGCTCTGTATTCCTCGACGCGCCCATCTCCCCTGCGGGCCTCTTCGGATCTGCCGTCAAAGATTTCGCGGACAGATATTCTGAGGTGCAGAAGACTTCGCAGGCCATGAAGCACTTCCTCCCGAAGCGCTCAAGCTCCGCTGCAGGTCGCTCTAAGCAGCCATCTGCTCGCAGCTCGCAGCCTCGGCCTGCATCGCCCGCAGCCGCCGCTACACAGCGCCGCCAGGCCCGGGATCAGAGACCGCGCTCTCGCTCTGCTGGACGCCGCTCCGCTCAGCGCGGGCCCCGGCCGAAGATTGAGCTCAAGCCCGAGGCCTCGAAGCTTTCCTAGCCACTCTAGGAAAGCGACGGTGTTCGGATCCCGCTGCGGCCGGTTCCCCACCGAAACGATTCGCTCGTTCAGTTCCTTGCGATGTGACTGTGCCAGTGTATTTAGCAGCGAAGCAGCCGGTGTCTCAGCCCGCTTGCCTGCACACAAAAGCCGTTTTTATGGCTACCCAGATAAATCCAATAAAGAGTGTATTTTCTGGTATACCGGCCACGGCCGATGGTGTTATGAGTGTTGTAAGAATGCCCACGCCCCAGTGCCCATTCCCACACCCAGACACAGCCCGCCACGGTGCAAGGCTAGCACACATAAATCTGACTCAGGTCGATTGTGCAGACAATGTAGTGAATGCGCCCATACAATGCCCGCTCACGCTACATGCCGCGTGTCCCTTGGTTTCTGTAAAAACGAAACCAACACACAGTCTATCGGCTCCGACCGAAAGCGTGTACAGTGCAGTAGATGTGCCCGTAAGTTTGCGCCCACATCCCTCCGCAAGCACGCCGAATCCTACGGGATTCGCCCCGCTCACTCTCGCTGTGCGTCCCGCCATAGAGAATTTGAGCGCGGCCAGGCTGCCCGCTGTGTTCAGCGCGCCCCCCGCCTCGAACGCTGTAAACACGGCGTTGTGTTCCCAGGGTACCGGGGCTCTCGAGCCGTTGCCTGGTCACGGCCAGAGCCCGGTCTGCATTCTACCTCTAGCTATTCACGCAGAAGCGTGGTCAAAGCTACCCGGGGTATCAGACTGGGTGCTGAACACTATAAAGAGAGGCTACTCGCTACAATTCGCACGACGTCCCCGCCGTTATACGGCGCGCGTCGAGACTACGGTGAGAAACGAAGTATCTCATCTACTTCGAGCCGAGATAGCGAAACTGTTGAGCAAAGGGGCCATAGAGCCCCTTTCTCAGGCTCAGAGCGAAGGGGGCTTATACAGCAGATATTTTCTGGTACCGAAAAAAGATGGGGGCTTCAGACCCATTCTAGATCTGAGACAGCTGAACAAAGCGCTTGTGAAGCGCCAGTTCAGGATGCTTACGACCAGGAGAATCCTCGCGCAAGTGCGCCAAGGGGACTGGTTTATGTCAATAGATCTGAAAGACGCCTATTTCCAATAAAAATAGCGTCCCATCACAGGCGATTCTTGAGATTCGCGTTCGAGAGCCAGGCATATCAATACACAGTCCTGCCGTTCGGCCTGTCCTTGGCACCCCGTACATTTACGAAGTGCATGGACGCGGCTCTCGCACCCCTGAGACTTCAGGGCATGCGAGTTATGAACTACTTGGACGATTGGCTGATTCTAGCTCGATCACGGTCAGAGCTCATAGAACACAGGGCCACACTGCTCGAGCACCTCGAGAAACTGGGCCTGACAATCAACTGGGAAAAGAGCTCGCTGTGTCCCAGCCAGAGAATTTCTTTCCTGGGAACAGTGTTAGACTCGCTATCCATGACGGCACGCCTGTCACCGGAGCGCGTACTAAGTATTCAGCGCGTCGCGGAATCCTTCCGCCACGGCTCTATAGTCCCGCTCAGACGGGTTCAGAAAATGCTGGGCCTGATGGCCTCAGCATCCTCTGTACTCCAGCTGGGCCTGCTTCGCATGCGCCCACTGCAGAGGTGGCTGAAAGCACGGGTCCCGCCCCGGGCATGGACCACGGGCCGGTGTCGCCTCAGGGTCGACCAATGGTGCGTTTCGGCTCTGGAACCCTGGAAAGTAACCAGCTGGTATCAGTCTGGTGTGAGTCTGGGGACCGCCTCAAGGGTGAAAGTGGTGTCTACGGACGCCTCCACCACGGGGTGGGGAGCGCTGCTCGAGGGCAGACCGCTGGCTGGCCTATGGTCAGAGCGGGAGAAGCTCCTTCACATAAACTGCTTGGAGATGATAGCAGTCGACAAAGCGCTACGGCGCTTCCGTCCCCTGATAAAAGGCCACCACGTCTTGGTCCGGTCGGACAACACGTCAGTGGTGGCGTACATAAATCGCCAGGGCGGCGTCGGGTCCAGAAGCCTTTGCAGGCTGACGGAACCCCTCTTGGTCTGGGCCCAGCGCAACCTCCTTTCTCTGAAAGCGGCGCACGTGCCTGGTCACCTGAATGCGGGTCCAGACAAGCTGTCCAGAGACAACGTCCCGACAGGAGAATGGTCGCTGCATCCGCAGACGGTCCAGCTGCTGTGGGAAACGTTTGGCAGAGCGCAGGTGGACCTGTTCGCGTCCCGCGAGAACGCTCACTGCCCAGTATTCTTCTCGAAAAGCAGGGACGCGCTGGCCCATGCTTGGCCCAGCGGTCCCCTGTATGCTTTTCCCCCCGTCTCGCTCCTGCCTCAGGTGTTGGAGCGGATCAGGGAAACTGGATGCCCAGTGCTGCTTGTAGCTCCGCTCTGGACGAACCAGGCTTGGTTTCCTGTCCTGGTGCGGCTAGCCAGCGCTGCCCCGTGGCCTGTACCATTGAGGAAAGATCTCCTCTCTCAGGCGGAGGGCTCGATTTGGCATCCTCGCCCGGATCTGTGGTCCCTGCATGCATGGGCCATTAACGGGTACCCGCTAGCCTCCCAGAAGGAGTGCTAAACACGATCGCGCAGGCTAGAGCTCCGTCTACCAGACGGCTCTATGCCTCGAAAGGGTCGGTGTTCTCTACTTGGTGTCGAGCCCGTGGCTTTTCACCTGTGGACTGCGGGGTTACGGAAGTGCTTGCCTTCCTTCAGGAGCTGATGGATAAGGGTAGGACCCCATCCACGCTCAAAGTTTATGTGGCGGCCATAGCAACGTTTGCTAAACCGGTGTCTGGCCAGTCACTGGGGAAAAACGACTTAGTCGTGCGTTTCCTACGAGGAGCTCGGAGGTTAAACCCTCCCAGGCCCCCTTCAGTCCCGGCTTGGGACCTTTCCACGGTCTTGGAGGCCATGAAAGGCGCCCCGTTTGAGCCGATCCAGCTGTCGGACATGAAGCACCTGTCCCTTAAGACGGTGTTTCGATTGGCTCTCGCTTCAGTGAAGCGTGTAGGGGACTTACAGGAGCTTTCTGTAAGCGCGTCATGTCTGGAGTTTGGGCCTAACGACTCAAAGGTCGTACTCAAACCGAAGCACGGCTACGTGCCGAAATCCCTCAATACACCGTTTAGGGCCCAGGTAATTTCCCTGTCTGCCCTTCCGGTTCTCAATGAGGAGAGGGACGCGAGTCTCCTTTGCCCTGTCAGGGCGTTAAGGGCTTATGTGTCCCGCTCGGCTGGGTTCAGACAGACCGAGCAGCTTTTCTTGTTGTTTGGCGGCCGTTCTAAGGGACTTGCCGCTTCAAAACAGAGCCTATCCAGATGGATAGTGGATGCCATAGCGCTGGCTTACACTTCCAAGGGCCTGCAGTGCCCATTGGGTGTCAAAGCGCACTCCACGAGAGGCGTGGCCTCGTCGTGGGCATGGTATAGCGGGGTCTCCCTGCAGGATATCTGTACGGCTGCGGGCTGGGCCTCGCCGTCTACATTTATCAAGTACTATAACCTGGAGGTGCCCGCCTTACAAGCTAAGCTTCTGGCGGTCTGAACTTCGGGCTTATCGGCCGCCATGCGGCTTATGTGTGGAGTGTTAGCCTGTGCATCGCTCAGTCCGATGCGGCAGCCCCATGAGTGTGGTACCCCTACGGGTCTGTTACCCCTACGGGACTTTTTATAAAGGAGTGATGCTTCTAGCCTCTCCTCCTCTACTCTGTGAGAGTTGTGGTGATTGTGCACTAGATGCGCCCCGGGCTTGGCCCCGGGACTCTGGTGTTGGATCCCTGTCCGCACGGCGTGTTACATGGTGTTCCCCATAGCGTAAGATATTACGCAGTACGAGAGATACTCTCGTAAGAGAACGTACTCGGTTACTAACGTAACCTCGGTTCTCTCTAGAGAGGGAACGAGTACTGCGTATCTTGCCGTGCTTGGAATACGCTCTGGTTCGCTTCGGCGTTGAAAAATCAGAGGAAATACAGCTATCGAGGGGGTATTTATAGGGCGAGACCACGCCTCTACTGGCGGGACATGACGAAATGGGCGCGAAGCGCCCCCATTCGTCATTACGTCACGCAGTGCCTCACTCGATAGGCTGCAGCTTTTCCAGCAAGGCAGCCAATGGGCGCGCGAGCTGTCTCGCCCTTGTCTGCTTGCTGCTGCAAAGCGTTTTACATTTTTAAAAATTAAGGATAATTTTTGGCTTCAATATCTCGAGGAAAAGAGTTTTCCCCATAGCGTAAGATATTACGCAGTACTCGTTCCCTCTCTAGAGAGAACCGAGGTTACGTTAGTAACCGAGTACGTTTTTCCTGGCTCAAAATAAGGCGGAGGTGGTAAAATTGTAACACTAGGGAGGTCCGGGGGCATGCCCCCCCGGGAGAAAATTTTGTACATTTTAAAGATAAATTCATTAATCTGGTGCACTTTGAGTCACTCGAATCTGTTGTTAAAAATAAATAATAATCCACCCGCCAACCACCCATATTCTTTGATTTAGATATCTGCATCTGATCATCACATTACAATTATTCAATTAAGCATGATAATATGGTAACATATCACACAATTAACATTTATTTAAATTAAAAGTTCTTCTTTTGGCAAAATTACATTTTCTTTATAGCCTAAACAGAGGCTTTACTCCCTTTAAACTAATTGTCAACGTTTCATTTTTGAAAACACTCTTATCGGAATAATTTTTTGTACCTTTATAAGGGCATTTTCCCCCTAATTTTATTTAATGTATGCTCTAAATTTCATTTAAAATTCTTACATTGTATCAATACATTCAGTTAAAATAATAAGACACTAGGCTGTTACCAATCAAATTAAATAATTTACATTGAAAAATTATAACTGTATTAAATGAGATTATTTTGAATATTTTTTGAATATACAAGGAATGTTGAAAAGAATGATACTTTGAAACTAAACCGCCAGTAGGAGGGGGCAGGCGGCCGTCTTAATGAGCGAGTCATTGAGTCATTAATGTAAACGATTCGTTCAAACGGCTGATTGATTCAGAATGAGGCGGTTTAATAATGGGCAATTGAATCTTTGACTCAAGCGATTAGTTCAAAACGCTGAATGATTCAGTAATGAATCATGGATAAGTGTTGCTGTGAGACGCGATATGGTTCTGTTGTTTGGAACTATTTTCGCTGCTAAAACAGAACAAAAAGAGTCTAAAAATGTAAGTAACTTAATTTTAACTATTTGTTTATTGAACTGTTATGAAATTAATATCTCGGTTTCAGTCGTGATGGCATTCAGGAAAACAGCACTCTGGTCGTGTGTAGCCTATATATTGTTTCTTAACTATAATTAATGTTATAAATAACTGCACGAGACTCAACAGCGCAACTTTGTTACCGTCCGTACATTAGGTACCATGATGGGAGTTCCATGTCTTTATTACACTCATTAGCTGTCATCCACCCTCGATTGAATGGAATGCTTTTATTACTCGGCCCGCTCGACCCGCGGATTATGATCCGTTCCGTGCAGCACTATCGGCAAACTACACGGTTAGAGAATGGACACAAGCGGGAATCGCGACAGAACTGTCACGGTGGATAAAGTGTATGTGAGCACGTGACTGTCTGTCCGAGTTTTGTCGAGAGGCGGAGGCGGTACGAAATTTGACGGAGGCGGCCGCCTCATAATTGTCTATGCAGGAAAAACCCTATGTAAAATAAAGTGTTTATTCCTAAATAGCATGGTATTATTTTTATGAAATATTTCCTTTTATTTACATAAGCACAGCACAGTGAGCAGAAGAAGAAAGTGCCCATCATCATCTCCACCTCCCCCATAAGGGGGCGCACGCTGTGAACACCACCGCTCATCACAGGACTGGCAGAAAGAGTCACCTCCACTATCGGACGCCTACGTTTTGTTTAGCTTGCTCTGAATTTCCTATATCAGAGTCACGCTTCTCAAATAATTCTCTGATAAGCAATAACGGCAGCAGAGATTAATTGTGTCCATTGTGCACATGAACTGATATTCGGCCCGTGCATCCATCTTCACCGCCCATCCCCGTGCCCTGTCATGTGACCCGATCATGCACTCAGACTATTCTTATGATTTTCTGAAGAAGCCATTCAGCTGTAGAGCTTAATGAAAGTCATTTTCTCACCAAAGCCCTTTGGCTAATGTAAAATATAGCTCCGAGGACAATCAGCCCTTCTGTAGTGATAAAATAAGTCATTTTGAAAGAGGAGTGTTTGATAATTGAAAGTGATGGAAGGGAACTGAATTGGAATAGGGAGAGTTTGCTCAGCCCAAGCACCTGCTGGACTTGCTCGCCAAATCTCGCCGCTCTCTTCATCTTTATTTCGATAGTCTTGGTGATTTAGTATGATTCATTCTTGTCCTGCATGCATCACTCTTCATTCAGGAGAAGTTTTGCCCGCCGCTTCTTTTTCCCCAGCTCTGTGTGCATTGTTTGACGCACCGGACTGATTAAAAAAAGATACCTCTTCATGCACTGTGACTGCTTGTTTGCTCTAGAGATTGCAGAGTTATTACTGTGAAGCCTGCTGGGCCTGCTGATGATGTATGGAACTGGGCTTTGGGAGAATGTGAAGTGAGAGCCAAAGCACCCTATTGAAGAGTTAAAGGCAAACATATATTTTTTTATCTCTCAATAATGGCAGAGAAGTAGACACTGGGTACGTACAAACCTCTAATCAAAACAAAATAGAACCGAAACTGTGCCTTAGCTTTAATGCGTTGTCGGGTCACAAGCGTTCAGCTTGAAGGGAATTAGGAACAACCAATGGAAATACCAAATGTGTGACAAAAATATAAATGTTAATTATGTTCTATTTTTGAAAATTGGCTCATTTTGTCTGGAGAGAAATGGCAAACAAAGTAAAGCGGTACCCTTTTGAAAAGTTCGGATTTTTTTTGTGTTAATTTTATGGTTTGAGACCACAAGCATCATCGCTTCACAGGCAAAAAGAAACTTCCCTGAGGGTACCAAACTAATTATGATATTCTCTGTTGCTGCAATTTCAGTGATATGCGTGATTAGGTATTCATCAAGACAGTAAACTGTTCTGTTATATATTTTTTTGGTCTTCCAATTTCAGACCCCCATTTCAAGCCATCTTACTGTAGGTGTATATGACTTTCTTCTTTCAGCCAAACACAATCAGAGTTTTTTCCATGCTTTATAATGGCAGTGAATGCTACTATTTTTTTGAAGCCCCACATCCATCATAAAGGTCATGTATACGGCTCTAGGGGGTTAATAAAGGCCTTCTGAAGTGAAGTGATGTGTTTTTGTAAGAAAAGTAGAGGCCTCTCGCGGTTCAAACAAATAGGACTGAGCTCCTCCAACATTTTCTTTCAAAATTCTCGTTTTAGACTTCTAAATCATAACCAGTGTTTTGTTTTGCTTTATCCTCTGCACTTCCGTGTCCGCCAATACGTCATGCGTCAGGTCAGACGTCATTCTTCGGCCGTATGTCTGTAATCAGAAGCCAGTGAATAAAGTTTATAAAGTTATTTTTACAAAAACGAATCCCTCCACTTCAGAAGGCTTTTATTAACCCCCTGGAGCCGTATGGATTACTTTTATAATGGATGAAAGCGCTTTTTTGGGCTTCAAAAATGGTAAGATTCACTGCTATTATAAAGCTTGGAAGAACCAGGATATTTTTTAATATAACTCTTGATTATAACCCAGATTATATTTGGCTGAAAGAAGAAAATGTGCACTATACTAGCATACTTCAACAATGTTCTTTTTTCTTTCTTTTTTTAAGATCTGAACTTCCAGAAAATAAAAATATTAATTAAATAACAGTACATTTAAGTGTACTACTTAAAGTGAGTACACTTTGATAAATATTTCTTAACACACTTAATCTTAAAAAGTAAACTTTGTAATAATGTAAATTTAAAAAATTTACTTTAAAGTACATTTTAAAGGCACACTGTGGAACTTTTCAACCTTTATAATATATTACCAAAACCCATTGAGATGGTACATCGACTTACAATAGGTTGAATGACACGTCTGCCGAAGCCTGAAGGTGTCTGTATCGCTTTTACTAGCACTATGTAACTTCGGGTTTCGGGTAAGGAACCCGAGCACAAAAAGAACTACAAAATTCGAACGCTTTACGGCATACGTCACTTCCCCCACCACCCCAACTGCTAACGTGAGAGCTCAACTCGCGTTTGATTGCCGTATGTTGTCGTCATGGCTGAATCAACAGCTACTCGGAAGAAAGCAAAGATTTTGTCAGAGGAGACCAAAAAAAGAAAAAGGGAGAGTGATAAACTAAAAGCAAGGACGAGGATAAACATTGGTCAAGTGTTCCCTCGCTGGCGTGCGATAAAGGAGGATGAGGGATTCCCGACCGATGCTGACCTGGCCGTCATGCTTTTTGACTAGTAAGTTAAAATATATTGCTTGCACAATATCTCTACTTTTTCAAATTTGTTCTCTGCCTTTCCATGTTACTGATTCTATATTGTCCTCCATTTAACTTAATGTAACAAGGAATGCTAGTAGAGTAAGTTAGCGAATTATCAATCTGGTAGCTAAATGTTAGTACAAATATAAATTTTATAAATATTTGGAAAGATTTGCATTCAGCAGACACTTTATCCTCCGATTTTGAAACGAAACAGGGCTGCAACTTAACAACTAGCTACAGGCTTTGTTTCATTTGTATGCAATTCATCTGGTAGCATCCCGGCTAATTCGGGACAGTTGGCAACCCTATCTCTAACCCATTGCAAAGAGATCCTGAAGACGTTAATTGTTTGCTTCAGGTGTGTTTGATTAGGGTTGGAGATGAACTGTGCAGGACAGACGATCGGCAGGAGCAGGATTGGGCAACCCTTGTCAATGCGACTTACCTGATCAGACATTGTTTTCTGCGTATGCTACTTGCGTATTCAATTTGTTTTCTTTATAGGATTTATATTATTAATCTTATATTTATATTATTATTTTGGTCAGTAGTGAATCGATTAACTTTCTCCAACATACAAATCAAATGCCGTCTGCACACACATAAAGACATGGGAGGTTGACCGGTTGACTGTTTGTTGACTTTTGCGACAATGCTGCGGCGCTTGTGGCCTCTAGGGGCACTAGACGTGAAAATTACAGGTTGAGCGCACCCTAGTGGCCAAAAGTTCCACAGTGTGCCTTTAAATATTTTTTTCATAACCTTTTCATAAAACTAATGCACATGTAAATTATGTTAATTATAACTATATGTTAACTGTAGAATGCTATTTAATATATTTTAAATTGTATTTAAATGCTTCATTAATTATTTAAATACATGACATGCAAGTTTGACTAGAAGTGACATCAAAATATGTTTTATTTTGCCATAAATGTTTATATATATAAAAGGCATTTGTATGTAATTGCATTTAAAAGCAATTTAGTTTCCAAAAACATTGCATCATCACAGTAAGTGCTCTTTTTAAGTATTGTAAAATGTACTTCGTTTCACAATAATTGCTATTTTAGGGCTCTAACATTTTGAGGTAAAGGGGTCTTGACATGAGAAATCAAATTTGCCTTGATCTTTTGACATATAAGAGGTATTTGTAACCGTTAAAACATCCTCC
Organism: Chrosomus eos; assembly: GCA_036326025.1. Classification (NCBI taxonomy): domain Eukaryota; kingdom Metazoa; phylum Chordata; class Actinopteri; order Cypriniformes; family Leuciscidae; genus Chrosomus; species Chrosomus eos. The sequence continues at coordinate 54,335,458 of CM070818.1, forward strand.
TCGTTATAAACAAAGCATTTATGTAATCAAGCTCCAAAAAAACCTCGTTTGGATATTGTGGGATTTGTGACATCACACACGGGCAAATACATTTGCATATGACAAGATCTCAGCGAATAGTTTTACATCATCACCACACAGTTTTACGACAACAGGAAAAATGGAAGAAAGAAAGAAAAAGAAAGAAAGAAAGAAAGAAAGAAAGAAAAAGAAGAAAGAAAGAAAGAAAGAAAGAAAGAAAGAACGTTGAAGCATTCAGTTTAAGATGTTTGTGTCTCTGTACAGACTTCAGAAGGATCCCAGTGTCGGAAGCAATTGGATATTCAATATATTTTTATTAATGGCATCCTGGATGGCGTCGGAGGATTATATGTTTGTTCGGAGCCAAATTTTGTATTGTAAACGAGGCACAGTGTAATGGAGAGTTTGCAAAGTAACATTTGTTGGAAGAAGAAGCAGCCAACTGAATTGGATGTGACAGCAGCTGCATCACAAACTGTAATGCAACATAAACTGTGAAAATTTCATAATGCTTTGACCTTAAATTACTGTTTTATGTTGATAATGTTTTCGAAACACTTACTCACGTGCAATAGCGAGTGGACGTTGATGCTGTTTCCTATGCAATGCCGTTAGCCAATCATAACAGTGGCTGTTTACTGACAAGCTTTAAATGAGCCGCCCCTTAAAAATGGAACATTTCAGTCAGAGGGTGAGAATGAGGGTTGAAAATATTTGTTTTTCCACACGCACGCACTTTATTAACATTATAAGTTAAGGAACATATTAAAATTAAAAACCATGTCATGTCCCCTTTAAGGTTGATATCTAAAGAAAAAAAAACAATTTTGGAGGATAGTTCACTTATTTTCAGGCATGTCACAAACATTGTGTGAACCTTGGTAGTTGAATACTGTAGCACTGACTCACCTTTCCCTGAACTCTGCCCTGCAGGAGTTAAACCGCCTGGAACAACTCAAAGCATCACAGGCGCACTTTAGGCCCTCATCAACCATATTGGGTACTGACCCATAACACAACAGGGGTTAAAAAGAGACTCTGTCATTAAGTGCAGCCAATGTATGTATAAGGTTGTGTGCTCTGGCCGTCGGCCTCCCTTCACCGGCATCTGTGGTCTATCCTGGGATTAAAGTCAAAGCTTGTAATTAGCATGAAAGGGCAGTGTAGAGAGGAGAAGAGGATGAATGGAGGAAGAAATGACCCCTACTATCGCTCCCCCCGCATGCCTATGGCTTATCTCTCTTCCACCCGGGGGAATGTTTATGTATTACTCATGCAGTTCAGAGAGGAACAGCGCATAAGCCTCTGTGTGACAGTTCAATTTGAAATATGTGTTTGATTGTTGGAGAAGGCTGCTGAAAAGAGGCGAAAAACCTTGAGAAGAGGCTTTAGTCAAGAAGTGAACCGCTTTTATGTGCGCGTGCGCTCTCTTTTATGATTGCCTCTCGCTTCTGCCACCAGCTGCTGTTCATCATGGTGTGATGTTCGACCTTATGATTTTGGGAATGGCGTAATGATGATGTATCTCTATCAGCCAGAGTAATTGGGAGCTGTTTTTCTCACCACTTTCTTACAATTTGCTGCTTAAATTACAGACGAGCGACTATGCATTTCATTTTCACTCACTCTGCCCTTCACTGTCTAGCAGAGTCAGACGGCGTGTGAGAGCGAGAGGGGCCACTGTGCTCAAGGGCCCTTGAGCTGATTTTGCAGCAAATGCCATTTTGTTAACAATACGGTGAGTGTCGCTCCATCATTGAATATTATATACTACAAAAATGAATCCAAAGCATCAGAAGCAAAGAATTAATCTATTCATTTGACATCTAGGGTCAATAGGAAGCCATTAAAAGTGATAAAAAACTTAGAGACCGCTCGCCCCAAAATTAAAATGTATATCAATTTATGTTGTTTAAAACCTGTACAACTTGTTTTTTTCCTTCTGTGGAACCCAAAAGAAGATATTCTGAAAATGTTTTTGTTGATAAGTTTTGGACTCTCACTGTAGTTGATAAGATTTGGACTCTCATTGACTTTCACTGTATGGATGTGTATATATGTTCTTTTGTATATATATCTTCTAACATATAGCTACTTTGTATATAGATAACAAGTTCTGTCATGAAACTCTAGATGGTGCAGGCTGATGGCACCGTAACACAACCTGCTGACAATCACATTGTTAACTACATGGTACAAGCTGATTGGTTCCTGTTGCATCTGTCAACGTTTAAATAGTTGGTTAATGGCTGCTGTAGCAGTTTGCAGCGTGCTTTTAGAGTTCCTCTGAAACCCTACTCCTTCCCCAGTGTTCCACCTGTATAGATCTCCTACAGGTAATTTCATATATACTATTTGTGCAGCAGCAACAGCATGTCTTACATTCTCACAGCAGTGGGTCTTTGTATGTATTGGCAGTAGCAAGTCTCTGTACTTGCTTTGCAGCAGCAATATCATCATCAACAGCTATAATCAACAACAGCAGCAATATCATCATCAACAGCAATAATCAACAACAGCAGCAATATCATCAGTAATAATAATCAACAGCAGCAACAGCAATAATCAACAGCAGCAGCAATATCAGCAGCAGCAGTGATATCATCATCAGCAGCAATATCATCATCAGCAGCGATATCATCATCAGCAGCAGCAATATCAGCAGCAGCAGCAGCAATATCATCAGAAACAACAATAATCAACAGCAGCAGCAGCAATATCATCATCTGGAGCAATAATCAACAGCAGCAGAAATATCATCAGCAGCAGCAATATCATCATCCAGAGAAATAATCAACAGCAGCAGCAATATCATCATCAGCAGCAATATCATCATCAGCAGCAGCAGCAATATCATCATCATCAGCAGCAATATCTTCATCAGCAGCAGCAGCATCAATATCATCATCATCAGCAGCAGCAATATCATCCGAAACAACAATCAACAGCAGCAGCAGCAATATCATCATCTGGAGCAATAATCAACAGCAGCAAAAATATCATCATCAACAGCAGCAGAAATATCATCATCAGCAGCAATAAACAACAGCAGCAGCAGCAATATCATCATCAGCAGCAATAACCAACAACATAAGCAATATCAGAAGCAGCAGCAGCAATATCATCAGCAGCAGCAGCAGCAATATCATCAAAAAACAGCAACAATCAACAAAAAATATATGTTCATCTTTTGAGAGAGAGAGAGAGAGAGAGAGAGAGAGAGAGAGAGAGAGAGAGAGAGAGAGAGAGAAATACAAATGCAGAGTACTCCACAATTTCTTCTTTGTCCAGCATAAAGCGATATGTTAGTGGACAGCTGATCATTGAATATGTCATGCAAAAGGTAGCAGTGGTCTTTCGTTGACTTGAAATTGGCAATGATCATCAGCAGCAATATCATCAGAAACAGCAACAATCAACAGCAGCAGCAGCAGCGATATCATCATCAGCAGCAATATCATCATCCAGAGCAATAATCAACAGCAGCAGCAATATCATCATCAACAGAAATATCATCAGCAGCAGCAATAATCAACAGCTGCAGAAATATAATCAGAAGCAGCAATAATCAACAACAGATGCAATATCAGAAGCAGCAGCAATAATCAACAGCAACAGCAATATCATCAGAAACATCAACAATCAACAGCAGCAGCAGCTGCAGCAATATCATCATCCGGAGCAATAATCAACAGCAGCAGCAGCAATATCATCATCAGCAGCAATATAATCAGAAACAGCAACAATCAACAACAACAGCAGCAGCAGCATCAGCCATACCTGTCAAGTATCCCGTTTTGGCCGGGAAAGTCCCGTATTTTACCCTTCTTTCCCGCCGTCCTCCCGTATTAGTATTTTCCCGTAAATCTCCCGTATTTTAACCTGCGTTTTAAAAAAATAATAATACCCCGCCGGGCGGAGTAAAAAAAAAACTAGCCTCGCGATAACCGCAATACTACAGGTATTGTAGGTGACAGTTGTCGCGAGGTTAGTGTGTGAGGTCAGATGATGAGTGACAACGCGGGGAAAAACAGAGACGGATGATGGACGCTATGACAGAGATGGACACTCCGGCACTCCGGCCAAAAAAAACAAAACCCTCATGTAAATACTGCGATCAATGGGACAGCGAATTTACTTTTCTGAAGAGGAGCAGGGTGGGGGACAGTCACGCGCGTTTTGTAAGTTTTGTAACTGCGACTTTAGCATGGTACGGAAGATTGTTACAGAGAATAGGATGAGGTTAGACATTAGAACTGTTTGCTCTACTCTCATGTAAAATTAACCACTCTGGCCCAGCCCACAAATACACTCCTTCAGTCTTGAAGAATGCAAAGTCTGCAACAAATCTGTACAATTACTCACTAAAAGAGTAAAGAAAGGTTATGTGAAATGAAAAGAAAAACTGTAAAAGAAAAGCAATATGAAATGAAAAGAATGTGTGGAATGAAAATAAAATGTAGGCTAAATGTAAAGACAAGCAATGTTAAATGAACAGAAAATATGCAAATAAGCCTTTAAATAAATGCTCTTCATATATACCATTTTGCATCAGTCTTAAAATGTTATTGGGGGGGGGGGGGGTTCCCTTATTTTCAAATCCAAAACTTGACAGGTATGGCATCAGCAGCAGCAGTATCATCATCCGGAGCAATAATCAACAGCAGCAGCAATATCATCATCAGCAGCAATATAATCAGCAGCAGCAATATCATTATCATCTGCAGCAGCAATAATAAACAGCAGCATCAATATCATAATTAGCAGCAGCAGTGTAGCAGGCCTGTTCTGACAAGACCAAATCAATTATATAAATATTTAGATAATTTATAACAGCAATATCAGCAGCAGCAATATCATCATTATCATCATCATCATCATCATCATCAGCAGCAGCAGCAGCAGCAATATCACCATTAGCAGCATCAGTGTAGCATATCTTTTCTGACAAGACCAAATACAAATATAGCTGCAAGCAGCCATTACCGGGGCCAAGCGCAAGAAGCGGCAACAGATGCCATCATGGGTGGGAGTGGCAGACCAACTGCAGCAAGGAGCAATTAAAGACATTTTAAGAGAACTTGGATAAATGGCTAAAAAAAATCATATATACAGTAACTTTTAAGATGATTTAATGGTTTATCACTTTTGACAAATAGGTGGCGCAGTTACCAAATTGATGTGATGTGGTCAGAGTGAGGTGACAATGACACATACAAAGTTTGGTGTCAAAATGTCAAGGCATTGCAGAGATAAAGACTTAATAGTCATTTTGGCAGCATGCCTCAACTTTGCTGCTGCGCTATACGAAAACGGTTTCGTCAATCGACACGAAATCCATAACTTTTAGTCGGCACGGTCTGGAGATGATACGATTCGATTTTGGTGAAAATCGGACAAACGGTCTAGGAGGAGTTCAAAAAAGTAGGTTTTGACTGATGTGGTACATTTGTTTTCGCAAGCGCTACGTAAAATTAGTTTGCATGTTTATCAAAAACGATTTGACGAATCAACTTGAATTCCATAACTTTTTGTCCCCACTGCCTGAAGATGATCTGGTGCAATTTTGGTGAAAATTGGAGCATCGGCCTAGGAGAAGTTCGAAAAAAGTAGGTTTTTCTGAAAATTCAAAATGGCGGAAAAATTTGCATGACGGAAAATGACGTCATAGGGTGCAATCGAATCGTCGTGAGCTCAGGAATCAGAGGAAAAAAGAATTTTGTTGATAGGCCTTATGGTTCAAAAGTTATTAGCATAAATATGAGTGAACTTTTGGACAGGTGGTGGCGCTAGAGGGAATGAGTTAGAGATACATTAGAGTTAGAGATTCATTAAAGAGATATAGGCTTTCGGGGACACATAAGGCTACATATTGAAGTGACCCTATTATAGCCATCCAAATGAAGAAGTTAGACCTTTTCTGATAATCATTGATCTAGAGAGTCCAGAGAATTGTACTGCACTGATTTTGAGAATTATGATATAGAGATATATATAATCATAGATGGAAAACACCATTTACAGCCAATACAGGCAATTTACCATAGGAAATGTATGGTTTTAAACCTTTTTAACACACAATAATTATTTATTAATTTTCATTTATTCATTTATTTAGTCATTCTTTTTATTTATTTCTTTGATGTGTTTTATTGTTTAAAATGTCTGCGTAATGTCCTTTTATAATAAATTTGTATGGAGACTTGCATCATACAGTTGTCAGGTTTATAATGAAGTACTTACAACAAAAGGTGATATAAGAAATTAAACAAACTCTTTGCAGCAGAAAGAGAAAAAAGAAAGGAAAGACAATGAACTTTGAGATATATTAGACTATCTTTGCTGCTTCATTCTCATCATATTCCAACACTTCAAGTATTGATAAACAGGTAAGACTATTTTTATCTTTTAAATTAGTTATAACTGTTATTACATTGACATACTATGCCTAGAATACTCTGTAATATTTGTTTCTGTTATAAGGATTTTCTGTTAAATAAATAGTTGCTTTAAACACAATGTTTTAGAAGTACATAATTCACTTGTAAAGTGTAACTAAAATAAAAAATCCTAATCAAATCCTCATTGTCTTTAGGTACATCAAATGTCTTACGCTGCTCTGATGACAAGATCATTTTCATTATAGGACAATATTCAACTCCAGAACCAGCTGAAGATTCTATTCAATGCAAATCAAGGAATCAGTTTGACTGCAGAAAAACAATGTCCAGATCATCACACCACCATCACCATTGTGGACTACATCTGTGTGGCTCAGTTCAGCATTCAGATCATCACACCACCATCACCACTGTGGACTACATCTGTGTTCAGATCATCACATCACCATCACCATTGTGGACTACATCTGTGTGGCTCAGTTCAGCATTCAGATCATCACACCACCATCACCATTGTGGACTGCATCTGTGTTGCTCAGTTCAGCATTCAGATCATCACATCACCATCACCATTGTGGACTATATCTGTGTGACTCAGTTCAGCATTCAGATCATCACACCACCATCACCATTGTGGACTACATCTGTGTGACTCAGTTCAGCATTCAGATCATCACACCACCATCACCATTGTGGACTACATCTGTGTGGCTCAGTTCAGCATTCAGATCATCACATCACCATCACCATTGTGGACTACATCTGTGTGGCTCCGTTCAGCATTCAGATCATCACACCACCATCACCATTGTGGACTACATCTGTGTGACTCAGTTCAGCATTCAGATCATCACACCACCATCACCATTGTGGACTACATCTGTGTGACTCAGTTCAGCACATACTGAAATGCTGACCATTCTGAAATGCTTATCACAGTTGTATCTGACATTGTTGGATATATATTTGAAATAAATGATTTTTAACTTCCTTTTTAATTTCTACAGAAGCACCTATTGCCTAATGGCCATGAAATTTTGCATGCTTGTTTAGAGTCATGTCATTTGCTTATTTTTAAGAAAATCTGATCTTTCCTTGAGGACTGTAAAACACCCTTATGCCATTTCTGAAATGTTCTGTTGAAATGTGCCTGGAAAAGAATATGCTAAAACACAGAGATAGGGGAAGCTTAAACAATAATACTTGATACAAACAATTGTGTGCATGCTTACACACACACACAATACACACACACACACACACACACACACACACACACACACACACACACACACACACACACACACACACACACACACACACACACACACACACACACACACACACACACACACACACACACACACACACACACACACACACACACACACACACAAACACACACACAGAATATGTTAGCGTGAAAATCTCTTAATGGTATATAAGCATTTCACATATTTTTTTGTGATGTAATTATTATACATCCATTATAATAATAAAAAATAGCTTTAAGCATTTGTTTGTTAGCCAATACTGAAAGCTGATAAAAATGATTAAAAATGTCTAATGCTGCTGCTCCATCTATTGGACAACAGTGGTATTACATCATATTCAGTTGAAATGAATTAATAGAATGAATTGGTTTTTCACTTCTATCTCGGGAACGAGAAAATGGAAAAATGTGAAACTCAGAACTTAGATAGTGTTTGAGGAGTCCTGTTGAAGAATACCATTCCTGTGTTGCTGGGTGATTGAGTTTTTACTCTTATTTACTGGGAGTAATGTCTGTTGAAATGCATATCTTTGTGGGCTTATATCTCGGGAATGCCCAGGCCAAATCGCACCATACTCGAATCGAAGCTAGATGAGGACATGCTCTTTCCAACAAGCTCTCCCATAAGGATCTAGCTGGTATATTCAGGGAGTTACAGCCGTTCCAAGACCGGGGTCTCACGGAATAGCGATTTGCGGGGGGGGGGGGGGGGGGGTGCTCCCGAGCTCCCGAGCCCCGCGACGATAGATTTAGATAAAGATCTTACCAAGGACCTTACCATCAAAATTTGAGCGCGCAGCGACTTTCCGTTCTCGAGTTATGAATGAATTTGTACTGAGGGGGCGTGGCTTAAATGGCGGACAAACGTTACTTTCACTTTAGGATTCTCATTTTTAAATGTGACACAATATTCATTAGTGTGTAATAGTCAATAGTCTCACAAAATGTGAGTGTAAATATTCAAATAGTTATATTATAAAGTCTAAATAAGAATCATAGAATAATATTAGTTATATTGCATGACAAAATGACTATTTTAAACAGCAGGGGGCAGTAGAATACCACTTATTGGCTTAATATGCAGTAGAATACCACTTATTGGCTTAATATTTAATTATGTTCTTAGAATTTTCACCTGTTTAACTGTTATAGAGGCATTAATTATTATTATCTCATTTAAGCACCTATTGCCTAATGGCCATGAAATTTTGCATGCTTGTTTAGAGTCATGTCATTTGTTTATTTTTAAGAAAATCTGATCTTTCCTTGAGGACTGTAAAACACCATTATGCCATTTCTGAAATATTCTGTTGAAATGTGCCTGGAAAAGAATACGCTAAAGCACAGAGAAAGAAGAAGCTTAAACAATAATACTTGATACACACAATTGTGTGCATGCTTACACACACACACACACACACACACACACACACACACACACACACACACACACACACACACACACACACACACACACACACACACACACACACACACGGAATGTTAGTGTCAAAATACCTTTTAATGTATATAAGCATTTCACATATTTTTTTGTGATGTAATTATTATACATCCATTATAATAATAAAAAATAGCTTTAAGCATTTGTTTGTTAGCCAATACTGAAAGCTGACAAAAATGATTAAAAATGACTAATGCTGTTGCTCCATCTATTGGACAACATTGGTATTACATCATATTCAGTTGAAATGAATTAATAGAATGAATTGTTTTTTCACTTATCTCGGGAATGAGAAAATGAAAAAATGTGAAACTCAGAACTTAGATAGTGTTTGAGGAGTCCTGTTGAACAAGACCATTTCTGTGTTGCTGGGTGATTGAGTTTTTACTCTTATTTACCGGGAGTAATGTCTGTTGAAATGCATATCTTTGTGGGCTTATATCTCGGGAATGCCCGGCCCAAATCGCACCATACTTGAATCGAAGCTAGATGAGGACATGCTCTTTCCAACAAGCTCTCCCACAAGGATCTAGCTGGTCTATTCAGGGAGATACAGCTGTTCCAAGACCGGGGTCTCACGGAATAGCGATCCGCGGGGGGGTAGATTTAGCGACGATAGATTTAGATAAAGATCTTACCAAGGACCTTACCATCAAAATTTGAGCGTGCAGCGACTTTCCGTTCTCGAGTTATGAATGAATTTGTACTGAGGGGGCGTGGCCTAAATGGCGGACAAACGTTACTTTCACTTTAGGATTCTCATTTTTAAAATGTGACACAATATTCATTAGCGCAATAGTCAATAGTCTTACAAAATGTGAGTGTAAATGTTCAAATAGTTATATTATAAAGTCTAAATAAGAATCATAGAATAATATTAGTTATATTGCATGAAATGACTATTTTAAACAGCAGGGGGCAGTAGAATACCACTTATTGACTTAATATTCAATTATGTTTTTAGAATTTTCACCTGTTTAACTGTTATAGAGGCATTAATTATTATTATCTCATTTAGAGTCACATGTTCTGACATGTTTTTAAGAAGATCTGAGCATTCATTGAAGAGATATAGGCTTTCGGGGACACATAAGGCTATATATTGAAGTGACCCTATTATAGCCATCCAAATGAATAAGTTATAGCCTCAGTTTCTGATAATCATTGATCTAGAGAGTCCAGAGAATTGTACTGCAATGATTTTGAGCATTGTGATATGAAAAATTATACGATCATACATGGAAAAGACCATTTACAGCCAATACAGGCAATTTACCATAGGAAATACATGGTTTTTAAGCTTTTTAACAGTTACAGCGCCATCTATGGTCCGATCTCCATGAAACTTTGCATGCTTCTTCACCATGTTATAACACATATGCTCATCAATTATTGTGAAGTTCTGAGTTTTTATTTATGATTTATAGGCTTTTGAGTGTATTTTGACAGGCCCATTTTCTAAACGACCCTGTTATAGTAAACCAAAGGGCAAATTTCAACTTTTTTTCGATAATTATTGATCTAGAGAGTCTAGAGAATTGTCCTAGACTGGTTTGGTTCCGATCGGGCAAAAAACCAGGGACTAGTTTGCAAAAGTAGGTTTTTAACATATTTGTGAATATTTAATGAACAATTTGATTGACAGCAATGGTTCTAGAGGCAAAGTTGTTCAGCCTGAGGAGATCTATCGACTGATATGCATTTTATGGGGATTTGTGCAACACCACGTGATTACAGAGCCGTAAAACGACCAACTGCAGCAAGAAGCAATTAAAGACATTTTAAGAGAACTTTGGATAAATGGCTAAAAAAATCATACAGTAACTTTTAAGATAATTTAATGGTTTATAACTTTCGACAAATAGGTAGCGCAGTTACCAAATTGATGTGATGTGGTCAGAGTGAGGTGACAATGACACATACAAAGTTTGGTGTCAAAATGTCAAGGCATTGCATTGTTAAAGACTTAATAGTCATTTTGGCAGCATGCCTCAACTTTGCTGCTGCGCTATACGAAAACGGTTTCGTCAATCGACACGAAATCCATAACTTTTAGTCGGCACGGTCTGGAGATGATACGATTCGATTTTGGTGAAAATCGGACAAACGGTCTAGGAGGAGTTCAAAAAAGTAGGTTTTGACTGAAAATCAAGATGGCGGACAGGAAGTTCGGTCAAATAAGGAAAACCTGGTATCTATGTTCTCAGCTTGACCCAAGTAATCTATTAAGACCAGTGGCATTTCAACAGGCAGATTTATTCAAAAGTTATTAGCCTTTTTGGAAATTTTGTTATAACTTTTGACCACTAGGTGGTGCTGTTTCGAAACTTCTCAAGCTCCTTCAGGGCATCGTACTGATGACCCATACCGAGTTTCGTAATAATTCGTTCATGCGTTCAGAAAATACAGCATTTTAGCACATAATTCAAAATGGCCGACAGACAAAATGGCCGATCTGGGAAAATTGGATATCAGTCAACTCGGTATGACGCCCTGAATCTAACGAGGCCACTTTTATGATTTTTGGACAAACCGTTCAGGAGTTATGAGCAAAAATAACCATTTTTCATATCTCCGGACCAGTAGGTGGCGCTGCGCCGAAACGCTGCATGTTGCCTCAGGTCATGCTTGTGATGACTTGTACCAAGTTTGGTCTGAATACGATAAAGCGTTGCGGAGATACAGCCTTAAGTTTGTTTTCGCAAGCGCTACGTAAAATTATTTTGCACGTTATTCAAAAACTTTTAAGCGAATCAACTTGATTTCCATAACTTTTTGTCCCCACTGTCTGAAGATGATCTGGTGCAATTTTGGTGAAAATTGGAGCATCGCCCTAGGAGGAGTTCGAAAAAGTAGGTTTTTCTGAAAATTCAAAATGGCGGAAAAATTTGCATGACGGAAAATGACGTCATAGGGTGCAATCGAATCGTCATGAGCTCAGGAATCAGAGGAAAAAAGAATTTTGTTGATAGGCCTTACGGTTCAAAAGTTATTAGCATAAATGTGAGTGAAACTTTGGACAGGTGGTGGCGCTAGAGGGAATGAGTTAGAGACACCGAAATTGGTGTACTTAATGTTGGGACTGTCCTCTATCAGAATGTCAAACCAAAACAACTTTCCCGGACACGGTTCTATGGGCTGCCATAGACCCCCAGTCGGAAGAAGAATAATAATAATAATAAATATAGCTGCAAGCAGCCATTACCGGGGCCAAGCGCAAGAAGCGGCAACAGATGCCATCATGGGTGGGAGTGGCAGACCAACTGCAGCAAGGAGCAATTAAAGGCATTTTAAGAGAACTTGGATAAATGGCTAAAAAACCACATATACAGTAACTTTTAAGATGATTTAATGGTTTATCATTTTTGACAAATAGGTGGCGCAGTTACCAAATTGATGTGATGTGGTCAGAGTGAGGTGACAATGACACATACAAAGTTTGGTGTCAAAATGTCAAGGCATTGCAGAGATAAAGACTTAATAGTCATTTTGGCAGCATGCCTCAACTTTGCTGCTGCGCTATACGAAAACGGTTTCGTCAATCGACACGAAATCCATAACTTTTAGTCGACACGGTCTGGAGATGATACGATTCGATTTTGGTGAAAATCGGACAAACGGTCTAGGAGGAGTTCAAAAAAGTAGGTTTTGACTGAAAATCAAGATGGCGGACAGGAAGTTTGGCCAAATAAGGAAAACCTGGTATCTATGTTCTCAGCTTGACCCAAGGAATCTATTAAGACCAGTGGCATTTCAACAGGCAGATTTATTCAAAAGTTATTAGCCTTTTTGTAAATTTCTTTATAACTTTTGACCACTAAGTGGTGCTGTTTCGAAACTTCTCAAGCTCCTTCAGGGCATCGTACTGATGACCCATACCGAGTTTCGTAACAATTCGTTCATGCGTTCAGAAAATACAGCATTTTAGCACATAATTCAAAATGGCCGACAGACAAAATGGCCGATCTGGGAAAATTGGATATCAGTCGACTCGGTATGACGCCCTGAATCTAACGAGGCCACTTTTATGATTTTTGGACAAACCGTTCAGGAGTTATGAGCAAAAATAACCATTTTTCATATCTCCGGACCAGTAGGTGGCGCTGCGCCGAAACGCTGCATGTTGCCTCAGGTCATGCTTGTGATGACATGTACCAAGTTTGGTCTGAATACGATAAAGCGTTGCGGAGATACAGCCTTAAGTTTGTTTTCGCAAGCGCTACGTAAAATTAGTTTGCACGTTTATCAAAAACGATTTGACGAATCAACTTGAATTCCATAACTTTTTGTCCCCACTGCATGAAGATGATTTGGTGCAATTTTGGTGAAAATCGGAGTATCGGCCTAGGAGGAGTTCGAAAAAGTAGGTTTTACGGAAAATTCAAAATGGCGGAAAAATTTGCATGACGGAAAATGACGTCATAGGGTGCAATCGAATCGTCATGAGCTCAGGAATCAGAGGAAAAAAGAATTTTGTTGATAGGCCTTACGGTTCAAAAGTTATTAGCATAAATGTGAGTGATACTTTGGACAGGTGGTGGCGCTAGAGGGAATGAGTTAGAGACACCAAAATTGGTGTACTTAATGTTGGGACTGTCCTCTATCAGAATGTCAAACCAAAACAACTTTCCCGGACACGGTTCTATGGGCTGCCATAGACCCCCAGTCGGAAGAAGAAGAATAATAATAATAAATATAGCTGCAAGCAGCCATTACCGGGGCCAAGCGCAAGAAGCGGCAACAGATGCCATCATAGGTGGGAGTGGCAGACCAACTGCAGCAAGGAGCAATTAAAGACATTTTAAGAGAACTTGGATAAATGGCTAAAAAATCACATATACAGTAACTTTTAAGATGATTTAATGGTTTATCATTTTTGACAAATAGGTGGCGCAGTTACCAAATTGATGTGATGTGGTCAGAGTGAGGTGACAATGACACATACAAAGTTTGGTGTCAAAATGTCAAGGCATTGCAGAGATAAAGACTTAATAGTCATTTTGGCAGCATGCCTCAACTTTGCTGCTGCGCTATACGAAAACGGTTTCGTCAATCGACACGAAATCCATAACTTTTAGTCGGCACAGTCTGGAGATGATACGATTCGATTTTGGTGAAAATCGGACAAACGGTCTAGGAGGAGTTCGAAAAAGTAGGTTTTGACTGAAAATCAAGATGGCGGACAGGAAGTTCGGCCAAATTAGGAAAATCTGGTATCTATGTTCTCAGCTTGACCCAAGGAATCTATTAAGACCAGTGGCATTTCAACAGGGAGATTTATTCAAAAGTTATTAGCCTTTTTGGAAATTTTGTTATAACTTTTGACCACAAGGTGGCGCTGTTTCGAAACTTCTCAGGCTCCTTCAGGGCATCGTACTGATGACCCATACTGAGTTTCGTAACAATTCGTTCATGCGTTCAGAAAATACAGCATTTTAGCACATAATTCAAAATGGCCGACAGACAAAATGGCCGATATGGGAAAATTGGATATCAATCAACTCAACATGACGCCCTGAATCTAACGAGACCACATTTATGATTTTTGGACAAACCGTTCAGGAGTTATGAGCAAAAATAGCCATTTTTCATATCTCCGGACCAGTAGGTGGCGCTGCGCCGAAACGCTGCAGGTAGCCTCAGGTCATGCTTGTGATGACATGTACCAAGTTTGGTCTGAATACGATAAAGCGTTGCGGAGATACAGCCATAAGTTTGTTTTCGTAAGCGCTACGTAAAATTATTTTGCACGTTATTCAAAAACTTTTAAGCGAATCAACTTGAATTCCATAACTTTTTGTCCCCACTGTCTGAAGATGATCTGGTGCAATTTTGGTGAAAATCGGAGCATCGCCCTAGGAGGAGTTCGAAAAAGTAGGTTTTTCTGAAAATTCAAAATGGCGGAAAAATTTGCATGACGGAAAATGACGTCATAGGGTGCAATCGAATCGTCATGAGCTCAGGAATCAGAGGAAAAAAGAATTTTGTTGATAGGCCTTACGGTTCAAAAGTTATTAGCATAAATGTGAGTGAAACTTTGGACAGGTGGTGGCGCTAGAGGGAATAAGTTAGAGACACCAAAATTGGTGTAATTAATGATGGGACTGTCCTCTATCAGAATGTCAAACCAAAACAACTTTCCCGGACACGGTTCTATGGGCTGCCATAGACCCCCAGTCGGAAGAAGAATAATAATAAATATAGCTGCAAGCAGCAATAACCGGGGCCAAGCGCAAAGAAGACGACAAGACATGTCAACATGTGTCAGACCAACTGCAGCAAGGAGCAATTTAAGACATTTAAAGATTAATTTAGGCAAAATGGCTTAAAAATCACACTAATTAACTAAAAATGTGATTTAATGGATTATCACTTTTGACCAATAGGTGGCGTAGTTACAAAAACGATGTGATGTGGTCAGAGTCTGGTGACAATGACAAACCTTAAGACCAGTGGCATTAAAATACGCAGATTTATTCAAAAGTTTTTAGAAATTATGTTATAACTTTTGACCAAAAGGTGGCGCTGTCTCGAAATGTTTTGAGTACCTTCAGGGCATGGTGCTGATGGCACATGCAGAGTTTTGTAATGTTACACCAATGCATTCGTTAAGAATAGCATGTTACGTTCTATTATAGCGCCACCAAGAGGCTCAATCCCACCATTTTTTTTATGTGACCTCAAAGTGAGCCCATACATGTGTGTGTAAAATTTGGTGAAAATATCTCATTTAGTTTTGGAGTTATATACATTTATGTGAATAAACACATAAAAAATGACTGACACGTGACTTTGATTGGATTTTACTACCCCTTACTATCAATATTTTCGCATTTGGGCATTAGCGTATAGCCTATCGACCTATGTTTCCAAACTTCTGGCGGTGGTTTCGTCTCGATCGGACAAGCGGTTTCGAAGATATCGGCAAATGTTTTTTTAAGCGCTAAATCACAACGCTACACAAACCGTAAACAAAACCTAAGCATATTTGGTTTCTGTGGACTCGGCAAGGATTCAGGATCCCAACGAGATGACTCCCGTGAAAATACGTCAAACACAACCAGAGTTATCAGCATTTGAAAAATCAATTTTGCCACTAGGTGGCGCTGTTTCGAAACTTCTCAGGCTCCTTCAGGGTATCGTACTGATGACCCATACCGATTTTCGTAACAATTCGTTCATGCGTTCATAAAATACAGCATTTTAGCACATAATTCAAAATGGCCGACAGCCAAAATGGCCGATCTGGGAAAATTGGATATCTGTCGACTCGGCATGACGCCCTGAATCTAACAAGACCAACTTTATTATTTTTGGACAAACTGTTCAGTAGTTATGAGCAAAAATAGCAATTTTTCGTATCTCTGGACCAGTAGGTGGCGCTGCGCCGAAACGCAGCATGTAGCCTCAGGTCATGCTTGTAATGACATGTACCAAGTTTGGTTTGAATACGATAAAGCGTTGCGGAGATACAGCCTTATGTCTGTTTTCGCAAGCGCTACTTAAAATTAATTTGCGTGGTATTCGAGAACAACTTGCAGCGTTTTTATGAATTCCATAACTTTTTGTCAGCACGGTCTGGAGATGATCTGGTTCAATTTTGGTGAGAATCGGAACAACGGCCTAGGAGGAGTTCGAAAAAGTAGCTTTTTCGGATAATTACAAATGGCGGACAAATTGTCGTGACGGAAAATGACGTCATAGGGTGCAATCGAATCGGCATGAGCCAAGGAATAAGAGGACAAAGGATTTGTGATTCTAGCCATTATGGTTCAAAAGTTATAAGCATAAACATGAGTAAATCTTTGGACAGTTGGTGGCGCTAGAGGGATTGAGTTGGAGACTCCAAATTTGCTCTGGTGACTTTTCAGACTGTCCTCTATCAGTGTACCAAATTTCATAACTTTCCCGCAAACGGTTCTATGGGCTGCCATAGACGCCCAGTCGGAAGAAACGGAAGAATAATAAGAACCGGAACAGATACAATAGGTGCCACCGCACCTTCGGTGCTTGGCCCCTAATAATAATAAATATAGCTGCAAGCAGCAATAACCGGGGCCAAGCGCAAAGAAGACGACAAGACATGCCAACATGTGTCAGACCAACTGCAGTAAGGAGCAATTTAAGACATTGTCAGATGAATTTAGGCAAAATGGCTTTAAAAATCACACTAATTAACTAAAAATATGATTTAATGAATTATCACTTTCGACCAATAGGTGGCGTAGTTACTAAATCGAGTGACAATGACAAACCTTAAGACCAGTGGCATTAAAATATGCAGATTTATTCAAAAGTTTTTAGAAATTATGTTATAACTTTTGACCAAAAGGTGGCGCTGTCTCGAAATGTGTTGAGTACCTTCAGGGCATGGTGCTGATGGCACATGCTGAGTTTTGTAATGTTGCACCAATGCATTCGTTAAGAATAGCATGTTACGTTCTATTATAGCGCCACCAATAGGCTCAATCCCACCATTTTTTTTATGTGACCTCATAGTGAGCCCATACAAGTGTGTGTAAAATTTGGTGAAAATATCTCATTTAGTTTTGGAGTTATATACATTTATGTGTATAAACACATAAAAAATGACTGACACGTGACTTTGATTGGATTTTACTACCCCTTACTATCAATATTTTCGCCTTTGGGCATTAGCGTTTAGCCTATCGACCTATGTTTCCAAACTTCTGACGGTGGTTTCGTCTCGATCGGACAAGCGGTTTCGAAGATATAGCCAAATGTTTTTTCCGCGCTAAATCGCAACGCTACACAAACCGTAAGACGAAACCCAGCATGTTTGGCATCGTTGGACTCGGCAACGATTCAGGAACTCAAAAAGATGACTCTCGTGAAAATAAGTCAACCACACCCAAAGTTATAAGCATTTGAAAAAAAAAATTCACCACTAGGTGGCGCTGTTTCGAAAATTCTCAGGCTCTTTCAGGGCATCGTACTGATGACCCATACCGAGTTTCGTAACAATTCGTTCATGCGTTCAGAAAATACAGCATTTTAGCACATAATTCAAAATGGCCGACAGACAAAATGGCCGATCTAGGAAAATTGGATACCAGACGACTCGGCATGATGCCCTGAATCTAACGAGACCACTTTTATGATTTTTGGACAAAGAGTACAGTAGTTATGGGGGAAAATAGCACTTTTTCGTATCTCTGGACCAGTAGGTGGCGCTGCGCCGAAACGCAGCATGTAGCCTCAGGTCATGCTTGTGATGACATGGACCAAGTTTGGTCTGTATCTGAAAAAGCGTCGCGGAGATACAGCCTTATGTGTGTTTTTGCAAGCTCTACGTAAAATTTATTTGCGTGGTATTCGAGAACGACTTGCAGCGTTTTTATGAAATCCATAACTTTTTGTCAGCATGGTCTGGAGATGATCTGGTTCAATTTTGGTGAGAATCAGAACAACGGCCTAGGAGGAGTTCGAAAAAGTAGCTTTTTCAGATAATTACAAATGGCGGACAAAATATCGTGACGGAAAATGACGTCATAGGGTGCAATCGAATCGGCATTAGCTCAGAAACAAGGGGAAAAAGGAATTTTGATGATAGGCCTTACGGTTCAAAAGTTATTAGCATAATAAAAGTGAAACTTTGGACAGGTGGTGGCGCTAGAGGGATTGAGTTGGAGACTCCAAATTTGCTCTGTTGACTTTTCAGACTGTCCTCTATCAGTGTACCAAATTTCATAACTTTCCCGCAAACGGTTCTATGGGCTGCCATAGACACCCAGTCGGAAGAAGAAGAAGAAGAAACGGAAGAATAATAAGAACCGGAACAGATACAATAGGTGCCACCGCACCTTCGGTGCTTGGCCCCTAAATATAGCTGCAAGCAGCCATTACCGGGGCCAAGCAGCATAAGACGACAAGACATGCCAACATTGCTTAAAGTGTCAGACCAACTGCAACAATGAGCAATTAAAGACATTTAAAGACAATTGTAGGCGAAATGGCTGAAAAATCATAGAAACTCTAAATAAAAATATGATTTAATGGAGTATCACTTTCGACCAATAGGTGGCGCAGTTAGCAAATTGATGTGATGTGGTCAGGGTGAGGTGACAATGACACATACAAAGTTTGGTGTCAAAATGTCAAGGCATTGCAATGTTAAACACTTAATAGTCATTTTGGCAGCATGCCTCAAATTTGCTGCTGCGGTATACGAAAACGGTTTCATCTATCGACACGAAATCTATAACTTTTAGTCGGCACGGTCTGGAGATGATACGATTCGATTTTGGTGAAAATCGGAAAAACGGTCTAGGAGGAGTTCGAAAAAGTAGGTTTTGACTGAAAATCAAGATGGCGGACAGGAAGTTCGGCCAAATAAGGAAAACCTGGTATCTATGTTCTCAGCTTGACCCAAGGAATCTATTAAGACCAGTGGCATTTCAACAGGCAGATTTATTCAAAAGTTATTAGCCTTTTTGGAAATTTTATTATAACTTTTGACCACAAGGTGGCGCTGTTTCGAAATATTTTTAGTACCTTCAGGGGATGGTGTTGTTGGCACATTCTGAGTTTCTTAATATTACATCAATGCATTTGTTTAGTATAGCATTTTATTTCACAAAACTCTATTGAAGTCAATGGGAATTTCATGTTTTGTTCTATTATAGCGCCACCAAGAGGCTCAGTCCCACAATTTTTTTTATGTGTCCTCAGAGTGAGCCCATACGTATGTGTGTCAATTTTGGTGAAAATATCTCAATTCACTTCAGAGTTATAGACACTTATATGAAAAAACACGTAAAAAATGACTGACACGTGACTTTGTTTGAATTTTACTACCCCTTACTATCAATATTTTCGCATTTGGGCATTAGCGTATAGCCTATCGACCTATGTTTCCAAACTTCTGGCGGTGGTTTCGTCTCGATCGGACAAGCGGTTTCGAAGATATAGCCAAATGTTTTTTTCGCGCTAAATCGCAACGCTACACAAACCGTAAGACGAAACCCAGCATGTTTGGTATCGTTGGACTCGGCAACGATTCAGGAGCTCAAAAAGATGACTCTCGTGAAAATAAGTCGACCACACCCAAAGTTATAAGCATTTGAAAAAAAAAGTTCACCACTAGGTGGCGCTGTTTCGAAACTTCTCAGGCTCTTTCAGGGCATCGTACTGATGACCCATACCGAGTTTCGTAACAATTCGTTCATGCGTTCAGAAAATACAGCATTTTAGCACATAATTCAAAATGGCCGACAGACAAAATGGCCGATCTGGGAAAATTGGATATCAGTCGACTCGGTATGACGCCCTGAATCTAACGAGGCCACTTTTATGATTTTTGAACAAACCGTTCAGGAGTTATGAGCAAAAATAACCATTTTTCATATCTCCGGACCAGTAGGTGGCGCTGCGCCGAAACGCTGCATGTTGCCTCAGGTCATGCTTGTGATGACTTGTACCAAGTTTGGTCTGAATACGATAAAGCGTTGCGGAGATACAGCCTTAAGTTTGTTTTCGCAAGCTCTACGTAAAATTATTTTGCACGTCATTCAAAAACTTTTAAGCGAATCAACTTGAATTCCATAACTTTTTGTCCCCACTGTCTGAAGATGATCTGGTGCAATTTTGGTGAAAATTGGAGCATCGGCCTAGGAGGAGTTCGAAAAAGTAGGTTTTTCTGAAAATTCAAGATGGCGGCCAAATTATTATGACGGAAAATGACGTCATAGGGTGCAATCGAATCGGCATGAGCTCAGGAACAAGGGGAAAAAGGAATTTTGATGATAAGCCTTACGGTTCAAAAGTTATTAGCATAATAAAAGTGAAACTTTGGACAGGTGGTGGCGCTAGAGGGAATGACTTAGAGACACCAAAATTGGTGTACTTAATGTTGGGACTGTCCTCTATCAGAATGTCAAACCAAAACAACTTTCCCGCAAACGGTTCTATGGGCTGCCATAGACGCCCAGTCGGAAGAAGAAGCAGAATAATAATAAATATAGCTGCAAGCAGCAATAACCGGGGCCAAGCGCAAAGAAGACGACAAGACATGTCAACATGTGTCAGACCAACTGCAGCAAGGAGCAATTTAAGACATTTAAAGATTAATTTAGGCAAAATGGCTTAAAAATCACACTAATTAACTAAAAATGTGATTTAATGGATTATCACTTTTGACCAATAGGTGGCGTAGTTACAAAAACGATGTGATGTGGTCAGAGTCTGGTGACAATGACAAACCTTAAGACCAGTGGCATTAAAATACGCAGATTTATTCAAAAGTTTTTAGAAATTATGTTATAACTTTTGACCAAAAGGTGGCGCTGTCTCGAAATGTTTTGAGTACCTTCAGGGCATGGTGCTGATGGCACATGCTGAGTTTTGTAATGTTACACCAATGCATTCATTAAGAATAGCATGTTACGTTCTATTATAGCGCCACCAAGAGGCTCAATCCCACCATTTTTTTTATGTGACCTCAAAGTGAGCCCATACATGTGTGTGTAAAATTTGGTGAAAATATCTCATTTAGTTTTGGAGTTATATACATTTATGTGAATAAACACATAAAAAATGACTGACACGTGACTTTGATTGGATTTTACTACCCCTTACTATCAATATTTTCGCATTTGGGCATTAGCGTATAGCCTATCGACCTATGTTTCCAAACTTCTGGCGGTGGTTTCGTCTCGATCGGACAAGCGGTTTCGAAGATATCGGCAAATGTTTTTTAAGCGCTAAATCACAACGCTACACAAACCGTAAAAAAAACCTAAGCATATTTGGTATCTGTGGACTCGGCAAGGATTCAGGATCCCAACGAGATGACTCCCGTGAAAATACGTCAAACACAACCAGAGTTATCAGCATTTGAAAAATCAATTTTGCCACTAGGTGGCGCTGTTTCGAAACTTCTCAGGCTCCTTCAGGGTATCGTACTGATGACCCATACCGAGTTTCGTAACAATTCGTTCATGCGTTCATAAAATACAGCATTTTAGCACATAATTCAAAATGGCCGACAGCCAAAATGGCCGATCTGGGAAAATTGGATATCTGTCGACTCGGCATGACGCCCTGAATCTAACAAGACCAACTTTATTATTTTTGGACAAACTGTTCAGTAGTTATGAGCAAAAATAGCAATTTTTCGTATCTCTGGACCAGTAGGTGGCGCTGCGCCGAAACGCAGCATGTAGCCTCAGGTCATGCTTGTAATGACATGTACCAAGTTTGGTTTGAATACGATAAAGCGTTGCGGAGATACAGCCTTATGTCTGTTTTCGCAAGCGCTACTTAAAATTAATTTGCGTGGTATTCGAGAACAACATGCAGCGTTTTTATGAATTCCATAACTTTTTGTCAGCACGGTCTGGAGATGATCTGGTTCAATTTTGGTGAGAATCGGAACAACGGCCTAGGAGGAGTTCGAAAAAGTAGCTTTTTCGGATAATTACAAATGGCGGACAAATTGTCGTGACGGAAAATGACGTCATAGGGTGCAATCGAATCGGCATGAGCCAAGGAATAAGAGGACAAAGGATTTGTGATTCTAGCCATTATGGTTCAAAAGTTATAAGCATAAACATGAGTAAATCTTTGGACAGTTGGTGGCGCTAGAGGGATTGAGTTGGAGACTCCAAATTTGCTCTGGTGACTTTTCAGACTGTCCTCTATCAGTGTACCAAATTTCATAACTTTCCCGCAAACGGTTCTATGGGCTGCCATAGACGCCCAGTCGGAAGAAACGGAAGAATAATAAGAACCGGAACAGATACAATAGGTGCCACCGCACCTTCGGTGCTTGGCCCCTAATAAATATAGCTGCAAGCAGCCATTATCGGGGCCAAGCGCCAGAAGCGGCAACAGATGCCATAATGTGTGGGAGTGGCAGACCAACTGCAGCAATGAGCAAATAAAGACATTTTAAGAGAACTTTGAATAAATGGCAAAAAAATCATATATACAGTAACTTAAGATAATTTAATGGTTTATCACTTTCGACAAATAGGTGGCGCACTTGCGAAATTGATGTGATGTGGTCAGAGTGAGGTGACAATGACACATGGAAAGTTTGGTGTCAAAATGTCATTGCATTCCAGAGATAAAGACTTAATAGTCATTTTGACAGCATGCCTAAACTTTGCTGCTGCGCTACACGAAAACAGTTTCGTCAATCGACACGAAATCCATAACTTTTAGTCGGCACGGTCTGGAGATGATACGATTCGATTTTGGTGAAAATCGGACAAACGGTCTAGGAGGAGTTCGAAAAAGTAGGTTTTGACTGAAAATCAAGATGGCGGACAGGAAGTTTGGCCAAATAAGGAAAACCTGGTATCTATGTTCTCAGCTTGACCCAAGGAATCTATTAAGACAAGTGGCATTTCAATAGGCAGATTTATTCAAAAGTTATTAGCCTTTTTGGAAATTTTGTTATAACTTTTGACCACTAGGTGGCGCTGATTCGAAACTTCTCAGGCTCCTTCAGGGCATCGTACTGATGACCCATACCGAGTTTCGTAACAATTCGTTCATGCGTTCAAAAAATACAGCATTTTAGCACATAATTCAAAATGGCCGACAGCCAAAATGGCTGATCTGGGAAAATTGGATATCAGTCGACTCAACATGATGCCCTGAATCTAACGAGACCACTTTTATGATTTTTGAACAAACTGTTCAGAAGTTATAAGCAAAAAAAGCCATTTTTCATATCTCCGGACCAGTAGGTGGCACTGTGCCGAAACGCTGCATGTAGCCTCAGGTCATGCTTGTGATTACATGTACCAAGTTTGGTCTGAATACGATAAAGCGTTGCGGAGATACAGCCTTACATTTGTTTTCGCAAGCGCTACGTAAAATCAGTTTGCACGTTTATCGAAAACGATTTGACGAATCAACTTGAATTCCATAACTTTTTGTCCCCACTGTCTGAAGATGATCTGGTGCAATTTTGGTGAAAATCGGAGCATCGCCCTAGGAGGAGTTCGAAAAAGTAGGTTTTTCTGAAAATTCAAAATGGCGGAAAAATTTGCATGACGGAAAATGACGTCATAGGGTGCAATCGAATCGTCATGAGCTCAGGAATCAGAGGAAAAAAGAATTTTGTTGATAGGCCGTACGGTTCAAAAGTTATTAGCATAAATGTGAGTGAAACTTTGGACAGTTGGTGGCGCTAGTGGGATTGATTTAGAGACTCCAAAATTGCTATGGTGAGAGTTCAGACTGTCCTCTATCTGTGTGCCAAATTTCATAACTTTCCCGGAAACGGTTCTATGGGCTGCCATAGACGCCCAGTCGGAAGAATGAAGAATAATAATAAATATAGCTGCAAGCAGCAATAACCGGGGCCAAGCGCAAAGAAGACGACAAGACATGTCAACATGTGTCAGACCAACTGCAGCAAGGAGCAATTTAAGACATTTAAAGATTAATTTAGGCAAAATGGCTTAAAAATCACACTAATTAACAAAAAATGTGATTTAATGGATTATCACTTTTGACCAATAGGTGGCGTAGTTACAAAAACGATGTGATGTGGTCAGAGTCTGGTGACAATGACAAACCTTAAGACCAGTGGCATTAAAATACGCAGATTTATTCAAAAGTTTTTAGAAATTATGTTATAACTTTTGACCAAAAGGTGGCGCTGTCTCGAAATGTTTTGAGTACCTTCAGGGCATGGTGCTGATGGCACATGCTGAGTTTTGTAATGTTACACCAATGCATTCGTTAAGAATAGCATGTTACGTTCTATTATAGCGCCACCAAGAGGCTCAATCCCACCATTTTTTTTATGTGACCTCAAAGTGAGCCCATACATGTGTGTGTAAAATTTGGTGAAAATATCTCATTTAGTTTTGGAGTTATATACATTTATGTGAATAAACACATAAAAAATGACTGACACGTGACTTTGATTGGATTTTACTACCCCTTACTATCAATATTTTCGCATTTGGGCATTAGCGTATAGCCTATCGACCTATGTTTCCAAACTTCTGGCGGTGGTTTCGTCTCGATCGGACAAGCGGTTTCGAAGATATCGGCAAATGTTTTTTTAAGCGCTAAATCACAACGCTACACAAACCGTAAACAAAACCTAAGCATATTTGGTATCTGTGGACTCGGCAAGGATTCAGGATCCCAACGAGATGACTCCCGTGAAAATACGTCAAACACAACCAGAGTTATCAGCATTTGAAAAATCAATTTTGCCACTAGGTGGCGCTGTTTCGAAACTTCTCAGGCTCCTTCAGGGTATCGTACTGATGACCCATACCGAGTTTCGTAACAATTCGTTCATGCGTTCATAAAATACAGCATTTTAGCACATAATTCAAAATGGCCGACAGCCAAAATGGCCGATCTGGGAAAATTGGATATCTGTCGACTCGGCATGACGCCCTGAATCTAACAAGACCAACTTTATTATTTTTGGACAAACTGTTCAGTAGTTATGAGCAAAAATAGCAATTTTTCGTATCTCTGGACCAGTAGGTGGCGCTGCGCCGAAACGCAGCATGTAGCCTCAGGTCATGCTTGTAATGACATGTACCAAGTTTGGTTTGAATACGATAAAGCGTTGCGGAGATACAGCCTTATGTCTGTTTTCGCAAGCGCTACTTAAAATTAATTTGCGTGGTATTCGAGAACAACTTGCAGCGTTTTTATGAATTCCATAACTTTTTGTCAGCACGGTCTGGAGATGATCTGGTTCAATTTTGGTGAGAATCGGAACAACGGCCTAGGAGGAGTTCGAAAAAGTAGCTTTTTCGGATAATTACAAATGGCGGACAAATTGTCGTGACGGAAAATGACGTCATAGGGTGCAATCGAATCGGCATGAGCCAAGGAATAAGGGGACAAAGGATTTGTGATTCTAGCCATTATGGTTCAAAAGTTATAAGCATAAACATGAGTAAATCTTTGGACAGTTGGTGGCGCTAGAGGGATTGAGTTGGAGACTCCAAATTTGCTCTGGTGACTTTTCAGACTGTCCTCTATCAGTGTACCAAATTTCATAACTTTCCCGCAAACGGTTCTATGGGCTGCCATAGACGCTCAGTCGGAAGAAACGGAAGAATAATAAGAACCGGAACAGATACAATAGGTGCCACCGCACCTTCGGTGCTTGGCCCCTAATAAGAACCGGAACAGATACAATAGGTGCCACCGCACCTTCGGTGCTTGGCCCCTAATAAGAACCGGAACAGATACAATAGGTGCCTCCGCACCTTCGGTGCTTGGCCCCTAATAACACATACATTCCAAACACATTAATCAACACAACCATACAGGGCTGAAGGACACCTACTTTGGGCAACCCTGGCTGGAAGTGGTCTACAAGGAAAGCAAAAAGAAAAACTCACTCAATACTCACACCCCACCACACCACACAAGTGAAATAGAGCACTCTCAGTGAACGGAAGACCCCACTACCACAGTCCCAGGACACCCGCGCAAGTGGCCCTCAGCTCCTGTATGGAAATATAAAAATAAATGAATACAAATACAAATATAGCTGCAAGCAGCCATTATCGGGGCCAAGCAGCATAAGACGACAAGACATGCCAACATTGCTGAAAGTGTCAGACCAACTGCAACAATGAGCAATTAAAGACATTTAAAGACAATTGTAGGCGAAATGGCTGAAAAATCATAGAAACTCTAAATAAAAATATGATTTAATGGAGTATCACTTTCGACCAATAGGTGGCGCAGTTAGCAAATTGATGTGATGTGGTCAGGGTGAGGTGACAATGACACATACAAAGTTTGGTGTCAAAATGTCAAGGCATTGCAATGTTAAACACTTAATAGTCATTTTGGCAGCATGCCTTAACTTTGCTGCTGCGCTATACGAAAACGGTTTCATCTATCGACACGAAATCCATAACTTTTAGTCGGCACGGTCTGGAGATGATACGATTCGATTTTGGTGAAAATCGGAAAAACGGTCTAGGAGAAGTTCGAAAAAGTAGGTTTTGACTGAAAATCAAGATGGCGGACAGGAAGTTCGGCCAAATAAGGGAAACCTGGTATCTATGTTCTCAGCTTGACCCAAGGAATCTATTAAGACCAGTGGCATTTCAACAGGCAGATTTATTCAAAAGTTATTAGCCTTTTTGGAAATTTTATTATAACTTTTGACCACAAGGTGGCGCTGTTTCGAAATATTTTTAGTACCTTCAGGGGATGGTGTTGTTGGCACATTCTGAGTTTCTTAATATTACATCAATGCATTTGTTTAGTATAGCATTTTATTTCACAAAACTCTATTGAAGTCAATGGGAATTTCATGTTTTGTTCTATTATAGCGCCACCAAGAGGCTCAGTCCCACAATTTTTTTTATGTGTCCTCAGAGTGAGCCCATACGTATGTGTGTCAATTTTGGTGAAAATATCTCAATTCACTTCAGAGTTATAGACATTTATATGAAAAAACACGTAAAAAATGACTGACACGTGACTTTGTTTGAATTTTACTACCCCTTACTATCAATATTTTCGCATTTGGGCATTAGCGTATAGCCTATCGACCTATGTTTCCAAACTTCTGGCGGTGGTTTCGTCTCGATCGGACAAGCGGTTTCGAAGATATAGCCAAATGTTTTTTTCGCGCTAAATCGCAACGCTACACAAACCGTAAGACGAAACCCAGCATGTTTGGTATCGTTGGACTCGGCAACGATTCAGGAGCTCAAAAAGATGACTCTCGTGAAAATAAGTCGACCACACCCAAAGTTATAAGCATTTGAAAAAAAAAGTTCACCACTAGGTGGCGCTGTTTCGAAACTTCTCAGGCTCTTTCAGGGCATCGTACTGATGACCCATACCGAGTTTCGTAACAATTCATGCATGCGTTCAGAAAATACAGCATTTTAGCACATAATTCAAAATGGCCGACAGACAAAATGGCCGATCTGGGAAAATTGGATATCAGTCGACTCGGTATGACGCCCTGAATCTAACGAGGCCACTTTTATGATTTTTGAACAAACCGTTCAGGAGTTATGAGCAAAAATAACCATTTTTCATATATCCGGACCAGTAGGTGGCGCTGCGCCGAAACGCTGCATGTTGCCTCAGGTCATGCTTGTGATGACTTGTACCAAGTTTGGTCTGAATACGATAAAGCGTTGCGGAGATACAGCCTTAAGTTTTTTTTGCAAGCTCTACGTAAAATTAATTTTGCACGTCATTCAAAAACTTTTAAGCGAATCACTTGAATTCCATAACTTTTTGTCCCACTGTCTGAGATGATCTGGTGTCAATTTTGGTGAAAATCGGAAGCATCGGCCTAGGAGGAGTTCGAAAAAGTAGGTTTTTCTGAATAATTCAAATGGCGGCCAAATTTTATGACGGAAAATGACGTCATAGGGTGCAATCGAATCGGCATGAGCTCAGGAACAAGGGAAAAAAGATTTTGATGATAGGCCTTACGGTTCAAAAGTTATTAGCATAAACAAGTAAAACTTTGGACAGGTGGTGGCGCTAGAGGGAATGACTTAGGAGACACCAAAATTGTTACTTAATGTTGGGACTGTCCTCTATCAGAATGTCAACCAAAACAAACTTTCCCGCAAACGGTTCTATGGGCTGCCATAGACGCCCAGTCGGAAGAAGAAGAAGCAAGAATAATAATAATATAAAATATAGCTGCAAGCAGCAATAACCGGGGCCAAGCGCAAAGAAGACGACAAGACATGCCAACATGTGTCAGACCAACTGCAGCAAGGAGCAATTTAAGACATTTAAAGATTAATTTAGGCAAAATGGCTTAAAAATCACACTAATTAACTAAAAATGTGATTTAATGGATTATCACTTTTGACCAATAGGTGGCGTAGTTACAAAAACGATGTGATGTGGTCAGAGTCTGGTGACAATGACAAACCTTAAGACCAGTGGCATTAAAATACGCAGATTTATTCAAAAGTTTTTAGAAATTATGTTATAACTTTTGACCAAAAGGTGGCGCTGTCTCGAAATGTTTTGAGTACTTCAGGGCATGGTGCTGATGGCACATGCTGAGTTTTGTAATGTTCACCAATGCATTCGTTAAGAATAGCATGTTACGTTCTATTATAGCGCCACCAAGAGGTTTAATCCCACCATTTTTTTTATGTGACCTCAAAGTGAGCCCATACATGTGTGTGTAAAATTTGGTGAAAATATCTCATTTAGTTTTGGAGTTATATACATTTATGTGAATAAACACATAAAAAATGACTGACACGTGACTTTGATTGGATTTTACTACCCCTTACTATCAATATTTTCGCATTTGGGCATTAGCGTATAGCCTATCGACCTATGTTTCCAAACTTCTGGCGGTGGTTTCGTCTCGATCGGACAAGCGGTTTCGAAGATATCGGCAAATGTTTTTTAAGCGCTAAATCACAACGCTACACAAACCGTAAACAAAACCTAAGCATATTTGGTATCTGTGGACTCGGCAAGGATTCAGGATCCCAACGAGATGACTCCCGTGAAAATACGTCAAACACAACCAGAGTTATCAGCATTTGAAAAATCAATTTTGCCACTAGGTGGCGCTGTTTCGAAACTTCTCAGGCTCCTTCAGGGTATCGTACTGATGACCCATACCGAGTTTCGTAACAATCCGTTCATGCGTTCAGAAAATACAGCATTTTAGCACATAATTCAAAATGGCCGACAGACAAAATGGCCGATCTGGGAAAATTGGATATCAGTCGACTCGGTATGACGCCCTGAATCTAACGAGGCCACTTTTATGATTTTTGGACAAACCGTTCAGGAGTTATGAGCAAAAATAGCAATTTTTCGTATCTCTGGACCAGTAGGTGGCGCTGCGCCGAAACGCAGCATGTAGCCTCAGGTCATGCTTGTAATGACATGTACCAAGTTTGGTTTGAATACGATAAAGCGTTGCGGAGATACAGCCTTATGTCTATTTTTGCAAGCGCTACTTAAAATTAATTTGCGTGGTATTCGAGAACAACTTGCAGCGTTTTTATGAATTCCATAACTTTTTGTCAGCACGGTCTGGAGATGATCTGGTTCAATTTTGGTGAGAATCGGAACAACGGCCTAGGAGGAGTTCGAAAAAGTAGCTTTTTCGGATAATTACAAATGGCGGACAAATTGTCGTGACGGAAAATGACGTCATAGGGTGCAATCGAATCGGCATGAGCCAAGGAATAAGAGGACAAAGGATTTGTGATTCTAGCCATTATGGTTCAAAAGTTATAAGCATAAACATGAGTAAATCTTTGGACAGTTGGTGGCGCTAGAGGGATTGAGTTGGAGACTCCAAATTTGCTCTGGTGACTTTTCAGACTGTCCTCTATCAGTGTACCAAATTTCATAACTTTCCCGCAAACGGTTCTATGGGCTGCCATAGACGCCCAGTCGGAAGAAGAAGAAGAAACGGAAGAATAATAAGAACCGGAACAGATACAATAGGTGCCACCGCACCTTCGGTGCTTGGCCCCTAAATATAGCTGCAAGCAGCAATAACCGGGGCCAAGCGCAAAGAAGACGACAAGACATGCCAACATGTGTCAGACCAACTGCAGCAAGGAGCAATTTAAGACATTTAAAGATTAATTTAGGCAAAATGGCTTAAAAATCACACTAATTAACTAAAAATGTGATTTAATGGATTATCACTTTTGACCAATAGGTGGCGTAGTTACAAAAACGATGTGATGTGGTCAGAGTCTGGTGACAATGACAAACCTTAAGACCAGTGGCATTAAAATACGCAGATTTATTCAAAAGTTTTTTAGAAATTATGTTATAACTTTTGACCAAAAGGTGGCGCTGTCTCGAAATGTTTTGAGTACATTCAGGGCATGGTGCTGATGGCACATGCTGAGTTTTGTAATGTTGCACCAATGCATTCGTTAAGAGTAGCATGTTACGTTCTATTATAGCGCCACCAAGAGGCTCAATCCACCATTTTTTGTATGTGACCTCAAAGTGAGCCCATACATGTGTGTGTAAAATTTGGTGAAAATATCTCATTTAGTTTTGGAGTTATATACATTTATATGAATAAACACATAAAAAATGACTGACACGTGACTTTGATTGGATTTTACTACCCCTTACTATCAATATTTTGACATTTGGGCATTGGCGTATAGCTATCGACCTATGTTTCCAAACTTCTGACGGTGGTTTCGTCTCGATCGGTCAAACGGTTTCGAAGATATCGGCAAATGTTTTTTAAGCGCTAAATCACAACGCTACAAAACCGTAAACAAAACCTAAGCATATTTGGTATCTCTGGACTCGGCAAGGATTCAGGATCCCAACGAGATGACTCCGTGAAAATATGTCAAACACAACCAGAGTTATCAGCATTTGAAAAATCTATTTTGCCACTAGGTGGCGCTGTTTCGAAACTTCTCAGGCTCCTTCAGGGTATCGTACTGATGACCCATACCGAGTTTCGTAACAATTCGTTCATGCGTTCATAAAATACAGCATTTTAGCACATAATTCAAAATGGCCGACAGCCAAAATGGCCGATCTGGGAAAATTGGATATCTGTCGACTCGGCATGACGCCCTGAATCTAACAAGACCAACTTTATTATTTTTGGACAAAACTGTTCAGTAGTTATGAGCAAAAATAGCAATTTTTCGTATCTCTGGACCAGTAGGTGGCGCTGCGCCGAAACGCAGCATGTAGCCTCAGGTCATGCTTGTAATGACATGTACCAAGTTTGGTTTGAATACGATAAAGCGTTGCGGAGATACAGCCTTATGTCTGTTTTCGCAAGCGCTACTTAAAATTAATTTGCGTGGTATTCGAGAACAACTTGCAGCGTTTTTATGAATTCCATAACTTTTTGTCAGCACGTCTGGAGATGATCTGGTTCAATTTTGGTGAGAATCGGAACAACGGCCTAGGAGGAGTTCGAAAAAGTAGCTTTTTCGGATAATTACAAATGGCGGACAAATTGTCGTGACGGAAAATGACGTCATAGGGTGCAATCGAATCGGCATGAGCCAAGGAATAAGAGGACAAAGGATTTGTGATTCTAGCCATTATGGTTCAAAAGTTATAAGCATAAACATGAGTAAATCTTTGGACAGTTGGTGGCGCTAGAGGGATTGAGTTGGAGACTCCAAATTTGCTCTGGTGACTTTTCAGACTGTCCTCTATCAGTGTACCAAATTTCATAACTTTCCCGCAAACGGTTCTATGGGCTGCCATAGACGCCCAGTCGGAAGAAGAAGAAGAAACGGAAGAATAAATATAGCTGCAAGCAGCAATAACCGGGGCCAAGCGCAAAGAAGACGACAAGACATGTCAACATGTGTCAGACCAACTGCAGCAAGGAGCAATTTAAGACATTTAAAGATTAATTTAGGCAAAATGGCTTAAAAATCACACTAATTAACTAAAAATGTGATTTAATGGATTATCACTTTTGACCAATAGGTGGCGTAGTTACAAAAACGATGTGATGTGGTCAGAGTCTGGTGACAATGACAAACCTTAAGACCAGTGGCATTAAAATACGCAGATTTATTCAAAAGTTTTTAGAAATTATGTTATAACTTTTGACCAAAAGGTGGCGCTGTCTCGAAATGTTTTGAGTACCTTCAGGGCATGGTGCTGATGGCACATGCTGAGTTTTGTAATGTTACACCAATGCATTCATTAAGAATAGCATGTTACGTTCTATTATAGCGCCACCAAGAGGCTCAATCCCACCATTTTTTTTATGTGACCTCAAAGTGAGCCCATACATGTGTGTGTAAAATTTGGTGAAAATATCTCATTTAGTTTTGGAGTTATATACATTTATGTGAATAAACACATAAAAAATGACTGACACGTGACTTTGATTGGATTTTACTACCCCTTACTATCAATATTTTCGCATTTGGGCATTAGCGTTTAGCCTATCGACCTATGTTTCCAAACTTCTGGCGGTGGTTTCGTCTCGATCGGACAAGCGGTTTCGAAGATATCGGCAAATGTTTTTTAAGCGCTAAATCACAACGCTACACAAACCGTAAACAAAACCTAAGCATATTTGGTATCTGTGGACTCGGCAAGGATTCAGGATCCCAACGAGATGACTCCCGTGAAAATACGTCAAACACAACCAGAGTTATCAGCATTTGAAAAATCAATTTTGCCACTAGGTGGCGCTGTTTCGAAACTTCTCAGGCTCCTTCAGGGTATCGTACTGATGACCCATACCGAGTTTCGTAACAATTCGTTCATGCGTTCATAAAATACAGCATTTTAGCACATAATTCAAAATGGCCGACAGCCAAAATGGCCGATCTGGGAAAATTGGATATCTGTCGACTCGGCATGACGCCCTGAATCTAACAAGACCAACTTTATTATTTTTGGACAAACTGTTCAGTAGTTATGAGCAAAAATAGCAATTTTTCGTATCTCTGGACCAGTAGGTGGCGCTGCGCCGAAACGCAGCATGTAGCCTCAGGTCATGCTTGTAATGACATGTACCAAGTTTGGTTTGAATACGATAAAGCGTTGCGGAGATACAGCCTTATGTCTGTTTTCGCAAGCGCTACTTAAAATTAATTTGCGTGGTATTCGAGAACAACTTGCAGCGTTTTTATGAATTCCATAACTTTTTGTCAGCACGGTCTGGAGATGATCTGGTTCAATTTTGGTGAGAATCGGAACAACGGCCTAGGAGGAGTTCGAAAAAGTAGCTTTTTCGGATAATTACAAATGGCGGACAAATTGTCGTGACGGAAAATGACGTCATAGGGTGCAATCGAATCGGCATGAGCCAAGGAATAAGGGGACAAAGGATTTGTGATTCTAGCCATTATGGTTCAAAAGTTATAAGCATAAACATGAGTAAATCTTTGGACAGTTGGTGGCGCTAGAGGGATTGAGTTGGAGACTCCAAATTTGCTCTGGTGACTTTTCAGACTGTCCTCTATCAGTGTACCAAATTTCATAACTTTCCCGCAAACGGTTCTATGGGCTGCCATAGACGCTCAGTCGGAAGAAACGGAAGAATAATAAGAACCGGAACAGATACAATAGGTGCCACCGCACCTTCGGTGCTTGGCCCCTAATAAGAACCGGAACAGATACAATAGGTGCCACCGCACCTTCGGTGCTTGGCCCCTAATAAGAACCGGAACAGATACAATAGGTGCCTCCGCACCTTCGGTGCTTGGCCCCTAATAACACATACATTCCAAACACATTAATCAACACAACCATACAGGGCTGAAGGACACCTACTTTGGGCAACCCTGGCTGGAAGTGGTCTACAAGGAAAGCAAAAAGAAAAACTCACTCAATACTCACACCCCACCACACCACACAAGTGAAATAGAGCACTCTCAGTGAACGGAAGACCCCACTACCACAGTCCCAGGACACCCGCGCAAGTGGCCCTCAGCTCCTGTATGGAAATATAAAAATAAATGAATACAAATACAAATATAGCTGCAAGCAGCCATTATCGGGGCCAAGCAGCATAAGACGACAAGACATGCCAACATTGCTGAAAGTGTCAGACCAACTGCAACAATGAGCAATTAAAGACATTTAAAGACAATTGTAGGCGAAATGGCTGAAAAATCATAGAAACTCTAAATAAAAATATGATTTAATGGAGTATCACTTTCGACCAATAGGTGGCGCAGTTAGCAAATTGATGTGATGTGGTCAGGGTGAGGTGACAATGACACATACAAAGTTTGGTGTCAAAATGTCAAGGCATTGCAATGTTAAACACTTAATAGTCATTTTGGCAGCATGCCTTAACTTTGCTGCTGCGCTATACGAAAACGGTTTCATCTATCGACACGAAATCCATAACTTTTAGTCGGCACGGTCTGGAGATGATACGATTCGATTTTGGTGAAAATCGGAAAAACGGTCTAGGAGAAGTTCGAAAAAGTAGGTTTTGACTGAAAATCAAGATGGCGGACAGGAAGTTCGGCCAAATAAGGGAAACCTGGTATCTATGTTCTCAGCTTGACCCAAGGAATCTATTAAGACCAGTGGCATTTCAACAGGCAGATTTATTCAAAAGTTATTAGCCTTTTTGGAAATTTTATTATAACTTTTGACCACAAGGTGGCGCTGTTTCGAAATATTTTTAGTACCTTCAGGGGATGGTGTTGTTGGCACATTCTGAGTTTCTTAATATTACATCAATGCATTTGTTTAGTATAGCATTTTATTTCACAAAACTCTATTGAAGTCAATGGGAATTTCATGTTTTGTTCTATTATAGCGCCACCAAGAGGCTCAGTCCCACAATTTTTTTTATGTGTCCTCAGAGTGAGCCCATACGTATGTGTGTCAATTTTGGTGAAAATATCTCAATTCACTTCAGAGTTATAGACATTTATATGAAAAAACACGTAAAAAATGACTGACACGTGACTTTGTTTGAATTTTACTACCCCTTACTATCAATATTTTCGCATTTGGGCATTAGCGTATAGCCTATCGACCTATGTTTCCAAACTTCTGGCGGTGGTTTCGTCTCGATCGGACAAGCGGTTTCGAAGATATAGCCAAATGTTTTTTTCGCGCTAAATCGCAACGCTACACAAACCGTAAGACGAAACCCAGCATGTTTGGTATCGTTGGACTCGGCAACGATTCAGGAGCTCAAAAAGATGACTCTCGTGAAAATAAGTCGACCACACCCAAAGTTATAAGCATTTGAAAAAAAAAGTTCACCACTAGGTGGCGCTGTTTCGAAACTTCTCAGGCTCTTTCAGGGCATCGTACTGATGACCCATACCGAGTTTCGTAACAATTCATGCATGCGTTCAGAAAATACAGCATTTTAGCACATAATTCAAAATGGCCGACAGACAAAATGGCCGATCTGGGAAAATTGGATATCAGTCGACTCGGTATGACGCCCTGAATCTAACGAGGCCACTTTTATGATTTTTGAACAAACCGTTCAGGAGTTATGAGCAAAAATAACCATTTTTCATATATCCGGACCAGTAGGTGGCGCTGCGCCGAAACGCTGCATGTTGCCTCAGGTCATGCTTGTGATGACTTGTACCAAGTTTGGTCTGAATACGATAAAGCGTTGCGGAGATACAGCCTTAAGTTTGTTTTTGCAAGCTCTACGTAAAATTATTTTGCACGTCATTCAAAAACTTTTAAGCGAATCAACTTGAATTCCATAACTTTTTGTCCCCACTGTCTGAAGATGATCTGGTGCAATTTTGGTGAAAATCGGAGCATCGGCCTAGGAGGAGTTCGAAAAAGTAGGTTTTTCTGAATATTCAAGATGGCGGCCAAATTATTACGACGGAAAATGACGTCATAGGGTGCAATCGAATCGGCATGAGCTCAGGAACAAGGGGAAAAAAGAATTTTGATGATAGGCCTTACGGTTCAAAAGTTATTAGCATAATAAAAGTAAAACTTTGGACAGGTGGTGGCGCTAGAGGGAATGACTTAGAGACACCAAAATTGGTGTACTTAATGTTGGGACTGTCCTCTATCAGAATGTCAAACCAAAACAACTTTCCCGCAAACGGTTCTATGGGCTGCCATAGACGCCCAGTCGGAAGAAGAAGAAGCAGAATAATAATAATAAATATAGCTGCAAGCAGCAATAACCGGGGCCAAGCGCAAAGAAGACGACAAGACATGCCAACATGTGTCAGACCAACTGCAGTAAGGAGCAATTTAAGACATTGTCAGATGAATTTAGGCAAAATGGCTTTAAAATCACACTAATTAACTAAAAATATGATTTAATGAATTATCACTTTCGACCAATAGGTGGCGTAGTTACTAAATCGAGTGACAATGACAAACCTTAAGACCAGTGGCATTAAAATATGCAGATTTATTCAAAAGTTTTTAGAAATTATGTTATAACTTTTGACCAAAAGGTGGCGCTGTCTCGAAATGTGTTGAGTACCTTCAGGGCATGGTGCTGATGGCACATGCTGAGTTTTGTAATGTTGCACCAATGCATTCGTTAAGAATAGCATGTTACGTTCTATTATAGCGCCACCAATAGGCTCAATCCCACCATTTTTTTTATGTGACCTCATAGTGAGCCCATACAAGTGTGTGTAAAATTTGGTGAAAATATCTCATTTAGTTTTGGAGTTATATACATTTATGTGTATAAACACATAAAAAATGACTGACACGTGACTTTGATTGGATTTTACTACCCCTTACTATCAATATTTTCGCATTTGGGCATTAGCGTATAGCCTATCGACCTATGTTTCCAAACTTCTGACGGTGGTTTCGTCTCGATCGGACAAGCGGTTTCGAAGATATAGCCAAATGTTTTTTTCGCGCTAAATCGCAACGCTACACAAACCGTAAGACGAAACCCAGCATGTTTGGCATCGTTGGACTCGGCAACGATTCAGGAACTCAAAAAGATGACTCTCGTGAAAATAAGTCAACCACACCCAAAGTTATAAGCATTTGAAAAAAAAAATTCACCACTAGGTGGCGCTGTTTCGAAAATTCTCAGGCTCTTTCAGGGCATCGTACTGATGACCCATACCGAGTTTCGTAACAATTCGTTCATGCGTTCAGAAAATACAGCATTTTAGCACATAATTCAAAATGGCCGACAGACAAAATGGCCGATCTAGGAAAATTGGATACCAGACGACTCGGCATGACGCCCTGAATCTAACGAGACCACTTTTATGATTTTTGGACAAAGAGTACAGTAGTTATGGGGGAAAATAGCACTTTTTCGTATCTCTGGACCAGTAGGTGGCGCTGCGCCGAAACGCAGCATGTAGCCTCAGGTCATGCTTGTGATGACATGGACCAAGTTTGGTCTGAATCTGAAAAAGCGTCGCGGAGATACAGCCTTATGTGTGTTTTCGCAAGCTCTACGTAAAATTTATTTGCGTGGTATTCGAGAACGACTTGCAGCGTTTTTATGAAATCCATAACTTTTTGTCAGCATGGTCTGGAGATGATCTGGTTCAATTTTGGTGAGAATCAGAACAACGGCCTAGGAGGAGTTCGAAAAAGTAGCTTTTTCAGATAATTACAAATGGCGGACAAAATATCGTGACGGAAAATGACGTCATAGGGTGCAATCGAATCGGCATTAGCTCAGAAACAAGGGGAAAAAGGAATTTTGATGATAGGCCTTACGGTTCAAAAGTTATTAGCATAATAAAAGTGAAACTTTGGACAGGTGGTGGCGCTAGAGGGATTGAGTTGGAGACTCCAAATTTGCTCTGTTGACTTTTCAGACTGTCCTCTATCAGTGTACCAAATTTCATAACTTTCCCGCAAACGGTTCTATGGGCTGCCATAGACACCCAGTCGGAAGAAGAAGAAACGGAAGAATAAATATAGCTGCAAGCAGCAATAACCGGGGCCAAGCGCAAAGAAGACGACAAGACATGCCAACATGTGTCAGACCAACTGCAGCAAGGAGCAATTTAAGACATTTAAAGATTAATTTAGGCAAAATGGCTTAAAAATCACACTAATTAACTAAAAATGTGATTTAATGGATTATCACTTTTGACCAATAGGTGGCGTAGTTACAAAAACGATGTGATGTGGTCAGAGTCTGGTGACAATGACAAACCTTAAGACCAGTGGCATTAAAATACGCAGATTTATTCAAAAGTTTTTAGAAATTATGTTATAACTTTTGACCAAAAGGTGGCGCTGTCTCGAAATGTGTTGAGTACCTTCAGGGCATGGTGCTGATGGCACATGCTGAGTTTTGTAATGTTGCACCAATGCATTCGTTAAGAATAGCATGTTACGTTCTATTATAGCGCCACCAATAGGCTCAATCCCACCATTTTTTTTATGTGACCTCATAGTGAGCCCATACAAGTGTGTGTAAAATTTGGTGAAAATATCTCATTTAGTTTTGGAGTTATATACATTTATGTGAATAAACACATAAAAAATGACTGACACTTGACTTTGATTGGATTTTACTACCCCTTACTATCAATATTTTCGCATTTGGGCATTAGCGTATAGCCTATCGACCTATGTTTCCAAACTTCTGGCGGTGGTTTCGTCTCGATCGGACAAGCGGTTTCGAAGATATCGGCAAATGTTTTTTAAGCGCTAAATCACAACGCTACACAAACCGTAAACAAAACCTAAGCATATTTGGTATCTGTGGACTCGGCAAGGATTCAGGATCCCAACGAGATGACTCCCGTGAAAATACGTCAAACACAACCAGAGTTATAAGCATTTGAAAAATCAATTTTGCCACTAGGTGGCGCTGTTTCGAAACTTCTCAGGCTCCTTCAGGGTATCATACTGATGACCCATACCGAGTTTCGTAACAATTCGTTCATGCGTTCATAAAATACAGCATTTTAGCACATAATTCAAAATGGCCGACAGCCAAAATGGCCGATCTGGGAAAATTGGATATCTGTCGACTCGGCATGACGCCCTGAATCTAACAAGACCAACTTTATTATTTTTGGACAAACTGTTCAGTAGTTATGAGCAAAAATAGCAATTTTTCGTATCTCTGGACCAGTAGGTGGCGCTGCGCCGAAACGCAGCATGTAGCCTCAGGTCATGCTTGTAATGACATGTACCAAGTTTGGTTTGAATAAGATAAAGCGTTGCGGAGATACAGCCTTATGTCTGTTTTCGCAAGCGCTACTTAAAATTAATTTGCGTGGTATTCGAGAACAACTTGCAGCGTTTTTATGAATTCCATAACTTTTTGTCAGCACGGTCTGGAGATGATCTGGTTCAATTTTGGTGAGAATCGGAACAACGGCCTAGGAGGAGTTCGAAAAAGTAGCTTTTTCGGATAATTACAAATGGCGGACAAATTGTCGTGACGGAAAATGACGTCATAGGGTGCAATCGAATCAGCATGAGCCAAGGAATAAGAGGACAAAGGATTTGTGATTCTAGCCATTATGGTTCAAAAGTTATAAGCATAAACATGAGTAAATCTTTGGACAGTTGGTGGCGCTAGAGGGATTGAGTTGGAGACTCCAAATTTGCTCTGGTGACTTTTCAGACTGTCCTCTATCAGTGTACCAAATTTCATAACTTTCCCGCAAACGGTTCTATGGGCTGCCATAGACGCCCAGTCGGAAGAAGAAACGGAAGAATAAATATAGCTGCAAGCAGCCATTAAACGGGCCAAGCAGTAGAAGACGATAAGACATGCCAACATGGCTGAAAGTGTCAGACCAACTGAAAAAATGAGCAATTTAAAGACATTTTAAGAGGAATTTCGGCAAATGGTCGAAAAATCATGCATACAGTAACTTATGAGATGATTTAATGGTTTATCACTTTCGACCAATAGGTGGCGCAGTTATGCACTCGATGTGATGTGGTCAGAGAGAAGTGACAATGACACATACAAAGTTAGTTGTCAATATGTCGTGACATTGCAGATATAAAGCCTTAATAGTCATTTTGGCAGCATGCCTCAACTTTGCTGCTGCGGTATACGAAAACGGTTTTGTCTATCGACACGAAATCCATAACTTTTGGTCGGGACGGTCTGAAGATGATACGATTCGATTTTGGTGAAAATCGGACAAACGGTCTAGGAGGAGTTCGAAAAAGTAGCTTTTGAATGAAAATCAAGATGGTGGACAGGAAGTTCGGCCAAATAAGGAAAACCTGGTATCTATGTTCTCAGCTTGACCGAAGGAATCTATTAAGACCAGTGGCATTTCAACAGGCAGATTTATTCAAAAGTTATTAGCCTTTTTGGAAATTTTGTTATAACTTTTGACCACAAGGTGGCGCTGTTTCGAAATATTTTTAGTAACTTCAGGGGATGGTGTTGTTGGCACATTCTGAGTTTCTTAATATTACATCAATGCATTTGTTTAGTATAGCATTTTATTTCACAAAACTCTATTGAAGTCAATGGGAATTTCATGTTTTGTTCTATTATAGCGCCACCAAGAGGCTCAGTCCCACAATTTTTTTTATGTGTCCTCAGAGTGAGCCCATACGTATGTGTGTCAATTTTGGTGAAAATATCTCAATTCACTTCAGAGTTATAGACATTTATATGAAAAAACACGTAAAAAATGACTGACACATGACTTTGTTTGAATTTTACGACCCCTTACTATCAATATTTTCGCATTTAGGCATTAGCGTATAGCCTATCGACCTATGTTTCCAAACTTCTGGCGGTGGTTTCGTCTCGATCGGACAAGCGGTTTTGAAGATATAGCCAAATGTTTTTTTCGCGCTATATCGCAACGCTACACAAACCGTAAGACGAAACCCAGCATGTTTGGTATCGTTGGACTCGGCAACGATTCAGGAGCTCAAAAAGATGACTCTCGTGAAAATAAGTCGACCACACCCAAAGTTATAAGCATTAGAAAAAAAAAGTTCACCACTAGGTGGCGCTGTTTCGAAACTTCTCAGGCTCTTTCAGGGCATCGTACTGATGACCCATACCGAGTTTCGTAACAATTCGTTCATGCGTTCAGAAAATACAGCATTTTAGCACATAATTCAAAATGGCCGACAGACAAAATGGCCGATCTGGGAAAATTGGATATCAGTCGACTCGGTATGACGCCCTGAATCTAACGAGGCCACTTTTATGATTTTTGGACAAACCGTTCAGGAGTTATGAGCAAAAATAACCATTTTTTATATCTCCGGACCAGTAGGTGGCGCTGCGCCGAAACGCTGCAGGTAGCCTCAGGTCATGCTTGTGATGACATGTACCAAGTTTGGTCTGAATACGATAAAGCGTTGCGGAGATACAGCCTTAAGTTTGTTTTCGCAAGCGCTACGTAAAATTATTTTGCACGTTATTCAAAAACTTTTAAGCGAATCAACTTGAATTCCATAACTTTTTGTCCCCACTGTCTGAAGATGATCTGGTGCAATTTTGGTGAAAATCGGAGCATCGCTCTAGGAGGAGTTCGAAAAAGTAGGTTTTTCTGAAAATTCAAAATGGCGGAAAAATTTGAATGACGGAAAATGACGTCATAGGGTGCAATCGAATCGTCATGAGCTCAGGAATCAGAGGAAAAAAGAATTTTGTTGATAGGCCTTACGGTTCAAAAGTTATTAGCATTAATGTGAGTGAAACTTTGGACAGGTGGTGGCGCTAGAGGGAATGACTTAGAAACACCAAAATTGGTGTATTTAATGTTGGGACTGTCCTCTATCAGAATGTCAAACCAAAACAACTTTCCCGCAATCGGTTCTATGGGCTGCCATAGACGCTAAGTCGGAAGAAGAAGAAAAAGAATAATAATAATAATAAGAACGGGAACAGATACAATAGGTGCCCGCACCTTCGGTGCTTGGCCCCTAATAAATATAGCTGCAAGCAGCAATAACCGGGGCCAAGCGCAAAGAAGACGACAAGACATGCCAACATGTGTCAGACCAACTGCAGCAAGGAGCAATTTAAGACATTTAAAGATTAATTTAGGCAAAATGGCTTAAAAATCACACTAATTAACTAAAAATGTGATTTAATGGATTATCACTTTTGACCAATAGGTGGCGTAGTTACAAAAACGATGTGATGTGGTCAGAGTCTGGTGACAATGACAAACCTTAAGACCAGTGGCATTAAAATACGCAGATTTATTCAAAAGTTTTTAGAAATTATGTTATAACTTTTGACCAAAAGGTGGCGCTGTCTCGAAATGTTTTGAGTACCTTCAGGGCATGGTGCTGATGGCACATGCTGAGTTTTGTAATGTTACACCAATGCATTCGTTAAGAATAGCATGTTACGTTCTATTATAGCGCCACCAAGAGGCTTAATCCCACCATTTTTTTTATGTGACCTCAAAGTGAGCCCATACATGTGTGTGTAAAATTTGGTGAAAATATCTCATTTAGTTTTGGAGTTATATACATTTATGTGAATAAACACATAAAAAATGACTGACACGTGACTTTGATTGGATTTTACTACCCCTTACTATCAATATTTTCGCATTTGGGCATTAGCGTATAGCCTATCGACCTATGTTTCCAAACTTCTGGCGGTGGTTTCGTCTCGATCGGACAAGCGGTTTCGAAGATATCGGCAAATGTTTTTTAAGCGCTAAATCACAACGCTACACAAACCGTAAACAAAACCTAAGCATATTTGGTATCTGTGGACTCGGCAAGGATTCAGGATCCCAACGAGATGACTCCCGTGAAAATACGTCAAACACAACCAGAGTTATCAGCATTTGAAAAATCAATTTTGCCACTAGGTGGCGCTGTTTCGAAACTTCTCAGGCTCCTTCAGGGTATCGTACTGATGACCCATACCGAGTTTCGTAACAATCCGTTCATGCGTTCAGAAAATACAGCATTTTAGCACATAATTCAAAATGGCCGACAGACAAAATGGCCGATCTGGGAAAATTGGATATCAGTCGACTCGGTATGACGCCCTGAATCTAACGAGGCCACTTTTATGATTTTTGGACAAACCGTTCAGGAGTTATGAGCAAAAATAGCAATTTTTCGTATCTCTGGACCAGTAGGTGGCGCTGCGCCGAAACGCAGCATGTAGCCTCAGGTCATGCTTGTAATGACATGTACCAAGTTTGGTTTGAATACGATAAAGCGTTGCGGAGATACAGCCTTATGTCTATTTTTGCAAGCGCTACTTAAAATTAATTTGCGTGGTATTCGAGAACAACTTGCAGCGTTTTTATGAATTCCATAACTTTTT
The DNA here is from genome assembly GCA_036326025.1 of Chrosomus eos. Taxonomy (NCBI): domain Eukaryota; kingdom Metazoa; phylum Chordata; class Actinopteri; order Cypriniformes; family Leuciscidae; genus Chrosomus; species Chrosomus eos. The sequence goes on from CM070818.1 coordinate 54,379,281, forward strand.
GTCAGCACGGTCTGGAGATGATCTGGTTCAATTTTGGTGAGAATCGGAACAACGGCCTAGGAGGAGTTCGAAAAAGTAGCTTTTTCGGATAATTACAAATGGCGGACAAATTGTCGTGACGGAAAATGACGTCATAGGGTGCAATCGAATCGGCATGAGCCAAGGAATAAGAGGACAAAGGATTTGTGATTCTAGCCATTATGGTTCAAAAGTTATAAGCATAAACATGAGTAAATCTTTGGACAGTTGGTGGCGCTAGAGGGATTGAGTTGGAGACTCCAAATTTGCTCTGGTGACTTTTCAGACTGTCCTCTATCAGTGTACCAAATTTCATAACTTTCCCGCAAACGGTTCTATGGGCTGCCATAGACGCCCAGTCGGAAGAAGAAGAAGAAACGGAAGAATAATAAGAACCGGAACAGATACAATAGGTGCCACCGCACCTTCGGTGCTTGGCCCCTAAATATAGCTGCAAGCAGCAATAACCGGGGCCAAGCGCAAAGAAGACGACAAGACATGCCAACATGTGTCAGACCAACTGCAGCAAGGAGCAATTTAAGACATTTAAAGATTAATTTAGGCAAAATGGCTTAAAAATCACACTAATTAACTAAAAATGTGATTTAATGGATTATCACTTTTGACCAATAGGTGGCGTAGTTACAAAAACGATGTGATGTGGTCAGAGTCTGGTGACAATGACAAACCTTAAGACCAGTGGCATTAAAATACGCAGATTTATTCAAAAGTTTTTTAGAAATTATGTTATAACTTTTGACCAAAAGGTGGCGCTGTCTCGAAATGTTTTGAGTACATTCAGGGCATGGTGCTGATGGCACATGCTGAGTTTTTGTAATGTTGCACCAATGCATTCGTTAAGAGTAGCATGTTACGTTCTATTATAGCGCCACCAAGAGGCTCAATCCCACCATTTTTTGTATGTGACCTCAAAGTGAGCCCATACATGTGTGTGTAAAATTTGGTGAAAATATCTCATTTAGTTTTGGAGTTATATACATTTATATGAATAAACACATAAAAAATGACTGACACGTGACTTTGATTGGATTTTACTACCCCTTACTATCAATATTTTGACATTTGGCATTGGCGTATAGCTATCGACCTATGTTTCCAAACTTCTGACGGTGGTTTCGTCTCGATCGGTCAAACGGTTTCGAAGATATCGGCAAATGTTTTTTAAGCGCTAAATCACAACGCTACACAAACCGTAAACAAAACCTAAGCATATTTGGTATCTCTGGACTCGGCAAGGATTCAGGATCCCAACGAGATGACTCCCGTGAAAATATGTCAAACACAACCAGAGTTATCAGCATTTGAAAAATCTATTTTGCCACTAGGTGGCGCTGTTTCGAAACTTCTCAGGCTCCTTCAGGGTATCGTACTGATGACCCATACCGAGTTTCGTAACAATTCGTTCATGCGTTCATAAAATACAGCATTTTAGCACATAATTCAAAATGGCCGACAGCCAAAATGGCCGATCTGGGAAAATTGGATATCTGTCGACTCGGCATGACGCCCTGAATCTAACAAGACCAACTTTATTATTTTTGGACAAACTGTTCAGTAGTTATGAGCAAAAATAGCAATTTTTCGTATCTCTGGACCAGTAGGTGGCGCTGCGCCGAAACGCAGCATGTAGCCTCAGGTCATGCTTGTAATGACATGTACCAAGTTTGGTTTGAATACGATAAAGCGTTGCGGAGATACAGCCTTATGTCTGTTTTCGCAAGCGCTACTTAAAATTAATTTGCGTGGTATTCGAGAACAACTTGCAGCGTTTTTATGAATTCCATAACTTTTTGTCAGCACGGTCTGGAGATGATCTGGTTCAATTTTGGTGAGAATCGGAACAACGGCCTAGGAGGAGTTCGAAAAAGTAGCTTTTTCGGATAATTACAAATGGCGGACAAATTGTCGTGACGGAAAATGACGTCATAGGGTGCAATCGAATCGGCATGAGCCAAGGAATAAGAGGACAAAGGATTTGTGATTCTAGCCATTATGGTTCAAAAGTTATAAGCATAAACATGAGTAAATCTTTGGACAGTTGGTGGCGCTAGAGGGATTGAGTTGGAGACTCCAAATTTGCTCTGGTGACTTTTCAGACTGTCCTCTATCAGTGTACCAAATTTCATAACTTTCCCGCAAACGGTTCTATGGGCTGCCATAGACGCCCAGTCGGAAGAAGAAGAAGAAACGGAAGAATAAATATAGCTGCAAGCAGCAATAACCGGGGCCAAGCGCAAAGAAGACGACAAGACATGTCAACATGTGTCAGACCAACTGCAGCAAGGAGCAATTTAAGACATTTAAAGATTAATTTAGGCAAAATGGCTTAAAAATCACACTAATTAACTAAAAATGTGATTTAATGGATTATCACTTTTGACCAATAGGTGGCGTAGTTACAAAAACGATGTGATGTGGTCAGAGTCTGGTGACAATGACAAACCTTAAGACCATGGCATTAAAATACGCAGATTTATTCAAAAGTTTTTAGAAATTATGTTATAACTTTTGACCAAAAGGTGGCGCTGTCTCGAAATGTTTTGAGTACCTTCAGGGCATGGTGCTGATGGCACATGCTGAGTTTTGTAATGTTACACCAATGCATTCATTAAGAATAGCATGTTACGTTCTATTATAGCGCCACCAAGAGGCTCAATCCCACCATTTTTTTTATGTGACCTCAAAGTGAGCCCATACATGTGTGTGTAAAATTTGGTGAAAATATCTCATTTAGTTTTGGAGTTATATACATTTATGTGAATAAACACATAAAAAATGACTGACACGTGACTTTGATTGGATTTTACTACCCCTTACTATCAATATTTTCGCATTTGGGCATTAGCGTTTAGCCTATCGACCTATGTTTCCAAACTTCTGGCGGTGGTTTCGTCTCGATCGGACAAGCGGTTTCGAAGATATCGGCAAATGTTTTTTAAGCGCTAAATCACAACGCTACACAAACCGTAAACAAAACCTAAGCATATTTGGTATCTGTGGACTCGGCAAGGATTCAGGATCCCAACGAGATGACTCCCGTGAAAATACGTCAAACACAACCAGAGTTATCAGCATTTGAAAAATCAATTTTGCCACTAGGTGGCGCTGTTTCGAAACTTCTCAGGCTCCTTCAGGGTATCGTACTGATGACCCATACCGAGTTTCGTAACAATTCGTTCATGCGTTCATAAAATACAGCATTTTAGCACATAATTCAAAATGGCCGACAGCCAAAATGGCCGATCTGGGAAAATTGGATATCTGTCGACTCGGCATGACGCCCTGAATCTAACAAGACCAACTTTATTATTTTTGGACAAACTGTTCAGTAGTTATGAGCAAAAATAGCAATTTTTCGTATCTCTGGACCAGTAGGTGGCGCTGCGCCGAAACGCAGCATGTAGCCTCAGGTCATGCTTGTAATGACATGTACCAAGTTTGGTTTGAATACGATAAAGCGTTGCGGAGATACAGCCTTATGTCTGTTTTCGCAAGCGCTACTTAAAATTAATTTGCGTGGTATTCGAGAACAACATGCAGCGTTTTTATGAATTCCATAACTTTTTGTCAGCACGGTCTGGAGATGATCTGGTTCAATTTTGGTGAGAATCGGAACAACGGCCTAGGAGGAGTTCGAAAAAGTAGCTTTTTCGGATAATTACAAATGGCGGACAAATTGTCGTGACGGAAAATGACGTCATAGGGTGCAATCGAATTGGCATGAGCCAAGGAATAAGAGGACAAAGGATTTGTGATTCTAGCCATTATGGTTCAAAAGTTATAAGCATAAACATGAGTAAATCTTTGGACAGTTGGTGGCGCTAGAGGGATTGAGTTGGAGACTCCAAATTTGCTCTGGTGACTTTTCAGACTGTCCTCTATCAGTGTACCAAATTTCATAACTTTCCCGCAAACGGTTCTATGGGCTGCCATAGACGCCCAGTCGGAAGAAACGGAAGAATAATAAGAACCGGAACAGATACAATAGGTGCCACCGCACCTTCGGTGCTTGGCCCCTAAATATAGCTGCAAGCAGCAATAACCGGGGCCAAGCGCAAAGAAGACGACAAGACATGTCAACATGTGTCAGACCAACTGCAGCAAGGAGCAATTTAAGACATTTAAAGATTAATTTAGGCAAAATGGCTTAAAAATCACACTAATTAACAAAAAATGTGATTTAATGGATTATCACTTTTGACCAATAGGTGGCGTAGTTACAAAAACGATGTGATGTGGTCAGAGTCTGGTAACAATGACAAACCTTAAGACCAGTGGCATTAAAATACGCAGATTTATTCAAAAGTTTTTAGAAATTATGTTATAACTTTTGACCAAAAGGTGGCGCTGTCTCGAAATGTTTTGAGTACCTTCAGGGCATGGTGCTGATGGCACATGCTGAGTTTTGTAATGTTACACCAATGCATTCGTTAAGAATAGCATGTTACGTTCTATTATAGCGCCACCAAGAGGCTCAATCCCACCATTTTTTTTATGTGACCTCAAAGTGAGCCCATACATGTGTGTGTAAAATTTGGTGAAAATATCTCATTTAGTTTTGGAGTTATATACATTTATGTGAATAAACACATAAAAAATGACTGACACGTGACTTTGATTGGATTTTACTACCCCTTACTATCAATATTTTCGCATTTGGGCATTAGCGTATAGCCTATCGACCTATGTTTCCAAACTTCTGGCGGTGGTTTCGTCTCGATCGGACAAGCGGTTTCGAAGATATCGGCAAATGTTTTTTAAGCGCTAAATCACAACGCTACACAAACCGTAAACAAAACCTAAGCATATTTGGTATCTGTGGACTCGGCAAGGATTCAGGATCCCAACGAGATGACTCCCGTGAAAATACGTCAAACACAACCAGAGTTATCAGCATTTGAAAAATCAATTTTGCCACTAGGTGGCGCTGTTTCGAAACTTCTCAGGATCCTTCAGGGTATCGTACTGATGACCCATACCGAGTTTCGTAACAATTCGTTCATGCGTTCATAAAATACAGCATTTTAGCACATAATTCAAAATGGCCGACAGCCAAAATGGCCGATCTGGGAAAATTGGATATCTGTCGACTCGGCATGACGCCCTGAATCTAACAAGACCAACTTTATTATTTTTGGACAAACTGTTCAGTAGTTATGAGCAAAAATAGCAATTTTTCGTATCTCTGGACCAGTAGGTGGCGCTGCGCCGAAACGCAGCATGTAGCCTCAGGTCATGATTGTAATGACATGTACCAAGTTTGGTTTGAATACGATAAAGCGTTGCGGAGATACAGCCTTATGTCTGTTTTCGCAAGCGCTACTTAAAATTAATTTGCGTGGTATTCGAGAACAACTTGCAGCGTTTTTATGAATTCCATAACTTTTTGTCAGCACGGTCTGGAGATGATCTGGTTCAATTTTGGTGAGAATCGGAACAACGGCCTAGGAGGAGTTCGAAAAAGTAGCTTTTTCGGATAATTACAAATGGCGGACAAATTGTCGTGACGGAAAATGACGTCATAGGGTGCAATCGAATCGGCATGAGCCAAGGAATAAGAGGACAAAGGATTTGTGATTCTAGCCATTATGGTTCAAAAGTTATAAGCATAAACATGAGTAAATCTTTGGACAGTTGGTGGCGCTAGAGGGATTGAGTTGGAGACTCCAAATTTGCTCTGGTGACTTTTCAGACTGTCCTCTATCAGTGTACCAAATTTCATAACTTTCCCGCAAACGGTTCTATGGGCTGCCATAGACACCCAGTCGGAAGAAACGGAAGAATAATAAGAACCGGAACAGATACAATAGGTGCCACCGCACCTTCGGTGCTTGGCCCCTAATAAGAACCGGAACAGATACAATAGGTGCCACCGCACCTTCGGTGCTTGGCCCCTAATAATAATAATAAGAACCGGAACAGATACAATAGGTGCCTCCGCACCTTCGGTGCTTGGCCCCTAATAATATAAATTATATAAATATAAATATTTATGCAGAACATTATGGGTGACAGCAGTTAAACACCAGATAAATGACCACACATTTAACTTAATATTTGTATTATTTAAACAAACTATCTGGCTGAACAGATTCACCAGTAGAATCAGACTTCCCAGGACTATTTATGAAAGGGAGGGCAGACATATTAGTGAAGTATGTTTGATTATTGCCTCAGTTTGTACAACTGTTTGTGTAAAACAATGTGAAGAAAACTAGCAATGTGTTTTGTAGCAACTACTGTTTAAATAACAGAGCAGTTGTATTCCATACTGCTTTCAACAGACTTGCTAACATTTACTTTCAGCAATATTTTGGGGTTGACAGCTTCTTGCTGCCGTGCCTGTTGACCTGTGGTCCCTTACAGCCTTTGTGAACCTTTTCTGTATTTATTTATTTGTTGTTGTTAGGGGCAGGCATTTCAACAACAAGCTCTCTGCTTATAGTTGTTCACTCACCCTAAAAACCTCTGCATTATTCATTCCACCTCTGACTCCAACTCAAAACATTTCATTTCAGCTTTTATTTATTTGATGTATTACTTCAAGTTGCTTCAATGCTCTACAGACCTCCATACTTTGAACCTGAGCTTCTGTGTCTCTCTCTGTTTCTCTCTCTTCACTGTAACATTTTACTTCCTTATTTTCTCTCTATCTTTGTTATATTAGTCTTTACATTTATTGCATTAGTGACACGAGGAGCAGTTGAATACCATAGAATGACTTTAAAATGGATCCAGGGGAAACATACCTATTTTAGTGGCCGGGTTCCATGTTTAAATAACTTTATATAAACATATATTAATTACAAAAAAATAAAATAAAGTAATATTAATGAAATAATAATAATGCATATTTGATTCTTCTTCTTCTTGCTATTGTTTATTTATTATGTATGTATCTATTTACTGGTAATAACTGAATATTTATTATTGTTTCAGTTAGTTAATAGTTAGTTAAAAGTGTATTATTATTATTATTTAAAATAATTATTAATTATTAATAATAAATAATAAATAATAATAATAAAATAATTAATTTATTGGTAATAATGATAACAATAAGTATTATCATTGCTAAAGTGCATTAGGCACAATGTGAAGCTCCGGTGGCTTACAGCTTTAATAATCCACAGTGAATATCTCACAGGAACATTGTCCTCTGTACATTTAAGTTTACATCTTTTTTCAAATGTTCTCAGTTTGACATACTTTTTCTTGCCTTGCCAAGTAACAAAAACCAAACAAAACAAGACAAAACCAAAAGGACCGTGAACTACTGTAGCTTGCTGATTGTGCATATCAAAGCATCAAAGCAATGAATGTGGTTCCCTCCAACATCTTATCAAATGAAGTTGTAATAAGTGTGCCTCGTGTCAGTAGGTTTCACAGAAGTAAGCAAGGGTTCTGAACTGCCCGGAGAAGGTAACAGGGCCGTTTGCTGCTCTCACAGGTGCAATGTTGAAGATAGAGGCTTCAGTGGTGCCTTGTGTTGAATTTTGATGAACCCATGCCTGGCTAGCTTAATGCTGCTTAGCATGTGTATCTGAACGCATACAGCGTTCATGTTCTGTAAAAGACAGACGACATCTGTGTTTAAGCTGTTTTTCAGTCCTAGTGCTCTAGTCTGAACCATGGGTTACTAGCGGCGCTAGTATGAAATATCATGACATACAGATCCACTGCTAAAATGTAATTCTGTTCTTCTTTTCCCCTGGTGCTTTAGCTAATTTCTGTTTGCTTTAGCACATTGCTGCCAATGTTTCGTTGGAATGATTTCCAGCCTGTCCGATTAGCATTTTATTGTTTAGGCAATATCACACATGCAAGAGGGCTTTCACTCAGAACCGCTCACGTATCTGGTCTAGAAGTTGGCAAACTAAGACAAGCGCAGTGATACAAACAGTAAAAGGTCCCAGTGCTGTTGGCCTATATATCAGCACTCTTGGAACCAATCAGATTACAGAACTGGAACTGATGTAACTGTTGTGTAAAGAAATGTCACGTTGATTAGTAGCTATATTACTATTACTATTACTATTATTAGTATCAAGTCGCATTACCAATTGAAAAACTGGATATCATTACCAATAGAAATTAGATTGTAATTTTATATATATATAAATATACATACAGTAGTCAACATTTGAAGTGGATCAAACAAGTGAATCAAAGTTGTCCTAAGACAAGAATGGGTATTGTTCAAAATTCATGTATAACTTTTGACAGTATATGAATATAATATATATATATATATATATATATATATATATATATATATATATATATATATATATATATATATATATATATATATATATATATATATATATATATATATATATATATATATTATTACTGCTCAAGAAACATTTCTTGTTGTTATCATTGTTGAAAACAGTTGTGCTGCTTCATATTTTCGTTGAAACTGTGATACATCTTTCAGCGTTCTTTGATGAATAGTAAGACTTTAAAATATACATTTTGGTAAGAGTATAAAGGAATATATTGTCACTTTCGGCAATTTAATGCATTCTTGTTGAAAAAAAAGCATGATTAATATTAGCACATGAATTACAGTACTGAAGCAAATGTTTTCTTATGTTTGTCCACTCCCACCCTTTTCACGTATAATTGTTTTGAGGTATAGCAGTAGAACAGAAATAAAAAAGTATTTTTGTCTCACTAAGGTTTGCTGCACACATTGACATTTGAAATGTGCTCACCCACAGATGACCAGTGTTTCAGATAATAATACATGCTGTGCCTGCTGTGTAGTTTACTGTGCTTGGAAAAACAATTGAACTGGGTTTGCTTACCCAACACACATGTAAACAAACATTTTCTCATTTGCTTGTGTTGCTTGGCGTTGTTGCATGCATGACCCAGGGCTAGCAGTCCATACAGAGACTTTGCAATGAGATCTGAATAGACGATTTATTTGGAGCTCACCGATCACACACGCCTCTGCTTTTTGTTAGATGCCCTGAAAAAAGAATACAATTACAATAGAGGCACTCTGAAAAGGGGTTGAGCGAAGGTGAAAAGCAACAACGAAACGTGAAACTCAGTCCTCTTCCTTCAGTGTTTTCTTCTTCCGAAGGGCTGTGTCACTATCAATACTGACACCTTGAACAATTCTGTCTGTGATATTGAGAGCTCTCAATGTCAGCAACCTCGATGTTGACACTCCCCCAAGGCACTGGCCACCCTATAAAAAGACCAATCAGAATGGCCTGATGGAACTAATTTCATCTGGCCTTCCAGTCCTGCCTTCTCTCTCTTTTTCTGTCTCACCGAGTCGTCGGTACCTTTTGCTTTGCAGTCACGTTTCATCTCTGCATGATTCATTCTGCTCAATAAGCTCCAAAGTAAGCAGATTTGTCCATCCCCTCTCTCTCTCTCTCTCTCTCTCTCTCTCTCTCTCTCTCTCTCTCTCTCTCTCTCTCTCTCTCTCTCTCTCTCTCTCTCTCTCTCTCTCTCTCTCTCTCTCTCTCTGCTCTTTTTCTTCCTCTTTAAGAAGGCTATTGTGATTCATGGACGGAACCCTTCAGAGCAAATATTCTCAGGACATTTCATGTATAAACATGCTTGACTTTCCATCATGAGAAGAAGGAGGGGAAAAGGAGAAAAAATAACCACAGAGCTTTCCCAGAACAACTTCTCGATTTGGTGCAAATAACGTGCACCGCGCGGCGGCCTGTCGAATTGAGCGGTTTGGTCAAGTTAGCATCGCATGCCCCAAGTGTGATAAATAGATTAGTCTTCAAATGTAGGGAGCAAATGAGTTTCTGCTCATATTGCACGGGGAGCTGTCACTCTCGCTAATATGTCGGGATTTTGTTGCCAAGCGCAGTAATGGCAGTTGAAAGGATAGCGGCCCCTTTAGCATTTAGACTGAAATAAATAAATTTCTACGCTCTATTAATATATACATCCCTTAACTTGCTTGGAAACCAACCCTCTTAGCCTTCCACCAGATTAGCGGTTTGCGAATGCAATAGGACTTGAATTAAGCGAGACGTACACAAAGAAAAAACCCTTAGGAGGAATAAAATGGTTGGGTATTAACTTTTGAACATTTACATAACTTCTCTGAATATGCATTTAACAGTCTCGGTAGGGAGTTGGAATAGGGTTCGGTTTAAAAGCAACGACTGAAGTTGTGTTTGTTCGTCAGGTGGGAATTTGGGATTTTGTGCATTGCTAATAGAAGATCCATACCATTAATAATAAAGCACACTTGTCAATTTTTAGACAAACTCATTAGGGCAATTGACAAACCTATATATAAACCCAACCCCTCCACTTAAAACTGCCTCACTAAGCAACTTCAATTATTTTTCATTTCTCAGGCAGACAGCAATATTTATTACCTTTGATGATGTTCGGCGCATTGTGCCGGAATATACATATGGAAAGGGGGATTGGGGAATTTTGATTAAAATTGATTTTCCATCTCCTGGGAAGTGAAAAGTCAAATACTTGCACATTTATGTAAAAGATTTAGTCTGTTGACATTTAAGGGGCCGCTTGATGAGTAATTAAATCCCCTTTTACCCAAGGTGACAGGTACCGCTTTCATTTAGCTTTAATGGACGGGTTTCTACCTACTGTACAGTTTTTATGGCCGCTCTTGTCATATTCAGCCTGTCTGCAGTCCACAGTTAAAGGACAGAATTGTTTTTGTCAGCACTTGTAGTCACTGTTATTCAAAGACATCACGAGCAATAGCGTCCGACAGCACACAGCATTAAAAGATGGCAACCATAATATTTGTATTGCTTGTGTTTCTCTTTGCTTTAGCTGTGTTATACATCATTTATAGATGTTCGGGAATGCTGGTATTACATAACAAGAATGGATGCAAAATGTTCATCCATTTGAGTTTTTTTTTCTTTTTGTTGAAGGGGAAGTGTGTAATTTCCGCACCACTGGCATCATCAAACCGAATTGTTTTTTTGCCAGTATTTTTTTGTAGGTCTTTGCAAGCCCATGTGGATTTTGCTCTAGTTTCATTGTCTTTGTCTTTCCTTTTACAGCATCTGCCATGATTTTATCCAAGGAGGTTTATAATACCTAAAAAAAGCTTTTGGAACTTTTTGCACGTCAAAGACCATTTTTATAAATATGTATGTTGGCATGGATTTTAGCATATGCAGTCTCTAAGTTCAAATATGTGTGTATGCACTTTTTTATAAATGAGGCCCCTTGTGTCACACTCATTAGATAAAAAAAAAAAAACAAATACAAAAAAACAGAACATAATGTGAATAACTGACCTGAGAGCAGCTCTTGAGCATGAAACTGATCTAAATGGTCTGCCACCCTGTGTTACTAATTATGTCAAGTTTCAAAATATAAATTAAACTTTTTCAGTTTGATGTACACTGTAGGATTTACTTTGAAACCATTTTTACTCAGAAAATGCTATTTTACAAATAATTACAAAGAAATGATAAGTAACACTAAGCGCAAAACTTTTAAGTTGAAAGACTGAAAAAGTATTTTCTTGTAAAACAGACTTTAATACTGTTTTATTTACAAATGTGAAAAATCATTTGTATTAGTATTAATTATTTACACACGTTTACATTTACATAGTTCCATATTATTAATGATTATTCATGTATTGTTTTTTTATTATTATTATTGAATAAAGCACACAATATAACGTGACATAGTAGTTTATACAAAGGAAATTACACATTTATACACACACATACAAGAAATATATACATAAATAATCATGAAATAAAAATAAAAAAAAAAACCAAAACATTCTGGAACAACATTCCAATCATCCAATCAGATTTGAGGGACAAGTTGACAGTTTATGCCAAGTTTGGGCTTAAACCCAGGCTTAGGTGCTTCTACACCATGGGATGGGATAGGGTTAGGACTACATTTTTGGACAGGTATGTTGTTTCAGGATCAATCAAATACGTTGAAACATGTCTTATTTGGCAAAATCACTGTGGCCTACTAGTCAATTCTCTGCAAATATAACTGGGAAAGGTATTTTTTCATACAAAACTTTACATAAATCACACTTAAACATTGTAGGAGAAGTTTAAATGCAGAGAAAGGGCCAGGGTCAAGGATGAAAGGCCGACCCCCATGAATGGCTCTTTTTCCCACACCTCCTGCCATATTTTTGTCTATGGAGGTTGAGGCTGTCTGATTAATGATTCAGCTTTGTCCCTTAGACTGGCCATGACAGCACATACATCTGTCACTCACAACCTGCGGCGTCTCCCTGCCGGCTGGCCACCCGGTACCAAGGGCATCCCCAGATGTTCCCAAGTTTCCGTTGGCGACTCCTGGCAGTCTTGTGCTGACAAATGGCTGCTGTGACATTGTGTATGATTGCCCTTGGCACCTTACTAGGCTACTTAAGTTGCTGTGCATGAAGTAATAGAGATATGGTGGTTAATTTTTGTGTCGTTTTAAGTTAAAGTCAACGTAGAAACTTCTACTCCTGTTATCTAACATATCTGAGTGGAACAGGATATTCAACAAGAAAAATGGAAAGCAGGGCTTGATTTTTATCCACAGGGAATTGGGATCCAAAGTGGAACTTTTGGAATAATGTGCACCAATGCCCCTTGTGAAAAAGTAGTACATTGTAGTATACTTTTAAAAAGAGTACTTAAGTGCTTTAAGGATACTTAGTAACTGCATGTTAATTGGAATTACCGTAAATGCAATCTATTATAGTTACACTTTATATTAAATGTGATTAGTTGAACTTTAGAGTGCTTTTTTGACCGATTTAAATACATTGTTATTTGTAATTTTATAATTACCCATTATTTTCTTTGAAATATACTTAGTGTACTTCTGAATATAACATAACAACATACAAATGGTAAAATAAAACATATTTCCATGTCATGTTGAAACACGCATTAGATAATTAAATATACAGTACTTACAATTACATAAGTTCGAGTCCCGGCTCATGGAGCTTTCCTGATCCCACCCTCCTCTCTCTCTCTCCCCACCTCAATTTTTTTTTTTTAAATAAAAATGACAAATATATAAAAATACACTTATGGTATATTGCTTGTATGTTTTGACGACACTCGTAATGAATTTGTAATGTACTTGTAACACAAATAAAGTACATTTTAATATCACTAATTAAGCATGTAATTAGTCCCTACACAGGTATATACTTAAAGTATGTTAAGTATACTTGAAGTTGGTCCAATTTAGTACACAAAAGTACACTAAATACACTTAAAGTTATGCTTTACTATAATTTAATTACAACTAAAATATGCTTAGGTAAAAAACTAGTTGTTTCAAAATAGCACACTTCAAGTTAACTAATCATTAACACACTAGAATGAGTTAAAAGAGTTAAGTGTGCTAAGAAACATAGTAAAAAAAGTGTACTCTCTTTAAGTACACTTCAATGGCCTTTTATTTGTTTTTATTTAGAAAAATCATGTGTGATATAGTTTCATTTCATGTTGACTTTACAGACATAGCTTCAGCAATCGTTCACAATAGGGCCAGGATTGTGCATTAGGTAAACAGGGTCAGTCTTGATTTCATATTGACTTTCCGAGATCAGTGTGTAACCATGATGTAACTTTTTTGAGGCTGCATGCAATTTTAGCTCCTTCACGTATGATCAAGGCAAGTGCCTATGATCACCGATATCTCCTGACAGGAAAATATATTTTTTTGAATGTGATTTCTTGTTTTATGACTGGGTTGTCATGGCAAAGTAATGTGAAACAAGCTAATCCAACCTTGTTAGCTTCAACTGCACGACTCGCTCTTGCCTTATCGTGTTAATTAGAAATGCTCTTTAAAAGACAAAGACTTTGTGTTAAAATGCCCTGCTCATGACCTACATGCATCCGAAGCATTCAGGCACTTTCACACTCCCTGCACTTTAGCATGATAACAAGCTGGACCGAATCATTCCTGTAAACGTCGTGATGGTGGTTCCAGCATTGAAATATGTTTTTATTCTGTATGTGCTTCTCTTATTTTCTTTTTGCATTGGGAAAAACCAAGTAAAAAAACAGAGCAAACAAACAAAAAAAGAAAAAAGTAATCAAATTCAGCCGAAGCATTGGTTTATAAATGAGGTTTGCGCCAAGTGTCATAACGTTATTTAGTTCTCTTACGAGAGTATCTCTCGTACTGCGTAATATCTTATGCTATGGGGGAAAAACTCTTTTCCACGAGATATTGAAGCCAAAAATTATCCTTAATTTTTTATTAATGTAAAACGCTTTGCGGCAGCAAGCAGACATAGGCGAGACAGCTCGCGCGCCTATTGGCTGCCCTGCGGCAACAGCAGCAGCCTATCGAGAGTGGCTCTGCGTGACGTCACGACGAATGGGGGCCTTTCGCGCCCATATAGTCACGTCCCGCCAGAAAGGGCGTGGTCTCGCCCTATAACCAGGCTCGATAGCTGCTCTTACGTTGATTTTCATCTCTTCAGCGAAGCCTCACGCATCGCTGGATCCAGAGTGAGAAGCCGCGCCGTCGACCTGTAGCCTTCAGCGGGACGTGCCATTGAGCCTGGAGTCGCTGGCCTCGCCGCCTTCAGCCGCCGTACCTGCTGTGCTTTCCGGCGTTATATCCTTTCCTCTGCATAGAGTGTGTGTGTGTGCTTGCATATCTGCTTTTTTCCCACCCCCTCTAAAAGAGCGGCGTCTTTTTAAAGATGCCTTCCTGCGGTTCTTGCCGAGCCCCACTCAGCGACGAGGACCGACATGTCATCTGCGTGTCCTGCCTGGGTGAGGATCACGCGGACATCGCGCTCGCTGACGGCGGATGCCATCATTGTGAACGCTTGCCTATGGTGACTCTGCGGACTCGCCTAGCTTCGTTCTCCGAGCCCGCATCCCAGCCCGCCGTGATGCCGCGCCGCAAGAAGCGCCGCGCCCAGCGCGCGCCCGAGCTATTTCCAGCCCGCCAAAGCTCGCCGGTTCGCCCGCCAGCTTCGCCGGCTTCGCTCGAGTCGCTCCCAGACGGACAGCGGCCGCCGTCTGCCGCCGCGTCCGCACTTGAGCTCGACGAACTTACCGGAGACGGCATTGAAACTGAGCCGATGCGTCCGCTCTCTCAAGCCGTGGATTACATCGGCCTCGACTGAAAGGCGCTCGCGCAACTAACGCGCAATAGGCTGGACGGACGCTTTCTCGGGAAAGACGAAGCTCCGTCACAGTCGAGACCCGCGCCTTTCCCCCCTGAATGGTGAGAGACATTTGTGGTTAACGCTATCCGAGATGACGGAAGCCGAGCGCTCCGTGTTCCTCGACGTTCTCGCTCTGCTGGACGCCGCCCCCCTCAGCGCGGGCCCCGGCCGAGGATTGAGATAAAGCCCGAGGTCTCAAGGCCTTCCTAGTCTCTCTAGGAAAGCGACGGTGTTCAGTTCCCGCTGCGGCCGGATTTACACCACAACTTCTCGCTCGTTCAGTTCCAAGCAATGTGACTGTTCCAGTGTATTTCGCAGTGAGCAAGCTGGTTCCACAGCCCGCTTGCCTGCGCACAAAGGCCGTCGTTTCGGCTAACTAGCAGCGCCGCCAGGCCCGAGATCAAACACCGCGCTCTCGCTCTGCTGGACGCCGCCCCCCTCAGCGCGGGCCCCGGCCGAGGATTGAGGTAAAGCCCGAGGTCTCAAGGCCTTCCTAGTCTCTCTAGGAAAGTGACGGTGTTCAGATCCCGCTGCTGCCGGATTTCCACCAAAACTTCTCGCTCGTTCAGTTCCATGCGTTGTGACTGTCCCAGTGTATTTCGCAGTGAAGCAGCCGGTGTCTCAGCCCGCTTGCCTGCGCACAAAAGCCGTTTCTATGGCTACCCAGATAAATCCAATAAAGAGTGCATTTTCTGGTGTTCCGGCCACGGCCGATGGTGTTATGAGTGTTGTAAGAATGCCCACGTCCCAGTGCCCATTCCCACACCCAGACACAGCCCGCCACGGTGCAGGGCTAGCACAAATAAAACCAACTCATGTTGGTTGTGCAGAAAATGTAGTGAACGCGCCCATACATGCCCGCTTACACTACACTATGCGTGTCCCTTGGTTTCTGTAAAAACGAAACTAACACACATTTAGTCGGCGCGAGCCGACAGTGTTCTCAGTGCAGTAAATGTGCCCGCTGTCCCGCATTTCCTCACTGACACGCCGAATCCCACGGGATTCACCCCCGCTCGCTTTCTATGCACAACCCGTCACAGAGAAGCTGAGCGCGGCCAGGCTGCCCGCTGTGATTAGCGCGCACCTCGCACGCTGTGAACACAGCGTTGATTCAGTCGGCGCGAGCCGAGTGTTCTCCGTGCAGAAAATGTGCCCGCTGTCTCGCGCCCGCATTTCTCACAGACACTCCGAATCTCACGGGATTCGCCCCCGCTCGTTTTCTCTGCACAACCCGTCACAGAGAAGCTGAGCGCGGCCAGGCTGCCAGCTGTGATCAGCGCGCGCCTCGCACGCTGTAAACACAGCAGTGATTTAGTCGGCGCGAGCTGACAGTATTCTCAGTGTAGTAAATGTGCCCGCATTTAGTAAATGTGCCCACATTCCCTCACACGCGCCGAATCCCACAGGATTCGCCCCGCTCGCTTTCTCTGCGCGTCCCGCCATAGAGAAGCTGAGCGCGGCCAGGCTGCCCGCTGTGATCAGCGCGCCCCCCGCCTCGAACGCTGTAAACACGGTGTTGTGTTCCCAGTACACAGGGGCTCTCGAGCCGCCGTCCTGCCGCGGCCAGAGCCCAGATTTCATTCTACCCCTAGCTATTCACGCAGATGCGTGGTCAAGGCTTCCCGGGGTATCAGAATGGGTGTTGAACACTATAACGAGAGGCTGTTCGCTACAGTTCGCTCGACGCCCCCGCCGTTATACGGCGCGAGTCGAAACTACGGTGTAAAGCGAAGTGTTTCATCTACTTCGAGCCGAGATAGCGAAACTACTGAGAAAAGGGGCTATAGAACCTCTATCTCAGGGCGAAGGGGGCTTATACAGCAGATATTTTCTGGTACCGAAAAAAGATGGTGGGCTCAGACCCATTCTAGATCTGCGACTGCTGAACAGAACGCTCGTGAAGCGCCAGTTCAGAATGCTTACGACCAGGAAAATCCTCGCGCAAGTGCGCCAAGGAGACTGGTTCATGTCAATAGATCTGAAAGACGCCTATTTTCAAATACAAATAGCGTCCCATCACAGGCGATTCTTGAGATTCGCCTTCGAGGGCCAGGCATATCAATACACAGTCCTGCCGTTCGGCCTGTCCATAGCACCCCGTACGTTCACGTAGTGCATGGACGCGGCCCTCGCCCCCCTGAGACTTCGGGGCATGCGAGTTTTGAACTACTTGGACGATTGGCTGATTCTAGCTCGTTCACGAACGGAGCTCATAGAACACAGGGCCGCAGTACTCGAGCACCTCGAGGAGCTGGGCCTTACAGTCAATTGGGCGAAAAGCTCACTGCTCCCCAGTCGGAGAATTTCCTTTCTGGGAACAGTGTTAGACTCGCTATCCATGACAGCACGCCTGTCACCGGAGCGCGGATTGAATATTCAGCACGTCGCGAGATCCTTCCGCCACGGCTCTATAGTCCCGCTCAGAAGGTTTCAGAAAATGCTGGGTCTGATGGCCACAGCAGCCTCCGTACTCCAGTTGGGCCTGCTCCGCATGCGCCCACTGCAGCTATGGCTAAAAGCACGAGTTCCCCCCAGGGCGTGGACCGCAGGTCTATTTCGCCTCAGGGTCGACCTTCAGTGCATTTCGGCTCTGAAACCATGGAAAGCAACCGACTGGTATCAGTCAGGTGTGAGTCTGGGGATCCCCTCGAGTGTGAAGGTGGTGTCTACGGACACCTCCACTTCGGGGTGGGGAGCGCTGCTCGAGGGCAGACCGCTAGCTGGCCTATGGTCAGCGCGGGAGAAGCTCCTTCACATAAACTGCTTGGAATTAATAGCAGTCAACAAAGCGCTAAGGCGCTTCTGTCCCCAGATAATAGGCCACCACGTATTGGTCCGGTCGGACAACATGTCAGTGGTGGCGTACATAAATCGCCAGGGCGGCGTCAGGTCCCGAAACCTTTACAGGCTGACGGAACGCCTCCTGGTCTGGGCTCAGCACAACCTGCTCTCGCTGAGAGCGGCGCATGTGCCTGGTCACCTAAATGTGGGGCCAGACAGGCTGTCCAGAAATAACGTCCCAGCAGGAGAATGGTCTCTGCACACGCAGACGATCCAGCTGCTGTGGGAAACGTTTGGCAAAGCGCAGGTGGACCTGTTCGCGTCCCAAGAAAACGCTCACTGCCCGAGATTCTTCTCGAAAAGCCGGGACGCGCTGGCCCATGTTTGGCCCCGCCGCCCCCTATATGCTTTTCCCCCTGTCTCACTCCTGCCTCAGGTGTTGGAGCGAATCAGGAGGGAGGGATGCCCAGTGCTACTCATAGCTCCGCTCTGGACAAACCAGTCGTGGTTCCCTGTCCTGATGCAGCTGACCAGCGCTGCCCCATGGCCTTTACCGTTGAGGAGAGACCTCCTCTCTCAGGCGGAAGGCTCGATTTGGCATCCTCGCCCGGATTTGTGGTCCCTGCACGCATGGGCCATCAACGGGTACCCGCTGACCTCCCAGAGGGAGTGTTAAACACGATCGCGCAGGCTAGAGCCCCGTCTACCAGACGGCTCTACTCCTCGAAGTGGTCTGTGTTCTCTGCTTGGTGTCAAGCGCAGGGCTTTTCACCTGTAGACTGCGGGGTTACGGAAGTGCTTTCCTTCCTTCAGGAGCTACTGGATAAGGGCAGGTCCCCTTCCACGCTCAAAGTATACGTGGTGGCCATAGCAACGTTTGCAAAACCGGTGTCTGGCCAGTCACTAGGAAAGAGCGACTTAGTCGTGCGTTTCCTTAGAGGAGCTCGGAGGCTAAACCCTCCCAGGCCCCCTTCAGTCCCGACATGGGACCTTTCCACGGTCTTGGAGGCCATGAAAGGTGCCCCATTCGAGCCAATCCAGTCGTCAGACATGAAACACTTGTCTTTCAAGACAGCGTTTCTTATGGCTCTCGCTTCAGTGAAGCGCGTAGGGGACTTGCAAGCGCTCTCAGTAAGCGCGTCATGCATGGAGTTTGGACCTAATGACTCAAAGGTCATACTCAAACCGAAGCACGGCTATGTGCCGAAATCCCTCAACACACCGTTCAGGGCCCAGGTGATTTCCCTGTCTGCCCTTCCGGTTCTCAATGAGGAGAAGGACGCGAGTCTCCTTTGCCCTGTCAGGGCACTAAGGGCTTATGTGTCCCGCTCGTCTGGTTTCAGACAGACTGAGCAGCTTTTCGTTTCGT
This sequence comes from Chrosomus eos, assembly GCA_036326025.1. NCBI lineage: Eukaryota > Metazoa > Chordata > Actinopteri > Cypriniformes > Leuciscidae > Chrosomus > Chrosomus eos. Next base: position 54,398,639 of record CM070818.1, read on the forward strand.
TTGGCGGCCGTGCTAAGGGACTTGCCGCTTCGAAACAGAGCCTATCCAGATGGATAGTCGGTGCCATAGCGCTGGCTTACACTTCTAAGGGCCTACAGTGCCCTTTGGGTGTTAGAGCGCACTCCACAAGAGGCATGGCCTCCTCGTGGGCATGGTCTAGCGGGGTTACCCTGCAAGATATTTGTATGGCCGCGGGCTGGGCCTCGCCGTCTACATTTATAAAATACTATAACTTGGAGGTTCCCGCCTTACAAGCTAAGCTTTTGGCGGTATAAAATTCAGTGCTATCTGCCCGCTGTGCGGCTCGGATACTGAGTTTGACCTGCGTATTGCTCACTGACCGGTACAGCAGCTCATTAAAATGTTGACACACTTGTGGCCCCCCAGTTCAGGCTGAATGTTCACCCTGACGGTATGGTCTATTTGTCACATGATTAGCTCCTTTCGGATGCTATTTACAGGGAATGATGCTTCTAGCCTCTCTTCCCTCACTCTCTGTGAGTGTATGGTGATTATGCACTATATGCGCCCCGGGCTTCGGCCCCTGGGACTTTGGTGTTGGATCCCTACCAGCACGGCGTGTTGCATTGTGTTCCCCATAGCGTAAGATATTACGCAGTACGAGAGATACTCTCGTAAGAGAACGTACTCGGTTACTAACGTAACCTCGGTTCTCTCTAGAGAGGGAACGAGTACTGCGTATCTTGCCGTGCTTGGAATACGCTCTGGTTCGCTTCGGCGATGAAAACCAACGTAAGAGCAGCTATCGAGCCTGGTTATAGGGCGAGACCACGCCCTTTCTGGCGGGACGTGACTATATGGGCGCGAAAGGCCCCCATTCGTCGTGACGTCACGCAGAGCCACTCTCGATAGGCTGCTGCTGTTGCCGCAGGGCAGCCAATAGGCGCGCGAGCTGTCTCGCCTATGTCTGCTTGCTGCCGCAAAGCGTTTTACATTAATAAAAAATTAAGGATAATTTTTGGCTTCAATATCTCGTGGAAAAGAGTTTTTCCCCCATAGCGTAAGATATTACGCAGTACTCGTTCCCTCTCTAGAGAGAACCGAGGTTACGTTAGTAACCGAGTACGATTTCTGTGTACTGAGACCTTGTTCCGGTTCCCAACAGCACTGCGACAGAATCGGATGAGAATATAAGCTGATGTAAGGAAATTGGCTTGTTATGTGCTGATGCTTTGGAGACCAAACCCTGTGTGGGGAACAGAGTGGGGAGGAAAAAAGAAATCTGTGGTGCAGACTGATGTTTTAATTACTCGAATTGGAATGATAACAACTTTCTCTCCCGGAATGATGCAAATTAATAGGGTGAGAGAAGAGTCTGCCCTCTCCAGAGTGTGTCTCATTTTCTGAGCATGTGCCGAGTGTTTTGGGATTCTCCCTTTTCTCTGGATTCAGTCTTAGCAGTGAGGAATTTGAAAACAGTCTTTTTGTAAACAGTCTTTAAACTGCATTATATTTTAGTGCTTGCCACCACAGCCAGCTTTAGCTATTCAAAATGAGCATAACCATTGATGATATTCATACAATGAGGCTGGAATATAGTCATTTTCACATCCATTTCATTTGAATTTCATCAGTTTTTCTGCAGAGCAAGTACAGGAACTTGCTACTGCCAATACATACTGTTTGCCGATAGGCTACTATGAGCAAGTAAGACATGCTGTTGCTGCACAAATCGCATATATACAATTACTCGTAGCAGATCTATACAGGTGGAGCTGGGGAAGGAAGGCAATTTCAGAGGAACTCTAAAAAGGCGCTGCAAATTGCTAAAGTTACAACTTGTGCCATGTAGTAAAAAATGTGAATACCGTAAAACTTCAAATAATAGCCAAGTCCCAAATAGACGCCTGTCTCTTTTACGTGCCTGTTGTGGCGACAGGTTTGGGTAAACAAAGGCCGGTCTCAAATAGAGGCCGGGTCTGTTTTTTAGTTTCGGGTTGTATTTAATCTTCTAAAACCCGTCAGATCGTCCGCTTTTTGGCACCGCCAAAGCAAATTTGTGTCCGCCAAAGCCTTTTTTGATCGCTGAGTGATGTAAAATAGAATGACTGCTGCGCTTGACAGGGCGCAAACGAGCAGAGAGAGAGAGCGTCTTCAAAATACAGGAGCGCTGTCTTGCTCTCTCTCCCTCGCGCATATTAATCAAAATCAGTTGACACAATAGTAAAAGGTCGAAAGACCGCAGTTTCACGTGGAGCACTTGGAGATTTTTAGTGATTAGAGACTCTAGGAACAACATCTCAACAATAAATTATAAAGGCCTGTCTCAAATACAAGCAAGTGCAGTTCGACCATTTGGGAACATAAAAGCCCGGAAGTTTTACGGTATCATCAGGTTGCATTAGACCATAAGCCTGCGTCATCTACAGTTTCATGACATAACTTGGTTTATAATTCACGTCAAAAGCAAGCACCACCCACCCTACTCCATGCCACTGATTCTGTTGTCAGTGGTGTGTCTTTTGTAATTTTGTCTGGCTCAATCAGAAAATATTGGAGTTAGTGTAAATAGCCTCTGCCAACAAGGAGGCCTATTGCACTTGGTGTGTGTTAACATGGAACATGTATATCTGGAACGACATTAGGGTGAGTAAATAATACCAGAATAAATTTTTGCCCAGAATGTGCAGGCTAGTATCAATTTTCACTAGAGAGAAGATATGGATTTACTGCATGTTATCATTACTTATAATATCTCATTTTTGTGTTCCATGGAAAATATAGCATATGGATTTGGAATGACATGAGGGTGATTCATTTTAGGGGAAATTATTCCTCAAATCTTTTCATTGAGTGTCACACTTCATTGAGCCCCACAAATGTAATCATCGAAATGGATCACATTTGAAATCATGCAGGAAAAATCTGATCTAAATTAGAATCAGCTCCAATCATAGACGTGGAAGGAAGAACCAAAGCTTGTAGTGATCTGTTTGACAGCAGCTCCATACTGTTTCTTTAAAACATGTCTCTGTGGTACAATCTTGGATTACGCCGTCTGTCAATCCTTTGCTTTTTTGGATCCATTATCCAAAAATGAGAGAAAGTTTGGTTTGGATGGCTTGTTTTTAACAAGTGCAGTCAGCTGAGTTGGAGTCAGAGCCAAAGTGACAGGATGCTGAAACTGCTATAAAGAAAACCTAGCAGCAGTCCTTTCGCAGCCACTTGAAAATAACTTTAAACTATGATGTGAAATATACTGAGAGCCACAGCCAGGAAACAGTGGCAGACATGCACATCAAGTCAACAGTCACTTTTTTTCCCCAGACGTCAGCTCTCCACCAATGAAATGGCACCAATTCAAACTCAGAGCGTGCTGTGATGTGCCAGACGCCACTACAAAAAGAGGATTATAAAGTTCTCAAACCTAAAAACAGACCTTGTTTGTGTTCTCATAAATGGAAAAATATATATATATATATATAATATCAAGGCTTATTTTATATATATTTGCTGCAGCCTGCAAAAGTAGTCTTTGGTAACACTTTACAATAAGGTTCATTAGTTAACATTAGTTAAATATCTTGGTTACCATGAACTAAGAATGAACAATACTTCTTCAGCATTTACTAATTTTAGTTTATATTAGTTTAGTAGGCTATGCGTTATTAAAATCAAAGATTAACATTAGTTAATGCACTGTGAACTAAAATGAACAAACAATGAACAGCTGTATTAACTAACATTAACAAAGATTAAAAAATATTGTAACAAATGTATTGCTCATTGTTAGTTTATATTAGTTAATACATTAATAATTATTATTAGTTAATAATAATGTTAACCAATGAACCCTATTGAAAAGTGCTACCGAATCTTTTTGAGATTTAACAATAATACAATCATAAAGTTTGAGATTAAACAATAATACATGGACTCACTGTTGTAGTTTCAAAATATTGACAGTGCATTTTAAGTAAACCAAAGATAGTAATAAAACATCAATTGCATGTTAATTGCAATTAAATTGAACATTTATTATAGTTAAAATATACAATAAACGCAATTAGCTTACAGTATTTTATGTAATTTCATAATTCTGTTTGGAAACACTTTATTTTACAGTGTCCTTTATTATTATTATATTATTATTATTTTTTTATACATGTAATTACTATAGGAGATTACTATAGGTTGAGGAGATTTCCTAGTTCTATGTATAGCGCTTTGAATACCCAAAAAAGCGCTATATAAATGTAACCAATTATCATTATTATAGTAATTAATATAAATTGTGCATAATTACATGCAACACACAACCTAATCCTAACCCTAATCATATAGTAAGTACATGTAGTTAATTCCTATTACGTACTTAAATGTTTAATTACACTGTAAGATGGACACCTTGAAATAAAGTGTGACCTACTGTTTTCTGTAATGTAGAATGTACCGACAAGCATTTATGGTAAACTAAAATATACTTTAATGTCATTTCAATTGAAATTAGCATGTCATGTCTTTAAATATATTGTAATTACAGCAGGTGCCGCACTGAATCATGCAGTCACATTTATTCCCAGCTGGAGATTGGTGCATGTTCTGACTCTAAACACACCCGTGAATAAGATGAGAGCTAGTAACCCCTCTAGACACAACCATCCTATGATATCTAATAGTGTTGGTTTGGTGCTTTCCCTGCCTTTCTCACCCTTTTCCATTAGGAAGTTGTTTGATGGCACCTCTGCTTTTTGAGGTTTAAGCCAAAAGTTGCCTCCAGCTAATTCGGATCCTTGATTTATAATCTTTAAGCCCTGCAAAAATGGAACTCCCTCACACTATAACGAGAAATCCAGTGAAATAAAATTAAGCGTAGAAAGATTGCATCTCCTGGGTGATGTACATAACCAATAGCCAGCCCACTTTGACAGTCCAGGGAACTCTCTAAGGATGCAAGTCATTATGTGAAACCAAGAGTTGGAAATATATTCACTAAGATATGTAAATGTCTAGGCCTTCACTGCTAGAAGTGGGTTTAGTAATTCTCAATCATACTATGTGGGATTTTGATTTTCTTTGACAAAATGAAATTGGTGCCAAGATGTCGCTCTTCAGATGAGGTCTGATTGATGGTTTTCTCGGGGCAGAATGTACTCGTTAGGAAAATGAGGACAAAATATGTAATGGCTGCAGAGAATTTCCCACCGAAATGAAAATTCACATGAACAATCTGTTAAACATCATCTTTTTTGTGTCCTGTTATCATAATTTGTGTAAAAAGGAAGGCATAAAAGATGTTGCCGTTTGAATACCACTAGTGTTCATTTCAGCTGCAGTGAATTGTGTGCATGTTTGTGCAAAAATGTTTTGCAAAAAATGTAGGTAGAGGCGCGTTTTTCCAATGAGCCTATGTAGGATTTAATTGTGTCAGATTTAATCGTTTAAACATTATTGTGTTCAAATGATGAAATCTGACACATTTAAATCCTAGATAGGCACAAATTTCCTACTTTGGCAACACTTTATTTAAAGTCTTTATGTATGATGCATTATAAAGGTATTCATAATGGATGTTATAATTATTTATTTTTATAAATAATTGTAATCAAAGTTAAAATGCAATTTTAATATTTTCAGCTTCCTTGTTACACCTGAAATTGGTTGTTTGTGATTTAATGCATTATACTTTCTAAAGGTGTAACAAAGTTTCAAAAAGATTATTTAAAAAAAATAGGTTTTACATTTGCAGGCTGTATTAAAGATTATATAAAATAAGCCTCCATAATATTTCTATTAGGTTTTTGTTTTTCATTTTTAAGACGTCTACTTAAAGCCTTTGAGGATACATTATAAAGGTATTTTTAATGCATTAATTATGCCTTGTAATGCACCTTATAATGCATTGTATGGTCTTATGAATAATTGTAATAACTTCTCTTTTAATTTTTTAATACTTTTCTATTAATTGTTACACCTTTAGAAAGTATAATGCTTAAAAACACGACAAACAACCATTTTCAGGTGTAACAAGGAATCTGCAAATATTAGAATGCATTTTAACTTTGGTTTCAATTATTTATATATATATAAAAATGAAATTATGAATTATAACGTCCATTATAAATACCTTTATAATGCATTACATAAAGACTTTAAGTAAAGTGTTGCGAGGTTTAGTCTAGGTGATACGTTTTTTTTTAGTGCATTTACCTTTTTAGGACCACTCACCAGACATAATTACTGAACTGCCGTGATACGTACAACCAACAAAGTAATAACACGTCGTTGCCAGATGCACGTTCACGTTCACGTAAAAACTAAGCGAGCTTTTAGCATCACTCATACATTTCACTTTAAACTTCCTGCGAAACATCCAAGAAACTACACAATATCAATTGTAGAATTGTCACCACAGGCACATGAAACAAAAATGAAAATCTCTTTTACATCTTAGCCTACATGGTGTAGTTTGTGGCCATGCGGTCACCTTTTTTTTTTTTCTTTTCTTTTCATCAGATTGGGAATGGGCCAGAAAGACCTGGGTCTGGCTTCCCGTAAGACTCTTATCTTCTGTCTCATCAGGGGAGCCAATCACCAAAGGTGCTTTTAAGAGTGTGTTTGTGCCGAGAACAGACTTAGTCCCTCATCAGCGCAGACAGACCCATCTAGGTTAATCAAAATCAGGGATTCTGGGTAGTGGACACTCCTTTCCTAAAGACTCGATAACAACCTGAATTGAGGTACAGGATCAATGCCACAAACCTCACCCTAATTTATTTAACCAACATGGGGAAGAGATTCAAAGAGATAAAGTACTGGAGGATTTCCTCTTTCAGCCCTCAAATGCTGAGCAAATTGTTTTTAGATAGAGTATTGAAATTTAAAGAGGTAGTTCACCTAAAAATGCAAATTCATGTCCATTCGTTTACTCCACGTCATGTCTTTCAAAACCTGTATGATTTTCTTTTTCCCCTGTGAAACACTGAAGCCTGGTCATCATTCACTTTCATTGAAAAGGCCAGAGTGAACATCCTAGCCACCAAATGTATTTGCTTGAGATGATCAAAAAGGGTTGGCATACCAATTTTGATTTATATTCACGCACTAACCCTTTAATGAAACCATTGCATGTTTTCTTTGCCACACTGGAAAGAAGATGAAGAAACGACACACTTATAACGCTTAATGCTAACAGTTTATTAACCATCACATATGTTATTATGGGCTTGTTTTACATGAGGCTGTGATCCATATTCAGTCCGCAGGCTCAGTGGATAAATATGAGTGCTGTAATTACAGGGCCATTGTGGAGATGTCAGAACAGTAATTGCTGGAGGGACAGTGGGTGAACGAGAGGCACGTCTCTAGCACATGTTTCTCGCGGCGCCGTGGCTAACTATGATTAGATGGAAGAGGTTATCACCACTCCGTTCATATGTCTTATTATGAACAGCCTTGCCTATTTAAAAAGAGATAAGATATGTACGGACATTAAGATGTCTATGTATACAGTATAATATTCCAGATCTGCACTGAGAAGCTGTAATTTACAGATGTTTAGAAACCAGGTGGACAGTAACTAAGTACATTTACTTGAGTACTAAGTACACTTTTTGAGTATCTGTACTTTTTTTTCAGGAAACTTTTTACTTCACCTTCACAAAACATCGATCATCCATGGCAAATAGGTCTTTCTGTTTCGCTGTTTGTTAAAGCAGAATTGCTGTTGGGCAGTTACACAGCTATGGTTGTGTAGCTGGGTTTTAAACCAGGTTGGATTTTTATAGACAACTTGATTCAAATGTGCATGAATGGATACACATAGATGTGTACTTCTTTTGTTGGGGTGGTAGGAGTGTTACATAAAAAATTAAGATGATTATGTCTTTTTTTGTTATAGGTTTTATAACATTCTAAAAGCTCTTAATTCAACAGATACTACTAACTGGTAGGTGTATTTACTAGGTTGTTTCAGAGGCATAATGTACTGTAAGTATTATTGTACATTAGAACAATGCAACAATAATAAAACAATGGCATTTACTTTTTACTTTTGATACTTAAAGGATAATTCCGGTATTTAGCACTTTGAGTCTATTTTCTAGTTTGTTTTGGATGAACTAGAGTGGTGGACACAGAAATTTTGACGATGAGTCCTGTCTCGACTTTTTGACTATTTAGTGGAACTATTTTTTCAGATACCTCACAACCGCATATAAACTTCTGCTCAATATTTGAGTCTGAAGCGTTAGCACACTCCCGACCACTTGATGGCGACAACCACTTTGCCGCAGTTGCTCTGCTCACGCTAGCCTTCTGAGAGACGGAGAACCGAGCGAAAACATAGACATAATATAATACATAGACGCCCTATGGGCTCTATGCACGACGGTATTTCCGGTGAAGGGTTAAGGATGCTCGATAACTTCCGCCGATCGTAGAGTCCAATGCAATACCAAGAATTAATATTGAATTTTATACTCCATGGTTATACTAAAGAAATGTTAGTCACAAAAACAGACAAAACAGACACCCCTCGTTGTGTTTATGCTTCTTTATAAAATTATATGAAATAAACATAACTATATATAAAATTACATCTAAACATATGAAAGTTTCATTTCAAAGACGGGAGGACAGTACATTTTGAAGACTCTGCCATTAATCCCGTTTTCCTCGGTTTTCCTCCGCTTTATCTCCCAACCGGAAACGAAGAGCATCCTTGCATCAAATGCGAGATCTTAATGCGTGCATATAGCTATTGCCGCTGGAGCAGCACGTCAACTGGCGCCGCCATATTGGGGATAGGCAACTTTCCCATACACAACTGAGGAATTGAGAAAAATGCCTGTTTTAGTGCGCTGCTTGGGGCTGTACAAGTCGCCACACAATTGAAAAAGCTTTCGAGGAATTATCTTTCACAGCCCAAGATTGAACGTTTGTTTTTGGTTGTATTTGTCATTATTTAATTAGTAATACGTTCAGACGACTAAATTAAAAAATACTACTGTTATTGTGTCACGAAATTGTAGTTTTAATAGATTTTTCAGTCGACACTGTAGTTGTTTAAAGCTTAAATATGTGGTTTGTTGTATAAAATAGCGCCTGTTTTAAATTTGATCTGAACGTGTTTCGGAGTGTTAAATGCGATCACCGGGCGCTCAGCGCAAATTAACCACAGAGGACAGCCTTAACTCGGCATGCGTCTGCAAGTTTGCCGCCGGCTCGAAGTCTCTAGTCTAGTGGTTAAACATGAGAATAATTCGTCTTGTGTAGGCTATATCTAACGGGCCCGATCTTTGGCTCATTAATCTATAAATGTTTTACCCTGTAAATCGTTTTTGGCTGAGGGTCAAAGTGAAGTATCGTAACTTTATATTTAGGCTTTTTTTAGCGTTGTAATCCTGCTGTATGTTTAACTGAAGCTACTTCTAGTTTATAATGGCTATATATGATCAATAAACTGAAATTTAACAAAAAGAGTTAAATATTAAATATAAGTCACTATTTAACTTATTTTTTATTGTGTATATTCTGTAATTGATATTTCTTATTCTATTGCTATTATTATAGTATTATTAATAAACCATATGCTATTATCAATATTTTTATGATTGTATTATTGTATGATATTATATAATTATACTATTCATTACTATTTTATTTGCTGTATACTATTTGTTTATTTTATTGACTAAACTATTTACTATTACTTCTCACAAATGTTATATTTACTGCATTGCACAGTAGTTGTACTATAACATATGTATTATCATAAAGGATCCATCAGTTATCTTTGTTATTGCTCAAATCTGGTCAATCACAGAAAATGCTTTTTCCACAATAAGAAAACTTAAATTATATCTCAGTATGGGGGTCTTCATCATTCTTATCCAAGAATAAAAAGCCAGATACATGACAAGTCTGAGCTTTGACCATTCTTTATTAAAACAAATATTTTACAAGTGTAACTATTGAGATTTTAAATAACTAGAGATGGAACTTTTGGTACACCACATACAAACCACTGAAATCGGTTGATAAATATAAAAACAGTTTTTGTTTTTATCCAGAAAAAAACGCAGCTCACCCTTGATTACAGTCGTTACAGTGCAGTCTTGCCCTCCGCAAAATGGCGGACCCGTTGACGTATCGCAGCAACGTTCCAATGCGGCCAATAGGGCGTCTATGTATTATATTATGTCTATGAGCAAAAAGACTACAACCAAATGTAAACAGACCCCTTTCCATTTCCGGTAGTGCAGTAATATCAACGAGCAATGAGTCCTCCAACAGAAATCATGCGATTTTACAAAATGCCAAATAAAACACGACAGAAACTGTATTTCGCTACGCTACTTGTTTTGGAACATCAACGAACACCACTAACCACTCGGTGAGTTGCACAGTTTTGAAAACGAACGTTAAGGGTTTTTTTAAGGAAATGTTTGTGAATGCCCATAGACAGCCACTCTGAAGCGGTGAGAGGCGATTCTAAAATAGTCAAAAAGTCGAGACAGGACCCATCGTCAAAGTTTCTGTGTCCACCACTCTAGTTCATCCAAAACAAACAAGAAAATAGACTCAAAGTGCTAAATACCGGAATTATCCTTTAAGTACTTGAAAACGAGTACTTCCGTACTTTTACTTAAATAGAAATCGTTCTTAACAACTTTTATTTGTAAATATTTGAAATATTTGACCAGTAGTATCTGCACTTTCACTCAAGTTAGGAAGTTGTGTACTTTGTCGACCTCTGTTAGAAACTACATAGGCAATATTTTGACCTTTTTTGTACAGTCATTTTGTATCCCCCCATTAGTAATTGTGACAGACTTACAGGAGATACTTACATTATTCCATAATCCTCTTAGTGCCTTAGTTCTCCGGATAATATGTCTATATCAGTATTTATTGAATAGAAAGGGTAAATTGTGTTGGGTTACTGTTACCAAATATGGCTTTACTTTCTTACATGGATTGGTAATTGTTAGGCTGCTAAAACAGTGAAAGAACAGGACCCGGGGCAGTCATGGTGTGTTAGTTTCTACGGGAGAACCCTATTTTATGAGCACATGTGACTCCACAATGCAGGGCATAATGGAATATAAAATTGAGAGTGTGACTTTAAACGAATATGCACCTTTTTTTCACGAAGCGAAGATTGAATGTGAAAATTGCCTGTCATAATGTCATCAGACATTGTGAGGGGAATATGAGGATAATCAGTGTCTAATCAGTGCTGTGCAGTGTGCTGTGATACGCTAGGCTCCATTGCTATTCTGTTTGCTGCTTTCTCTTTAGCTGATGATTGCACTGGACAACCTAAATCAGATCAATTTATGCCTGAATGCTTAATATATAGCTACCCCTTGTCTTATATATCTTATTATGTCTTGATATTTGAAACTGATGTGCGTTAAATTAATTAAACAATAAGGGAGTCAACCTTCCTTAAATTCGAATTACGAAATGCTAATGCAACATCAGTCATATCAGCACAATAAAAGTTTGCGGTAATCTAATTGTGAGTCAGTAAAGGTTGAATGAAGATCTCAAAGTAACTGCAAGAGCAAGCCGTCAAAATATCTATGCAGAGAACTTTTGTGAAATGCACTGACCTTAATCAAAAGAGCCATGCAATTGGCTACTATTAACTTAGCTTGAAATCTACCCCACGTTAGCAGAGTTTTATATGAAGACTTGTTTCAGACTGATAAAGTTACCCATAACCAGTTGTGCTGAAGAGGCATTGGAGACATATCAGCCACTGAATCTTGTTGATATCAATTTGTCACATTTTGTAATGGTAATTTGATTAATATTTAGTTAGTATTAGCTATTTTAAATGTTTGTTTACATTACTTTTATACGTTTAAGTGACATTCATTGCATTTATACATTCCTTTGTGAAAACGAAGTTGACTTAATTGCATTGAATGTGGACTTATAGTGTACTATATTATATATATATTTTTTAACCCTTAAACGCATATCTCGGGTCTTTAGTGACCCGGGACGTCATTTATACCCTTCTCATATTTTTTTTAAAGTTAGACATTAACCTGCTTAGTACTCCTCAATCAATTCATTATAAACAATATAACAAGCAAACAATAATAAAATTATAAAAGAATCCCTGTTTTCCCATTCGCTAACGACCCGATGTGCGTAACAGTGTAAGTATATTTTTTCTGCTCAACAATAATTTAATCTTTGATGACTGAATAAGTGCAATTCACCTTTATTCCACAAGGTGGCAATGTATGATACATAATGAAAACAAAAGAATAGAAAATATCATCAGCAAAACTTGAAATGGCTCAGCGATTTACTGCATAGCAAGTACTGAACACATTTAAATATTAGGTCCCTATTTTAACGAACTAAGCGCATGGTCTAAAGCTCACAGTACAAGTGCATTTAGGCGCCACTTTTGCTAGTTTAACGAGGGGAAAAATGGTCGGCGCACCCGGTGCATGGTCTAAAAGGGCACCTAATTTAGGTGCGTTTTGGGCGTAATGTGCAAAAAAACAATAAGAGTGTAATTTTCCATTCCCTTTAAAAGCCAGTTGCGCTCGCGCCATGGCGGATTAGCTATTTAACACACGCCTAAACACACCTCGTTTTCAGACCAGCAAGCCCAGGTTGCAAATGCATTTGCTATTTAAAGTAACACCAAGTAACTTTTCCTCTTCGGTCGCCCTACTGGTTGGAAACGAAATTGTCCATTACCGCTGTCGTAAATAATTTAGCCTACCGTCGCACGCACGCTCGCTGTTTATCCAGCACCGGCTTTAGAATGAATGATGTCCACAGACAAGGTAGAGTATGTTATATGATTTCATGAAAGGATGATGTATTGTGACATCAGAAACCAAGAAAAATGAAATCATGACTATTGTAGCTTGTTACGCCCTTACTAGGGAGCAACAAAGAAGGAGGGAGCAAACGATCACGGCGGTCAGCCGAATTTTGTAGTTCTTTTTGTGGTCGGGTTCCTACCCAAACCCCGAAGTTACATAGTGCCAGTAAAAGCGACACAGACCACATCAGGCTCTAGCAGAAGTGCCTTTCACTCTGTTACGACTTGATGAACCACTGATAAGATTTTGGAAACATTATTTTAAGGTAAACAATGTTACATAGTGTTGCTTTAAACAACGTGTCGCAGGATGTGAAAATGATAACTGCATCAGGCTGAAACTAGCAAAAAACACTCGCGTCGCGCTCGGCGCTGCATTGCACCGGGTGTATGATAGGGCTCTTAGTGTCACTGTCACTTGATGGTGAATCTGGAGAAGAAACTGTACAAAAATATACAAAAGTGAACAAAATATTAAAAATTATTGACTACAGGTGGAAGTACATTTAATCATTGTTCTAATGATGTTTTTTCATGCTTTAAAGTAGTACATTTATTTTTATGCGCTGAATAAAATACTAAACACATGTAAACAAGTACTTGATTATAATTTGATAGACAATGACATACAAATACATTTAATAAAAAATACATTAAAGTACATTTTAGTTTGCCGTAAATGTTTGTACAGTAAGTACATTCTGCAGATAATAAAAGTAATTATGGCATTACAAATACAGTGGGTAATTTTTTTTTTTAAATTCAGCTAATTGCATACTATATTTTCTTTTGTATAATGCATTTGTATAATGCATTTTCGTTTAATTGTAATTATCATGTAATTAAGTTACTTAAAATGTATGCAAATGTGTACTTCTTTTCACAAGGGTTTTAGGTCATGCAATTAACAAAATGTAATGCTATAAACTATAAAATTATAAATATTTGAGTTTAAAATATTTTATTATGCAAAAAAAAAAAAAAAAACGCAACAGAATGCAATGATTGACCAATCAGAATCAAGTATTCCTGAGAGTTGTGCAGGTTGAGCTTTGCTTTAGTCAGTAAAAGACCTCCTTGAGTTATTAACCACTGATATTTTGACTGTTTAGATCAGTGATATAAGTGATTACGCAATGTTTAGAAGCTAGTGGGGTAAACATTTTTTTCCAAACTGAAGTATGTGAAGCTCTTCAATGTGCATTCATAGTCAGTTTCTAAAGCAAGATGCTCTGAAGTATTTTTGAAATATCTCCTCATTGTTCCAGAAGTCTCAGTCACAGTTTCTTTTTTGTTTCTCTGCGTCAAGTCTGCTGGCTCACTCCAACACTTGGCTCTATTTTTTTTTTGCCAGCCAACTTATTACCGGAGACACAGGTAGCAGCTCTTCACAAACATAATATTTTCACACATGAGTGACAATAATTGTGATCTCCACAAAGCTGGATGCCTTGTCGCGTTTGCAGAATGACGTCCTCCTTGTCTCCTGCGAGGTGGAAGAAAGCCTCTGTTTGTGCAGCTAAAGATGAAGGCAGATTCGCTGTCACGGCAACCTAAACATTTTTGATTGCATTTCTTTAAATGGTGCTTTTTGATCGGCTTGTTTTGAACAGATGTGCTGTTCCAAACCGATAAGAAACAACCTTGTGCCATGTGCAAAGTGTCGCTTTTCTGTTTCCCCCCATGTCGGTCTTCATAATTTCGCAGCCACTGTTTTGATGTCAGAGACCTCATTTCTGTGAAAATAAGAACTTAAAAAAAGTGTAATATAAGGGGAACAGGGCTTGTTTCATTTTTATTATTCAGGTTTTTTAAACCTAAAGGCCTGTTCACACACGGGACGAATTTCGCGTGCGATATTCGTCAACGTTTAACGCCTCGTGACTAAACAATGGGCGCCAATGTGAGTGTGCACACCGACGCGTAAAACGCCACGCGTAAAAGCGTCATTTTTTTTAAAAACGCCTCGGGTTCGTTTTTTTTGTTTGACGCGCCGCGTCAAAAACTATCCGACCAATGAGATTGGCGCTTTTGCTCACGTGTCTGGAGCTTCTGAAGTTACAGTAAAACACAACTTGGGGGCGCTCAAACACAAAACGGTCTTGCCGAGCACACATACGTAACGGCGAAGAAGATATACAGCGTCTACACTCTGCCGGGAAGAAATAAGACGAGGAAGATGCAAGGCAAGATGAATAGAGCGGCTGGTCTTGTTGGTGTCTATATAAAGAGACACCAACGAGAATAAAGAACTATATGACAAACGCGACAAACTTGCTCTCTTCTTCTGAGTGAAAAGCGAGTGTCAGAAGCACTTTGTGGACCGGGGTATTTAGCGCCATCTAATGTCAGGGAATGAATTTGCATGTTGACTCGGCTCATCGTCAGCGAAAATCGCTTGGGTGTGAACAAAAGAAACGCGTTGAAAAACGCTGACGAATAACGCGAGCCAATATTCGTCCCGGTGTGTACGAGGCTTTATAAAGTTTTAATATACAAAAAAGAGTGGTTAAAATGTATCTTATTTGACAGTGTAAAGTTTCACGTCAAATATCTTCACAATTATTGTTTTAACGGATTTAAAGGGTACCTATTATGGCATTTAAAATGTTCCCTAATGTTGTTCTGGGAGTCCCTAACAACAGTTTTACATGCATGCAATGACAAAAAACACTTTTGTTGTCTTATAATATGCATTTATTTTTACCTGATTTGATCAGCGATTCCCAAATGATCCGTTTGACGACTCATTTTTCAAACCCCGCTTTGCGTGACGCTAATCTACTGTGATTGGTCAGACGACCCAGTCAGTTATTTTTCCTGTTAACCTAAAGCTTAAACATATTGATAAAGCACTGCAGTACTACAATACGCTCTATTCTTTATGACAACTCCAATAAACAACGACAAACATTTTACATATTTCAAAAAACACACACACACAGCTTGGAGACCTAAGCGCTGAGCGTAACTGACACACACACACACACACACACACACACACACACACACACACACACACACACACACACACACACACACACACACACACACACACACACACACACACACACACACACACAACACACACACACACACACACACACACACACAGCTTGGAGACCTAAGCTGCGTTGAGCGTAACTGACACACACACACACACACACACTTATTGAGCATGCTAAAAAACCCATAAAAGCAACAATTATTAACAGTACTTACAGGTTGTGATTCGGAGGAGGATGAAGCCGATCCAAATAAACTTGGTACTGAACTTCAGTATCAACCGACTCGCGAATCCACACTTGAAAGCATTTATGTTTGTAAAGGAATCCTCATTAAAATAACGCGAACACAGCTCAAGGTGGCTATACTTGTGTGGTATAGTTGTAAATATAAACTCTAGCCAGATTCTTCACATGCTCGTCCCTGGGCAGTGAAAATTCGCTTTTGATTCGCACTTCAGAACAGCTCATCGACATGTTGTTTTCACTGTTTTCTGGCGCGATGGGCGTGTCTTATTCAAATAACTTGTACAAGTGACCTAACGAAAGTTAGAGAAAAAGCATCGTTCGTCTATCGATTCATATCAGCGACTCAGAGTCGACTCTTACTTTTGAGAGACAATAACTTTGTATACGGTGAACTTTCATATTTAAAACTTTGCAGGATGTTTTTGTTCACTTAGATCTATGTTACACACTACATGAAAGGTAATTTTCAAAATTCCATAATAGGTACCCTTTAAGGTATGTGTCTATGCAGAAACTGGCTTTCATAAATAAATGTACCTTAAGAAATATTCACTGTAGTGATTATACAAAATGATTTTTCAAAGTACGCTTTATAAGAAAAGAGTATCAATCACAACTGTAACTATAACAGCACATAGAAACAATATCGTTGGAATCTCTTTCAGAATGTTTTTTTTTATGATAAAAACAATGATAACCAATCAGAATCCGTCCTGTTTTATGAAGCTCGAGCATTTAAAGTGGCATACGAAATAACTGCAGCGTGTGTTTAGAATAAACAGAAGGATTTATCGTTATTGTTCTTGGTGTGGATGGGCCTTCAGGCCACATAATTCGAATTCCAATTTAATAATGGAAATAAATAAACGTTTTAGAATTTTTAGCAATTTAAAAATAACATTATGACAAAGTATTTAGGATTCTGCACCTTTTCTAGATCACTAATCAGTTTGTGACTAGCTTCCATTGAAGCACAAGATTCTATCTGGATCATTCTCAAATCATGCTGGAAAACAATTGGGCTGTATATTAATGGGTCATTTTGTAATTACACTTTTTTTTGTATATTCACTGTGTCAAGTACAATCTTGCCACTGCTGGGAAAGGCTGGAAAACAAACAAAGAAATTGGCAAATCATGTCTGGGCTTTATGTTGACATGTCTGTTTGTGTTACTTGTTCTGTTGGTTCATCTGTCTGTCTTCAGTCTCACAGTGCAGACAGATGTTTTATTCATATGAATATGGGCTCTGCGTTGCTGGATAAATTGGCCATCTCATAAAAGACTGCCAGTGAACTTGTCAGGCTGCGCAGGGAATTTCCAAGCCCGCCGACCCACATTTAGCTAAATACTGGACATGCTTTCTCGTGAGAGAGCAGGTCATAACATAAAACATAAAATCATCTTAATTCTTCAGAATAAAAGCATTTTAACAAAAGCTTTATAGGCTTTTGTTATGAATGCTGGATTGAAACCTTAAAATAGTCAATTCATTATTGGTCAGTATTAAAAATATACACTTGTATCTATAAAAATAGGAATATATATGTACTAATATTGATTTTTTTCTGATGAGAAACAGAACATTGAGGTAGCCATGTCTGTTCACCCACTATTTTAACTCGTTTTTGTATAAATTCTTTAATGCTGTTAGTTGGTCTTTTTTATGCAAAGACTAAATGGGACTACTCAAATATTCACTAACACTCATTAACAGTTAATGCATTAGTTAACATTAACAAATATGAACAATATATTTTTTATGGCATTTATGCACCTTTGATTGTGTTAGTAAATAAAAAAAATTGTTCATTGCTTGTTCATGTTAGTTTATACTGCATTAACTAATGTTAACACAATTGTTGATTTTAACAATGTCTTAGCAAATGAAAATAAATTAACATTCACTAAGATGCTGTAGAAGTGTTCATTGTTAGTTCATGTTAACCAACGTTAACGAATGAAACCTTATTTTAAAGTGTTACTTAGTAGTCTTTGCAAAACTTGGCAGATTTATTATTAGACTAGAATTATTAGAAATTAGAAGGTGCAGGAAACACATATTATTGTTGTACAGTGTTCTGTTCGCTTTGGTGGAAGAGTGCAGCTGTTCAAAAAGCATTAAAAGGAATGAAAGTCATTCAGACAATCAGTTATTTAATTCTTTTTCAAAACATGAAAAAAACCCCACCAGTTCTCGATCCTCAACAGTGAGCAGAACAACTCAAGTGCTCTGACAAAACTTGACTGCGTAAAATTACTATTTGACATAAACTCTGAGCTGCATCATAGAAATGCCCAGTCTCCATGTTACTGCCTGAGTTTACATACTCAGCACTACCACACTGTAAAAACATGTTTTACAAAAATACCATTTCAGTTGTTCTTCACTTTTAATTGAAATTTACTAGCAATTTCTAAGTGAAAATTGTTTTTTTTTGGTTCATTGAGTGATTTGACATCAAATCTTATCCATTCCACTCAAACTATGTTGAGTGCTTTGACTTCAAATCTTATCCATTTCACTCATCCTATATTGCTTTATTTTAATGTCTCCTCTCCTTTAAGCAGCACTGAATATTATTACACCTCAATAAATCACCCTGCACTCCAGAAATACCCCAAATACAAAATAACATTTGCATGGTCAGTAGATAGACTCACAGAGGTCTCTAATGTCCGCAGAGGAGCTGTCGGTTGCTAGGACTCGCTATGCTTACAGGGAACTTGTTATTTGGAAGGGAATTTTATAATGATGAAGAGTCTGTTGAATGCCCTTTGTCTTCAAAAGATATAAGTACAGCAAGAAAGACTGAGGAATGGGTGAGCAGCAGGAATTCATCCTTGAGGTTTGTGGGTGACTCTGGGGAAGGATTTGCTGGCTGTCTCTGATAGCTTGACTGGAGGAGCGGGATTATCTGAGAAAGGTCAGAACTGAGGCCAGTATAGCATTATTGTGTGCAGACTATAAACTATTATTTTATGCTTTGGCATTACTTTTGGATTATACCAACAGATCAGTTTAACTGGATGCCCAATAGATCATTGGAAACATAGTGTAAGCTTAATGTGAGAGATTTTTTTTTATTATTGTTTAGACATTTTTCTATGTCAGTAAATTTGACCAGGTGGAGAGTAATCTTTTGGAAATGTTGATCTGTCTTGATCAAGACAGCTCACATTTGATCATTTTTCATCTGAATAGCTATGTTTCTTATTTTTGTCCTATATATTAGTATTTTCCTCAGCTTGTGGAAAAGTTACAGTATGTGTGATGAACTTGACTCATCATTAGGTTTTCTCTTTACCACCTGTTTTTAAGGTGGTTGTCATATAGGCCTCAAGGTAAAACATGATAAAGTACCCCCGCAGTCAATATTTTTTTTGATAATCAAAATTATATATTTAAAATATTTTTTTTTCCGTTATAATAATTACTTTATGCCTTAAAATTGGTTGAATGTAGAAGAAGAAGAAGAAGAAGAAGAGGAAAAACGAATTATACAGGGTCGTCTACAAGTCAGTGTATCAGAATGGTAATGCATGTATCTCTCTCTTTAACATCGGACACATAATCGAAATTGCTTTTGACTTGACTTTGTTATCAAACAGCTTATTATGTGTTGCTAATGTTCTAAAAATCAGCTTCCTTAGAAACACTTTAAATAACTTCAAACATCAGTGGATGAAGGCATTGTCACGACACACAATGGAGAGACTGCAGATCCAAGTGCAGTTAGATATATTTATTTGGGGTAATCCGTAAAGCGTAATCCAGTCCAGGCAAGGGTCAAATACCATGTAAGCAATCCAACAAAAATAACAAAATACAGGAACAGGCAAGAAACCAACCAGGAAGTGTGAGGACATCTAACAAGGACTCGACAACTAACACAGAAACAGTCAGGGTATATATACACACAGATAACACAACACAAGAGTTCAGGAGGGAGGTGGAACGGTGGAGGATCAGGGGGAGAGATGGTGGGCCAGGTCCATGAAGGGAAACAGCAAGAAAGGGTGACGGCTTAACCGACGGCCAGGGCAAAACCGAGAGTCCATCGGGTGGCCAGAGCGGAGAAGACAGTCCATCGGGCGGCCAGAGCGGAGAAGACAGTCCATCGGGCAGCCAGAGAGGTGAAGACCCTTCTGGCGGCCAGGGGAACGTAGGTCATGCAAGCAGCCAGGGCGGTGAAGACCCTTCAGGCGGCCATGGCGGTGAAGACCCTTCGGGTGGTGAAGACCCTTCGGGCGGCCAGGGCGGTGGAGTCCCTTCGGGCGGCCAGGGCGGTGGAGTCCCTTCGGGCGGCCAGGGCGGTGAAGACCCTTCGGGCGGCCAGGGCGGTGGAGTCCCTTCGGGCGGCCAGGGCGGTGGAGTCCCTTCGGGCGGCTAGGGCGGTGAAGACCCTTCGGGCGGCCAGGGCGGTGAAGACCCTTCGGGCGGCCAAGGCGGTGAAGACGACCCATCGGGCGGCCAGGGCGAAGCAGACGACCCATCGGGCGGCCAGGGCAGAGAACTTCCCTCGGGCGGCCAGGGTGGAGAACTTCCCTCAGGCGGCCACGGCGGTGAAGACCCCTCGGGCGGCCACGGCACAGGAACAGCAACAGACACCGGCTCAGGAGCAGCAACAGACACCTGCTCAGGAACAGCAACAGACACGGCTCAGGAACAGCAACAGACACCGGCTCAGGAACAGCAACAGACACCGGCTCAGGAACAGAAACAGATACCGGCTCAGGAACAGACACCGGCCCGGCGGTGGCCATCTTGTCTGTGGACACTGGCTCCGGCTTTGGAAAAGATGACACTCGCTCCGGCTCTGGAACAGACGACACTGGCTCCGGCTTTGGAACAGACGACACTGGCTCCGGCTCTGGAACAGACGACACTGGCTCCGAATGCTGGGAATTGAAGTCAAATGTGAAAGACACCGTGATAACGAGGACCTCTATTGACAACCCAGGGAAACAGAACCATACACTGTGACAGGCATACAGTTAATCACGACTTCGTAATATACAGTTAGGTCCATATATATTTGGACACAGGCACAATTTTCATAATTGTGGCTCTGTATGCCACCAGAATACAATTAAAATGAAGCAAACAAGATGTATTGTAGGTGCAGACTTTCAGCTTTAATTCAAGGGGTTAACAAAATAATAAAGTGAAAAGTTTAATAATTACAACTTTTTTTTTGTACACGTTCCCCCTATTTTCTAGAGCTCAAATGTAATTGCACAAATTAATATAATCATAAATAAAATGTTCAGAAATATTAATATGTTTAATATTTTGTTGAGAATCCTTTGCAGGCAATGCCTACCTGAAGTCTGGAACCCATGGATGTTACCAAAGACTGGGTTTCCTCCTTTGTGATGATTTGCCAAGCCATGCAGCTGTCTTCAGTTGTTGTTTGTTCGTGGGTCTTTCTCCCTTTAGTTTTGCCTTCAGAAAGTAAAATGCATGCTCGATCGGGCTGAGAGCAGGTGATTGACTCGCCGATTGCAGAATATTCCACTTTTTATTCCTTTTAAAAACTCCTGGGTGGCTTTTGCAGTGTTTTTTGGATCATTGTCCATCTGTACCATGAAGAGCCGTCCAATCAACTTTGCTGCATGTGGCTTAATCTGGGCAGACAGTATATCCCCATACACCTCAGGATTCATTCGGCTGCTTCTGTCTTCTGTCATACATCAATAAACACCAGTGACCCAGTGCCACTGGAAGCTGTGCATGCCCATGCCATCACACTGCCTCCTCCGTTTTACAGATGATGTTGTATGCTTTGGATTGTGAACTGTTCCAAGCCTTCTCCAGTCATTCTGGTACAGGTTGATATTAGTTTCATCCGTCCAAATAATGCTTTTCCAGAACTGGTCAGGCTTTTTTATGTTTTTTCTGGCCTTTCTATTCTTGAGGCTTATGAATGGTTTGCACGTTGTGGTGAACCCTCTGTATTTGCTCTCCTGAAGTCTTCTCTTGATTTGTAGATTTTGACAATGACACACCTACTTCTTGTTCCTCTCTTGACTGGATGTTGTGAATGGGTTTTCCTTTACCAGGGAGAGGGCTCACCAGTGCATTCTTTTTCCCCCAGAATGTATCAAACTGTTGATTTGGCCACTCCTAATGCTCCTGCTATCTCTCTGATGGATTTGCCTAAAGGCCCCGATATACTTCAAGCGAAATCGAAGAACGAACTGATGTGGCGTCATTTCAAACAGGCCAAAACGAAGTTCGTTTGGAGTTTGTTTTGGGAGTTTGAAACAGCTTACCAAAGCTTTCCAGAAAAGTTTGCTTCGGCTGCCAAACACCTTCATGCTCCCATTGATCCATGGCGATTACGTAATAGGTAGGTGTGTGCGAAGGCTCCGCCTTCTTTCACGTGAAAATCTTTTCTGGTTCATGTGGCCTGTGCAGTCAGTCGAGGTCAGATGTCTGTGAGTGAAAATATGAACACAATACAGAGCTGCTTTATAGTAGAAAAATGTCGTTGTAGAGACACTGACACTGTTTTTCATGTTTAATACAGTAAAGCTGCTTGATTTTAATCTAGTGTATAAAGTGATATATAAATAAATGTGACATCACTTTACTGGAATTCCGTATAGCTCCTGCAAACACAACCACGTTGCTATAATCAGATGTTTTTCTAGTGTTTTATTAAAATGCTTGCAGTTTTCAAAATTAATCATATAATTAACAATAGCAAGTTAGCTTTAAAGGCATGAGATCCCATCCTCCCTTCACAGCACCCTCCAAAGGCATGCCACATGAAAGCCATGCCATTCAAAACACATGAAGCCACACAGCAAGTCTGCAAACCGTCACACGATACATGCGTTAAATAACCTCACGTCTCAAACCACATAACTTTACAATAGTAATGAATGTAATCAACTTACAGAGCTCTTACTTGTACCACCTAACTGCAGCAGATTCATTGCGGCGTTGATAGTGTTGTGTAGAAACACATAAATCCGAGTCTGAGGACGTGAACAGCTCTGCGTAGAACGTCAATGGTTGGCATTTTGTTATTACGGTTACGACATGGCATGTGAACACAGCATAAGATCTTTGTTTTGGTTCAGGAGGAATTGTAAATGGTGGCTGGCGTTTGTTTTTGGCTGTCCGTCTACAACTCATAGCCTACGGAACGAGCTGATGTTTTACAATGTTTTGTTTGTTCTATGAATGGCTTATCTAAACAGGCCAATAAGAGACTATTAACTAACATTATTCATTTTAATTATACTAATGTCTAATTAAAACATCTACAAAAGTATAAAACTGATCAGAGATCAGGTAAAAACTACAGACACTTGTTCATTGGTTCTCAGTGACTCCTCATGATTCAAGGGTTGACAGAGATCATCGCCCCCGGTGAACCATTGAAATTTCGAAGTGTTTCGAAACGTTTTGAAACAGTTATGACGTAATGAGGCCTGAAATCACCTGACTCTGGCAGTTTGATACACGCTCTGAACCACTGATTTGAAACAAAAGACTCGTAAAGGTTTCGAAGCTTCATAAAGCAGTGTTTTGAAATTGCCAACTAAGTTTACGGCGACATTACTAACGCTTTAGAAAGTTACCGCTGGTGTTAATCAACAGGCAGGAGCTAGCCTATATCTTTTTGATATTTTTTATGCTGTTTAAACACATTGTTCTGTTACTTCACAGCATTTCAGCTGAATATTAATTATAAATGTTAACTAGATGCGTTTACTACTTGTCTATGTGTGTTTATGCTGAAATCTCAAATTTTTCGAAATCTCGAATTTCAAATCTTCTATTGTGTCATGTTGAGTTGGCTCGTGTGTTTTAATTTTTGTGCTTCATAAATGTGATGTAATTTCCATTAAGGAAGTATAGTGAGCATCGATGCTCCTGGTTTTTGTGTGCAAATTGATGGGAAATATATATATTTTTTTGGTAATGAATTTTCCCATGCACTGGAAGGATTTTGAGATTGAGGCCACCCTTATAATTTCCGACTCCCTGATCCGTGTCTTTTGTCTGGTCTCGACTACGGACAACAGACTACTTACTCTCTCCTTTTGAATCTCCCTGTGTTACTCCAATAATCTCCTGTAAACTACTCTATGGAATATTACACGCACATACCTGTCTACTCGCCGTATTCATTTGAAGAGGTGTGCTCTCTCTACAGTCCCGTAGTCATCATTCTTCTGCACCCTGGTAAAGGAAAAAAGTCTCAATTAGTTCATATTCATCTGCTCATCGTTATTCCGACTCTTCCATTACTCTCCTGCTTGCTGTTAAATTCAGCACTGTCAATAAATACCCTGTTTGGGTTTAACCTTATCTCTGTCTCCGAGTCTGGTGTTCCCTGACAGGTACACTGAAGCTTTAAAGAGAAAATCCTCCACAATAATGTTGTATGAGTTTGCACATAGTTTATCTTAAAGCATATTTGAAAACACCATATAAACAACATTATAAACTTTCACCTCCAGGGGATTTTAACATTTAGTTAATATATTATAAGCTTTTGTACTGTATATGTAGTTAAAGTGCAACCGCTGTTGATTTTTACTATACAACTTTTTTTTATATATTTATTTTGGTCATGTTAACTTATATAAATGATCTCAGATTTAATAATACATGGCATCACTCTAGTGTGTTTGTGTTATATTTGACTGTTCAATCACCTCCTGCTTTGTTTCTCCCCAAACCAGCATACAGTGTGTTTTATGTGCTCTTCGTTCTCAGCCAAACTCTTCTTTACTGCTCTCACAGGTTCCGTCTGAAAGGAATCAAAGAGCGTTTTCTCCTCCGCTATTAATTATTCTTTGATGGAGCGCTCAATGGGAATAAAAGCAGTCTGCATCAATAATTAAGCAGAAAAACAATACAAAACAAACATAAAATGGAACAACTCTTTCACATATTTTACAAGAAAGTTTCTGGATTAGGTTTAGGACCAATTCTTGTCTGTTTTTTTTCTTTGTTCCCCGACATCCATCCTGAATAAAAAGGGACACAATGGTTCAAGGGTTTTGACAAAAAGCAATCCCGAGCACCATAAAAATGAATTTGCCATTATTGGTTCAGTTGACCAGTCCTGAATTTACAAGCTTTTTTTTTGCTGAATTTACATTAGTAATACTACCACATTATAAATATTTTTATTTGATTGTATTTATTTATTTTTTATTTGCTCTGCGACATCTTTCCTTCAGTATATAACAAAACTTAATGATTCTGACAAAACTTGACTATGTAAAATAGGCTATTTGTCATAAGCCCTGAGTTGCAACATATAAATCAATTGCTATTATTAGTTCAGTTCTATCATGACAAATATTCAGCACTGCAATGGATATGACAATGCTAATTTATTTGGGCTTGGCGGAATAGATATGCTACATTGCTGATATGCAACATTGCTGTTGCTGCTAATTATTGCTATTGTTGCAGATTACTGGTGTTGCAGAGCAAGTACATACTACTGCCAATACACACGCCGATACGCTGCTGTATGTAAGACATAATGCTGCTGCACAAAGACCATATATATAAAAGACCAATAGCAGATCTATACAGGTGAAGCTGGGGAAGGTGGAGGGTTTCAGAGGAAACTGCTATAGTGAACACTAACCAGCCATTTAAATATTGAGCAGTAAGCTCATTGGTTACAGACATGAACCAATCAGCCTGTGCCAAGTAGAATTCCATGACTGTACTTGGCATTTGGCAGGTTACATGCTCAGCTAAAGGGCCGTTCACACCAAAAACGATAACTATATTTGCGTCCACACCAACGAGCGATAATGGTCTGTTTATTCTAAGCTTGTGCGCTGCTGTTTCAAAGTATGCACAACGTAATTGAACATTTTCCTGTTATTGTTGCATTTATACAGCTTTAATTCATTACATTTATATAGCGCTTTTCTCGGCACTCAAAGCGCTTTACATAGAAGGGGGAATCTCCTCAACCACCACCAGTGTGCAGCATCCACCTGGATGATGCGACGGCAGCCATATTGCGCCAGAACGCCCACCACACACCAGCTTACTGGTGGAGAGGAGACAGAGTGATGAAGCCAATTAGTATATATATATATAATATATATATATATATATATATATATATATAATATATATATATAATATATATATATATATAATGGGGATTATTAGGAGGCCATGATGGACAGAGGCCATTGGGCAAATTTGGCCAGGATGCCGGGGTTACACCCTTACTCTTTCGAAAGACATCCTGGGATTTTTTTGTGACCACAGAGAGTCAGGGCCTCGGTTTAACCTCTCATCCGAAGGACTGTGCTCTTTGACAGTATAGTGTCCCCATTACCATACTGGGGTGTTAGGACCCACACAGACCACAGGGTGAGCGCCCCCTGCTGGCCTCTCTAACACCTCTTCCAGCAGCAACCTGGTTTTCTCAGAAGGTCTCCCATCCAGGTACTAACCAGGCTCAGCCCTGCTTAGCTTCAACCAGTCTTGGGCTACAGGGTGATATGGCTGCTGGCTGATTGGCTTTAACCAGTAGATGCATGCTACATAATCTAAAAGTGAATAGTGGAATAAAAACAACAAATTCAGCAAATTCAAAGGAAGTAAAACAATGCTGTTGATACCTGAGGTAATACTTCTCACCATTTATTCAGAGAGTATGAACGATTCTTTTCCATAGTTTTCAAAAGGGGCTGGACTTGTCAAACAGTGGACGAGTTTTCTGGACCTCTGCGATTAACTTCTCCGCAGAGTCGTGTGCCATTTTAAATGTGCAAGCCCTTAAAGTTAAAATGGATTCTGATTGGCTGTCAGTGTTTTATCATTCAACAGCTAGAAAAAAATCATTCTGAAAGTGATCCCAACGATTTAGTTTCTCTATATCGTTATCATTATAGCTGTGGTGTGAACTCTGCTATACTTTAATATTGATAACGATTTTTAGTCCTTTGTTGTGAACGGGCCTCAACACACTGTAAAAAGTGTATTTTACAAGAAAACACTCTTTCAATGTTTCTACTTTAAAATTTGTTTAATTTGTTTAACTTGTGAAACATGTTTCACAAGAAAGTATCTGGATTAGGTTTAGCAATCAGTTTAGCAATTAGTTTTTTGCTTTGTTCTATGGCATAATTTCTTTAATAAAAAATAAACATATAGTAACTATAATAATATCTCTGACCTGTCTAACACCATGTCTACATTGGATGCGACTGTTGACGCATCACATCGCAGTGAAACAGCTAGAAGCTGTCTACACTGGACGTGACCATTGAAAATCCATTTGTCCTTCCTATGAGAATTTTCACGAGTGCTTGGAGTATGTCATAAATAGAACGAGGCATCAGTTAACTGTTGGGAATTTGGAATGTCATGTTGCGCCACATCCAGTCTAGACAACATCACTGATTATAATGGGTTCTATTGTCTTTTGTCGCGTCACATCGAGTGCATACAGTGTACGAATGATGGTTTTTGCGAAGCAGCTTATACGAGTTCACACTGAACGATTTTAGGCCCGATATTGCTCGCGACAGGTTTTGTGATATCATAGGTAAATCGGTGCTCGATCACGTGAGTGACAATCACGCAGTGTGAATTATCTGATAGAATCACAGATGAGATATTTGGCATTCAAAATCCTGCTATGTGGGAGTTTGACCCACAGCCAATGAGAGAGCAAGAAACGGAACAGCGGGAAGTTCGGGGAGTAGTTAGACCAATATCAGTATTTTAATGGATATATTTACAATTATATCAAACAGAAACAAAGCACAAACATTTGCTTGACCAGCAGCACATTGCAAAATTATTATTTTACCCCCAACTCTCTTTGCAGAACACACAATCCTTGCTCCCCTAGTTCCCAACCCATTTCCTCCTGGAGAATGGTTTCCCCCACCATTTTTTCCCCTCCTTTTCGCTCCAAATCAGCGCACAGACATTTGAAAATTGCAATCATTTTTAATCATCAATTTTAGTCTCACGGTAGAACTCTCGCGTGTGTTTAGGTTGTGTAACGTAGTTTGCGGACCAGACAGAAGTTGTTGGCGATTCATTCTTTTGTAAAGTCATGCAGTGTGAAACCCCCTGTCGCCGATCTATCGTGCAGTGAGCACACACCAGCAACTGAATGTTACCCCAGATAGTCGCGCAGTGTGAAAAGAACAGTGACCCGAATACTTTGAAAATCATGCAGTGTGAACTCGGCATTAGACCTCATCTGCACACTAACCTCTGTCAGACCCCTTTCTCACTGTGTACCCGGCCCACTCCCCCTTACTAAATAAGAGCTGTAACAAACTCAGCTGCATCCACAAACACACATTTGGGCAAGGGAATACAAATTAACCTGAGGTGCCATCAGCAATTAAGCCTAATTTCAATAACATTTAAGCAGTTCATATTCATGTGCATTCTCATTAGCGTAATCAACCGACAACAAAGGTTATCCTGCATAGTAATATCTGTCATCCCGTGTGTCTGGAGAAATTGTGCATCAAGATTATATTTGGTTTCTCTCATCAGCGAGGGAAAAGCATCCAATAAGATGCTAATATCCCATCCTGATCTAAAAAAGCAGAGTGGGACACATAAGTTGCGTACTCAGCGATGCCCATCAAAAAAAAAAAAGCCTTCAATGCGCTATTGTTTGGATATGAGCTCCTAACAATGTTATCTCTTCAGTGATGAGACACCACTTTTCTGAGAGATGCTACATTAATATTCCTTGTGGCAGCATAAAATAGGTAAAGATGGATTCCACGTAAGACAAAAATGAAAATGCGGGATCAAGGAGGCATCTTCAAAGAAACAACGCTGATGGAATGCCAGCCGTGATTTAGCTTAGGCCCGAAGAGACTAGACAAACACTATATGTTTAACACATTCACAGACTACTGAACAAAAGAAAATCCAATTTCAAACTGGTCATGAGTAACAACCGGCTTTTGCGCTGCACAGTCGTTTCATTTAAACATCCTGTTCTGATGGTGCAGTGGCTGTTGTGTTGATCATCAAACCTCAGTCAGTGTGCATTAGACATAAATTAGGTATTTCTAACAGCTTTACTAAATGAAAACCAATTGCCAGGCAATAACGGTTACATTCCTGCATGAACCGCAATCATTTGAAGATCACATTTACATTGCTTCAATATTATGGGGTGTTAGCAAGTCTTAGGATTAAATACTCATATTGTAAGTGATGAAAAATGATTTTCAGAATAAGTGAGCAAAGAAGCATGTTTGAGCTTCTGGTTACCATATTTGATGTGCTCTATGTATGTGTTTGATCAGTGTTTGCCTAAATTAAATGTTCATCATGTAAAGAAAGCAATCCTGTCACTTCAGAAGACTTGAATTTAAAGGATTTGTGGATTACATTTACAATGACATTTTGAAGAGACTCTTTTTCAAGAGTCAAAGTTTTGGTTGCATACACTTTCAACCAGAATGTTTTCGTTTGTATTTTAAAGATTAACAAAGTCTTGTCAAATTATCAAAAGGGTGTGGGATGAGACGTGGTTGAATAAACAAAGACATCATTTTTATTTTTGAGTGAACTATCACTTTGACCCTCTGTAAAAATGAGAATAATTTTTAACGGTAAAAGGCTACAGTAAAAACATGTTAATTGGTTAATGGTAAGTTTCATTACTTTATCTTTATATGGTGAAGAACTCTAATAGATGTAATGGGACAAACCATAAAGTACCAAAAGTACCACCATTCTGGGACATTCCCAGAAGTCTCTGTGTGACAATACAAAATTGATGATTTTTTTATTTAAAGATTTTTTTTTACCCTATTTTATATCATTATTAGTTATGTAAATTAGGGCTTTGTTACATCTTATGTTGCTAAATTAGCATTTATTGCATTTTTTGTGTCATGTGATGTCCACTGTTAAAATATATGAAGTTGAGAAAGCTATACTATCTTTGTCTTTAATCAACCTTAACTCACATCATATTTTATCTTCACTCTGCAAAATATGAACCTGTATGCTAATCAGTGCATGACCAGCATGTGCTGTGCTTTTGTAAGTTTTCATGGGATTCATGCATTGAACATTTTTTATATTTGACACTGATGTTTTGTGAATTCAACTAATGTAACCACCATATTAAAATACATGTAAAAATTGACAGTTGAAACAGTAATCAAAACCTGAATTCAAGACTATTCTCTAGAGTCTAGACTATTTGAATGCATGACTATTTTGAATACTCTTTCAATCAGAAGAAATGTTCCTTGATTATATCTTAGCTATTTTTCACTCGCTTTCTCTTATTCTTCTGTGGGAATTGTAGACCTTGTAATGAATGCGTCAGGTGTGCCAAATGAAAGCTTTGATACACTGGCTTTGATTCAATGACTTTTCTTTGGTTGAACACCATAATACTTTTGTTGTTTTGTACAAAGGTATCAGTGAATCTCTCCTGTTTAAACTCTACTGCGCAAACACATATAACCTATATATATAGTTAAG
Source organism: Chrosomus eos (assembly GCA_036326025.1). Classification (NCBI taxonomy): domain Eukaryota; kingdom Metazoa; phylum Chordata; class Actinopteri; order Cypriniformes; family Leuciscidae; genus Chrosomus; species Chrosomus eos. The sequence goes on from CM070818.1 coordinate 54,429,219, forward strand.
TCCGGTTGAACAATGTATTAACTATATCCATTTTGGATTATGTTGGTAATAGGCACTTACCTAACGCTAAAAGAAGTTTTGTGCCTCTAACATGTGCTTTCGACCTTATTTCTTATCTGAATGGTATGTGGAAAACACTTGAGTTTTACCACATCAGACTTGCCCCAATGCCTAGAACGCAACTGAATGCTTTTTCAAGCATCTCCATACACGAAAAACCGAAGAAAACTAGTTTTAAACAGGAAATGGCGGAATGTTTACATACCATACATTTTTACGGAGGCTAAATGTCACCGTAATCTCTACTGACTTAGCTTTTTGATTAGTCTTCCCATTAACACCATCATTGTCTTCATTCATGCTGATTCAACAACGCTCATGGAAACAAGAGGCGGGGGGGGGGGGGGGGGGGGTCTCTGTTAAAAGTCAATTGGCTCAGGGGAGGCAAGCCTCCAACTATAACGTTACCAGTGTTACTTTATAGAAACGAGTGAGTTTTACACTTTTTAATGTCACATTTTGTAATACTTGCGCTGTTTTATTTTTGTATTATCGATTATTTTCTCATCCAGTTTATTTTTTTTAAAAAAAAATTTCAGTTCTGAAAGAGGTTGTTGGTCAGCTTAGAGCCTTTTAGATCTCACACCATTAACAGCAGTACAACACATTTAGTAATAATTGTGTGAAAGTGTTCTGCAGAAATAACACTATTTCACAACTCAGAAAAGCCACATAACCTCTGACTTGTTTTGAGATGTCGTCTGAAATTTGGAGGGAGGAGGGTTGTTGTGTGTTCAGGGAGCTGATTTCTATTCTGGCGAGGCACCAAGTGCAAAAAGTTGCGTCGCAGGTTTCGATAGCATTTGCATGAATTGTAGCTGTGTAATGGCCCAAGTCTCATTCTCCATAACAATAAAACAGGAAATGCGGACGAATATAGCGCATAGATAGATTCAGATGAGAGGGAGGAAATGGAGAAGAGGAAGAAGAAGAAGAGAAACCGCTACAATAACACACAATCTGCAAACACAACACTTTTTCTGCCTCACAGGGGCGGCAGCTGTGCTACCTCGCTATTCCCGAGAGATTTTAATGGATTCTCCCTCGCAGGAGGAGGCGACGAGTCTTGGGTTTAAACACAACGCTGGTGGGAGCCGGGCTGTGCTACATTTACACAGAAATGAGCTGCAGAGACATCAAATCATAGAGCAGGACTCTACTTAGGCAGATTTATTTTTACCTGACTGGATTCAGACCTCTCTTAATTGTGCTGGATGTTTGTGGATTCTGTTGAGTGTGTGTGCGATATGATAGCTACTCTAACATTTTGTATACCCTGCGGTGGAATTTCATGAAACCAGGGAAAATCCACAGGAAAAAAAAGAGAAATTCATCTAAATTATTGCTTCCTATTTTAAGGAGTGCTTTTTTTTGTCAATTTCCACAGCAAGCTCAAAAAAAATACTCTCTTCCAGAATCTAATGAGAATCATCACGAGAATAATGATATAAAAAAAGAGAGAAGGAAACAACAATGTCCAAACGCATTATGTTAATGAGAATTTGGGGGAATAATGGACTTAATTGTCATGAAAATTATGCCATGATGCAGAGGGGAAAAAAAAGTTAATGGTCCTAAAATAATCATACTTTATTAGAAATTATAAAACAGAAAGGTCCGGTCCTTGATGCTGATTGGTCAATAGCCATGTTTGTGTGTGTGTGTTTTTTTTCTTTCTTTTTTTTAACCATAAAGCTCAGCGATATATATATATATCTCAAAACCCATTTGTTTAAACAGTACTATCAGTCATGACATGTTTTTCTTAAACATTTTCCATAACTCTGTATTACAGTCATAATGTTTCCTTACGCACCATTAGTCTGTTGCATCAGACCTTTGCTTCAACTGCCCACCTTCTATGTGGCCTGTAAATAGTGTTGTTTTTGTTTCTGTTTGTATGTGTATCATATGCAACTGCAATCACTAATTTCTTGGACTGGGCAATGGGCAAAATTGTGAAGCGTCCTTGAGCTTGGGAAAGGTGCTATATAAATTAAACATATTATTATTATACTGTATATATTAGAATTAAAAAAATGGATGGTCCTAAAATAAGCATATTTTATTACAAAATATAATTTCATATTCTTTCTTTTAAATTGAAAGGACTTTCCCAGTTGTATTTTTTGTTTTCCTCAAGTTATTGAACTGGTTTTAAGCCTTGACCTCCTGCAAATTGTACTTTACCCATTTGTTATCCAGGTTAACAAGGTGTTCTTGTTTTGTAATCCTGTCTTAAATGGCTATTGCCATTGTGTGGCACTTCATTTACTTTCGCTTACCTTTTCAGTCTGCACTGAATTATCCATGTACAGAATCAGTGAGATGCAATGCATCAGTTCTGGAGTAACTATCTGAGACGTCATCTAAGAGGCACTTCCATGCGAACCGAATTCTCACATGGTTCATCCACTGGCATCGTTTGTCAATGAACACAACAACCCACATCAAGTGTGTGTCATGTGTTAAGTGAAAGCAAGCCTCCTGAAGATCCATGCATTATTTACGCTGGATTCAATATTCCTGGGCTACATTTGTGTAATTTCATAAAAAATAAAAACAAACCAAGGTCTCTCTTTACGAAAAAATTTCTAGCAGATTAATAATGTATGTGATGGTCAAAGACAAGAGACAGCTGATACTAACGGCAGTCTCAGGTCCTGAGATTACAGTAGACCCGATGACCTCCAGTCATGAAAAATTTACATCACTGATATTGAGCTGACTTTATGCTTTATTTAGTCTTTATTCAGATCATCTCACCACCAGTGCTGAGCCTAAAAAACATCATCTAAGTCAGGGAGGGATAACGTCAGTCCTGGAGTGCCGCTGTCCGGCAGAGTTTAGCTCCAACTCTACTCAAACACATCTGAACAAGCTAATCAATGTCTTCAGGATTACTAAGGCTACAGGCAGGTGAGGGTTTTTTATCAGGGTTGGAGCAAAAAGTCTGACCCACCCAAATGAAAGAAATCTGTCCTGTAGAAACTGCAAACACCTACTAATATCTTTGAAAATCTTTATAGACATTGTGCATTAGTAGTAATCAAACAGCAGTAATCTGCATGTGAAGTTGTGACACCTGACCATCAGAGGTCATATCTGTCCTTTTTTATTTTTGTTGAGTGAAAAACAGGAACTTGTATAGTCTCTTTTGCAACAAAATGAGACGCAGATGAAAAATACCACATTAAACAATGACGCCGTCAAGCTGTCAGTAAGGTAATGAAGTTGGCTAACACCATTTGTCTTATTTTGTCACGGTTTTTCCCCATTAGTCATAGTGCCTTGCCATTAACTCCTCAGGAACCCCCTTCACCCAAGGACACTTAAACTCACTTTCAGTGCGCGCGCACACACACACACACACACACACACCCACACACACACACCCCCCCCCCCCCCCCCCCCACACACACACACACACACACACACAATGACAAAGACACTAAACTACTTGGGGGAAGCAGAGGTGTACAAGTAATGAACAAATTCTGACATTTTCCATTACTTGTGGAATCTGATAATGTTCCTATTTACCCTTATTGTGCAAATAGAATGCTTTTAATTTAACATTTTTCAAAACAGCCTTAACATTCTCTAAACTGTTAGTGCAATTGTCTCAACTTTTTGCTGGAACATCACAACTCTTTTGCATGTCTGCAAAATATATTAACTGTTACAGCATGTTGCAGTAAGGGGGTGGTTTAGGCAGGATTGCAACTGACCCTTTTATTAAATCTTCAAACAAAATAATGCATGAGGCCGTAATATAACTACACACTGAAGCAACAATAAATGTATGAACGGGCAAAGAACAACTCATACTGAGGGCAATATATAGCTCAAGGGTAAACAGGAAACAAGTGAATCAATCAACCAATCAGTGAATCTCAATGAGGATCAGCAGGAACAAAGGGAACAATGGACACAGAGTAAAGGTGGAGGTGGAGGGGGAGCGAGAACAATGGTACAGCTGGAAGGAAAGAAGAGCTTGTTTGAGCTCTTCCAGGGTGAAGGGATGAGGCATATCCGGAGGTCCGGATGTTCATGGCAGAACCAGGGTGATGACTGACCAAGAGGGAACCAGAGGGATCGGGAAGCCCCTTGGAGCCTGAGGCATGGTGGACCGCGGTGGAGCTAAGGGAGCGTGGAGCAGATGGGTCGACAGGCCAAGGTTGAGTCCAGGGCTTAGAGGCTTGAGGTGAGCTAGGGGATTTACACTAGGACAGAGCTGGAGACCTGAAAGCTCAAGACGGATCCAAGCTGCTAGGTGGACCCAGCGAAGGAGCTGAAGGGTGATAGCAGAGATGGGGCCAAATAACTGGATAGCATTTGTAGAGGAAGGAGTGGGAGCAACCGGTACAAAGGAGACTTAGGGCTGGGCGGAAACAGAGGCAGATACAGGACTTGAAAGTGGGCTGGAATCAGCGAATCCATGAGTTCACAAAAGGAGGAACATACTTAATGTTTAGGATAATGGTTGGTACTCTGTTCCATAATATCCTCTTCCACCAACTCTCCCTCAGCAATAGACATGACTACCGGGACAAACCATGACTCAGACTCAAGCTCCTGGATGGATGTGTGACGGTCGTCTCACACACCTGGTCAGACTTGGCTGGCCCTTGCTCTGGGTCTGCAATGGGCTCTGTCTTTGGATAGTTTTAGCTTAGTAGGCTTTGGCACTGGCTATGGCTTCATGGCGGTCATATGGAAGTGTTGCCTGGATTCTGTTTCTGGGTCAGCTGGGTTTGTGGGTGAAGACACTAATGATGAACAAACATTTAATAAATTGAAAATGGCTTCTTGCCAAATAAGATTCTCAATCTCCAGCGGGCCATAATAATTGGCTCCTATCCAATACAATGATTTTATGATAGTTTCATCTAGACAGGAATGCCTAACCAACCAGAACCAGGCAGAGAAATCCAACAAAGGTAGGCCCTCACGGGCGAGAGCAATACATTTTGAAGGTCCAACTTCTGTCAAAGCAGATTGCAGCAAGTTTAGGCAGGATCCAATTGCAGATACTTTTATTAACTCTTCAAACAAAATAACAAACATGCTGGAGATCAGGACAAACACACTGGAAACCATAAAATAGCTACTCACTGAAACAACACTAGATGTAAGAATGGACAAAAAACAACTCAAACTGGGGGCTATATATGCAGAAAAACTCGAGGGCAAACAAGAAACAGGTGAATCAAATCAAACAATCAATGAATTGCTATGACAACCAAATGAGAAGCAAGAACAGAGGGAACAAAGGACACTTAGAAAACAAGAACTAATTATTATTATTTTTTATATATAAAATCCAAATAAAATGAGCACCTGATATTGGAATAAATAAAGGTAGACACAACAGCCTCTGAAATGTCTGCAAACACTTAAGTCACAGCTAAGCTCAAGTGCTCAAAAAGGGCATAAGTAAAACAATATCCTTCAAAAAGGTCCATGCAATTTAACGGATGAATAAAACAATGTTCTGAAAAATTAAATAGTCACACGATTCATAACTTCAGCCAATGCACTCACATTTATGTAAAATAGCCTTATTGACAAGTTTGGGTGAGTAAGGGCAAAGCACGCAATACATACAGTAGTATGTTTAATACCCTGAATTTAGTGAAGAAATAAATTGCTGCAGAAAAGTTGCCACGCAAAATGTTACAAGTAACTGCATTACTCATCACAAATGTATCAGAGTAAAGAACACATACACTCAAAAAAATGATTTTAGCTCTTTGTTCAATTTCATTAATTAAAATGAGCATATACGACACAATCCTTCATAGAAATGATTCCAGCTTAATTTCATTAAATGTAATCAATGTAATTTAAAAAAAATTTGGTTTACCAAATTTTTTTAAATTGAGTCAACATGAATATTTTTCGTTCGTCTTAACCGGATGTCACTCAAAAAATGAATTTTGGCCTCTTGTAAAAATAATTATTTAAAATAAGCAAAAGTAACACGATTGTTTAATATTGTCACAACTTAATTTAATTGTGTTCAATCAACCTAATTCATTTGTGTGAAAACTACATGAATCATTGTTGTTGACATCTAACTGGGCAGTGGATCTGTAGTTCCCAGCATGCTTATCAAGGGACTGCATTAAGAGGGTCAATTTAGGGAAAAAGTGTTATTTTATGTGTTTTGCAGTAAATGGAAAGATGTTGTTAGTTAATGTTACTGTTTAATGTTCAGTTATGTTAGAAACTTAGAGGACTTTCTGTAATGTTTTTGAATTTTGTGGTTACCATTATGCAGAAGAGTGGCGACTGTGTTTAGGCTGTGGGCTCAATATTATGCTATATTTGCTTCAAACCTCCTGTTCAGACTGTGGGTACTCAGTTTACACTATGTGTAAACCTCACTCGCAGTCTTGCAAAAGTAATGTTAAATTACTATGTAAAAGTTGGTTTTAATTCAATTGAACACTAGTAGTGTCTGTCATTAGAAGTGACCGTAGAGTCAAATTAACTAAAATTATAATGTTGGTGATTTAAGGCAGGACAAAAACTAAATGTAGTTAATCTGACAAAACTTTATCTAGCAGGAATGACTAAATTAATTTAAATTCATACAACACGATTACAACAAATTATTTCAAACTAATTCGAATTTGTTGGGAAAATGTAATTCAATTTCGTGGAAAACCTTTCCTTAATTTAATTAAGTTCGTTCAACAGATTATTTTTTTGAGTGTAGTATAATTATTCAATAATGTGTCAAGTAGAGAGTAAATATTGCCAATATATTTGACACTCAGTAAAACTACAAAGTAGCCAAAAGGATACTTAAGTACACTTACTACATTTACTCAAATACTTTACACCACTGCCAAAACATTTAATTCATGCTTCAAAACCTAGTTATTGCATAAGTAATTGGCCATTGGCACCAATTAAAAAGTGTTTGTTGTCATTGTTTGTGCCAAACTGGTCAAAGATGATTTTTTTAGATACAGATTTCAACAGTATAAAACATTTACTGGGAAAACTCCATACTTTAGTACACAAATAGTAAACTGACATTTATTTTTTGTAGAAATGTTATATGCAAACAGAAAATTAACAGTTGCTCGTCCGTTTTTATACTAATTAAGCTGTCTTCCCCTAACACCAGCAACACCACACATTCATACATATCTCTCAGCTCTTCAACAAGCAACTGTGCATTTTCATGTAACTAATTCATACAAAAATAAATGGCCTGTATAAATACAAATTTATTGTTCTGATATATGAAATTGTTTTGAGAAAGAAAAATTTCATTTGAGAATTGAGCCTTGGAGAAAAAAACATAACAGTGTACTTAAGTGTGTAGGCTACTAAAGAAACAGTCAAGAAAGTTTACTCTCTTTAAGAACACTTAAGTTGCCATTTATTTCATTAATATTATATTGTCTGCAAGTACAATTTAAAAATGTATACTTTAAAGATTTGACAGACACATACCAAGTGCACATTCAATACAATTCAGCACACTTTTTTCCCCCAAGTATTAGAATTAGTCACAGGGTGCCAAAGAGTTAGAAGAGGATGGAGATACCCATAGTTAAACTTGTTTGTTGGTGGTCAATGAAAAAGACACAAGTTGGCACTGGACAGTTAAACAAAGAGCAGCCAATTAAAATTAAGCCGACCTGGTATTAGTATGCTCTAAATAAACCATTATTTTGGTTTAAGTGTCTGAGTGGGTGTGTCTGTGCGCAGCTGACATCGTGTGTGTGTATGTGTGTGTGTGCACTGTTAAATAAGGCATAATGAATCTTATTGATGTGTGTCCCACAGCGCTGGCTGAAGGCCACCCTCGTGTAGTGGGTCTGCTCTTACAGATGCCAGGGGCCAAGCACCTGGGAGGGGATTAATTACCAGACAGCTGCCCAGCAGCTCTTAGCTCACTCTTGGGAAGGCCGTAGCATCCACCCCCTTCAGAAATTGGCCTTCATGAATCCACACCTAAACCGTACACCAGAATGTTGTATTGCTCTCTTATTAGTGGCAAATATTAGGCCTGGGCGAAAAATCGATTAAATAAATTAATTCGAATTTTTTGTTGCGGGCGATTTTAAAAATAAATATGTGGATAATAAATTGGGCCTATATAAATATAATAAAAAAAATAAATTATTATAAATAATGGCGCATTTTTGGACCCTCGGAGTTTCCGTAGCGTTAGTTTCACTCACGTAGCAGTATGGCAAGCGACGACAACAACATCATAGCACACACGAAACTGCAACAGCATACAGCAAGCGACATGGCTACCGGTGAGAGTGGGAAGTTTGTTCCTTAGCATAGGAGTGAACTCAAGCGTATTCTGCTCGAGCGGGTCGGGCCGATATTTCCCGTCACTATCCTCGGGTCGGGCCTTTGAGAGACGTGCACTGCCAACGCAATAGAGTGCGGCGCGGGACTAGATTTGATGGCCGAGCGCGAGCGCGCGGGCGGTAATGCACTCACTCTGTGTGTGCGGTTTGCGGGAGAATAAAACGATTCGCGGGACTCCCGCAAACTAGAAATATCTATGATTAAAACATAAAAACTAATACATTTTTATTAATCTGTTGCAGAAAAGCAACAAGAACAACTAAAACAAAATAGAAACGATTTACAGGCCAGAGTTTCTATTTCTAATATGTTTGCAGCATTGAGCGATGTAGCCAATCACAGACATACCAGTGTTGATTTCTTGAACGCAATGGCCAATTTAAGCATTTAAAACAGACTCCCCTTACCGCTCAAAACATACTTTTTGTTCAGTGCTGAATTCTGTATGCTGGCAAATCCTCGAATTATAACAATTTTCCTCAGATTTGAATGTATTGGTAATGCTTTAGAAAATGGTGCTATATTCTCAAGGTGAATGTTTGTCTCTTTTTAGTCTAGACAAACACAGTTGGGGCTTTGATTCCAAGAGGGTGTTCATTTATTTATTATTCATTCCAGAAATGGGGGTTACATTTGTCTTGCTTTTGATTAAATAAAAGCAAAATTTGCTTAAGTTGTCTGCCGTTTGTAGTTATTGCTTTCCTTAATAAGTAGGGGGGAAAATCGTAAAAAAATCGTAAATCGAATTAAAAAAAATAAAATCGGAGATTTTATTTTTAGGCCATATCGCCCAGCCCTAGCAAATATGTATATTCACAATCTCAGGTTGGTTTTAAATTTTCTTCCGAATCCCACTTCTGAGCATCTGTTCTGTATGGACCCTTGAAATAACATGGCATTTGTTTAAATGTAACACATTTGTTTTTCATCTAACAGGTTGGCATTAGAGTAGTGAGTTAGAAAGTGATTCAAATTAATTCGAGTTTTAGAGTTTAAAATACATAAAGTCTGAGACCACATTTATTCAAAATCTAATTTGATCCAAAAAATAAACAAAGCCGTTTTAAAGAGAAATGTTATGACATAAAATATTTTATATCTTATATTTAAGAAAAAAATATGTTAAGAGTCTGTGGTATATATAAGTCACAAATTAAATAAATTGTGATATCGGGCATATAGGAACTTTCGACAGATGGACAGATTTTCTCGCCTCCCTTAAAGCACAAATTCTCAAATCATGCTGGGGTTTTACACCAATTTGTGGAGTTTGTGCAGTTTGAGTGCTGCATGCTTTAATTAAAGCAAATGAGAGCCAGATGCTGAGATTGTAACCGTTGCTCTGCAGATGAAGGCATGAAGACGAAAGGTTCCAATGTATTATTAAATAAAGACAGGCAATGCAAACACAACCATGCGTAAACAAGACCGAACAATGAACATCAGCAAAGCAGGAACTTAAGTAGTGCAGATAACAAGGTGATAATTAAACACAGCTGAACTAAACAAACTCGTAATGATGTGCGACCATGGAGACGGAAGCGGGAACTCAACCACGGGAATACATGTGATGAAACAAACTAAAACGCTCATGAAAATGAAACTATGAATGAACCTAACTGTGACAGAGATACTAAAACATTTGAATTTCTCAATTTTTGTTTACAATTATAATATTTATTAATATTTTCAATTTAACTTCTTTTTTGTATTTCCAGTTTTTAATTTTTATTAAAGTTTTAGTAATTTTGTTTTGTGCTTTTGTCATTTTTTAAATATATTTATATTTAGCTTTCATTTCATATCCATATTTCAGCTTTATATATATAAAAAACTTTGAATAGTTTCAGTTTTAGTTAACAGCAACAACATTGTCTCCGACTTCTGGTATTTTGAGCATTGGCTATTACGGATCTGTTATGAAATTGTCAGCAAAGCAGAGAGCAATAGGTTGAAATGTAATGCCTGTAAAACTTTTGGCCCGTGCAAAGGCATGGGTAACAATAATTAAGCGGCACAATAAAAATGATTAGAACTGCTTCTGACATTCTCATTGCGAGTAACTTCGCTTTAATTGCAATCACAAATTTTAATGCCAGTTTTATGTGCCAAGGCTATGAGCTGTTTGAAGTTCAGCCGTTCTACTCTTTAAATCTGTCCCCTTTCTTTAGGTGAGCGGGGAGAGTCTGAGACAACGGCAGTCATGAATCCCCCTGACCATTAACGGAGCAGACTTGTGGCTACGGCCAGGAGGAGGCCCCGCACCGCTCTGCTCCAGGCTAGTTAGCTATTCAGCTGCAGCATCTGTTGAGGGCTAATGAATGTTATAACCTCATAAACGTCATGAAATTGGACATTATCCCTTAATTAAAAGAACAGAGATGCATTACAATGATTACAGTGGCACCACACCGCATTTCCACTCAGCTGCAGCGGAGTGCTCCAAGCGAGGCTAATGCTTCTCCTCTACGTGGGGTGGGACATGATGGGACCTCTGAGCAGAAAATGACGGAGGGGAGGATGGTTTTAATGTGAGGAGTTCAGTCACTTCCTGTCACAGCGTTTATGGAAGAAACTTTTTAGGCCCAGACTTTTGCTCTCTTCCTAAACCTATAGTGAACTGCCCTTGAAGGCATTTTAGGTATTGTGTCCCGACACAGCGTTGCTGTATTGTTTGTGGAGAACAAAATCCTAGATTCCATTGCAACCGGAGACATAGGCCCAGTCCCAATTCGCATACTATCCGTCCTAAATAATATTCGAAAATAGAATTAGTACGTCCCAAATCGTAGTATGTTGAAATGAGTGTTCCAAAGATACCCGGATGGTCTACTATTTCCGGTCAGAATCCAAAGTTCAGATCGATGCGCACTCTAACGGCTGATATTGCCTAAACCCATCGTGCCTTGGACGAGGATTCGGTTAGAACTACAGACACAAGTGAAAAGTGTTAAAAAACTACAGACATGGAGTGCAAGTCCGGCGGTTACGTAGAGAGGTTTTGATAAAGGGGTTTGAGTGATTAATTATTAGTATCTAACCTGACGAAAATTTATTTATTCAACATTGTCTACATTATATTGCATTTGCAGCAGCATTGTGAACTTTTGTAAAGATACTTTCAGCCATTACCTTTTAAATGCATCATACTGGGCCATACTGTAAATCCAAGATGGTGGATGAGAAAAGTGAAACATTAACTAAATATACTTTTTTTTTTTTTTTTTTTGAATTTATACAATTCAATACTGTTGATTAAAAATATCTTTAGGACAAAGAGTTACGCTTTAAAGAACAATTATTACACAAATAATATACTTTATAAAATTATACTTACGTGTGAATGGCATGCAATGTTTTCAGACACTTAATAGCATGTTAATTACAGTTAAAAATTTATATTAAATGCAATTAGTGAAATCAAGAGTGCTTTTTGACCCACTTAAGTAGGACAAAAGTAGGCTGCACCATCCGCGAGACGACCGCCATTCAACACGAAATCAGTAATATAAACATTACAATGACTCCAAAGCTGTTTGGTTATGGTAAAAAAGTTACTTAGTTCAACCTTAAGCATATCAGTTGATGTGTATTTGTGTAATGAGGGAGTGTGTGGCCTAAGTAGATAAACACCTTTAATCAAGGTGTGCATAATTATTAGGTAAAATAATCTTCTTTTCCTTAGGCAAAATGGGCCAAAAAAGGGATTCAACTGACTCTGAAAAGTCAAAAATTGTAAAAAAGTATTACAAAGGGATGCAGCACTCTTAAAATTGCTACAGTAATAGGGTGTGATCCCAGAACCATCAAACGTTTTGTTGCAAATGGTCAACAGGGTCGCAAGAAACGTGTTGAGAAAAACAAACAAACTGCAAATGAACTACCAAAGATTTGAGAAGAATCAAACTTGTAGCTACCAGGAACCCATTATCCTCCAGTGCTGTCATTTTCCAGAAGTGCCCAGAAGAACAAGGTGTTCAGTGAGATATGGCCAAGGTAAGGAAGACTGAAACCCGACCACCACTGAACAAGCCAGATATGTTGAAACATCAAGACTGGGCCAAGAAAATTATGAAGATTTAGATCAAAAGATTTTTCAAATGTTTTATGGACTGATGAGATGAGAGTGAATGTGACCGTGAATGTGTCATGTGTTTGAATGTGACAAAAATTTGTCACAAAAATTGGGTTGGACGTGTATGGGGTGTGCAGAGGGTTTAACCCTATAGTAAGTACATAGGTTACACTTTATTTCGATATTCCACTTTAGACATTCTACTAACTATAAGTAACTTTTCAACTACATGTCAACTAACTGTAATTAGAGTATTAATATGCTGTAGTAGACTGCCAGTAGACTCTTCGGTTAGGGTTAGGTGTTAGGTGTTAGGGTTTGGGTTAGGAGAACAAGTTGACTTGTAGTTGCCAAGTTACTTATAGTCTGTAGAATATCTGTTGGGGGACCAACACAATAAAGAGTTAGCAGATATTAAGCAGACAGTCTACTAATACTCTAATGATAGTTAGTTGACATGTAGCTGCAAAGTTACTTATAGTTAGAAGAATGTCTAAAGTGGGCTAACGAAATAAAGTGTTACCAGTACAGGTAGTTGATTAATAATATTACTCAATACTTGTGTTTATACTGTAACATGGACACCTTAAAATATAATATTACCTTTCTACATTTCTATTGAAACTTGTATGTCATATATTTAAATATGTGTAATTACACATTTGTAATGATGAAGTATAATTAAGCAATTTAGTATTTAAAATGTTAAATGTAATTTAAAAAAACACATTACAGTTAATAATCAATAATTTACATATGCTTAAGTTAGTCAACACATCAAAATAAGTGTACTTCATTAAAGCACAACAACAGATTATTTAAATATAATCCACTTTAAAGTAAAAGGTAACACTTTATTTTACGACCCGCAAACAACTGCGTAAGTAAACCGAAATTACGGTGTACGTTTCTGTAATTATAGCGTACTTCCGTGTAGGTATGAGGGAACAATATGTTAAGTGTTTGGTAATAAAGGGGTAACAAGCAGATATACAACCTTTAAATAACTTCGTAAGTAAATCGAAATTACGGTGTACGTTTCTGTAATTATAGCGTACTTCCGTGTAGGTATAAGGGAACATTATGTTAAGTTTTGGGTAGGCTAATAAAGGGGTAACAAGCAGAAATACAAGCAAATTATTTAAAATGTAATTATTTTAAAACTAACAGGTACCTATTATGTTAATATATTCCAGGCAAAAATTGTACGTCTGTTGTATATAAAAGTTATCATCACATTTCTGGCAAAATATGTTGTTGTGCAATTTTACAGGGTAATTTTGACATCTGTGGGTTTAAAATGAAACGTGTATGGCTGTATGTAAGCACAGTATGATAAAAAAAATTAATTTATTGGCTTTTCTTACTAGATTAATTAATGTTAAAGCAACCCACAGATGCCAAAATTAATTGTAAAATTGCACAAGAACATATTTTGCCAGAAATGTGATGATAACTTTTATATACACAGACGTACAATTTTTGCCTGGAATATATTAACATAATAGGTACCTGTTAAAATAATTATATTATAAATAATTTGCTTGCATAGCTTGTTACCCCTTTATTACCTTATACCTACACGGAGGTACACTATATTTACAGAAACGTACACCGTAATTTCAGTTTACGAAGTTATTTGCAGGTTGTATACTATCTGCTTGTTACCCCCTTATTACCCCAAACTTAACATATTGTTCCCTTACCTACACGGAAGTACGCTATAATTACAGAAACGTACAGTACACCGTAATTTCGGTTTACTTACGTAGTTGTTTGCGGGTCTTAAAATAAAGCGTTATCAAGTAAAACATTTAATTTGACATTATTATTATAATCAGTATTACAAAGTGATATTAAGTACATTCAAGTAGCCTATTTTATTATATTATACACTTGCAAGTACAATTAAAAAAATAAATAAAACGTTTTGAAGTACACTTACCCGTCGGCCCAACGACGGAATCCAACAGCGTTCGTGTAGGTCTTTTCAGGGTCTCTGTGAAGTTCCCTTAATTTAGAGTACAAGAGTTTAGTTTCAATTTTACTTTAGTTCTGTGCGTAATCTGACTCTTATTTCAAATGATTATTAAATTTAGACTATGTTCCTAATTAGGAACTAATAACTATTAGGAACTCTTGGTTATGTATTAATTTAGATATTTGATTTATCTGGGTATCCCATACTTTCTATTATCATTCATCGTTCATTAGGGACCCGTTGACTCACTTCGGCCGATTCTTGAATTCACGGACACAAAATCGGCAGTTCTGATCTTAGACAGAGGATGCAGAGTGCACTATTTACCCTTAAGTCAGGCCGTGCCCTGCTTACTCATAACAAAAAGTGCATACCTGACAGCGAGAGACTCACAGTGGTGTGTAAGTGTTCTGAGTGCAGGACTCAGGAGAAACACACAGAGCTGCATGGGGGTTTTCTGGTTACAGAATTCCCAATTACTCTTCTGCCAGTTTCCCTTAAATTCCCAGACCAGAACAAAAGAGCTGTAGTAAATATTTACTACACCAATATTTTTGGATTTTGAGCCATGAGAGTAGGTCCAACAAGAGTCACTGCTGGTTTTGGGGAGAGGAGCCATGATTATCCGATATCTTGAAGAGACACCACCCACAACAGGAGAACATAATTCTCATAAGTGTTCAATCTTTCTCATAAGACAAGAGACTGCAGTGAAATTGAGATTTAATTTTACCAATCGCACTTAGACATTTAAAATGATACCAAACATGAAAGGGGAAAAACATTAGATTCACAAGATACATCGTTATCAACATTCTAAGTGAACTTTCAATGCCTTGAGTCAGGGGGAAAGAAGAGGGGGCAGGAAGAGAGGGATGCATAACACTTTCTTTGAGATTAGTGAGCTTTTTTGCTTTATTACAGGTTAAGATTCTCGAGTTCAGTCTTAGTGGAAATCCAGTATTACAGCCCGGTTTCACAGGCAGGGCTTAGATTAAGCCAGGATAAGACATTAGTTCAATTAGGATACTTAAGCAGCTTTTATAAACATACCTTAGGAAAAAAAAAAAAAAACTACTGGTGTGCATCTTGAGACAAAGCAATGGCATATTTTAACATATGTCAGGGCAAGTTGCTGTTTGTTAAAACAGATCAACAACGTTTTAGTCAGGGACTAGGCTTAAGCCTTGTCTGTGTACTCAGGTTACAAGAACACATTCAATACAAACAAGAAAACTTCCCTATTTGGGCCCTATTTTTTTGCTAGTTTAACGACGGGAAAAATGGTCGGCGTGCCCGGCGCATGATCTAAAACGATTGGCCCTATTTTCTTAATGAGTAATGGTGTGTTTTGGGCGTACGTGCAATAAACCAATCAGAGTCTCATCTCCCATTCCCTTTAAATGCCAGTTGCGCTCACGCCATGGCGGATTCGCTATTTACATGGCGGAATTTGCAAGCGGAAAAACTGAACGCTTCTCTAGCGATGAAAAGGATCTGCTCGTGCGCAAGGGTAAAGCGGGCGAGCAGACCATCTATGGGACAAAGTGTATGCGCGTTGTGAACCCACCTATAGGGCCATATTAATAATGCGCTCTTTAAATAATAAAAAATGATTGCGCCATTGACTTTCAGTTGCCTCAAAATAGTAACACGCCAACAATGCGCCTAAACACACCTCGTTTTCAGACCAACATGGCCACACACATGGGTGCAAATGCATTTGCTATTTAATCTACCTGGTGCAGGTCATTAAAATGATACTTGCGTCAGGCTGAAACTAGCAAAAAAACACTGCATTGCGCCGGATGTACTGTATGATAGGGCCCCTAGTGTGCTATGTTTTTTATGTTTATTAGAGAATGCTGTTCATTTGGCCCCATGCATGCGAACCAACTCGTCATCAACTTTGAATTGCTTATCTTATGCTTATTGCTTCTTTAATGTGTGTGCGAGCTGTGCAAAGTTGCTGTATATGTGGAGTGTTCCAAATTGGTCAATTTTGAGGTACTGTGGCGGTTAGGATGTTGCTTTAGAAGGCAACAACATATAGGCAGCAGACAGCCCACTAGATGGTGTTGACCGCTATGCTTCTGCCATGATGTTGGTCAAGCTGTGGGGATTTATGTCCCTTGCTGGTTTTATGTTTAGGCTTTCTGGAGGCCATGATGATTATGGGAGCTCCGCTCAGTCAGGAGGTGATTATACTGCAGTGTCAGCCCCCGAAACAGCTGTGCAGTAAAGGCCCTATAAAAACAAAGCAAGGTGCCTTGGGTTTGCACAGCACCTGGATCAGACAGGTTTTAAATACTCAGCACCCACTAACCTGTCCAGGGAGGTTTATAGGGCTCAGTGTGCATCAAGGCTGCATCCGTAGGTGTGGATGTTATTGTCTTGGAAGCATGGATGGCATTCACATGCTCTGCTGGTGACCCTAGTATGAAAATGCCATGTATGACCGGACACATTCTCACCCTGTGTGTCATAAGTGACCCGGCTGATTGGTTTACAGTTGACCAAAACTGAACCTCATTCATTTGTGTGTGACCATGGATGGACCGTGACCTTGCATGTTGATGTAAGCTACATTCAGTCAGTGGGTGACAACGCTGCCCCACCACCTATTTACATACATGAACATCTGGCACATCTGGATGAATTAAAGTCTCAGAATCATCTGTCCTATTTGGAGACATGATGTATTTCCACTTTTTATACTGATGCATGTTTATCCCAGACTGACTCTTGATCCGTGGCTTCGACTTATTTTAAGCTAAAAAGTAATACTGTACCATAATTAACTCTTTCCTCACCATTGACGAGTTATCTTGTCTTTAACGAAAAAACCGCTTCCCTGCCATTGACGAAATGTCACTGTTATAAGGTAGGGGGTGCTATTACACATCTCCTGAATGACAGTATCTCCGGATCACAACCAAGCGGCAACATTCTAATCTGAAAAATGAAGTCTACCGGGAAGTGCGAAAAACTGCAATACACCAAAAATCCGCTAGGGGCAGGTCCCAAAAGGGAGCAAATGTCCATAGACCCCCATGTTAAAATGTCCGTTTTCACAGCATAAATTCATGTTTTTACAGGTTGGTCCCATGGATTTTTATTGTATTTTTCGATAGGTTCCGAGTGCCTGACAACTGTGAGGGGGGTGAATTTTTTTCTAACTCGTTAGTTTAGATCGTATTTAGATATAAAATGTATGACAAATAAGCGCGTGGTTAACTTTGATTGACAGCTGATAACGGGCTGCGCCGAGAGGAATCGACGTCTCTCGGCCATGATCTGACACAACACACCATACCACCTCTGTATCCTTTCTGAACATTTGTATTGAAATATCGTAAGATTTTCCAAGATGGCACCGCCCATAGCCCCCATAAACGGCCTCAAAACCGTTCTTCAGAAAGTCTATGGGTGACGTCACAGACGCTTTGTCCATATTTTTTACAGTCTATGATCACAACACAGGCAAAGACGAACCAGAAATGAGCGATCTCGTATGTAAGCAGATGCATATGAAAAATAACCCGATCATCAACAATAAACAGCATATAAATCAAAACGGCCTAATGTTATTGAGTGAAATGTTTTAAATTTTTTTGTTTTTAAACCATTACATTTTTGCAAAAATTAGGCGGTGGCTGGCAAAAAATAAACAATAAATAAATAAAAGCTGGTGGGAAAAGAGTTATAGCAATAAGAGGCTGTGTTTTCTTCTCTTATGGGGACTTTCCATAGACATAATGATTTTTATATTGTACAAACTGTATATTCTATCCATGTACGCTAACCCTACCCCTAAACCTACCAATCACAGAAAACTTTTTGTATTTTTACATTTTCAAAAAACATCACTTAGTATAATCTATAAGCTGTTTTCCCCACAAGGACAATTTTTTCAGATATTGCCATCTTGGGAAACGATGTCCCCATCATTTTATCAGAAAAATATTAAGCAACTCAACTGTTTTCAACATTGATATTATTAATAGAAATGTTCTTGAGCACTAAATCAGCTATTAAAATGATTTATGTAGGATCATGTGTCACTAAATTCTGAAATAATGATGCTGAAAATACAGGAGTCACAGTAATAAATTAGGCTACATTTTAAAATATGTTCAAATAGAAAACAGTTATTTTAAATCGTAATAATATTTCAGAATAGTACTGTTTTTACAGTATTTTTAATCGAATAAATGCAGCTTGGTGAGATAAGAGACTTTTTCAAAAACATTAATAAACCTTACCGACTCCACAGTAGTGTTTGTGGATATTCTCTAGACTGAGAATATCTGCTCCATATGTTTTTGAATCTGACTTACATGGCTGAACATTACCCTGTGAAGGGACATAAAATAAACAAAAATAACAGCATGTGCTGCAGACAGTGCCGAGTGATTTGGTGACCAGACTTTTTATGTCATTCTGTGGATTTTAGCTTGACTGGAATGCTGCAATAAACACTCAGCATCATGGACCAGAGCTATTTGTTTTTTTTAAAAAAAAGTGGCATACAACGTCTAAATGAAAAACAGTAACAGACGTGTGCGACAGAGCCATTTTTATTTGCAAATCTTGCTTCCTGAGGAGAAAATGAATGAAAAGCACCATCTCTTGGCAAAGTTTTGTTATAAAATATTAATATATATTCATCAAGGGCAGAAAGCATGTAATTTAAACACAGAGACATCTGAAATGATCCTGGGTGTCCCCTCGTTTTACTTTTGGCGGAAGGACCTTCAGAAGGCATTTGTTTCAGGTTTCCTTCCTTGTTAATTGCCTTTTTGCGTGTTGAAAATTCACATAGTCAGTGTTTGGTTGCTGCTGGCATATTATTTATAACCCCCAGTTTCTGACAGGAAGTTTTTCCTCACTCTCTCTCTCTTTCTCTCTCTCTTTTGCCTCATGGACAATGATTGATTTATTCAGTTTAACCTTGATAAGGAAGGCAATAGAAAAACAAATTGCCTTATTGACACAGACGTGACGGCACGTTTGGCTCAGGTGACGGGGGAGGTGAAGCAGAGGTCGCTCTGTTTGGAGAGGAGAGAGGAAGTGATACACATTTCTCAAAATGATTGCCTTTCATGTCACTCATCCACATGCTGGAACACATACTGTCTCTTTTTAGACAGAGGCATTGACGATTATTCTATTTCTTATAGTGGAAGGAGTTTGCACTATATTAAGTTGAGGCTGAGGTCAGAATCAATCTACAAATAACATATAATGGAATCCAGGAGTTATTATTATAATTTTTTTATCCATGATTCTGCTTTTCAAAACATTTGCCAGTTTATGACATGATTTTTCCGCGCAGTGTCAAATGTGCATCTCTCAGTTTGAATCTATTTGTGCTTAATCTTTAATATTGGTACTAAATATCCAATATAATAATAAATAAACACACAATAGGTGAGGCACATTCAAAACTTGTGAAGTATGTTCCAATTCTGTCGAAATCTGCTGAGCTTTTTACAGAGTTTTGTGTATGCCTTCTAGTACATGCAAATGCTTAACAAGCACAGTTTTCTTCACTGTGTTGAATTATTTTATTTTGAAATGGGAAGTTCCACTGGACATATTGAAGGTCTAATCGGCTTCAGTTTAAATGTTAGTTTTACGTCACAGCATTAACCATTATCTGCTACTTTCTTGTCAGTTGCATGTAGTATTCATTCTAGAAATCATCTGATTGGACAAATCTATTTAGTACAGGATGAGTCATCAGTACCAAGTGAAAAAACAAGCATGCTTTTAAATTGAGTACTTATTACGGAAGTAATATAATTTTAAAGAATATACACTTAAGTCTGAACAGAATGTAATGTTTTTGGCTGCACCTAAATAAACATTTATATGAACGCAATCTGTACTTTTTTGACCCACTCAATGAGTAATTTCATATATTGTCTTTGAAATATGGTTAAAGTGTACTGCCAAACATACAGTACTTTATGGTTGAATATACTTTAATGTAATATCTGTTGAAACTTGAATATCATGTTTAAAAATATTTGTAATTTCACATTTACAACAATGAAGAAATTTAGTACAACATATTGACTTAAAATGTAGTATTGAATAACATGTAAAAATAAGTGTATTATAAGATTATTAAAATTATTTAAAACGTATTTTAAAGTAACTCTTTTAATTTGAAATTATTACTAAGTTAATTACTTTGCAACTTTGTCTTTTAGTAAAGATGAAATACAGTTGCACAACTCTTTTCAAAAGTGCACTTTTGGTTCGTTATAAACGTGTTTGTATAAATGCAAATTTTCTAAGCAAATTTTAAATCTCTCAAATTTAAAAGTCAACTATTAGAACATCCCCGGAATATAGATTATGAGAGGTCTAAAATTTCACCAACAAATTCATGCACCTTCAAATCTTTGTTCATTCGTGGTCATATCACCAGGATCATGACAATAACCGGAACAATCCATCACCACAAAAAGATTAGCATATTGCTATTCTGCCTGTATGAGACCAAGCAGGCTGTAATGTGGTTTCTCCTACACTTTGCCACGCATGTAAATGCACGTTGAGTCTCATTTGCTTTCTTGTGCCGTGTGAAGTGTGGTGTGGGTCTCGCCACTCTATTAATCTCCCTCAGTGGACCTGCCCTCTGTGTCGCTCATTTCTCCCTCATTTCAAGGGGCCTTCTGACATTTTTTGCCATTATCTTTTCTGGCATATGCTGATTGTACTTATCACTCTTGACCTGTGTTTAAAATGTCTATGCTGCATGTTGTGGTATTTTTCTGCATTTTTCTCGTTTTTTTGCTATCGAGGAATGAACCGCTTTTTCCTCAATGGCACATGATGTATTAAGATACCTGTCACTCACAGACCTTCCCTTTTGAAAAAAAAGTGCACCTATCTCTATTGAACCTGCACTTCAAATCTTAAAAGTATATTAAAGTAGGCCTATAGGAAATAAAAAAAAAAACTTACTTGCAGATAATATATATATATATATATATATATATATATATATATATATATATATATATATATATATATATATATATATATATATATATTAATGACATAAAATCCACTTGTTTCTTAAACCTACTCTTAACTAGAGTTAAAAGTGCACTTTGTTGTAATGTTTTACTTTAAAATACATTTTAAGTCATTGTTTTTCTTTCATTGTGCTTTTAATATGTGATATTCAATAGGAATAGTTATCCATAAATGCTTGTCAGTACATTCAGCAGTGCACACCATATTTCAAGTAGAATAGATGTAAGTATGAAATTATATTCAAAGATTTACTGATTTCCAAATTAAGTCGGTCAAAAAAGTACTTTAAAGTTCAACTAATTGCATTTAATATAAAGTTAAACTATTTCAAGCAATTAAGTGTCCAAAAACATTAAATTTAAACTTAAGCATATTCTTTTAAAGTATATTATTTCCGTAATATGTATGCTAAAGTGTTTTTCTTTTTCACAAAGGTTGGTTGGGGGGGGGGATCAGCTTTGAGCTTGAGATTAGACAATGACAATAGCACGATGGCCTTATAGTGCTGCAGAAAGACGGTAACCCTCTGTGATCCAGTTAAAACACAGCAGGGAGTCACGGGTACCCATCACCCCCTTTCATTCAGAGATGCTCCTGTAACCAATACATGTCAGTGCTTTTTTTATTCCATGCCACATGCTGCATTCAGCTGTGCTTCTTTCTTGCTGCATCCCAATTTGCCTACTTATATTATGCCCTAAAAGTATGTACTTCACCTTTTGTGAAGGAAGAGGTGATACTTTTGAGTGTTTTGCAAAAGAGTAGGCAAGCTTTGGGACATACTACCACTTCATAATTGTGCTGTTGCATAGTTATGTACATTCTGTCACCGTAAATCGTCCTGTCAATAATCTTGTCACAGTTAACATCTTCAAATACATATTTCATATTTTATTTGAATTAAATTTAGACTATTCAAACAATTCTTCATATTCATTTTCCTGGAGAGAAAACAAGAACGTTCAAACAAGTAGCATGCAGATAACTGTTTATGTTTTTTTTTTGCATAATGGTGCATTTAGTAGTTAATGGACAAACGTATCTGTTGTGCTATTGTGCTATTCATACCTTTATATAAGTTGACAGAAATGATGTCGATAAAATATTACACAGATAGGATTAAATAAACATTTTTCATTAGGTTAAATGTTAATTCATAATAACTCAAATCCCTTTCAGGGCATACTTAACCGTCAGTCTCATGCACATCCACCATGTTTGTAGTTTTTAATCGTGTTTGTAGTTCTGAACTGAATTCTTCTCCAAAGCACAATGGGTAATATTATCCATTAGCATGTGCACGGATCCACACTTTAAAAATGTAACGTGCTTTGGGATACGCTTATTCTAATCTCACATAATGTTTAGGATGGAGGGTATGCATATTGGGAGGCAAGGATTGTCTCTGACTGTGTGCTAGCTTGGGAATTGTGCACTCTTAAAAAGCCAGGCTTTTTGTTGTCCCTTGTGCTTTTTCCCTCCTCTCCATTTCCTGAGAACGTTTTTCATGTGCATTTTATTTTTCAATATTTGACTTTGTCCTCCATTTAAAATTTGAAGCTCTTTTGTAAATATTCATAAGCCGCATTCATAGACCTTTAATCAGGGCTGTCAAGCTCAGTTCCTGAAGGGCTACAGCCCTGCAGAATTTAGGGGCACGTTTACACTACAATATTAAAAACTTTTTTATGCATTTCGGACATTTATTCACGTGCCAACAATGTTTTGGGAGCCTGAAAGTACAAACTTTTAAAAACATGTTTCTGAAGTTCTGATGTTTTGAAACCGATACCGTTATTGTCTCTGTTTAAAAAAAAAAAAATGCATAGTACGTGTTCAGTCTGTAGGCGCGTGTTTTTTTACAAAGCGACATCGCCAACTACTGGCCTGGCAGCATAATACAGTGTTTTAGTCGTTTTTGCGGATCTGAGAAGATTTTGTACGTGAAAAACGCAAAGGAAATGATTTTCAGTTTTTAGTACAGCATTGTCATGTTAAGGTACCCTAAACGAGAGGTAAAACGAGGCAGGTGTGGGTAAATCAATTATAGCTAGGATGCAAAATTCATGAAAATTGGGCACTTCTGGAAAAGTTTTTGATTTTTTGGCAGGGTGTTAGGTATAGGCCTAAGGTTTTCAAAAATCAATGGATACAAGTTGGGGTGGTCCCCCTAGTGGCAGTTATCCAAATAAAATAAAATCCAAATTGGCCCCCGCCGAAAAGAGAAAAGTTTATATCTCAGCTTCCTTTAGTCTTAAATTGTTGTATAATGTAGTTTTTTTTATTTTGTTTGATACAAGGTGTAATGGTGAGGCAAAGACGAAGCGGAGAGAGAAACCACATGCAAGCACTACTTTAATGAAACAAACAGGAAATCCAGGGTAAACAACCAAACCCAGGACAGGAACAAGGAACAGCTACATCTACAATGACCGACAAACAACAACTGACGCACAGAGATTTAAATACACAGGCAAACAAGCTAAACAAGATAACAAGGGGGCGTGGCTTATAAGAAACACCTGGGGAGTAATCAACATAACGGGGAACTACTAAAATGGGACAAGACAGGGGAACACAGACGTGAATCATGACATAACCAACACCGCCCCCCAACCCCTTAAGAGTAGCTTCCAGACACTCCCCAGTAAAGAATAGTCCAGGAGGGTGGTGGAATGGTGGCGGACCCGGGGGCAGGACGGGAGGCCAGGGCGGAGAAGGCGGCTCAGGCGGCCAGGGTGGACCAGGCAGTTCGGGGGACCAGGGCGGAGCAGGCGACCAGGGTGGGGCAGGCAGTGCAGGCGACCAGGGTGGGGCAGGTAGTGCAGGCGACCAGGGCGGAGACGACCCTTCAGGCGGCCAGGGAGGTGACGACCCTTCAGGCGGCCAGGGAGGTGACGACCCTTCAGGCGGCCAGGGAGGAGACGACCCTTCAGGCGGCCAAGGCGGAGACGACCCTTCAGGCGGCCAGGGAGGAGACGACCCTTCAAGCGGCCAGGGTGGACCAGACAGTTCGAGCGGCCAGGGTGGACCAGACAGTTCGAGAGGCTATGGCAGCGCAGACTCCATGGTCCTGTCAAGGGACACACTAACAGACACCGGCTCGGAAACAGGAACAGACACCGGCTCAGGAACAGGAACAGAAACAGACACCGGCTCGGGAACAGGGACAGACACCGGCTCAAGGACAGACACCGGCTCAGGGACAGACACCGTGGTGGCGGCCATCTTTGCTGAGGGCTCAGGTTCAGGCTTGGCAGTGGCCATCTCTACTGAGGGCTCAGGTTCAGGCGTAGCGGCGGCCATCTCTGCTGAGGGCTCAGGCGACGGCCATCTTGTCCGGAGACACTGGCTCGGTGGACGTGACGTGAACAGTCTCTGTATCGGCGGACGTGACGTGAACAGTCTCTTGTGTGGCAGGCACGACGTGAACAGGCACGACGTGAACAGTCTCTTGTGCGGCAGACATGACGTGAACAGTCTCAGGTCCGGTGGCCACGACGTGATGCGTAGACTCGGCAGGACTGACGTGAAGCAGTTCAGGCTCGGCAGGACTGACGGCTCGGCAGGGCTGACGTGAAGCTCAGGCTCGACAGGGCTGACGTGGAGCATATGCTCGGCAGGGCTGACGTGAAGCTCAGGCACAGCAGGGAGAAACTCCGGCGGGGCGGTCTCAGCGGGACGAGACTGGCAGGGCGGGTCTCGGCAGGACGAGACTCAGGCTGAACAGGCATGACGTGAATGACGGGATGATCAGGTATGACGTGAAGATACTCAGACTTGGCAGGCATGACGTGAAGAGCAGGCTGGACAGGCGTGACGTGAAGAACAGAGCTTATCCGAATGGCAATGTCAAGATATTGAGCTAGAGTGTAGTGAGGGGTGTAGAGTTCTCTTTTATGCGGGCACCATTCTGGTTTTTATCGTTCTGCCTCTCCATCTCTGTGAACTTTTTTTCTGGAGCATGCTCTAAACTTAAACAAAACTCAGCGAATACTATTTACCCAGCCATAAGCAATATATCTTCTAATCATTTGAGTTTGTACTTTTAAATGATCTGATTCAAAACTAAAATAAATATTCTCCGTTTATGTCATCTATATAAAATCTATATATGTGTGTATGTGTGTATGTATGTGTATGTGTATGTATATATATATATATATATATATATATATATATATATATATATATATATATATATATATATATATATATATATATATATATATATATATATATATATATATATATTGTTCTTGAATTCTTTGGGGTCATTGCATTCTTTCTCACACCTGAATGAAAGGCTCATTACTATGCAGGGTCTTTGTCTTCTCAGGTGTGAACCAACTAATTATTCACAAGGGGGTTGGGCAGTTGACGCCCATTCGCATATTGCCTTGGCAAACAAACAAATGTTTTTCACAATTTTAATCAATCTGTTGTGTTATGTGAATGATTAGGCAGGATGATTTTCAGATCATTTTGAAGCAAAAACTCTAGGCGACAACTTCCATTAGTCAAAAGTCTTGTGGACACATATTTAGTATGTGTTTTGTGGCCTTATTTCAGAAACTTTAATTTTTCGTTTTTCGACAATATTCCCTCAAAAATGTACATACATGTTGCTCACATATTAGGGCTGGAAGATTTTGGCTAAAATCATAATCGCGATTAATTGAACAAGTCACCTCGATCACGATTATTGAACGATTATTTAAAAAAAATTCTCATGTCACTGGCAAGGCTTTTACTGTAAACATGTTTACGGTTATTTTTTCTAATGAAAGAGTGCATAATCCTATCTTTGGGATTCTAAAATAAGGAAACACACAGATAGCTATTAATGCTTATTTATTAAATATTTCAAACATTTGATTTAAACAAAGCATACAATGCTTGAAATAAAAACGTCTTATAAAAAACGTAATTTAAGTTTTAATGTAAAAATAAAGTTTCCTAAAAATGTAGAAAAGAACTTTTAAAAAGTTATTTTTGTAAACAAAATAAATGATTGTAAATATTGCCATCTTAAAAGTAAAATATAACTTGTATAAAACTAAAAAACAAATCATTTTCATATTGTGTAGCATTTGTAAATGCTTGTGTTAGACACCTGCTTTGTGGAGGCACTTGCTGGGCGTTTGTCAGTCTCTCTCTTTTTGAGAAATGCAAACGTAGGCTAATGTCTCAGCAGCGTCTACAGTTTGCTTATGAGCTGCGATTTCTCTCTCGAGAAACCACGCTTGTGCATTTTATTCTCTGATTCGATCATAAACACGCTGGCGAACGATCCCGGCTTCAGCGTCATCACGACGACACGGCATTGATTACAGCTTCTGTTCACACAGCGCGCGTTTCGGGACTGAACACGGCAATGTTACTAGGTCCCCGACCCGGCATCAATCCCGGCTGGTGTTTGCGTTCACACAGAAGAAAATTTCCCGACAATTTCCCGGGATCAACGCGCTGTGTGAAAGGGGCTCATGTTGCTTTAATGTCGCAGACTGGACGGTGCGGAGTCACGTGACTACACACGCGGTAATATGTTTTAAAGGGAAAGTACATTTACACGCAGTGGGCGGAAATATTAATAGCATTCAAAAACCGAAATAACCGACATGGTAAAATTACGTCGGTTTTAGGCTCTGAATTTCGGTTTCGATTATTTTTCGATTAATCATCCAGCCCTATCACATATTATGGAAGCATCGTTTGTGCTATATAGAGTGAATTTACACCTTTGCCATTAACATGTTTATAAATAACTGAAAAAAGCACAAATGTCAGTGTATGTCAAATTATCCCAAGGGCCCCAAAAGCACCTTGGTCCCCAGAGGGTTAACAGATCTGTAACCATAGTAAGAACTGAACAGGGACTAAACAAATAAACTAAACACAAAGAACCAAACTAAACAGACAAAATGTGACAATATATATACACTATGTACAAAAGTATTCAGACATCCCTCTTAATTCTTGCATCCAGGTGTTTCAATCAGACTCATTGCAACAGTCATATAAAGTCAAAGACCTAGCCATAAAATCTGCATTTAAAAACATTTGTGGAAAACAATTGGTTGTTCCGAAGTGCTCAGTGAATTCAAGGTTGGTACTGTGATAGGATGCTAGCCTGGTCCCATCAGACTCTCGTACATTTCATTTGTACATAGAGTCTGGCACCGCTCCATTGACAAGCGTTAACTTCCTTGTAGGCGGGAACTCTATTGAAGTCTAAAACTATTGGATCTGCCCAGAGTCATTCTATCTGCCTTAACCAATCGCTAATGTTTGGTCGTGACATATGTATTTTCCCGAACCCCGTGGGGAGGATGGACGCCAACAAAACAAAGCAAAGATTGTTCTTGCTCCGGCTTTAACTTGCGAGCATATTTGGCAGCGTTGCCACAACGGACCGAATGGCTTCGCTCACATCTTTCTTATTTTGAACTACAACTCAAAATAACGCACGAGTCGACATCAACGTCATCGTTCTCAGCCACTCCCTCTGTTCGCTGATTGGCCCTGTAAAAAATTGATCGGAGAAAACCAAAGTCTACAGCAGAATCCCAGACGTAGTACTGAAGGAAAATGAAAATTGAGCGGAAGTACGAAGGAGGGCGGAGTCAGGCTAATAGGATGCCACCTTTGCAATCAGTTCGTCAGTTTGTGAAATTGTATTTATGCTAGATATTCCACTGGCAACTGTAAGTAATATTATTGGAAAGTAGAAGAATTTAGGAACAGCAGCAACTCAGCCAAGAAGTGGAAGATCACGTAAAGTCACAGATCGGGGTTAATGGGTGCTGAGGTGCATGGTGTGTAAAATCACCAACGTCCAGCTGATTCTATAGCTGAAGAGTTCCAAACTTCCACTGGCATTAATATCAGCACAAAAACTGTGCAGCGGGAGCTTTGTGAAGTGGGTTTCCATGGCCGAGTAGCTGCATGCAATACTCACATCACCAAGTAGCCTACAATGCCAAGCTTTGTAGGTGTAACGTGTAAAGCACTTCGCTACTGGACTCTGAAGCGAGGGGAAATGTGTTCTGTGGAGTGACGAATTATGCTTCTCTGTTTGGCAGTCTGATGGGCGAGACTGGGTTTAGATTCCAGGAAGCATTACCTGCCTGACTGCACTGTGCACAGTGCACAAAGCAATATCTATAAACATATGGTTGGGTGAGTTTGGTGTGGAAGAACTTGACTGGCCCACACAGAGCCCTGACCTCAATCCCATTGAACAACTTTGGGATGAACTAGAATGGAGATTGTGAGCCAGATGTTCTCATCCAACATCAGTGCCTGACCTCACAAATGTTCTACTGGATGAATGGGCAAAAATTCCCACAGAAACACTCCAAAATATTGTGGAAAGCCTTCCTAGAAGATTGGAAGCTGTTGTACACTAGCTGCAAAGTGGGGAACAACTCCATATTAATGTCTATGTATTTAGAATGTGAAATGGTCTGGGGTCAATGGTCAATTGTGAGAGCTGCATGGTTACTGTGGTATGTTTTCTTTTTTTCTTTTGTTGCTGTTTTGTGTCTCCTGCTCTCCTTTGGCTGGGTGTAGCAAAACCATGTTGTAACAAATATTCAACCTCTGACTTCATTACTTCACGTTTATGCGGATTGACATGGTAAGGATGTTGTTTAATGGGTATAGAGTCACCTACATCGATGTAGTGTGTGAGGACAGTAGTTTGGCGGGGAACATCAGAAAACAAGGTGGGATACTCACTTATTAACTCCATTATATTTGTCCATTGGTTCTTAGGCAAGTGAGCAAGATTTACTCAGTACTGCAGAATTGTTTAGACGCGTAGAACATTCAGTCTTCATTTTCAACCAGATTATCTCCCAAAGGACAATATTCAGTAGAGAGTACTGCAGTAGTAACTGCAGACACCACATCGGAGACAGGGGTTTAATTTGCGGCTTTGTTTGTGACATAAGCCTTCTACACATTCTACTTATTTCTCCTACAATCTGGGGTTGAGATTACATAATCAGTGTCAGTAAGCCTTTTCTCAACAGCATAATGACCAGTGAATTTAGCTTGCAATGCTGACCCCGTGACAGGAAGCAAAACCAAAACCAAATCGTTGGGTTGAAAGTTGCGCTTTACACAACTCTTGTCATAACGCTATTTCATCTTGGATTGTGCAGTTATCATATGAGCTTTTGCTACATCACAAGCCTTATGGAGACGTTCACGAAAATCACTTATGTAGTCCAAGACATCACTAGACACTGGGTTTTTTGATGATAACTTCTAACTAAGTAGTTTCAAGGTCCCACAAACAATGTGCTCAAAAACAAGTTCCGCAGGGCTGAAACCTAATGACTCCTGCACAGTCTATCTAGCTGCCAACATTAACAAAGGCAATACCTCAACCCAGTCTTTACCAGTACTGCGACAATGTGCACGTAGCATTGATTTTATGGTTTGGGGAAAGCATTCCAGTGCACCCTGGGACTCTGGATGGTATGCGCTGGATAGTTTATGATCAACTCCTAACTCTTTTAACACTTGAGCAAACACCTTGGAAGTGAAGTTAGTACCTTGATTGGTTTGGATAACTTTAGGCAATCCAAACGTTAAGCAGAATGTCACTACCGCCTGGGCTTTAAGAGTTGCAAGTTGCAGCACACATCAAAGTCAAAACATATTGATGCCTTGATTTTGATTTTGGTAGTGGCCAGACACAATCCAAAATCAACTGTTCAAACGGCTCACCCGTTTAATAGAGTACACTCAAGAGGATATTTTGCTGGATTCAGAAATGAGTCAGCAATATTCACTGTCTCTTCCCACTTCCGTGCCTGGGCACAAGCTATTGCACAAGCAGGAAATACAGAAGGGAAACAAACAGCAACATCAGAGTCAGACGATATCTCTGGCATATCGACGACAACTGGAGAGGGAAAAACCTTACCATTTGCCAAGTCATTCCCAAAGATAAGGCTTACACCATCCACAGGCAGCTCAGTTCGCACACCAAGAGGAACCACACCTGTAACTAGATCAGACTAAGATAAACCACATGCACTGGCACCCTCACACATCCTAACTCAATTCCGCATAGCAACACATCAGTACCAGAGTACGTTTCGGCAGAGAACGTGTTGTACCCGTGTCTCTCAGAATTGAGATAGACTTACCCAGAGAGCCAGTACAAAGGGAAACAGAACCATTAAAGAGAAAGGGTTCATACTTAGTACCATTAGCCGGCACCGGACAGTTTTTAGGGATTGATACAGCCTGAGCTAAAGCTACACTTTTAGATTTCCCAGCTGCACTTTTTTGTTTCCACGATTTACAATCAGTAATCAAGTGGCCTGGGTCCAAACAGTAGAAACAAACACATTTGTTACTGGAGTGTCTTGCATCAGCTTTACGACCTTTATCTGCCATCTCCCTCAAAACACTGGAAGTTTCCTTCTCCGCCTGCTCAGGATTAAAAAACTGATTTTGGACTGACGTGAAGATGAAAATACACTATGTGAACACAAACTCGTCTGCTATCACGACAGCTTCAGCATGTTTACCTTTTCTTCTTTCAAATGAACAACTACAGGTTCAGGTGCACAATTTTTAAACTCTTTCAGTAAGATAAGTTCCTGCAACTGCTCAAAACTGGTGACTTTTATTAGAGAGGCACCACTTATCAAAGAGTGTTTTTTTTCTCTCTCGCAAACTCTACATATGTTTGTTTGGCTGTTTGGCTGTTTTCATTAAGTGTCGGAAGCACTGACGGTAGGCTCAAAACTGCCGCTTTGAAAATCTCATAATCAAGAGATTGCCCAATTTGCAGCGAAGAACAGACCTCCTGTGCCTTACCTACAAAATTGGACTGAAGAAGGAGCCCCAACATGTCTTTTGGCCACCCCCAACTTAGCAGCGATGTGTTCAAAAGTGAAGTAACAATCTACCTCAACTCCTCTAAAAGGTGGTACCAGTTTTACGTACTTCACAACATCAAAGTTCGGCTGGGTAGGTATTGCCTACTGGGAGGTAACTAACCATGTTGGATCGTGAAGGTGAACTCTCAAATGTTGGTGAGGAGGTAGCTCTCAAGCGTGGAAGGGGAACAGGCTTCCTGCGCAAAGCCTCAGCTTCTAATTCAAGAGTTGGGGGGGGGGGGGGGGGCGTTATAGTACTGTTGCTCAATATTGCTTATTGTTTAATGCTGTAGCCTAAGGCACTGTTGCTTCCTTGTGAGACGCCCCAGTCTACAACCTTGATATTATAAAGTCACCTTGTGATTTGCTTTACCATTTAAGCTGTTATTCTCCTGATTGTTTTTTTTTTTTTTTTTTTACTTGGGAACTGTGGGGAGGTGGGTGCCATTTTATTTTGTGGTTAGGTAGGGAGTGACGTGTACATTTCTGTTATTTATTTGCTATATTCTTTGAGAGGCTTAGTAAGAATTTAACTCCCAGGTAGACTAAACTTTTGTTTGTTACTTTGGCATTGCCCCCTTCTCAAGTCTTTGTTTCCTCCCTAAGCTTTTCTCGCTAAGTAAACTGTTATATGTTAAGAGCTTTGAATAAATGTGTAATTAAATAATCTTGTTGTGGTGCTGTGGCAGGGCCCAGACAAATGCTCTGTGAGAGAGAGAGAGAGAGAGAGAGAGAAGAGAGAGGAGAGGAGAGAGAGAGAGAGAGAGAGAGAGAGAGAGAGAGAGAGAGAGGAGAGAGAGAGAGAGAGAGAGAGAGAGAGAGAGGAGAGAGAGAGAGAGAGAGAGAGAGAGAGAGAGAGAGAGAAGAGAGAGAGAGAGAGAGAGAGAGAGAGGAGAGAGAGAGAGAGAGAGGAGAGAGATGCCTGTTAGAAATATTATACTGTTAAGGATTTTACCTGTGGACTAACTGCACCATTGGAACCAGCCAAACCTTGACCCTTTAGCTCAAAGCATAATCCTATTTTCCTAAATATTTTATAAACAAAAGCTCAAGCTGTAAGGCAAAATGTGTGAATGAGTTGTGTGTTTTTCCAATTCTGTGGAAATCTGTTGCACTTTTTGTGGAGTTCTGTGTGTGATGATTTCATGTGGGCCATGTGAGGAGAAGGCTAGTCTGTGAAGTTGACTAGTAAACTCAGCCCTCACGATGGCAGCAGGTCTTTAGAAATGCTGTTGCAGGGGAAGGGGGCTCAGATGGGTCAGAGAAGGGGGGGAACCTGCCTGAAGAGCTAAATGAGGAGTAGGGGGAGGGAGAGGAGAGGGTTAGTAGCTGAGCTCATGGGCACTAATTTAGACATCTTCTTTTGCTGTTCATTTGATGTCCATTAATCTGCTGGCAGCAGACTTTATATTAACTTAATTAACAGCCAATGTTAAGGGCCAGGAGTCTTTGGCAAATCCTAACAAGGGCTAAAAACATTTTGATGTTTACTTAGGTTGGAAATCATCATTTATTTGGAAAGATGTTAAATGTTTTAATATTAAAACAATAATAACACGTTTATTAATTAATTAATTTGTTTGTTTTTGGTTGGTTGGTAAGTTAATTGGTAATTTAGTATTTGCTGTACATTAAATTATAGAGTAACCTGTTTTTTTCAAGTTGTACACAAAATGTGCAACAATTTGGTAACACTTTATTTCGATGCTCAACAGACAACTTTAAGTAACTTTGCTAACAGTCTACTATGTTACTAATATACATATAATAATACATACTAATATCTAATATCCTCTTAAGTTAAAACATTTTCTGATGCTATTTAATGTCATTTTGACATCTCTTAAGTCCTTATGGATGTTTTGAATATACATTTTCCTTATAAAGTTGGTCTTTCTCAGACTCATTATTAGTTTAAATGGAATACTTGTAATAATAATGACATTTCCAGCCTCCTGTAGTAGAATTTCACTCTTGGAAGACCATTGTGTGTGCTCAAAGATTACAATTCAGGATTTATGGCAGGCCCTCAATCCCTGTGAAATCAACAGGGATACAAAGGGATCATGTGGAATCAGTGGACAAAGTTTATGTAGCTGCCCACCTCTTGGCCTTTGGCTCTTGATCCTGTGTGGAGCTTGTGCTGGTTTGTGGCTTCCATTGCTTAATTAAACAAGAGTGGACCATGTTCTGAAAGCTGTAGCATGAGAAAACCCATCCACCGACTCGTTTACAGAGGATCAACATTATGTAATTTCCCAAAAAAACTGCTTTGTGTGCTCTGCAAAACCTCAGAGTATAAGTGGTTACGAATATGGAAAGATGGACCCATTGTGGTCACGTTTTGGTAAAGCTTTACTTTAGTTTCAACTAGTAGATTAAAGGCAGATCAGACCATTTCCCATTGAATGAAAAGACATGTCTTTATTCAATGAAATGTTGGGTGTTGCTCATCTTCCTCCAGAATGGCAATCATAATCATAATTATTAGGCCACTCTCTAATCACCGTAATTATAATCTGCCGTAATTATACAGCTACAGATTGTGACAACACAATGGAACCAGGAAAAATTTCCATTACTGTAAACACATACTCTAATTATTATCCAAATAAATGAAATCAAGAACACTGATTATGGTGTCAGGAGGCTTTTCATCGTTCAGCCTAAATGCAGATGTCTCAATTTTATTTTAAGGATCGCCATTCTGCCATGTTTTCTTAGAAACACTACTACAATTACAACACCTCAGCTGCTTTTATTGTTTTCATGTACACAAAGTGTAGATGGAGAGGTGTGATATGTTCAGTGGTGGACCACTGAAGGGTTAATGTTACCTGTATGTGATCTGGAAACATGCTGGTCTCTGATAAACAAGCAGTTGTAAGGAGTGCAGGGTCATTGGGTTCAGGCACATCATGGCAAATCCACTTGTTTTTTTGAACATGTCAAATATGGAAGTGCTAAAATGTGTGCGCTGCTCCTCCACACAGAGCGCATGTAAACCAATGCCTTTGGCGGAAAAACAGCTGCCTTAAAAATTCCCCGAACAACACATTTATTTTTTTCCACAGTGTCTTGTTGGTAGGAATTGTTTTTTCCCCCAGTGAAACGCTAATACTGTATTTTCCTTTTTTCAGTTTGTAAACAGAAAAATTCTCAGGAGTTGCAAAAAAAAAAAGTTTGTTTTTATTCGGGAGATTTTTGCTACTTTTATATTAGAACCAATTGTGAAAAAAAGTGTAATATTGCATATGTTTAAAAAGAGTACGTATCACAGAAATAACAAACTAATATATTAATAATATATTTTTACAGCATATTTCTAAATGCAAGTATACTTAAAGATCTTGGCCTATTTTTTTTCTTAATAACTTTTTAATAACTGCTTGTACTGTTTTATCAGATAATTACTTGATGATTAACTGTAAAAAGAAATTCAGTTACATTTACGGTATAAAAAACTATCAGCTGTGGTTGCCAGCAATTAATCATAAAAAAATACTAAATACACAGAATTTACAGTAAAAAAACGTATTTCATTCGACCAACCTATTGAAGTACTAATATTTAACTTTTATAATACACTGAAAACCACCAAAAACAGATGGTGATAAGAAAGTCAAATCAAAGATCATCACAAGCAGCTTTTCTATAAGCTGAGGAGGTAAATATATAATATATAAAAGGTGCCCAGTGTTATTCACACAAATACTAAGCACAATCATGGTAACACACATGACACTAATGCAATAAGTAATGCAATAAACATTTCTTAACAACTGCCATATTAAATGTAACAAAGCCCTAATGTACAAAACTAAGAAAATAATAACTGAGAAAACGATAACGCGTGTACGATAATGAGAAAACGATAACGCTTGACGCGCGTGTACGTCACTCATACAATTGTTTTATTTTTTATTTTTTTTTAATTGTTTTCTTTTACGACGGTTTAAACATCCCGGATGAGAGCAAATTAGTGTTTTTTAAGTTTTTAAACCATTTTAATTAGCCATCTTACCTACAATCTCTGTTCTGTGTAAACAATTAGTGACGTACACGCGCGAGAGATCACTTCCGGTGCTTTCCGGAAAAGGCCGAAGCGCCCGCGCCCTTAGAACACTTGGACGTGGCTGTGTTTACAAGAGGTAAAAACGATATAAATACTGTTCGTTTTCTCACACAAACCGCTCGTTTGGTATCTTAGGCCATCAATGTGTACTTACATTTATGAGTCATTAAATCATGTTTAATTTGGACTTCTCTGTGTATGCTCTTTGAGGTGGTGACCGTAGACCTACATTATATGACTGACAAACAAGAACGGTTTGACCTAAAAATATCAAATTGAAAATACTGTGGACACAAAGACACCTACATCTTGGATGCCCTTGAGGTAAGCTAAAACATATCAAAAATTAATTTCAAAGTGAACTATCCCTTTAAGGACATACTGTATGAGGGAAGGTTTTGGGGAGCCAGCACCTGTTCGGTGAAGTGGAGCAAGCAGGAGAGAGCAGTGAGCTCTGGGAAACAGATCACTACCTCGGAAAAGGAAGGTAATGCTGATGTGAACACGCTCATCTGGGGACGACATAAATCACTGATCGGCCAGAGGAGCAGACAGCAGCTGAATACACAGGAAGAGATAGAGAGGAAAATGAAGGGAGATGATAAGAGCAAAAAGAGTCAACTACAGGGAGAAAGAAAGAAAGAAGAAAAGAAAAGAAAGAAAGAAAAAGAAAGAAAAAGAAAGAAAGAAAGAAAGAAAGAAAGAAAGAAAGAAAGAAAGAAAGAAAGAAAGAAACTGAATGCGTGTCAGCTTTGTCTCCGATGCCTGTCCTTAATTGTCCTCATTAAAAATAGAGGACAGTTGTGCTGATGTCACAAACACTCATTTAACTCTTTTGAACTCCTCTTCATCTTCTTCTTCTTCATCTTGTGACAGCTGAATTAATGTTTTATGTTTGTCACATGACAAAACACTATTACATAATACTCTGAAACATTATTTGTTGCATGTTGTATACTATTTCGCACACTATTCTTGAAAAAAATAGTAGGCAGTATGCACTGTGTACTGGGCCGTAAGTTAGTGTGCCATTCCAAACACAGCCAATGGCTGCATCCGAAATCGCATACTTCCATACTATATAGTAGACGAGAGACAGTATGTGACAAAATAAGGAGGAGGGAGAGGATTTGTGAATGAAAGTGAAGCAACGTAACTGACGCTGGTAGGTCATATGATAATGAAAGCATGGCAGGTGTAGTACGTTCATATATAGAACTTTTTTAGCAGTCATTAAGTAATTACTTATTCAAAATAAGTACCTACTCAAGAGAGTATGTGATTTCGGACGCAGACGATGTTTCTGACGGTCGGTGGGGCGGGGTTTAGGGGAGGGGCCAATTGTTATTATTTTGCCTACTGTATGTCATAATATGACGTAAATCCAGCCCTGGAGTAAATACAAAAATGTAACACTCTGAGTTGAATAATAATAAATGAAATGTTGAGCCAATTTCTGTTTGGGGAGCATTCACCACCCTGAGTGCTAAAACACGGCCCACAGTGACTTGATTTTACAAGCATGTCTAGTGCTAAATAACCCCTCTTGTCATGTCAAACTCCGAGAAAATGGCCACTGTTGCAACACAAATGGTTCATAATTGTGCTTCAGAAGTGGGGTTTTGCATTTACTCTTATTGACATTTGGCCAATAACACAGTCAATGGCACTGCCTGGGTATCCATTTCCACCGTCAATTACACAGAACAAGAGCGTGGCGTAGTATTAATGCTGGATGGAGGATTCAATAAATCAAATGCATGAAGCAATTTTCCAAATGTAATTCTGCAAAATACTGTGTTTGATTTGCGTTCTTGTTTACCACTAACTCAGTTCCACATATTTTGGTAGTGCACATTGTATTCCCTGGTATAATATATTCCACGGCATATTGTGTTCAATGCATTATTAGTAACAGTTTGTGTGTTAAATGAAAAAAAATTAAAAGGACACCCTTTCCGCCATTATTCAAAGGGGCTTTCTGAACGAATGAGAATTTATGGTTCATAAATCACATTAATGAGGACGATTAGTTTGCACTTCTCTCCCCCCTCCCCCACCCCCCCACCACTTCCATATGCGTGGTGCTTGGCTGCTGGAATATAAAACAAATGGCATGAGACCGGTTATTCTCAAAAGCACAATATCACTGCTCTTCTATCACCAGGTTGAAATGGCAGCCATTTATAATTAATCCATCCCGCTTTGTTTCCTCGCTTCGCATTCCTCTGTCAGATTCACACACACACACACACATATACAGTAGAAAGATTGCTCTGTGTGTTGGAGGTCAGATGTATAGTACCTCTGAGGTCGTAGGTTGCCTGCGGGCTGCTGTTGTAGATAAGAGACAAAGGAGACACATGGAGAGTTTTTTCTGCTGATAACTCTCCTCTCTGCCTCCATCCTGAAGAAGTGGTGATGAATGTGTGCCCGACATCCACAGGCAACATCCACTGCGCCTGAAATACCAGCTTCAACCATATAGATGTCTGCTGTATGACTTTAGTATCGCTGATAAACAGTTACAGAATGGAAATATTGCATGTCAAGCTTCGTCGGCACCATGGTTGCACTTTATTTTAAGGTGGCGTAGTTCAATTTTAGGCCTACTTACTCAAATAAATAATACTAATTAACTATGTACTTACTATTGAGTTGGTTAGAGTTTGGTTTAGGGTCAGTTACTTGCAATTATGCATAATTTACTGTTATCACAATAGTAAGTGAGGAAAAATAGCTCATTAAAGGCACACTATGCAGGAATTCCGTTTTTGTCAAACAGCGACCCCTAGAGTTGCTGTGGAGTACTTGTATTTAACGTTACTGTTGTAAATACCACTCATGCAGAGCGTCTCATAGACTGGTCTCTGCACTCACGGCCTGATACCCCTTTGAAGCTGTTATATTAAGGTACAAATCTTGCATAGTGTGCCTTTAAATAAGAGATCTAGCACTAAAATGTATGTTTGAACTCAACCTGAGCGCTCGTGTCCGCTGCTATCAGTGTCTCTTGTGGCGGCGCGCGCACAGTCTTCACTCGGACGCACTCTTCAATCTATCGCCGTTGTGGAGACTCTCTATTCATTCCTGTAAAATCACAAAATAAAATGCACACAAACGCGTCCCTGCTTGTTTTAGCAGTTTTAAACTTTTTCCTTGCCTCAGCCATGGCCAGGAGTTGAGCAGGCGGAAAAATAGTAGCAAAAGCCTTAGCTCCATGAGTATATCAGAGCCCGTGGTCACGTGACGGTCGTAAAGCGACACGTTCTCCAGGCATTCTCCAGGTCACATGACCTGGCCAAAGACGGTGCGCCTACATAGGCGGTATTTCAAGAGCTCCACTCGGAGCATTGATAGTGTCAAGCGCTGTATATTGGCCTGAGGAATCATTTAAAATAACTCATATGCGTCAACTCTTTAGGTCACAAAGTCCGTGGTGTGCCTTTAATCAAGATACAAAACCATAGTAAACCATAGTAAGTACATGTAACGTCACCTTAAAATAAAGAGGTACCGGCACTAATTATAATAATAACACTTTTTTTAATATTATTTTTATAATTTTATTTAATTTTATCCTTAATTTAATTGTAAAGTCTTGCGCTAGACAGCTGTAGCCACTTTTATTTATACACAGGGAATTATTTTCATTCATCCAGAATCAGAATTCTCTTATTTGATCCTCTTCTTCTCATGTGGATTTTGTTTTGTAGCTTAATTAACGAGCTATTTTTCCTCAATAAAGTGCTTACAAAAAGATAATTGTGACTTTATGAACAGTTTCTTGAGCAGCAGATGGTCTTCTGCAGGCCTGCCATGTTAAATTAGTGATGACGATGTCTCTTTATGTGCTCTCTACTGTGGCAACCCATAAAAATCCTCATTAGGCCACTAATTAATAGTACCTTTCTCCCAGATTTAAGCCCTGTTATTTTTTTTTTCTTTTTCTTTTTTTTTAAATTAGTGCAAAAATATGTTAAACCGTTTACATGCTTTTAACTTAAAATAATTGCATTAGTAGTTATAATCATTCTTATTATGGTCATTAGTAGTGTTTTATGGCTAAATGTATGGCTTTTTTATATACCTATTAAAAACGCCACAACATTTCTGGCCTCAACTTACAAGGGTTCCTGGCCGTTTAAAACACAATAAAACTCCATTCACGTAATCCTCCCAGTTTATTATTATTATTTTTTAACAAATGATGTCCTACTGTGCCACCAGTAATCCAGCACATCAAGTATCAGTAGCTTGAGGGCTTTAATTACATGGGCAAATAATGAGCCGGCAAAGTGTGGGGATTAACATGTTTGCTTGAAAATGTTTGTTTTGTTTTGAAATGTTCTCTTGGATGTATTCCAGCGCACAGTGACTTTACATCTGCTGGCAGAGATACAGCGCTGCCTGTGGAGGTGCATCTATTGGCTCAAGGAAAGTAAGGAAATGGGCAATAGTCTTCTGTGAGGTCTGTGGATGAGGAAGTTATTGCTTGTGCTCTGCATTACAAGACATTTTTTCTGCCCCACTTGAATAGGAGTTCATAAATACTTGTATTTTCTTTGAAATATGGTTAAAGTGAACTGTTGAATGTACTGACAAGCATTTATAGTAAACTATACTTTGTAACTTATAGTAGCCTATATTTACTTATATTACTAGTATAGTACTTGTAGTAAACAGTAATAGTAAATATACTTTGTCATTTCTATGGAAACTTGTGTCTTTTATTTAAATATATTTTTTTAATTACACATTTGTAATGATGAAGTTGATCATTTAAAATCAATGTAATATCACATAACACACTACATAAATTATAATTACTTGTAAATTATAATTCTATGTGCATATAGTCAACACATCAAACTAAGTGTTTTGTGTTCCACAGGATGAATAAAAGATTGTTGGTGAATTATTCCCTTTAATCAGATTTTCACCTTTTTGGTTAGTGCCATGATTCCAATTGTTCTTCTGATTATTTTATAAACTTTCTTTACATTAATACACTTTTTGCAGACCATGCTATCTTAATGTGTACTGGCTTATCAGTCTCAAACCAGAAGTCTTACAAGGTCTATTCCAGTCTTCCTTAACCAAAATAACGAGAAAGGCCATAATTACAGAGTTTACAGCAGGATAGTAGAAAATGAACTCTCGCAAAACTTTCTGTAGTCCCATTAATGGAGAATGTTGTAATTAGCTCCTCGCAGCTTCTCTCCTGCAGCAGCCTATATGACTTATTCATTGCTGTTTTCTTGTCCGTGTGTTAAAGGGAACGGCTGATATGGGGCTGATTCTTCTCAGCAATCGAGCTATACTTCCCTCTGATCTTCAAGCGGTAAAAATCAACTGCATCATTAAGTGCCTGCCATTTCATCAAAGTGGGAGTCAAGCAGAAAGACTCTGAGGGCATGCAATCAGTCTGAGGGAATACACTTCTGTTTATTCCAAACAAAATGAAATTATGCCAGACTGTCTGGCTGATGTTTATAGGAACACTAGGTACCAATGGTGGCATCGTGTTTACAAAATAACAACGCTAAAACAGATGAAGGCCACACTCGCAATCGGAGCAAAACCACCCATCTAAATTCTGACTTCCAGGCAGTTTCAAAACTCACAGTGATTATAGGGTGTGAATTTCATGTTTTTCTTTCTCTCTCCTTTAAAGTTCTCCCCAATATGTGACTATGAGGTAAGCTGTAGTTAAAGGTACAATATGTAGGAATTTTGCAGTAAAATATCCAAAAACCACTAGGCCAATGTTAAATATTTTGTTTAGTTGATTACTTACAATATCCCAAATGTTTCCAACTATTTGTAAATCTTAAGAAAATTGCGATTTTAACCAAGGAAACGGGGCGTGTGAGCAGGGGTGAGGAGTCGCCAGTCAATGGCGTCATATTCGCGTTACCCCCGGTTTCCGTTCGTACTGCAATAGTAACCATTAATTGCGTCAGACGTTGACAACTGGGTTATGCCCGTTATGCCTAGCAGGACGCTCACGCTGTTGTTGTTTTGTTCAAACATTATGGACCATGGCAAGCAGACTTTGAGACAAAAAGAGGACTAAAACGAAGATCAACATTCGAGATGCCGAGAGCTCCACGTCCGCGACTAACTTCGACTTGACAGAAATGTGAGTATCGCATGTTACTTTAATAAACAGGTGAGCAAATGTACATACAACTAATCAATGTTATTTAGTTCAACATGATGAAATGTCAGAATATGATCTATATGTTATTCTAATATGGATCTATCTTAACTTTACTTAGTCTCATGCAGCCAACAAACAACCTTACTAACAACATTAAACACACTCAAATGCCGTTCAGTGTGATAGTGTAACTGTTAGAGAGAGTGAAACAGCGCTGTGTTACCTCAAGTTTAATTCGTCTAATAAACTGACCTGTGTGAGTATTAATTCAGCGCTTGCGTGTAGTTCGGTAGAATTAAATGTCCTTATTCCTTTACATCCTTGTGTTGCGTGTGGCGCTGGTATAGTCTAGCAATTGTGCCCGGTTTCATACAAGTCATGTTAAAAAGATCAATGTATTCACTCATCCATAAAAGATCCATCAGCTTGCCGACAAGATCCATAATTCAGCTTAATGCGGAATATACGTCATCAATAGACAACTTTGTTATTGTAAGAGGTTAGCGACCCCTGGTGGCGAAAAATCCTGCATATTTTTTTCACATAGCAGAAAAATAGACTTAAATGTACAGTATGTAATTTTTGGCCACCAGGGGGCACTCGATCTAAATAATAACAAAAGACGTACTTTGATGACGTCGGGAAAGAGCGTGGGCTCACGGTAGTTGTTGTCGCTGTCAATGACAACCAGCCCTCTGAGGGAGAGAGAGAGAGAGAGGGAGTGCGCGCGCGAACCAGCGATACGATGTTCATTGGAACACGCGCGATCTGTCATTCCCCACATTCCTCACTCATTCTAACTATGTATTTTGATAATCACGTCTTTTCGAACAGAGAGATATATGAATTATCAGACCCCTATTGAATCAATATTCCATCTAGCTAGTATTAAAGGAACACTCCGACTTTTTTGGACTTTAGCTTATTCACTGTATCCCCCAGAGTTAGATAAGTCCATACATACCTTTTTCATCTCCGTGCATGCTGTAACTCTGTTTGACGCACCCACCGCTAGCCTAGCTTAGCACAAAGACTAGATGTAAATGGCTACAGCTAGCATACTAATCCTAATAAGTGACAAAATAACGCAAACATTTTTCTATTTACATGTTGTGATTTGTATAGTCACAGAGTATGAGACACAGACATCTTTTAACCGTATAAAAATTGGGAACTATATTCTCAGAAGGCGAAGCACTGATACTTGGGCGGAGTGATTACTGCAGTTATTATTGCGTTATTTTGTCTCTTATTCGGATTAGTATGCTATCTGTAGCCATTTACATCCAGTCTTTGTGCTAAGCTAGGCTAGCGGTGGGTGCGTCAAACAGTTACAGCACGCACGGCACGGAGATGAAAAAGGTATGTATGGACTTATCTAACTCTGGGGGATACAGTGAGTAAGCTAAAGTCCAAAA
Source organism: Chrosomus eos (assembly GCA_036326025.1). NCBI lineage: Eukaryota > Metazoa > Chordata > Actinopteri > Cypriniformes > Leuciscidae > Chrosomus > Chrosomus eos. The sequence continues at coordinate 54,472,310 of CM070818.1, forward strand.
AAGTCGGAGTGTTTCTTTAACTGACAAATGCTAATTTCCTGTATGCATTTCCAATTAATCTCCAATTAAAGGCACACTATGGAGCATTTGTGTTTTTGTCAAACAGCGACCCCTAGAGTCGCTGTGGAATACTTGCACTGTCGTAAATAGCCGTATACCCGTGGCTATAGAACATGCTATAGAAGCGTCGGCCATGCAACAGACACAGATAGACTCCGAAGATATTGACCAGGTAATGTTTCACGATTTCATACAAATATTAGGCTACTGCATTGTTTACTGAACTATGATTGTAATAGGATAATAATAACTATATGTCAAGTGTTAGACTACTTTATAATAATAAAGTACTGTACCGCGTTTGCTGGCTTATAACGTTTTACACGATTGCTGCTAAATCACAAGTAAATAGCCTATAGTCTAGGCCTACTGTATAATTTCATTTGTGTTTTTTGATTGTAATGTAAACATTACAAAATGCCAGATGACATCAATAAAGCTAAATGTACGTCGCATTATTTCATAACATTGGCCGTTATGATGTCATTAGACATGATTATTGCAATTTATCATAATAGTTTGCAAATTGTGCTCGTTTACACTATTTACAACCTCTAGGCTTATATATGTCCTGATAATTTTGTGAGATATTGACAACTGTCTTCATGATAATCGCAACAATGGATGAATGAACAGCATCGTAAAAAAAATGACATACTACAAGCAAGCACAACATAATACAACATAGAACGCAAACAAGTTTACAAATAAGACATTTACTTGCTAGTTAATCAACAAGATCACCAGGTCAGCATCACTGTTGCACCCTGTGCTGCTTTTTAGCTCGCGCCAACGAGTGAAAAGCCCCATCTATGGAAAAGCCTGACAGAGTGGGAGTCTCTTCCGACCGCATTTTCTTTGCTTTTTCCATCGTAGCATATCACGCATAGGTATCACGTCTGAATTGCGCGCAAGTATTCGTGCTTCCGTTCTTGTTGATGTGTGTGACGTCGATGCCGTAAAGCAAGTCGTGATTCTCGCGAGATTTGTCGGGGGCGCTCCTCTCAAACTTACATAGCCAGTTTTTCCAGCGACGACCCCCCCAAGCTTTACTACCAGGATGATTCGTCCTACTATGAGTTTATTTACCACCGAAATTACTTTGAAGCTGTTATATTAAGGTGCAATTGTTACATAGTGTGCCTTTAAAAGACCTCACGTATTTTACCAGAGATGACATGACCCCTATTTGAACCTGATCCAGTTGAGATGCATGCGACTCTGCATTAGGAATGAGCCAGTTTGGTTACTTGCGGTGCCATTCATGGACAGTTTATTTTTTGTTGAAGGTTAGTGACCCTTCTAAGGAAAAAGTAGGGGACTTTTAAGCTGTGATGAATTTTTTAGACAATATATTTGAATTTATTATGTCAGAAGAAGCAAATCAATAGAAGCCAAAGAATTGCCTGAGAGTGACTTGTTATACTTGTGACCTCTTCTCAGATTTCCCAGGGGTCTCTTGCTTCCTTTCCATGCTTGGTGTCACATCGCTTCAAATAATGTCTAGTAGATGTTTTCCTTATATTCTTAAGTTGTATTTTTTTTGTCAGTCCTGTCAAATATTCACTTTTCCGTTCAAATTCCAACCAAAAGAAATAATTTAAGCAGAGAAATACTGAAATAAGGAGACATAACTATTGATTAGGAAAATACATGGCGTTCTAAATTAGAGATAAAACATAAAGGCATTTTTTGTTCATAAATGCACAATTGGCACATAAAGGCAAAATAAATGTGTGAATAAACTGACTGTATCCAATCATGAAAACAAGTGTTCAGTTTTTTTTCAGCTCTATTGTGTGGAAACTGTAATTAAATTGATTAAAAAAATGTAACTGTTACTGAGATAACTACCATTACGTGCTTTAATCACACTTAATATTTTTTATAATATTAAGTTTATATCCATGATGTGCTGTTAAATGTTTATCTATCTATCTATCTATCTATCTATCTATCTATCTATCTATCTATCTATCTATCTATCTATCTATCTATCTATCTATCTATCTATCTATCTATCTATTATCTATCTATCTATGTCTATCTGTTTATCTGTTTGTCTGTGTCACAAGAAAACCACATGATTAATATGTGGTCAGTTTTATGAAGCAACGCAAGTGCTTTGTTTGCACAAAAGAACCACATAATTGAACAGTTTATTTACAAAATATTAATCTCCAACGTGCGTTCACACAACAACTGACTACTCTGGCATCAACACAACAAGTATATCTCGTGAACGTGCATTGGATATTACAGTTTTTCTCAGTCGCTTTGGTACATTTCTCAGATCAAAATTGAAATTCTTAAAACTACCTGTTCAATCTTCACATCATTGTGTCACTTGTGCACATCAAAAAAGCAGTTTCTCATTTTCTCAACAAGTTGCAAATGCTTTGGTAAATCCATGCAAATGATTATGTACAATTCTCTGCTGTTTCCTACATTATCAATTGCTTATGTCATGTTGATCAAAATGTACTGTATTATAATGGGTCTCTGTTGAATAGTCTCACCCGCCACAACATTTAGGCATTAGTTTATAGCATAAGTCTTTACATGCAAAATGGTTGAACTGGTTATTATAATATGTCAAGCATATTTATATTCATTTCCATTAGACTTTTTTTTTCTATAGTCTGTCCTGAATTGGTAAATTGCTCCCAGGTGAATCTTGACTTTCTCTAACGAAGGTGCATCTCATGAACCATCAACTGGCAAGTATAGCTGGAGCACAACACAATGTTACAATGTCTGCCAATGGAAGGACAAGGAATTGGACGGGGTCAACAGCCAGAGAGAAGAAGAAGAGGAAGAGGAGTTAGCTGTGTGGCGGTGGAGTTGGGAGGCAAAACAGAGGAAGAGGCAGAAGAGGCTGAGGACATATGCGTGTTCCTGATAAGAGCCACACTTGTAGACCACATTCTCAATCATGGGCTAACAATGGCAGAGGTTGGTCGAAGGGTGCAAGCAAATGTTGGGAGAACAACTGTGTCCTCAATCATTCAGACTTTTCGTCGACAGAACAGGTATGTAATCTAACAATAGGCACTTCTGTTTCTATTTTCCGTAATGCTTCATACAATATTACAATATTCCACTTGCATTTTACAATATAGAGTAAGTATACTTTAAACAGTGACATGTTATCTTACTCAATTTTGTCTTTTGCATTACTATATTTTTTCCACACGGGACTGCAAGACAACTTCACAGGGATGGCAGAGAGCCCCTTTCCACACCTGAACAGGAGGAGGCTATTTTCACCATGGTTGTAGAAAACAATGCCATAAGACTAAGGGATATAAAGAGTGGCATTGTAGAAGACAACAACATCTTTGAAAACATCCAAACAGTCAGTATCTCAACCATTGACAGGCTGCTGAAAAGACGCCAAATAAATATGAAGCAGCTGTACACTGTTCAGAGTGAAGGAGCTGCGCTACTAGTATGTACAGGTAAACATGTATGAGCATGCAGCAACTGTACCTCACAGTAAACAGTACAACATCGTATAGTGGTATACAGTACAGTAAGTGTGACCTTTACACATTTGCTATGACTGTAGAAAAGAAGATGCAATATGTGCTGTATACATTTGATGTAACTGTATCTTGCCCAAAATGAAAATGCGTGTACAAACTCATTTTGTGTCTTCTGGATATTGCGTATAATGGAACTGGAAGCAAGTGAACCACCGCACAGCTTCATCTACATGGATGGGGCTGGCTTCAACCTAACGAAACACAGAAGGCATGGGCGAAATATCATCGGCCACAGAGCTACAGTTGATGTGCCAGGCCAACGGGGCGGGAACATAACCATGGGGGCTGCTATCTCTGAGAATGGTGTGCTAAGGCATATTCCCATTATTGGTCCATACAATACAGAGTGTCATGTCACCCTTTTAGACACTCTCTACAGGGATCTCATCCCTGAACAAGAGAGGGGTCAGATTGGAGATGACCTGCCAAAGTATGTGATAGTTTGGGACAATGTCAGTTTCCATCGCTCCAACATCATCAGGCAATGGTTTGCGGCCCACAACAGGATGCTGATGGAGTTCCTCTCACCCTACTCCCCATTCCTTAACCCCATTGAGGAATTTTTCTCAGCATGGAGATGGAAAGTATATGATCGTCAGGCACAGATGACCCTTCTGGCTGCCATGGATGCAGCGTGTGATGAGAATTTGTGGCCCAACATACAGGAATGTCAGGAGGTGTAGGAAGACTGCACTGTAATTCCTACAGCACTGCATGTACAGTTTTCCCTAAGGAGTTTCTACTTTTGTTTATGCAGTGCTGTCTTTTCCTTTCGGTATCGCAATGACATGATCTGTCAACAAATTAAAGTACAAACAGTAAAAGCGTAAATGTGAATCTTGTCCAGTCTATCGCAATCAAACTCCCACATACACTGTGTAACCTACAATTTACAATAATTGTCATCAAAACTTTAGCCATAGTTTACATCAGAACATTCCTGTACAGTTATATTGACAACATGATTAAGCAATTTGACCCTTTTATCCATAGACAATCACACAAGGACTTGTCATTCTGATGGCACTGACATGTTCATTAGCCGCGTTTCCACTGCCGGGCCAGGGCCGGGCCAGAGCTAACAGCGAGCCGAGCCGAGCCGAGCCAGTGGCCTCGGGCCTCAAGCACCGGGAGCTCGCGTTTCCACTGCCGGGCCAGTAGCCCTGCAGCGCTGCCCTAAACCCCGCCCCTAACACGCCTTTCTGGATCAAACGTCATACAATACAACCCAACCCATTTCAGCGGGTATTATGAATTTATTTATAATAGGAAGATAGCATGTATATTAACTCACCGGCCGTGGCTGCAATAGTGTCCCGATTGTCTCGCGATTGTCCCGCGAGTGGACGGTGACCCAGCACACCGTACATCAAGTCGAACCATGGTCCCTTCTCTGAGTTTCGCCTTGTCCATTGTGCGTTTTAATCGCCTTGTACAATATACTGCGCCCGCGACTTTTTTATTTTTTCCTGAACTTGAAGCGTTGCTCGCTGAATGCTTAGCTTAGAAAGTTCAGCATCGATGCATTTTATAACGTCCTCGTTTCTTCACACGCCATCATTCTTCTGCCCAAATGCTCAGAAGAGCTTTGGTATCTTCCACAGACCAGTACAGGCGATTCTCCATTTCGAGCAGCGATTATTTTTTGCGATATAAAACAGTGAAATGTGCATCTTGCTTCAGATCATAACGTTCCATAACACAGATAAACTCCGCCTTTTACCTCGAGCACGCCTCTAGCCCGAGCTGGCCCGCTTTGGCCCAAGGTATTCGACGGGCCAGAAATCCTGGCCATTGGCCCCCGAGGAAGCCCCGCTCAAGCCCCGGAAGTGACAGTGGAAACGCGACTGGCCCTGGCATGCACCAGCACGGCTCGGCCCTGGCCCGGCAGTGGAAACGCGGCTATTGACCCAGATATTTACTTTTGAGCAAGAGACTGGCTTTTGCAGGTAATCCATGGTGTTTTGCTATTTGTACGAATTGTTTTGAGAAATGCACTTACTGTTTTGCAAATGTTGAGGATGATTCGAGAAATGTACCAAAGCCACTGAGACAAACTGTAATAGTTTGTAAATAAACTGGTAAATTATGTTTTCACTCCCATCAAAACTGAGGTTAAACCACTTGAGTTAAACCACATGGATTACTTTAATGATGTCTTTACTACATTTCTGGGGCTTGAAAGTAGTAGTTGCATAGGCTGTGCAACTTTAAGGAAAATTGAGGGACAGAAATCTCTCAGATTTTATTAAAACGATCTTTATTTGTGTTTCAAAGATGATGGTGTTCCTTTCCAATCATCAATGCGGCATCATTAAGATATAATTCATTTAGCACTATTGCCCATTTACAGTTGTTCACATGTTACCAGTAGGATATAATATTCCCAATGAGTTCCCCACATCATTTAATTGATGACTATCATAATGTGTTAAAAAATAACAAGTAAATTAATATTTGATGTCACGGTTTGATACCTCAGAAACCTCAAATTGTCAGTGAAATGTTCTGTAAGGGACCAATGATAGAATGGAAGCAGTTTTTGTAGTGGTGTATTAATATTCAGCCTCTCCAGCAAACACGTCTGGAAGCTCCTCCCATTACCAGTGTGTAATCTGACACAAGTCTCAAATGAAAAGAAAGTGGCTGCAATTATTCTGAAAGATTAATTGTCTTGCAAATGTTCACTTACAGGCTTAAATCGAGGCATGCGGCACACACGTCCCCACAAACAAACCACAGCCTTCTTTTTCCCCTGGCCTTTTTGTTTGTGGGAGAAGATAAATATCCTCATAACAGAAAAGGCCCAGCTCCTGATGCATTTTCAACAGTCCACTGCTTCAATTACATGTATTTACTTACAAGTCAGAATTTATTTTCTGCTCGGTGCAGTCCGATTTGTTTTCACACGTAAATGGAAAGGTCTCCGGCACTATTGTGCAGGCCATATTTTAATATGGCGCCGCCAGTGTCAATTACCACAACTTTTTACATGCAAATGCCTTAATAATTCAGGGTCCTGCATGGGCGCTTTCACACCCTGTAACCGCAACTTTATACCTGCGTTGGACTTTATGAGAAAAGGCTACTCGGTTGTTGCCATGGAGATACACTGACTATCATTCTTTCGCAGGGTAATTTGAAGGGATTCTTGTAAAGTCATACACTATAATTTATGATGGAATTTTTCCAGCTGCCGAATATGTCTGCTGATAAATGAGGTGGATAAATGTGGGAACCGCATTTGTTGAGCTCGGCCAGATTGTTGACGATTGACTGGCAATGTATGCTACTATTGGCCACAGCCATTGGCGTCTGGGCCTTCATTTCCAACTGCTGCTATGAGCCAACCAGTGTTTCAATGTGTCAACCTGCTTGCCATACAGTCCATTCTTTTCAGTGTCTTAATCTGAGTTTCGCACTTCACACAAAGTACGGCACTTACCCCCAATCTCCTCTCCACCTCACAACTTTATTTGGCGGTTTTAGATTAATTAGCCAATAGTTCATTTTCAGACTTCTTTGTTTAATTGTAAGACTTAATTTGGTTGAGACGAATTGGGGAGAACAGAAAGCAAGAAATAGAGGTGGGGGGGAGGGAGTTCTTGCAAAATCCAAAACGTTAAATATTGGAGTAGTTGCCGGAGGGCTAATGGGATTAACAATGCAAGAAAACAGCCCAGCGTGTGCTGGAGACGCACAGCCCAACCCTACCTTTAGACCCACTCAAAGAGCCTCATTATGGAGGAATTGGCTTTGGGGGAATCTGGGCTGGAGGAAGAGTGCCTTTCCAAGGTCAGTTACTGTATACTGTATATGACCATATACCTATTGTCTCTCTTCCTGGGTTTATAGCTCTCTTCTCTTATGCTGTAGAATGAGTATGGAGCGGTTATCATCATTGATCAGCTCTTGATATAAGCCCTCATTTCTGCTTCTCATTCTGCATCCCTTTTCCTCTTGAGTATTTTCCCAGCTCTCCTTAATTACCTCAAATGATTGCTGTATGTCATTCAGAATATGAGGTACATCTCGACTTTAACTCATTTAGTCATGCTATCTCCATTAATGAAATCCAACAGCAGTATAAATAATTGATGCTACATTCTCATGTTTTATGTACCAGGTTCCATTTGATGAATTATGCTTTTTTACCACATTTAGCTAAGTGACTCAATTACATCTGTGCTCAGCCTGTAATTTTTTAGATTAACCATTTTGTGAAACAATTTTCAGGGTTTCCTCTTTGTCGATGTTTGAATTGGTTGTCAGTGCTCTTGAAAGGTTGGCTCCCAGTAGAACATGTAACTCGCTGCTCAACTACTGTAGTACGATACATCGTTGAAGAAACCAACTAGCTAGTCACAACCGCTTCCCGAAACCTTATTTGCATAAATGTGTCATTGAAACACGTTAGTTAATGATGTCCTGTGTGGTGTAGTAATAACTTAGTTTAATGAATCCGTTTGAGATTGAATTAATGGTAGATTTTTATTTGCTATAAATTACGGATATGGCATCTGAGGACTATTTCTAATTTTTCTCAGTTTTTTTGGTTTATTTCAATTCAATCATATGCTCCTTCTCACGTACTAGAGCACACATGCACATGCACAATTTCAAGAGATTGTGACTTAACCTTGTATATCCATTAGATCCTCAAACTGTCAGTCAAACAACTCCATCTGCGTGAATCTTGAATGAAGTGCCACACAAAGTTTGGAGCCTCTTTGCTTGTTTTCCCTTAGCTTTTTTGAATGCTGTTGAGCAGATTCTTTAACACCTCTGATTGGCCATTGTGTTCACATGTTCAACATGTCTGTAATTGGCTAGAATGATCAACGCATCAAAAACATGTTGTAAACAGACATCTTTGACGCTCTCCACTTAGCACTTACACAGATAGACACGTGACTGGAAGATATTGATTGACAGCTGGGGCCCCCTATCGCATTTTACTACTTTTAGTCTGATCGCGTTTTACTTTATTGCTAATTTTTTTGAATAAATAATGACAACAACATATTTTACTGATCAGGTGTGAAACGAGTAATTATGGATTTTGGTGTAATTTGTTTCGAATTGAGACTGGGGAATCCCAGTGTCGGTAAGTGAACATGCATATTGCGTGCAAAACAGTAAAACGTTGAACTTGAGTGTTATGGTGCGCCGTTGCCAGCAGCGTTTTTTCATGTGTTATTGTGCACATTTACCAGTGTTTTTTATGTGTTGTGGTGCGTGTATGGCTACTCCTGATTTTGTCGGTCATCTCATCTCTTATATGCTGTGTCTCGACTGTGTACGTTTACATTTGGCATTAACATGCGACCTGTATCCGGATGTTGTCCACATACACATTGAAAAGACAAGTGTAAACGCGCTTCTGATCTGAATGTTATCCGATTGGCGTGTCCAGGTTCGGAGGTAGTCGAGGACGCATTGTGATCGGATCTCAGTGTAATGTAACGCAATCCAGCCATCGTGTCTGGATTCACAAGTTGATGTCATACAAAACCCCTCCACTGTCATTGCCGCACGTAACTGTTTTTGTGATACAGTCGAGTGCAAATTACATCGCAAACCCCTCCACTGTCATTGCTGCACGTAACTGGTTTTGCGATACAGTCGAGTGCAAAGTACATCGCAAATACACTAAAATGTTTGCTTTCGCACCCGAAAATGTCTGCTTGATCGGATCACAGTGATCTCATGTTAATGCCAAGTGTAAACGCAGCCGAATGGTAGCCTACTCGTGGACATTGAGTCATCTCGTGCTGTAGTAGGGGGGTCCGCCTTGAAAATCCTGCATAAGGGCCCGGTGTTGGCTCGTTACGCCACTGTTCATCTACATGAGATTTTGACTAAATGATAGAAAAAAACCTGAGTACCCACATAGCTACACTAAAATGTATAACCTGTAAGTTGATAAAACGTAATGCCATGCACTTACTACCAAAAACCTTGCATCTCCATTTGAGCTTGGTTTTAGTAGAATGTTAATAATATAATATAACATAATTAGTATATAAAAAAGTATCTGACAATATATGGTACAGAAGTACAGAACTGTCCGTTGTAAACGGAACAGGTTTAAAAACTATTTTGTACCGGTATCAATTACACTGTTGAACATGGATTAGCGACTTCTATTTTTAAGTGTATGGTGTGTATGGGCTATTTTGTGTAATTTTCTAAACTATATCCGGATACTGAAGTGTGCATGCAATGGACACTTTACTATCCCATGAGATAATAAGCACCTTGAGATTTCGGATGCCGCCATGTAGTAGCCTAGGGTGGGGATGCGGTACTGGGAGTGTACTGAGGGTACTGGGAATGTCACAATATGAGGAAAATCCGGCCCTGCACTTTCAGTACAATTAAGTGCACTTCATTTAAGGGGACACTTGATTCCATCAAAAAGAAAAAGGGTTTTGATGCTCTTTGAGGTACTAGACAATTAACACAAAGCTATCAAATGACACGTAGAGTACTGTAACAGTGTATGAGTCAAGTTAAGTTAATCTAGGCAATACTTTTATGGTGCTTTTGTGTCCTTTTTTAAGCTTGAATGCTTCCTGATTTAGTGCATGGATTAGTCCTGATTTAGTCCACGGAAATGCACAACCAGCACAGTGTTCATAATTTCCTATTTTGCGTTCCATGGAAGTAAAAAGTTACATTGATTTAAAAGGACATGAGGAATCTAGTAAATAGTGATATCATATTTAAATTTTTATTATTAAATGAAGTGCATCCCTGGTATCATAAGTCACATCCGAAGCAACACAAATAATAGCTTGAAAAATACAAAAAGGGGTGATGAGGGCAACATATGCTGGTTTGAACACAGGCTGTGAATGTGTGTAGTTAATGCATGTTAATATAATGTCCAGTTGAAAAAATATTTTGAAAAAAGCAAAGTCAGTCATACAGTAGCCATAGTTGACCAAGTGAGACTTGATAGTTAAGAAGTCTGGTGGCAAAACCAGCTTTCCAGTATCCAACACACATCATGCTGATGACCAGTAATGTCAGTCTTTTCAAAAGGGAAAGTTATAGGTACACTTGTAATGCTAAACTAGTGGCCAACTTGACCTTTTGCATTCGCAGTGCTCATATAGGCCATATATATGTGCAGCCAAAGTAGCTCTCTTCATTCATATACTCTCACACACAGCTGTGAGTCTACAGGCTGTAACTGTACCAGTTGGTGTGTAGTACTGATGCTCAATAGGGACGTTTGGGTCAGAGAGACACATGCTCCTTTTGAGAGGACGTACTCTAGACAGATGGGCTTCTCAGTAGTGAAGGTAAATCCTGTTTGACTGCCTCTGTGCTGAACGGAGAGAAGCTTAAGAAATCAATTTCAGACCCATTAATCTCCTCTTTTCTGCTCTTGTCATCTGTGGCTCATGTCTAGCCTGTTTTGTTTAATGCAGGGACTGACATGACACAAATTTCAATACTTTATTTTGATTTTTGCCCCAATTTTGTGAAGTATATCAAGACAAAATGGATTTGTTTTGGGACAACGAAAACATATATTTATACAGCAGTGCTAAGTGTGCCATGTGCTATTTAAAATAGCATCTATAGCTACTCATGTCTGTTTTTACTCATGTTGCAGTAGTTTGACCCAATTTGCATTCCCTTCAAGACAACAATATGTATGCAGCAAAACATAAGAGACAAAACAGAGCGTTAAAATGCATGCAATTATTAGTGAATGAGACTAAATGTGTACAGGAGGAAGTCAGTAATAACTGCACAGAACATCCATAAGTTATTTTTTGTTCATATCACAGTAGGAGCAACATTTCACGAGGCCCATTGAGGCAAAGCCTGTCTGCCAAATGAGGTCAGGCTCTGCTGGAAGAGCTCTTGAAACACAAGCTGTTGCTGTAATAAGGTGAGGGTACGGAGCGTGGAACTGAAGAACCTTCCAGCACTTCCTCTCCATCTGGAACTTAAGGTTGTCAGGGGATATTAGGTCAAAGGTCTTTGTCAGCTCTCAAATCTCCCACCTCATGTCCCTCCCTAGAAAAGCTGCACATGCCGAAGGAGTATGGAGACTAAAATTGGGTTTATAATTGGGCGCACACATAGCTAGTTCTGTGAGCTAGTTAATTTCTGAAGATATTATAAAATGGGAATTCAAATTAATAGCTGTTATTATTGTGGGAATGTTTAGTAGCATAATATGTGTGTTTTTCAGATGTTGACTAAGATTATTTGGTCGCCCATTTTACCCCAAAATTTTAATTCTGTCATAATTTACTCATGTTATTCCAAACCTGTATGACAAAAAAAAAAAAGAACAAAAAAAAAAGGATGGGTGATTTCATTACAACGGTATAGTGATTCAATTGAACTTGACCCTATGGAGATAGTTTGATATTTTCCCATGTAATCCAATCAGTTTTGGTGAAAACCTTTAAACCTTGCAGGAAATGTACCCTTGTGAAAAAGAAGTGTGCTTATTTGTACTGAAAGTATATTTTTAACTGTACTTACAGATAATTTAATATTAATAAATAAATAGCCACTAAAGTGTACTTATAGTATACTTTCATGACTGTCTAAAACACTTAACTCTTCTCCCACCATTGACGGAAATGTCCTTAACTTGTGAGAAAATGCTTCCCCGCCATTGAGGAAATTCTACAAGTAGGTAGACCTATAACTGCAGACTGGAGATCTCTAAAATGCAACATGACATCATGACTTTTGCGTAAACATACACGCCACTTTCAAGTCAACCCCAGTTACGGGTAGGTTTAGGGACGGGGTTGGGGTAGGTCATATATTTATATATACAGTAATGTAACGTTAAGTCAACGGCGCTCATAAACACGCTGAAAAGCGATTATGCGTGTTGATAGCACGCCAAAAATGGAAATACGAATTGGCGTGTTATACATACGCTATTTCATGAGATCAGTCTGGTGTGATCTCCAAAATTGGGCAGAACCTCTAAAAGGGTCTCCAAGTGCAAAGACTTTTGCTATTAGCTCTGGCTTCATCCATTTGCTATCACTTACATTTCAAAATAAATGCTTGTGAATTAAACATTGTTTCTAGTTGATATTAGAACAAAATAATTATAAAACATGCTATAAATATGCATATTTAAATATATATGCTCCTCAAGAGAGGAGCCCAGAGCTCGTGGCCAGTGGCATTCGGACCGGAGTTTGAACCTATGCTAAATGATATAAGCAGGAATCCCCTGCGAGCTCTCCTGCAAGTCGTCCCAGTGCAGCACGTGGGGAAGTTCTACTCTATCGCTGTGTTCTAAGTGTTAGGGGCGTCTCGTGGCTCGTGATTCGCATGGTAGGATGGGGTAGTCACACTAGGTGCAACTAAAAATGTGCAAATGTCCAGAAATTAGGGACGGCCCGGCTTAGCGATCTCATATCGCACAATCTTATTAACTGCTTATTTCCTGAACTGACATTTTCTTTAGCACGCTATTTAACCCAAATCCCACCTTGCAGTCAATTTCACTGCTTCAAGTGTAGGGTAGGTTTAGGGGTTCGAATTTGTTGTAGCACAGCATTGTAGGAAATCAGCACTGTGATTGACATGACCAATGAAATCTTTAAAATCAGCTATAGCCTACTTCTGGCTTTCCGTGTTTTCACTTAGATACGGTAAGGGGAGCTATTACGCATCTTCTGAAAGAGTACTGAATCTCCTGATCAACACATGCGAAGACACAGAAACAATATGTGATATCAAATGTAATCATATGCATATGTGAAATAATGCACTCACCAACATTAGACAGCATAGAAATAAAAAAAAATCCTAATGTTACCCAATGAAATGTCGACCCAGGACGAGCTATAGGACTGTGAAAGCATTAGGGGTGTTGATGGACTCGATCTACTCCATCTGTCTTGATCATCGTTGGCGGTGTCTGGCAACTTAAAAAAAAAGAGTTAAGTACACTTTAAACCGTACACATTGTATTAATAACACATTTAAAAAAAAAGCTTTTTTTTATTTCCAAAGTGCGATAGAAATAATTTTGAAATTAGACGTACCTAAAGGTACAATATGTACAAACATTTCACCACCAGGGGTCGCTAACCTCTTACAATAACAAAGGCGTATATTTATGAATTATATTCCGCTTTCAGCATAAGTATGGATCTTGTCGTCAAGCTGATGGATCTTTTATGGATGAGTGAATACATTGATGTTTTTGGTGTTAAGCATGGCGCGATTGCTAGACGTATACCAGCGCCACACGCAACGCGAGTCCCGCGGATATAAAGGAATAAGGACATTTCATTCTACCGAACTACACACAAGTGCTGAATTATTACTCACACAGGTCAGTTTATTAGACGAATGAAACTTGAGGTAACGCAGCGCTGTTTCACTCGCTCTAACAGTTACACTATCACACTAAATGGCATTTGAGTGTGTTGAATGTTGTTAGTTAGGTTGTTTGTTGGCTGTATGAGACCGAGAAAGCTAAATCAACATTAGAATAACATACAGATCATATTCTAACATTTCATCAGGTTGAACTAACCTAAATAACATTGATTAGTTTATGTACATTTGCTCACCTGTCTAATAAAGTACATGCAACACTCGTGTCTCTGTCGAGTCGAAATTAGTCGCGGACGTGGAGCTCTCGGCATCTCGAAAGATGTTGATCTTCGTTTTAGTCCTCTTTTTGTCTCAAAGTCTGCTTGCAATGGTCCATAATGTTTGAACAAATCCGTGAGCGTCCTGCTAGGCATAACGGGCATAACCCGGTTGGTTGTCCACGTCTGTCACAATGGTTACTATGGCAGTGCGAGCGCAAACCTGGCGGAAACCGTGGGTCAACCTCCTCACCACTGCCCACACGCCCCGTTTCTTTGGTTAATATCGCAATTTTCTCACAATTTACAAATAGTTGGAAATATTTGGGATATTGTAAGTAATCAACTAAACAAAATATATAACATTGGCCTAGTGGTTTTTGGATATTTTACTGCAAAATTCCTACATATTGTACCTTTAAGTGGGTCAAAAAAGCACTCTAAAGTTCAGCTAATTGCTTTTCATAAATGTGATCTATAATACACTTCCCTTTAATTGCAATTAACATGCAATTAAGTGTTTAAAACTTAAGTGTTTAAAGTTTGGGTAGCATTTGGAATAACATGAGAGTGAGTAAATAATAACAGAATTTTCATTTTTTGAGTGAACTAACCCTTTAAAGTATGTGCACGATAGCTTTGTGCTTTTATGCATGCATATGTGTGGGTTTGTTAGGCTGTACTCACTTTGAGACCATTGTTCACTGCCACCTCAAGCCCTTCCATTAATAAATTCCTTCCTTTCCTGCGTTCTCCACCAATTAGCCTCAGTATCCCTGAGTTTTTCACTTCTTTATTTTCCATTAGTAAGACAGTGACTTATTACCCTCACATGTTTATGGGCTCAGATTAGCATGGCACAGTTTTATTTCTTCATCTGATGGCTTTCACATGTCTCTGTATTGAAATAGGGGATTGAATTTTCACGCTACATTAGTCACCAGTCAAAATGAAGATGCCGCCGTCTCATTGCAGAAGTCTCCAGGGAAATGGGAACTACAGGCCTGTCCGTAAGAAGAAACAGAGATGGGACACGTCTTCCTTGTGTTGATTTAACTGTGTAGAGACGCTTATTCCCATTTACCTCTAGTCAAAGCATTTCTGAATTAATTTACTTGTCTTGAGTTTAAAGATAGAGAAAAATACACTTTCATGAAGAGGAAATATTGATGGAAATTCCTCAAGCCATCAACATTCATTTTCCTATGAGATTAGAGAGGAAATGAAAATGGAGCATTATTTATTTATGATGAGCACAGATGAACTAAAGCAAAGACGATGTTTTGTCAGACCAAATGCTGGTTTACGAAGAAAACACAGTCATCGCTGTAATTCTATGAGGTATTAAACTATCTTTCTTTGAATGCATGATGCCTTTTAAGAGACTCAAAACAGCTTGTCAGACACTTGTCATTCCTCATACATTTGAGTGCATGATATTGATAGGCTGGGTACATGCTGGTCTTTTCTTCATAAATTTGCTAGTTCATTGCATTCGGGTTAACCTGCCAGTGTAACCCATGTGCATAGTCGATACAGTCGTGTATATGCTTACACAACTCCTGATCGCATAATTTACCCCGACGGTCTCCTTCTTTGACCAGAACTGTTCAATGGATTTTTTTTTTTTTTTGCATGATGCATATGATTGTATAGCATATAGCTCAAAATCCACAACTAAGATCACTGTATATGTTATTAATTTATTGTAAACATAATTTATGTATGTTTTTATCTTCATTTTAACTCAGACCTCACTATACTATAGGAACACATATACACTTCTTTAGAATGTTTCAAACTCAATGAAGTGATCTGTTTTATATTGACAATGGTTGGTAAATAAATTCCATTTAATTTTAAATAGAACACAGTACATATTTGTCTACAGAATATACAATTAATATGTTGTACCTGGTTTAAGCATATTAATTACAACATGTTACAAAATAAGCATCCTGTAACAGTTCGATTATGATCTAATCACTTATTTTATTGTAAATCTGCATCTATTTAGGTCTATATACTTTCCCTCCAGTGGTCTAATTGCTATAGCGGATAGTACAAACCGATTACCGGTACTCTATTCAATATGAATTAATATATGCTGACATTACAAAATATAAGCATATTGTGTAAATGAATAAGCGTTTATTTATATCTGCATCTTGTAATAATGACTGTTTCCTCCACTATTCATTTAATTTAATTTTATTATTTGATTTATTGATGTATGTATTGATTGATCGATTTTTTTTAATTTTTTTTTATATGCATAAAATAGGCATATTTATTAATAGGCATATATAGACATATTTAATATGATTTCTGAGTAAAAAATGCTTGCCAGCTATAGAGACAAAGCAAGTGCATCTGTCCTTTTGAAACGAGCATACCTCACATGACAGGGTGCTGATGTAGTTTGGAGAATCCAACCTCCAACCCCATCCACCACCAGGGGAAAGTTCAGTGTGAGATGTAGTTCATGTTTCTATAGGGAGTCCTCTGTGTTTAGTGAGGGTTTGGAGCTTTAACCCTAAAATCCTGAAGGGTTCATTTGTCAGTGAATCTACATCCACCTGGCTCCTGAGAGTCAGAAATATAGGTGTGTGTGTGTGTGTGTGTGTGTGTGTGTGTGTGTGTGTGTGTGTGTGTGTGTGTGTGTGTGTGTGTGTGTGTGTGTGTGTGTGTGTGTGTGTGTGTGTGTGTGTGTGTGTGTGTGTGTGTGTGTCTGAATAAAAAAGGTTCCAGCAGCTGTCAGGAATCATGTCATTATTAGAAATGTTTCTGGATATGAAGCTATTGTGCTTAATGCTTGAGGCAACACTAATGCTTCGCTGAGAAAGTCATCTTTATCATTTGCTCTCTGGCTTGTGTGTGTGTGTGTGTGTTACAGAAGCATTAATGTAACATCTGTCTCACACGTTCCTTGAGGACTTTTGGGAAACATTTATATGGTACGGCTAACCAGCGGTTACGTTTGTCATGTAAGTTTCACAAGCGTGCGATATAGTCATTACTTACCTCTTGCGTTCCGCTCGTCAAAGATTTACCGCGCTCCATGCGAACTGTCACACTTTACGGCACAAGGGATACACTAGGTTTATTAGGGTAGCAGTGCGTACGGCGGGTGTCAAGATCGCAGCGAGATGAAATTGCATGAATTTTTTGTGCCATTTTTTCCAAGTCAATTTGTTGCTTTTGTCAATCCCGGAGGAGCGCTGAATGTGTCACGTCAGCTGTAATTGCTGTGGACGCTGAAAATCCCCCCGTGGCTACGACACAAACGCACCCTCGCGGTTCTCTCTCGCTCTCTTTCTTCAGCTGCTGCCACTCTCAATAAACGCTGGAGAAACCGCATGCCTGGCTGTCCGGACCAGCGGACGCCATCTTGGCTCTGCTTTTGACAGGTTACAAGTTTGACATAACAGGGAACTCGCAGCAGGCTCCTGGTTGTCGCAGCTGATGCAGTGAGATAAGAAGTAATGAGAGACATCACATGCAGCTTCTGCGAGTTTCCTGTGCCCGAGACCGAGACGCAACGCTGGGGTCTGTAGGAAGGGAACGCAGGTAGAAAAGGTTCATGTCAGTCTGCAGGAGCCCATGTCGCCAGCAAGAGGCCTTTCTGCGCTTTTTAATTAAACATACAGGAAATTTAACAGAGCTGAGTACATGATGTCCTTTACAAATCCCTGTAAGGTCATTGCTACTGTGCCATAAAAAGCCAGAGGCTTCAAATATCAGCGTTAACTCATTCAGTGGTTTATATACGCTACCAGTCAAAAGTTTTGGATCGGTACGATTTTTAATGTTTTTAAAAGAAGTCTCTATCAATGTTACGCTGAAAACTCGAGCACCCTGAGATGTGTTAGGCTATTCGAGAGGGCTTGATGACATGCACAAACTGACAGTGATAATTCCAGCGTTCATTAAGTCATTATTGCTGCAAGATGTGGATAAACTGACATTCACTGATTAATGCTTGCTTGTAATTTTGGCAACGGTGCTAAAGAGGCACCTACGGTTGGTCTTGTCTTGTTTATAAGCAAGCAGAGCTGATTTGTTGTGTAGGAGGTTGTCTTTCAACGCAAGGTAAAGCATTTCAAGTGGAACATCATTTTCTTTTTCATTTGTATGAGGCTTTATTTGAGCGATGAAGTGTGTTCATTGAGCTGAAGCTGCGTCAGGGCTCCATTTTCACCTGGAAATAAAATGAAAATGAAAATTCTGTCATCATTTACTCACCCGTTCCAAACCTGTATGACTTTCTTCTGTGGAACAAAATAGATAAAAATGTTAAATCAATAAAGTTCAATTATTGTTTTCAGAATCTTTGGTCGTGCTTTAAAGAAGTACACTTATTTCGATTTGTTGATAACATACTAAAGCACAAGTACTTGATTATAATTTTAACTGCAGTGTGTTATGTGATATTACATTTAAGGTTCATATATTTTAAATGTACTAACTTGCATCTTCTTCATTATACGTGTAATTACAAATATATTTAAATATATGACATACAGTACAAGTTTCAACAGAAGTGGCATTAAACATATTTTAGTTTACCATAAATGCTTGGCAGTATACTTGAACCATATTTAAAGACAGTAGAAGTAATTACATATCATATCATAATTACATATAATCACTTAAGTACTGTAAGTTTTATTTAACTATAATATATTATATTATATTAATTGTGATTAATATATCCGAAAACATTACATTGACTTTGCACTTATTCTTATATGATTTCAATAATAAGCACTCTTTTTAAAAGTAGGGGAGAGCGGGGCACAACCTAACACATTTTGGTTTTGGCTTAATTATTTAAAAAATAATTAAGTTAGATTCATATTTGTTTTACACAAGCAACATACACATCTCTGCTATAAATGAACACTTAAAGTTTTATTCTAGGACCTAACATTTTCGTGTAGTTGCACTGAAAGTGACAGAAGTGCAAATGTTACAACTTACCCCATATGCGGGGTTAATTGTAACAGACAGAGGGGTTAGTTGTAACACTTGTGTGTAACACACATAATTCAGTACTATTTTATCTGTATAGTTTGATATTGTTTGTGCATCTGTATAGATAGATATCCATACATCCATCCCTCATCCAATCATCTTTCTATTATGGATCAATATCATGGATAGAGATATAGGAAAGGGCTGCACAGTTTTGCAATAAATAAATAAATAAATAAATAAATAAAATCATCAAATATTGTAATTGAAATTTAATTATATTTGTGTGTGGCAGTTGCATGCTCAATTATTATTATTATTTAAAGGGTATTGCATGAAAAACAGGCTATATTTTTTAATAAATAAACAAGTGATCAATGCATAGTAAACAAAATTTTAAAATTTTAATTCCAACATTGTTTGTGAAAGCCCAACAAAGTTTAATGTGGCAAAATAAATATATAAATACTCGAACCTGAAAACTTGTGTGGCTCCCTGTTTTCATTTGATTATCATTGTACTCTTGGCGGCTTAGTTGTAACACTGTGTTACAACTAACCCCGCTGTGTAAAACATATTTTAAGCCTATAGCTAACAGTTGCTAGGAGATGCTGACATGTTTCAAAACGGTGCTGTGTTTTAGCCCACAAGACGGCGATTAAGGTAATATAAAGTAAGATTTGGTGACGTACACACCCAGCTCAGAAACCGAAAAAAACGTACGATGAAAAAAATTACTTGCATGGTGTCAAAACACTCTTTGTCCAGTATCTTCATGAAATATTATCAAAACTTTCCAAAAATTCATGGGAGACCGTCTTCTGGCAGCGAGAGAAAAAGAGCAGAAACACAACCGGCTTGATCCTGACTAACTATGTAAACGGTCCGTGTTACATCTAACCCCGCGTTAGTTTGTGCCCCGCGCTCCCCTATGCTTAAAGGATAATTCCGGTATTTAGCACTTTGAGTCGATTTTCTAGTTTGTTTTGGATGAACTAGAGTGGTGGACACAGAAATTTTGACGATGGTTCCTGTCTCGACTTTTTGACTCTTTTAGAATCGCCTCTGACCGCTTCAGAGTGGCTGTCTATGAGCATGCACAAACATGTCCTTAAAACAACCCTTAACGTTCGTTTTCAAAACTGTGCAACTCACCGAGTGGTTAGTGGTGTACGTTGATGATTAAAAACAAATATATCGGCGCAATGTATGATTACAATCCGTGCTATTTGCTATAGTGGAACTATTTTTTCAGATACCTCACAACCGCGTATAAACTTCCGCTCGATATTTGAGTCTGAAGCGTTAGCACACTCCCGACCACTTGATGGCGACAACCACTTTGCCGCAGTTGCTCTGCTCACGCTAGCCTTCTGAGAGATGGAGACCCGAGCGAAAAGACTACAACCAAATGTAAACAGACCCATTTCGGTATCCGGTAGCGCAGTAATATCAACGAGCACTGAGTCCTTCAACAGACATCAATGGAATTTTAAAAAATGGCAAATAAAACACGACAGAAACTGTATTTCGCTACGCTACTTGTTTTGGAACATCAACAAACACCACTAATCACTCGGTGAGTTGCACAGTTTTGAAAACGAATGTTAAGGGTTGTTTTAAGGACATGTTTGTGCATGCTTATAGACAACCACTCTGAAGCGGTCAGAGGCGATTCTAAAAGAGTCAAAAAGTTGAGACAGGACCCATCATCAAAATTTCTGTGTCCACCACTCTAGTTCATCCAAAACAAACTAGAAAATAGACTCAAAGTGCTAAATACTGGAATTATCCTTTAAGTGTAATTTGCATTCACAAGGGTTTTTAGAGTATATTGTCAAAACATTTTTCGAAATATCTTTCTTTGTGTTCCACAGCAGAAAACCAGTCCTTGGAAAACAGAATTTTCATGTTTGACTGGGATTATTGAGGAATTAGTTTTCAATAGTCTAATAGTCTAATCAATCATGTTTTTCTTTAATATGTTGAATGTGGCTATTAAGGTTCTGGTAAGTAAGATGACAAGACATTTGTCACATTACCAAAGCAAATCCCTCTTTTTGGACAACACCTGAAACTGTTTTCAGAAAGATGGAGAGTAAAACTGGTAATAATCCTGTCATGAAATACCTATAGATGGCACCTAGCGTGCACCGAATGGAGCAGAGGGAGGATAGACGGATCTGCTAGAGGTGAGATATGATTTATAGCCATTGTGGAGGTCACAAGCGAGTCAGCTGTTAGTATTTTGACCAGGTGGTTAAGGACAAAGAGGGCACTCCCCCTCTAGAAAGGCCTGGAATCGAGTCTGCATATAGTGTGAGGGTGTGTTTAAATTAGCAGCCCTCGCCATATCACAAGGACACTTGTTCTCACGCGCGGAAAGCCGCTGTTCCTCTGCGGATGCTCATTCCATATATGTACATAACAATTATAGCAAGTTTTCTCCCAGAGCGTTCCACAGCATGCTATTCTCATAAACTGGAGGTCCGCTCGCAAGATTGATAATAAAGGACTGGCTCATTAACAGAGCCTATTAACCATGTCCGTGTGTGCGTTCCCAAGAGCAGTGTGGGGCAAACTGGATGGACATGCCACAATATGAAGACTAATTACCTTTGAAGAGGGACTGTCCTGTACTGGAGGCCTCCAGTGGATGATTGGCGTGAATGTAAAACTAATGTTTGTTGGTGCAGTTTTGTACAATGTGGTTATTCTGAAACCATATTTCCACTAGATCTACTGATTTCATTAAACTGTACCTGCTCAGAAAAGGATATTAGCTTCCTCTGTTGCCGCAGATAATGTTGCATTAGATGGAAAGTGAAACAAAGTCATATCAGCTTTATTTTGTGACACATTCACCTGTATTACTTATAGGGGAAGGGTGATAAAATTTGTATTATTATTTCTACATCAACAATATGATATTAATTGTTTTTATGTAAAATACAATATTTGTTTATTTGTTTATTTAGTATATTTTACTATAATAGTTAGTCATAATAATTTTCAATAATAAGAAGAACAACAACATCAAACACAGTTATGTAAATATATATATATATATATATATATATATATATATATATATTGTTATTACCTGCCATGTTCATGTCAGGGTTGCTGCAGGTAGCTGAAGACGAGGACACGGGAGCTTCAATATAATAGTTTTAATTAACAAAATGAAACTTCCAAAATCAAACAAGAACAAAACTCCAGGAATTCAGGGTTAACACACAACCATACATTGACGACGATCGACAAACACTCAGGTAAAACACAGGGCTTAAATACTGTGGGCGTGGCCAGGGCGGTGCAGGCTGTGGGCGTGGCCACGGCGGTGCAGGCTGTGGGCGTGGCCACGACGGTGCAGGCTGTGGGCGTGGCCAGGGCGGAGCAGTCCCTTCGGATGGCCACGGCGGTGAGGACCCTTCGGGTAGCCATGGTGGGGAAGACCCTTCAGGTGGCCACGGCGGTGAAGACCCTTCAGGTGGCCATGGCGGTGAAGACCCTTCGGGTGGCCACGGCGGTGAAGACCCTTCCGGCGGCCGTGGTGGTGAAGACCCTTCGGGTGGCCACGGCGGTGAAGACCCTTCAGGCGGCCGTGGTGGTGAAGACCCTTCGGGTGGCCATGGCGGTGAGGACCCTTCGGGTGGCCATGGCGGTGTTATTTTTTCAGGCCTCCATGGATCTTTGGCCGGCCACGGCGAAGGCGTATAGCGCCCC
Source organism: Chrosomus eos (assembly GCA_036326025.1). NCBI lineage: Eukaryota > Metazoa > Chordata > Actinopteri > Cypriniformes > Leuciscidae > Chrosomus > Chrosomus eos. Next base: position 54,495,231 of record CM070818.1, read on the forward strand.
CCCAAAATTTTCTTGGGGAGGACAGGCTCAGGATCGGGAACTGACTTGACATCAACGGGCGCTGGGTCAACGGGTTCTGGGTCAACGGGCTCTGGGTCTGGGTCAACGGGCTCTGGGTCTGGGTCAACGGGCTCTGGCTCTGGCGCTGGGTCAACGGGCTCTGGCTCTGGCGCTGGGTCAACGGGCTCTGGCTCTGGCTCAACGGGCTCTGGCTCTGGGTCAACGGGCTCTGGCTCTGGCGCTGGGTCAACGGGCTCTGGCTCTGGCGCTGGGTCAACGGGCTCTGGCTCTGGCGCTGGGTCAACGGGCTCTGGCTCTGGCGCTGGGTCAACGGGCTCTGGCTCTGGCGCAACATGGGACTCGGAACTGGACTGGGCCAGCACATCAAGGGACTCGGGACTGGACGGGACCAGCATTTCAGGGAGCTTGGGGCTGGGCTCAGGCTCTGGCGGGCAGGCGACGGGCTCCGGCTCTGGCGGGCAGACGACGGGCTCAGGATCTGGCTGGATGTGACTGACGTGAACCCCAGCCTCGGCAGCCATCCTCCTGGCTAATCGCACTGACATCAGTGGGGGATCAGTCATACAGGACATCAGCCGGGGAAGTCCATGGACCGATCTGGCGGCAGGGCTGATGCGGTGTTCAGGCTCTGGCGGGCAGGTGATGGGTTCTGGCGTTAGCGTGCAGGTGATGGGCTCAGGCGCTGGCGTGCAGGTGATGGGCTCAGGGGCTGGCGGGCTTGGCACTGGCTGGAGTGGGAGATCTTCCAAGTGGTAGCTGGATCCACAGGCCCACAGCGTGTGATCCAAAAACTCCAGGAAGGATAGGTTGAGGTCCTTCACCAAAATTATCTGGGCGAGAGGGTCTTTTAATCCACCCCAGAAACTTTGCTTCAACTCCTCCTCATCCCATCTCACATCATCATACAGCTCAAGGTATAGACCAGCGTATTCCTCGAGTGAGCGCTCCTCTTGGAAAAGGATTGGGTTTTTGAAGGGGCTCACCTCTTTCTTCCTCCTTCTACTCATTTTCGTTTAGTTGTCGATCGTTCTGTCAGGGTTGCTGCAGGTAGCTCAAGACGAGGACACGGGAGCTTCAATATAATAGTTTTAATTAACAAAATGAAACTTCCAAAATCAAACAAGAACAAAACTCCAGGAATTCAGGGTTAACACACAACCGTACATTGACGACGATCGACAAACACTCAGGGAAAACACAGGGCTTAAATACACTGAACCAAACAAGATAATAAACTGAAAACAGGTGCAGAAACTGAACACAAACGAGAAGCGGGAAAACTAACAGGACTAAACCAAAATCACAAGACAGGGGAAAACAAGATCTCAAAACAATAACAGAACACATCAAAACGTGACAGTTCACAAGTCATATAATAATAATGATGAAAACAATTATGCAAATAATTAAAAGTATTTAATTATTATTATTATTACCTGCCATGTTCGCAAGTAATATAAAAATAAAAATAATAATGAAAATTATAATAATAATTAACTCAATTACACTATTATACACACATTAAAATATTATTATTATTATTATTATTTCCTGCCACGTAGGCAAGTATTAAGTAATAATAATAATAACACAGTTATGCATATATGTACAACATATTTATATATTATTATTATTTCCTGCCATATTTGCAAGTATTTACTACTACTACTATTATTATTATTATTATTAATAATAATAATAAAACCCAAATATGTAAAATGTATTAATATTATGATAATTTTTTTAGCATGTTTATATTAGATGTTTTAAGAGTTTTTTTATATTTATAAAGCATTTACTGTTCACATGTTTCTACTCTAATTTTAGAAGATCTCAGATGTTAGAACAACAACACACAACAGAAACTTTTAAAACAAGTATTCTGATCCTTTGCATGGTATGAATTCAGTTTGGCTGAGCTGGTGTGATTTATCTCAAGTGAAACACAAAACCACAGGCCACCCATGTTTTACATGACTATCTCATGCTTTTGTTGTGTCTGCACGACACGTCTGTATTTCCAACCCTTGACCTAATGCACACAGATACCAAAATGTTGACAGACGATGCCTGTCCAGAGATTTGAGTAAGGAAGAAAGAGCCGGAAGCTTTTCTTGTTTGTGTCTTACTCTGTCTTTATAGCAGCATATGGCCACAAAGCTGTAAAACCTTGGAGCCGGAAAGAGACAGGTGGCTTCCACTCTGCTGTTCCTTAGCAGACCTCTTTCAGGGTTGCCATGTTGTTTTTGTGAAATACATTAAAGAGTTAATGCAAGAATACCACTACACTGTTATGCTCTCACACACATTCCATTAATTATAACAAAATAATGAAACACAATTAAAAGTTCTGTACATACATTCTATAATAATGAACTTAAGCTTAAAGTACCTCTGATCAATAATTACTGTAAAACATTGCAAACTAAAGCAAGCATTATGTGTGAATGTGTGTTCAATGATACAGAAATAAAACAAGTAGTAACACCACTTTTGTGATGTCTGTTTAATTCAACACTCAGTTTTGATGTGCACTGTGGGTGGGTTGATGATGAAAGCTCTTGAATATCTCTTGCTGAGGTTTACTACAGCGGTTACACCTCGACTTTTATACTGTATGCGTTAATGATGCGTCGAAACTCTTTAGATTTTAGTGGGATGAGATGTGTTCTGTCGAGCCAAATCAAAACAACATCTACTGCATTTTTGTGCATGTAGCCCAATTTTTGTGCGTGTTGAACAGCACATTTATTCACCATCAAGTCATCCTAGGTGTTCTTTTTTCAGAGTCAGATGAATACAATCGGAGTTATGTTAAAAATTATAAAACGGTTAGTTCCAATCCTTGATTCTGATTGGTCAATAGCTGTGTTTTATTCACGATAAAACACGGCTAAGGCCGCTTTACCCAACGGTTCTATGCATCACTACACAACACCCCTAGCAACGTAAACACTTGTTTGATCTCATTGATATTGTTCATTTCAGCTAGAGTAGAGTATTGTGAGAGATCGAGTAAGCCAGTGTACCTGCATTTACACTAGATATTGCATTTTCCTTCAGGTCAGTCCTACAGTTCATAATACAAAAATACGTTTGAATGTCCGCTGCGATATCTTGTCCTTTTAACAGTTATGGGGTTTTCTGTTCCTATAGTCATCTAATCTGTCAGTTGCGTCTTTCTTCTCCGTGATCACAAGTTTGAATCCTTTCAATGTAAGGCCCCGTCCACACGGACACGGGTATTTTTAAAACCGGGACTTTTTTAACGCGGTTCGGCCGTTCGTCCACACGAAAACGCACTGAAACCGAACATTTTTGAAAACCCCTGCTGAGGGTGAGTATTTTCAGAAACGCCGGTTACGTGTTGTCGTGTAGACAGTGAAACCGGGGTTTTTGCCTTGCGACGTCAGAGCGTGCGCCGTTATCCGCTGTGTTTGACGTCAGATTTGCGCCTACCGGAACCGGTAATAACTTTTTGTTAGGCTTCTGATTGGCCAACGTGGCTTTACGGTTAGGGTTATTTCGCCGCCTGCTGGCGTGGCATGCTCTTGACCGCGCTTGATAGCGTGTTTTTGCGTTTTCATGTGGACGGGATTTTTTTTAAAAACGCTGGAGGAAAAACTCATACCCGTGTCCGTGTGGACATGGCCTAAAAGTCTTCTCTACTGACTGACTCACTCATAAAGACAGTCTTTGCCGCCATCTATTGGCGAAATAATGTATGTAACTTCTGTTGCTGTTTACGGTCAGGGACTATTTCTTCCAGCGGAGGGAAGGCTTTTAGTGATTTTACTTCATGAAAGTTGCATAGATACATATTTTTCAGCTTTAATATTTTGTGTGTGTGTGTGGTAAACGTTTTATAAAAGCAATAAGGTACTCGAGGCTAGTGCTGTATCGTGAATAAGTCACGGCTGAAGGGGTTGCAGGCACGACGTGAAACGCCCTTCAGCCGTGACTTATTCACGAAACAGCACAGCCTCTCATACCTTATTGCTTACAAATCCTGGCTCTTCCAAGCTTTATAATGACAGTCAATGACCGTTTCTGTTTTGAAGTCCATAAAAGTGCATCTATCCATGAGAAAAGTGCTCCACACAGCTCTGGGGGGTTAATAAAGGCCTTCTGAAGTAAAGCAATGCATTTGTGTAAGAAAAATATCCATATTTAAAACTTTATCGACTAAAATAACTAGCTTCCGGCAGATGGTCGTATGCATCGATTCATAGCAGAACCATTTCAGGTTCCGGAAAGAACCTTTAAGTGAACATGCATTATTGTTTTAGTGTGAAGAACATTTGAAGAATCTAAAAAACCCTTTTCTACCATAAATAACCTTTTGTGCAATGGAAAGATGTCTTGGATGTTAAAGGGTCTACATATGTCAATAAAGAGCCTTTATTTTTAAGAGTGTGAGTGCAGAGTGAAGTTGTAGATTGTTGATTTATGAAAGGCAATTTCTAGAGAACATCTGGATAATCACTGGAAATAAATATGTGAAGAGGAAGCCCCTTAGTTAACACTTCCCTCTCTCTTACACATGTGAAAGCCCACCACCTCTCTTCACATCCCAGAGGTAATGCGCCATACTCTCATAGTTGTCATTATACCAGACTGTCTTTCCCAGCTTCCGCTGGGCCACATGGGTGATAATTAATGCATTTATGTCTCCTTATTCTTCACTGACACATATTTCCTCATTTTACCCATATTTCCACATTCATTATAGTGTCATTAAGACATTAATTCCCCCTGCTGTGATAACCTTTTTGCTCGTGCTACAGCAGGGGCCCATTGCAATGCTTCAGCGGGCTCCTACTTTACATAGTGCACGGGTTGTACCATTTAAATGACTGGGCTGTTGATGGGCTGTTATATAACCGGCATGTTAAAAATAAACGCGGTCAACGCGTCTTTTCGCCCCATTTGGTCCCTGGGAAATTGGGTGCACCGCAGCAGTTAGCCATAACGTGTGAATGTCAACTTTGGATAATACTCTTATGATGACACGACATATGTGGTACAAGTATATAAAAAGAGACACACACACACACACACACACACACACACACACACACACACACACACACACACACACACACACACCACACACACACACACACACACACACACACACACACACACACACACACACACACACACAGCCTTAGATATGGAGCTGAGCATGCATACACTTCCTGATCTTAGATTTGGGGCAGCATGTGGCCTATATGTGTGCCAACGGTATTCCTTTATGAAGGACAGGAGGTTGTGTGTTAAAAGTAGCATTTAAGGAGTCATTTATCAGCACTTATGCTTTTAGCAGTGCTAGGTCTACTGTTGGTGAAACAGGGTGAATTTGTTCATCCTCCTACTGTGATAAATGGCTTTTTAGAATTCTTAAAGTGTACTTAATGACACCAAGGTGTCGAGTCTACATACCCCATGCTGCTCTCAACACCATCTTAACATTCTGGACATGAGGATTCCTGGAAAGAATCCCTCCTGCATGTGACATCCATCTTCTGTCAAAACGGTGTCGTAGAATAAACTTCTCTGTGGAAATCATGTCTATATCAATGCTTTGGTAATGCATTATAAAAGGATACATTTAAAAGTCACCTTCTAAGCTCTAATCACCATGATCTACAACATAAAGTTAAATACGTATGGGCTAATACCAGCCTTTGGTCTTCATTGGCTGCCTGCGAACAATGTATACATTAACCCAACCTCAAAAAGGCATTAACTTCAAAAGGAAGGAGAACTTGTGCTGATATTAATATGTGATAGAATTATTGATTCGCCATTATACTGTTCATATCACTAAAATTCTGAGCTAAAATTCAGATATGGTAATAGGTGTTTAGTTTCCAACACGTGCTGTAAATGATAGACCAATCACAACAGTGTGATTTTTTTCCCAAACCACTTCAGCGGAAAGTTTTCATTGGTCATGTCAATCACTGTACAGATTGCCTACACCCAACCCTGATCCCTAAACCTACCCGTCACTGTAACCTAAACCAATGAAATCGGCTGCAGGGCGGGATTTCCGCTGAAGTGGTTTGGGGAAAAAAATCACGCATCACAACAGACTGAGCCATCTGACCAATCAGAGCAGAGTAGATCAATCACAACAGACTGGGCCATCTGACCAATCAAAGCAGAGTAGATCAATCACAACAGACTGGGCCTTCTGACCAATCATTGATAAGTATATCTGTCACAACAAACTGGGTATTCTGACCTATCAGAGAAGAGTAGATCAGTCACAACAGACTGTTGTCTGACCATTCAGAGCAAAGCTAGGGGGTTAGTGTGACTGAATCTTCAAACAAACTGTTTTCAGACTCTTTGAGAGATGATCACTGTATTGCTGTATCAAGTGCTGAGGTAAAATTCAGATATGGTAATAAGTGTTTCGTATCTGACATGTGCTGTAAGCGGTATACCAATCACAACAGACTGGGCCACTTGACCAATCAGAGCAAAATAGATCAATGACAACAAACTGGGCCGTCTGACTAATCAAAGCAGAGTAGATCAATCACAAGAGACTGGAACGTCTGACCAATCAGTGCAGAGTAGATCAATTGCAACAAACTGAGTATTCTGACCAATCAGAGCAAAGTAGATCAGTCACAACCATAGACTGTAAAAAAGAATGGACGTATTGTGCGTGACGTCACCCGTAGGTTTCTGAAGAGCGTTTTTGAAGCCTAAAGTGGGCGGGGCCAACCGTCGCCATCTTGGCACCGCGTCATCTCTCGTCACTCACGGATAACAGAAAATGGGCAAAGAGGCGGGCTGTGGGAGGAGCTGAGGTGCTACTGGCCTTGCGCTGAAGTGGCAGCTGATTAAAGAAGTAAAGCCTACAGTTCAAGTTCATGTTTTTGTCCTTCGAAATACTAATAATTAAAAGACGTAACTAAAAGTGAGACTATGTGTATCGTGATGCATTATTATTCTGCTAGTTAAAAAATTATTATCCTGCAGTAACTTACAATATTCCTCTGTGTGCGTGTGACAGTGTCAGAATCATACATGTCAGTCAGCGCGGTATCGCACGTCAAGTTCGTAAAGAGCTTTATTCAGTCCATTTTAAAATCTGATTTTGGCCACCTCTCAATTTCTCAAATGGGTTAAACCAAAGATATTACCTCTGAAGTTCAAGTAAATGCATTAGAAATCCGCGCTCATTCAAGTCTGTGCATCTATTGCATGGACGGAGAGAAAGCACTGACACCTGCAGGATATCATCTGACGGTACTTTTTATTTAAGACTAAAAAGTTAAATAAACATATCTGTTCCGTGAGAGCATCGGTACGGCATAACAAGTGTAGTCTCTCTATATAGCTAGACGTTTTTAAATCTAACCAAAAAGCATCGAAATTGTCAGACATCCATTAGTGCATGCGAGGAAAACAACTGGAAATACAGTGCTGGTTGTTCTCTCCATACTCGACAACGACGGAATCCAACAACGGCGTGGGTGAAGGTATAATGCGTGTCTTAAATTGTGTGAAATAATTCCGAAAAAAGCACAAACAGGGCAGAGATGGCAAGTACAGCAGCTGCTGCGCTAACAGACAGCAGACAAACGGCAATTACAGCAGCCTCAATCCACCTGTCACTCAAGTAGCCACGCCCTTAATTATGCAGAACGTTAAGGCTTAATATAATTTAAACGGATGAGTTGTAAAATAATTCACCCCCCTCACAGTTGTCATGAAGGGCAAACTTAGCTATATAGACCAAAACCACTTTTTGCTCCAGGCTGTAAACATATTTTTTTCTGCTGTAAAGTTGGGCATTGTAACATGGGGGATATACAGATTTGACTCACTTTTGCAGCCAGCCTCAAGCGGCCAGTCGATGAATTGCAGTTTAATTCACTTCCGTGTTGGTTTCAAGAGAGAGACGGGGAGGTTGCCGCTTGGTCACAACAGATGGCCGTCTGACCAATCAGACCAGAGTAGGCTCGTGGAAAAGAGGGGTTTAGAGTGACTGAATCTTCAAACAAACTGTTTTCAGACTCTTTAAGAAATTAGGTGAAATACATTGGAAATTATAAGAAAATTAAAGTGTAATTTGATAAATTAGGAACCATTAAAATAGCATAGTAGGGGCACTTTAAAGCCTATTACCAGGCTAATATTTGTGATATGAACATCAAATATTTAACACAACTTGGTTAGATATTGCTTTTAGTTTCAAGCAATTTTAGAGTCCAAATTATTTTGTAAATAATGTTTAGTTCACTACATTTGCTTTACAGTCAGTTGCTTTTGGCAAACTGTTTAGCAGTTGTTATACAGCAATATTTAGCAGAAATTCACCAGTAAGAATAAAGTATTCCAGATAGCCAAAAAAGCATGATCTTATTTGATCATCTTGGTTAATTCGTGGTTCAAGCTATGCTCACAACTTTCATCTTTTCCTTTATCATGCTTCAGTTGGGAGAGTTTAGCCCTTAGCAGCCGGTTTCTCTTCTTTTTGCACATCCTGAGGTGAGATGTTCTAGTCTGTTCCCTGTGATCTGACAGCTGTGCTTTTAACTTTTTACCACAGTGAGAAACTCACCCCACCTTCCAGCTCCCCATGTCTTTAACATAGTTTCTCGCCGAAAACAAACTGCACAATATGTTACTTTGCTTTCAAATGCCATTGTCAAGAGCACCGTGCGCACACGATTTTGATTTACTTTTAAAAGAATGAAAAGGAGAAGTGGGCAAATCCAATTTAATTCGCGTTCTGTCAAGTTTATGTATCAACTTCCTTCGAAATGGCAGCTCCTACAAGAGACGATAGATTTCTGTGCAGAGTCAGAAATTTGCATCTCCAGTATGCACTCTATAGAAACTCTATCCCTGTCTGTACTTTAGATGGATGAAAGGTACAGCCTCTCCTCTCCTTCGTTCCCTGGTACTGGCTCTTCTTACAATGGAGTCTGTCAGTCCAGCTTAGTACACTCATTCTCCTTTATTCTCCCTCTCTCCTTGACTCAATTTTCAATCTCCTTGTTACTCGGCCTAAAAATATAGTGTCTGCTCCCTGTAAAAGCACAAGCGGCTCCGCTGGTAGCCATCACACAATAAATGTATTGCTTACTCTCAAGACAGTAGCACAAAACAAAAGTTTTGCTGTTAAACTGCACTAAATCTCTATAGGACAACTGACATTATTATGATCTGTTTTGGAGTATAGATATGCATTGCACTTTCAGAAATGAAAAACTACTGCCTTGACTCGCATAAACACGGGAAATGATTCTCTCAGGCCTCCTTTACACCTGGAATATAGTTTCTAGGTGTTCTTTAGCTGAATTTCATTTAAAGCTTAATTTCAATACATCTCCAGTGTGATCATATATAGATCTGATAACACTTACCTGTGCAAAATGGAAAAGGCCACTTACAGTATTGCATTCAGATCTTGCATCTTCGTCAGATGTGGTTATATTTTTCCAGAACCACCTCCTTCTGTGCACTTGGTTTTTAATGTGATCAAGTGCTATCCCAAAATAAATAAAGCAAATAAATTACATTGTGTCAGAACTGCTTCATTGTAAATGCATAGAATGAAAATGAAATTCAAAATTCAAATAAAACAAATTGTTAATTTTAGGCAACTGACTTCATACATCAATCACCTTGGAACCATCAAGTAATTTAACCAGAAATGTACTGTATAAACATATCTTATATTGTAAAAGATAATCTGTCATGTTTACTGAAAAAACATAATAAAAAAAAAATGACATTTTAAAACAGTAATCCAACAGCCTGTTTCTGCTGAATTAGCAAGGTCATTCTGCTACTAAAATGGCTTTTGTACTTTTACCATATACTGACATCCACCATAATAACAGTGTCATGCACACAAATACAAAATACCATCATGGTAAGATGACAATAAAAGAATGCAATAAACATTATTTAACATAAATGTACATAAAAAGGAAAAACCTAATTCATAAAATAAAAAACATCAATTGTGAAAAGTCCCATGTGGAATTCTGGAAATGTCAGTTTACTCCTTTTTAGTGTAAATTGTGAAAATACTGTAAAATGGTACATTTAACAGTAATTTACTGTTAAATTACACACAATGTAAGGTTAGATCTAGTTCTAACAGTTTTTTCTCTGTATATGTAGTAGGGAAACTAACTGTTAACAGATAAACAGTTCGGTTACGTATGTAACCCTCGTTCCCTGAGTGAGGGAAAGGAGACGTTCCGTCGGATGACGACGAATGGGGTTTCGCATAGAAAGCCTATCAACTTCGAGTATACAAAACGAGCCAATGGCAAAGAAATGCCATGGGTCTGTGGAATTTGCATGACGTAACTCCGCCCCACCTCGTGGGTATATAAGGAGGAAGTCCTGCATCTAGCAGATATGTTTCTTCGCTGAGGAGCCAAGACTGAGCTCAGGCGATCCCCGCGGTATACAGCGGAAGTGGCAAGAAGACGGAACGTCTCCGTTCCCTCACTCAGGGAACGAGGGTTACATACGTAACCGAGACGTTCCCTTTCGTTCGTCACTCCGAGTTCCGTCGGATGACGACGAATGGGGTTACCAGTCTAATCACGCCACCTTCACAGCTGTCTTCCAGTGCCCTGCGTAAATCTGAGATCCCTGTCATACTGGACAAGTGGGACTCCTATTTAACACAGGAATACCAAGGTACACTGGGGAGCATATCCCAAGATATAGAGGAGTATGCAGGATATACCCAGCCCAACGGGGGGGGGGGGGGGAATTTAGAATACACATATGACCCGAAGGATTCATACGGGGAATACACTGGGGTATCCAGCCGCAGGTGGAAAAGTTTTAAACCCCAGGGGGTGGCAAGGTGGCTTGCCAAGGGAAGACACATGCTCGGAGAGGCTTACAGTGGGAATACACATGTGGGGGTAGCTCCGTAGAGGGACCATGCACACGGGAGGCACCTAGCCGACGCACAGGTACAAAGACACTGGGTCGACGTCAGGAGTGCAGGAGGAACTCAGGGCTTTCGGAGAAGCTCACCTGAGGAAAATATCGCACGTATCCAGTCCGAGGAGTGAAATGGCGAGCAAGCGAAGACACCTGAGCGGGTCCTAATGCCGGCTGGTTGAAGCGAGCACACGAGAGGACACAGGCTCCACTCGGAGATTATAGAATCTAGCGAATGTGTTGGGTGTCGCCCAGCCTGCAGCTCTGCAGATGTCTGTTAGCGAGGCGCCATGCGCTAACGCCCAAGAGGACGCCACACTCCGGGTGGAGTGGGCGGTCACACCAAGGGGGCACGGTCGACCTTGCTGCTGGTATGCCAAAGCAATGGTGTCCACTATCCAGTGAGACAACCTCTGCTTGGAGAGAGCTCTTCCCTTCAGCTTCCCACCATAACAGACAAAGAGCTGGTCTGAGGTCCTGAAACACTGCGTCCTGTCTACATAGGTGCGGAGAGCACGTACTGGACAGAGCAGTGCCAAGGCTGGGTCTGCCTCCTCCGGGGGCAGCGCTTGCAGGTTCACCACCTGGTCCCGAAAGGGAGTGGTGGGAACCTTGGGCACGTATCCAGGCCGGGGTCTCAGGAACACGTGAGAGTAAGCCGGCCCGAATTCCAGGCACGCTTCGTCAACGGAGAATGCGTGCAGGTCCCCAACCCTCTTAACAGAGGCCAATGCAACCAGGAGCACTGTCTTCATTGACAGGAGCTTGAGCTCCACTGTTTGCAAAGGCTCAAAGGGAGCATGCTGCAGGGCAGTTAAGACCACTGCGAGGTCCCAGGAGGGAACGAGAGGGCGGCGAGGAGGATGTAATCTCCTGGCTCCTCTCAGGAACCTGATGACCAGGTCATGCTTTCCCACAGACTTACCTTCTATGAAGTCATGGTGTGCGGCGATAGCGGCAACATAGACTTTCAGGGTGGAGGGAGACAGCCTTCGCTCCAACCCATCTTGAAGGAAGGAAAGCACGACGCTGATCGGGCATTTCCGGGGGTCTTCTCGGCGAGAAGAGCACCAGCTGACGAAGAGGTTCCACTTCAACGCATAGAGGTGTCTCGTGGACGACGCTCTAGCGGAAGTGATGGTAGCCACCACCGGAGGTGGTAGGGTACCCAAACCTACCTGGTCCCGTCCAGGAGCCAGACATGGAGGCTCCAAAGATCGGGACGAGGGTGCCACAGGGTGCCCCGTCCCTGAGAAAGAAGGTCCTTCCTCAGAGGAATGGGCCAAGGAGGTGCTGTCGCGAGGAGTATGAGTTCGGAGAACCAGGTCCTGGTGGGCCAGTAGGGCGCAACCAAAAGGACCTGCTCCTCGTCCTCCTTGACCTTGCGCAGGAGATGCGCAAGAAGGCTCACTGGGGGAAACGCATACTTGCGGCCCCGCGGCCAGCTGTGCGCCAGTGCATCCGTGCCGAGCGTGCCCTCGGTCAGGGAATAATACAGGGCGCAATGGGTCGAGTCGTGGGAGGCAAACAGATCTATCTGTGCGTCGCCGAACTGGTCCCAAATCAGCTGAACCGTCTGGGGATGGAGTCGCCATTCGCCAGGGAGGGGCTGAAGCCGTGACAGCTCGTCGGCTGCACAGTTCAGGGCTCCGGGAATGTAAATAGCACGAAGGGACCTCAGATGCTTCTGACTCCATATGAGGAGGTGGCGAGCGAGTTGCGACATACGGCGCGAGCGTAGACCACCTTGATGGTTGATGTACGCTACTGTGGCGGTATTGTCTGATCGGACCAGAACGTGTTGACCCCTGAGCAGCGCTCGAAAGCGGTGCAGGGCAAGGCGTACGGCCAGCAACTCGAGGCAATTGACATGCCAAAGGCGCTGGGGTCCTGTCCAGGAGCCCGCGGCAGCATGACCATTGCACATGGCACCCCAGCCCGTGGCGGAGGCATCTGTCGATACGACAACATGCCTCGTAGCCTGTTCTAGGGGGACACCGGCCCTGAGAAAACTGAGGCTCGACCACGGGGTGAAGGTCTGACGGCAGCTCGAAGTAACTGGTACTCGGAGCGTGCCTTGTTGCCATGCCCACCTCGGTACTCGGTCGCGAAGCCAAAGCTGAAGCGGTCTCATATGAAGCAATCCGAGCGGCGTTGCCGCGGCTGCAGATGCCATATGCCCCAGGAGCCTCTGAAAAAGTTTCAGTGGAACCGCACTCTTGTCCTGGAACTGTCTCAGACAAGTCAGCAGTGACTGCGCGCGCTCGCTCGTAAGCTGCGCGGACATGGCGACCGAGTCGATGTCCATACCGAGAAAAGAGATCCTCTGCACTGGGCAAAGTTTGCTCTTTTCCCAGTTGACCCGAAGGCCCAAGCGAGCTAGGTGCCGGAGCACAAGGTCCCTGTGTTCGCAAACCTGGTCTCGAGAGTGAGCTAGGATCAGCCAGTCGTCGAGATAGTTCAGGATGCGAACCCCTTGAACCCGAAGGGGAACAGGGGCTGCCTCGACGACCTTCGTGAAGACGCGGAGGAGACAGGGCTAGCCCGAAAGGGAGAACCGCGTACTGGTATGCCTGCCCCTCGAAAGCAAACCGGAGGAACGGTCTGTGTCGAGGAAGAATGGAGACATGAAAGTAGGCGTCCTTCAGGTCGATCGCTGCAAACCAATCCTGGGGCCGCACGCATTCGAAAATGCGTTTGGCAGTGAGCATCTTGAACGGCATCCTGTGTAAGGAGCGATTCAGCACGCGCAGGTCCAGGATTGGCCGTAACCCACCGGTTTTCTTGGGGACAATGAAGTAAGGGCTGTAGAAGCCGGACCTCATCTCGGCTGGAGGGACAGTCTCGATTGCACCCTTCGCCAGCAGGGTGGCAATCTCGGCTCTCATGATAGGGGCATTGCCACCGACCAAAGTGGAGCGAACTCCCCTGAAGCGGGGAGGAGACCGCGCGAACTGAATCGCATAGCCGAACCTGATGGTGCGTGCGACCCAGCGGGACAGACGGGGCAGCTCTAGCCAGGCTCCCAGGTACTGAACCAGCGGGGTCATGCGGGCAACAGGCGTCCCCCCGGAGGGGCAGCGAAGCGGAGTAACTGGCCCAGACGTGGGTGGCATAGCGGCCCGATGTGGGGGCACAGTTAGGCTCCGCACCCGAGCAGAGGAGGCCAGGGAAGGACCAGCGTTCCACGGGGGCGTGCTCTGTCGGGGGTCTGGCGACAGAGGGGGACAGGGCTGAGGCGGCCCGTGGGCGACCCGCCGTGTCAACCACCTCTGGGACAGAGGGGGACGAGGAGAGCGTGGCTTGTGGGCGGCACTCTGTGTCGTCCGAGAACTCTGTGAGCTCAGAGAAGAGAGGTTTGTTTCTATCTTTAACCAGTGTGAGGTGCCGCTCACCCGTGGGTGAGCAGCGGTTTTCGCTGGAGAAAAAGAACAAAAGATTCTCCCCGGCCCTCCACCGGGGGAAGGAGTGGTCCTGCTACCATCTCCTGAGAAACAAACATCATCTCTGAGCAGCCCGTCTCAGGAGCGCCGCTTAGCCTGGCGTTTAGCGGGGGGCGGGGCTGGAGAGGGCTGTGGCGCCTTCCTACGACCTCCTCCGCGCCGTGGCCTGGGTGGAGGCTGCTGCGTAGGCCGGGCGGAAGGGGCGGGAGCCGTAGGAGGGCGCCCTCGGCGGCGAGCAGGCTGAGGATTCTGCCCGACCTGGCGGGTGGAGGCAGCAGCGGGCCGGCGGGGCAGAATATGCTTAATGGCCTCAGTTTGCTTCTGCGCGGTGGAGAACTGGTGGGCAAAGTCCTCCACCGCACCGCCGAAGAGGCCGGCCTGGGACAGGGGCGCATCAAGCAGACGAGTCCGCTCGGAATCCCGCATGTCAGCCAGGTTCAGCCACAGATGTCTCTCCTGGACCACAGCTGTGGACATCACCAAACCCAGGGAGCGCGCGGTAACCTTCGTCGCCCGGAGGGCAAGGTCGGTCGCGGCGCGCAGCTCATTAAATAGACCTGGGTCTGTCCTGCCCTCGTGCATGTCTCTCAACATTTGGGCCTGATAGACCTGGAGAGTGGCCATAGCATGCAGAGAGGCGGCTGCCTGTCCCGCGGCTCTGTAGGTTTTAGCCACCATTTTAGAGGTGAAACCACAGGCTTTGGAGGGGTGCTTAAGCTCGCCACGAGAGGAAGCACTCTGAGGACACAGTTGCATCGCAACAGAGCGTTCGACTGAGGGAAGCGCAGTGTACCCACGGGCAGCTGCGCCATCGAGGGGAGGAAAGGCGGATGAGACCAGCGAGCGGTCCCGAGAAGACAACGGGGTCTTCCAGGACTTCGAGATCTCATCATGCACGTCCGGGAAGAAAGGTATTGGGGTTTGCCGTGGACGCGGGTCGGCGGCTTGGCCCAAAAACCAATCATCGAGGCGCGAGCGCTCAGGGCAGGGTGGTGGCCGCCACTCAAGCCCGATGCTCGCAGCCGCCCGGGAAAGCATGGCTGTCATCTCCGGATCCGATTCAGGCACAACCGTATGCACACCAGAGGGTGGCAGCTGTGCTGAATCTTCACTTCCAGGAGATTCAAACCCACCTTGTGATGCTGCTACAGACATCAGATCATCCTCTGTAGCTTCAGCCGAAGTACACGGGCCACCCGAGAGTAGACCCGCGGAAACCGACTGTTCACTAGCGGGCACCGTCATGCAGGGGGGTTTGACGCGTGGACAGATAGTCGGCGCTTTTTGCCAAACCGTAACCCTCAGATCACCCTGGCCACCAGCCGAAGTAGCACCCCGCGAGGGGGCACTAGAACGGGGTGTGGCAGAGGGGACTCTCGCTCTTACGAGCTCATTGAGTCTCGACCGTAATGACGCGATGGTCATGTTCTCACAGAGAGAACACGAGTCATCCACGAGCGCCGCTCTAGCATGCTCAATGCCCAAACACACTAGGCAACGCTCGTGCCCATCAGAGTCCGAAACCGATCTGCCGCAACCAGAAGTACACGGGCGAGGCATCTTTAAAAAGACGTGCAGCGTGCAAGCTCTTTTGTGAGAGAGAAACACTCAAGTGTTGAAGCGACCGGGGAGACACACACTCTCTGGCAAACCACTGCACAGATAAGCAGGAAGCGCGCGCCCCGCCGGAGATCGCCGTCACACCAACACCGAGGAACTCGTTTGTAAAGCTGACAATACAGAGATGGCTTGTGGAGTGAAGAAATAAACTTGGCTCCGAAGCGAAAACATATCTGCTAGATGCAGGACTTCCTCCTTATATACCCACGAGGTGGGGCGGAGTTACGTCATGCAAATTCCGCAGACCCATGGCATTTCTTTGCCATTGGCTCGTTTTGTATACTCGAAGTTGATATGCTTTCTATGCGAAACCCCATTCGTCGTCATCCGACGGAACTCGGAGTGACGAACGAAAGGGAACCTCACACCCTGTCCATAAATTGTGCAAAAATGTTTACCTCAAGGCACCTTTGTAACTTATCTACCACTAAAAGGTGCATTTTAGGACATTACAGTAGTAACATGCATTCTAAGGTACTACTATAAACATTTACGGGTAAATAAGGTACAAAGATGTCTCTTTAAGGGTACTGTTCCAATGACAAAATGTTGTAACCCTTTTCTGAGAGTGCACTAACTCTACAAAGCAGATCCTTTGCACTCCAACATATGGTTCATATGGTCCAAATTTGGCTGCTCTAAAAACCATTAGTTTTTGGGTGGAATCCCACATATTGCATATTAAAGGATCCCAGTATGTTTCTTTGCTTCGATTATTTACAAATAGTCCCGTATGTCAATTCTGTGAGGATCATTAGTGTGCTAGACTCCTCATCCATATTTCTGCGCCTAATTATAATTCTTTGTAATATCACGAGCATCTGTCATTCATTTTTACCCTCCTGGGTCCACAGATGAATACTGTACATCTTTAAGTCTGTTGACTTTATTTCCAGTTATGGTTTTTTGAACATAATTATAAGGAACTCCGAACACTGTCATTAATTATTCAAGCCTGATACGTGTCCATAATTGATAAGAACCACACGAGTCCTTCCTTGGCAAACACTGCAGGAGTTCCCACTATTCGAGTTGAGTTTAAAACACTTTTGCCTACGAAACAGCTGCCATTTTTGGCTTTTGCACCACTCAAGTTGGACAACACATGCCAAGCCCCATGAATAGATGCCGCTACATACCCGCATACACGCATAGCCACACATGACAAGCTGCTGTAATTCGGTATGAATTGCAGAGCTCTGGTCTTCTGTGTTTGGAGAATGTGACAGAGACTCTGAGACTGACATTATCACGTAGCCAATAAAAGCCCACCTGTTTTCCACCCAATGCTAATCTAATCCAGTCTTCAGCCGCCTGCTTTGGAATTACTCATATGTCATATTCCATCAAGGCCCCAACAGTCTCTGGGCAAAAGAAGAGACTGTTGTTAACACAGTGGCCTGATACGCACAGTGACAGTTTCACACTCCACTATAGTTACACTGACACCATACATCAGAGTCTCTTTAATTGCCCTTTTCTCTTGCATGCATAGAAGTACATGCAAAATACATGATAGCGTTATGGATTTATAGTGTATGAAATCCAAAATGACATATTTGGCTCTGTATGCAAAAAGGGATGGTTCATTGTGTTCACAGCTCGCTTTTAACTGGGTTTAACAGTATGACACAACACAGCTTTATGGTATGAATGGTAGGTTGTGCCACACTTAAATGGCTTTTTATTTAATTAATAATGTATTATCTGCAAGTACAGTTTTTAATAATATACGTTTAAAGTTTGAAGCACATTTAATACAGTTAAGCACACTTCTTTTACATAAACCTAAACCTGCACATTTGCAATATGGACTTTCTGCATGAGAAGAAGCATGCTATTACATTTCTAAGTGACTGGACTTGCAATTTTCACTTGCTGCATGATAAAACAGGTTGGAATTGCCATAACTTGAACCATGTCTGTGAGGGCAATATTGCAAAAACTCAGAAATGTATCAGTTTATGGCAATTTCAGTTGTTGGAATAGTAAACCTATCAGATTTTAAAGTGCCTCTTTTCTATGTACAACCTGTGAGTATGATTTATATACATAAAAATAGAAACCTATAGGATATTCCATGACATAACGTTAGAAAGAATGGCGAACATAGATAAAGTGCGTTGATTAACACTGGACGATGAAAGACAAACTAACCCATTATAATCAGTGATGTTGTCTACTAGATGTGGCGTGGTATGACAAATACCCATGAGAGATATGAAAGTGAGGCTGTGAGGGATAGATTTACTGTTTTTTACCGTGTTTTCAATGGCATTCGCTGTAAAAAGCTGTACAAAGCTCCAAGATCAATTATAGTTTTCCACAGCTCATGTTGTCTGGAAAGATATGTTTGCAGTGTTTCATCAGCAGAACAATCCAAAAACATTAAATAACAGTACAACCCACCGAAGAGATGTACGTCTATTAAAAATCAAAGATGGTGCTGCTGTGAATAAGGTCTATATCTCCAGACAACAAAAAATATTTTTAATGTGTTTACATGTAAAGTAGCACATGTAAAGTAGCCTACTTGATTATCATTTTATTTATTTATAGCCTACATTGATGTAAATACAAATATATTTAAATACTTGACATACACATTTCAATAGAATTTGCATTAAAGTGGATTTTTGTTTGCCACGAATCCTTGTCACTATGTTACGTCTAGGACAAAGCTCATGGAGACAAGGAATGCACAGAAATAGCATTTAATAACCAAACTCTCAGGGGAAACACCAAACACTCAAGCTTACATTGACGATAATGGACAAAAACTGAAGGAAAACACAAGGTATAAAATGCACAGGGACTAACAAGATAACTAATGAGGTGATTGACAAGGCACAGGTGATAGACATGACTAATTAGAACAATCATGGAACACTAGGTCACAGGACTGAACCAAAAACACAATGAAGGGGGGAAACACAGATCATACATGTAACAAAATTTCAGCTATTTGCATTTAATATAAATGTAAGCAATTGCAATTAACATGCAATTAAAAGTATTCTTTTTAAAAGTATGCTTACTTTACTTTACAAAAGGGTTAAGATGGAAAGTGTAGTTCATTTGGCCCCTGGATATCATAGAGACTTGAAAGCTTTCACAGTATGGCATCCATATCAACTACTATGGATGGTAGTTTGTGTGTTTGGGTGTTGTTTGGTGCAAGATCGATGAATTATTTATCACAAGAGTCTATTATTGGCTACCTGAGTGCAGTCATCTAAAGTTCACATGAAAAATTGTATATTTCATCAAACTGGTTTTTATAAGCTTTCTGGAAGTTTAAATGACTTGATCTTGATATCTTCTGCCCTTTTAAGCACTAATGCAATCAAGTGTTTTTAACCCATGCTGACCCCTCATGCGGCGTGCAGAATGCAGCTCATGCAATGTCAGGTGATTCGGCTCCCGCAGGCCAAAATAAGCCTATATAAATAACATGAACAAAATCTGAGGCAATCTCCCACTCACTGGGGTTCCCAGCGAAACGCTAACATTGTGCACAAGCCCTGATCAATATCAGGAATCAGGGTATTATGCACCTTTAAAGTGCTACTTGTGAGATCGATATGTTATTATTTTTCATCTGCTGGCTATATTTAATTCTCTCATTATTGTTTTCCCATTTCCATCAGCGCTCCTCTTTTTGGCCCCATAGTGCTGCGATTCTCTGTTCCCTTCATAACACCTGCCTTTCTTCACATTAGGAGCAGTTTCTTTGTGTATCATAATATGTGCTTTTCATTGACGGCATGTTTTGAGTCTCTCTTGACAACTTAAATGGTATTCAGCATTCCTCTTTTCATGGCAAAGTAATCATTGCTCATACCTAAGTTAAGAAATTTGAACAAAACTCTGACAAGGATTTATGGCAAAATATCATTAAATGATAATGATTTAAAATGTAAAACTTTAAATTTCACATTATAAAGTTGACTTAAAATAAGTGTACTTTAGGCCCTGTGAATACGTAAAAATGTTTTACCGGATGTGCCTTTCGTTTACACGGCGACGGCGTTTTCAACGGGACCTTTTTCCGCAAAAAAGTGAAACCACCCTCCAGAGTGGAAATCTTAAAAACGCTCCACCTTTGCGTTCCCGTCTAAAGGGTAAAAACACAAAACTGCTAACAGTGGCTCTCGACGCGTACGCGTTTACGTCACAGGCATGCGCCAGTACAGGAAAATAACAACCAACATGTCGGATTATTTCCATACGTCAGACCTTCAAGTTGCCCTAGCAGCTCTGATAAACATACAAGAGTCTTTTCAGCAGTTGTACAAAATATTCTCAGATATTGATGTTGTTGTGTGGCAGTGCTTCACATTGCCACCTATAGGCTATAGCCGCCTGGAGTGCATACTACATTGAATTTCACACACGCTCGTCAAAAAGCAGAATAAAAAGTGATAACGAAACGCCACTTTTGCGTTTTCTCTTCAGATTGTTTCCATCTAAACATAGCCTAAGTGTATTTAGAAATGTCTCGGTTACGTATGGTAACCCTCATTCCCTGAAGGAGGGAACGGATATACAGCTCAGAGCAAGACGTACTGCTAGCAACTTGAAGCAGTTGATGTGGCAATGCAGTTGGGGACCCGTCCTCACCCCTGACACTGCATGCCCGTTGTACGTAGCACCTAGTGTTGTAGTCAAGACCACCTAACCCGAGACCAAGACAAGACCAAGACCAGAGTGTATCGAGACCGAGACAAGACCAAGACTTTTAGGGGCCGAGACCGAGACAAGACCAAGACCGAGGGAGGGCGAGACCGAGACCAAGACCAACCAGCGCCCTACACTACAAAAAATTGTGAAACATGATCAAAAGAGCTTCTCAAATTGATCTGAAAGATCCACATTCCCATAAAAATACATAGCCTAGATATTAAACACTCAAAGTTTTAATAAACGTAACCATTCAATACTCCTGGGTGACTTCCATCATTTAGTACAGTATGCAAAACAATTATTCATTGTTCATCACTAAAGTCTTCACTTTTCTCCGCCTTTTATAAACAATACATAAAGTTATGTTGTTTTTAAACCTACAACAATCCTTTTTTAAACGTATTTTAGCACAATTCACAACCAGCGGTAATTCAGGAAAAAATATCCGAATGCTCCACATGAAACTATGGTCTTCCGATCTTTTACCATCGTGACGATTTATTTTTATTAATATGTGCCATGCAAGACAGCGCTTAGGAGACGGTGAACCCTTGTTTATACTTTCGCCTGGCTCAGAAGAGAAAGAGTGCGTGCGCGACCGGGGCGTGCTCTCGCTCTCGCTCTCTCTCTCTCTGTCACACGTGCAGCAGTACTCATCGATCGTTTTACATCTAATAAAAGCAAGGATGTTAACAAAAAAATTACACAATATACTGGCAATTTAGTGATATTTTCACTGTAATGGTCTTGAGTGGTCTTGAAAAAAAAACGCGAGTCCTCAATGTCCGAGACAAGACCGAGACCAAATGCCATCAAAAAGTCAAGACCGGTCTCGAGAACTACAACACTAGTGGCACCCCAGCCGGTGGCGTGGGAAACGGTAAACCCCAGCATGCCTGGACACCTGTTCCAAAGGCACTCCTTCCCACACACTCAAAAAAATGATGTGTTGGCTTTACTTAACTTTTTTTTGTAAACAGGCACCACCGGTTCCACATAACTATGTTTCGTTAAACAAACATAATATGTTCATGTAACTTCAACATCATGGAATTTGGTCATTTTAAGCGACCCAATTGTAGCAACAATGAGAATGAACCAAACCCACTTGAAGCTTTTAGGTGAACTGTTCATACATAATCACACAAAGAGTCTTCACATTCCTGAATCAAATCACCAGACCCAGAGAACAAGCAACCGGAGAGACTTTTATTGTTTAACTAAAGGAAGAACGTTGCCAATGTTCTATAATTTTGAAAGACAGATCTGTTCAGAAATAGAACTGCTCAGGGCCCTAGCAAAGAGGTCATCTGACCCTGCACTAACAGACCCCGTCTTTCTTAAGGAACAAGGTCCCATGAGAAGATGAACAGAACAGACTTCAGCAGGGACCTTGCCGTGACCTCAGATTGGAATGTCTTTCTTAAACCCCAGAAACTTTACACACCAACACACTTTACATATCAAACCACATTAATTCTGCACATTCTGCAGAGAACAACTCAAACAGAACAATGCTCAGTGGACTCATAATCAAACATTGTTCCACTACCTAATCCTATATTCTAGCTATGTAGGTGTCTATTATACTAGATAGCATACAAGTCATGCAAATGTTGTTACTTTAGATGGATGAATGAAAGTGTGTCTTGTTTGATATCAGTAAGATCATATATTCTTAATTCTTAAGATGGCTTGAGTGAAATCTGTGTAAAATGCTTTGTATGATTATAATAATCTATAATGTTTAAACTGTGATCTCTTGTTCTCTCTGCTTAGTGCCGGAAAACAAGCAGATCCCAGATGATTTATGATAAGTAGGAACTAGTCCACCTCCTAGAATGATGCCATTGTCTCATTGGTCAGAATTCTCCAAAAGAGGTTGGACTAACTTTAAGTTAAAGACCCGAACAAAGCAGAACGTTTCAGTTCAGTTCGGTTCAGAGAGCAGTTCAGTTTCGGTTCGGTTCAGTTCGGTTTTGAGTCGGTTCTGTGTTAAATTAAGTTTGTGCCTCTCTCTATGATCAAACAGCAAGAGAGTGTTCATGTTCGTACGCTTTTACATCGACCAGACCAAGTTAAATTAGACCAGCAGACAAACCCATCAAGATCGGAGTTTAAACAGCTTCATTCAAGCCATCTCATCTCTTACTTTCATTTCTTCCTTTATTTTATTTTCTCGTTAAAAGTCTCGTTCTAAGTTAAGTTTTGCTGTAAAGTTCGTTTACACGTCTCTCCTGCAACGCACTTCGAACTGTAAAGACTCTTGTTCATCCATCCGCCAACACATCACGTGACCGGCGGTTCAGAAACTCCAGCCAGGCACTCCAAAGACAACCAGCCACGCAGCCGGGAAACCCCTTTGACGAAGCACCTCAAATAGGGAATTCCCTGGCCTAAGCAACGCAAAGACAAGCAAGTACTCCAGACTGTAACTGACCTGGTGCTTTTTAATGTACATGTAATAACCTGTCTAAGAAACGAAGGTTTAAATTAATGCTTGGTGGTTCGTTCAGGTTTATGTCTTACAAGTGCCTCTCACTCTGAAAACTCACTCTTTCTCTCTCTTCCTTTGCGCCTTGTATGAATGTGTGTGTGTGATTGTTTAGACCTTAGTTTTATGTGTTTAGAATAGTTAATAAAGTCGTCCATATATTTGAAAAGATATCTGCCTTGTGTCGTGCTTACATATTTAATGTCTTGTACTGCCGATCTAAAGTTACCTTGCTAATACATAGTGTTTCACTATAGATTGGATAAATATCTGTTGCCAAGGTTAAAATTACGGCCCGTTCAAATGAACTCTAAACGAGTCATTTGCTCGGTTCCATAGTGATTCGGTCAATGATTCATTGCAAATCGATGAATCATTCCCTTTGAGCTAAATTGGCCTTCCGGCCCCCTTAAATACATTTTATGTATATTATTATTATGTAGGTTCGCTACATTATTTGGTGGAGAATGTGGGCAGTTCAACCTAAATTTGTAAGCATATTATCAAGATTTATCTTTTCATTTTGTTTCGGATGCGAGATTCGAACCTCTGAGAGTCTGTGTGTGACGCGCGCAGCGCGCGCGCCCGTTTGAATAAGTGCTGCTGCTTGAGTGAATGCTCCCAGAGAAAGCTGAAAAGTCTAGTCTGCCGCCCTATTCGTTTTCCTTGTTAACTGCAGTAAATTAAGATATAAACCTCACACTACGATAAGGTAAGAATTGAGCGTGTTCCTCATTTCCAGAAATACCTCGTTATAGCTGTTCGATTTCTGCGTGTCCCAGAGTCTTTCAGAAAAGCTATAATGTTGTGTGTGTGTGTGTTTATATCAGTTAGAGAGCTGAACGAAATCAAACTGCAGTAATTAAAATAACCCTATAAGGACTAATATTCTCCTCACAGAGCGATGAGCGTGTTCCTCATCTAAGTTAGTCATAAGCCTTATATTTATTTATCTGGTTCAGTGCGTGTTCCACTGCGATCCCCGTGATAAACAGCGAGGCTTAACTAATCTTATCTGTTTGTGTCCGTTCAAATAATTCTCGTGTAACATTGCGCATGTCCGAGTGTAATTTGAATAGTGGTTATTTAAATTCGTTATCAAGTAAAGCTTGCCATTGAAACTGAACCAACAGTTATTGTTTTATGTGCCTAGATAAACTTGCACAGAGACGATCCGCCGAGGTCGTCCTAATTCATCTAGTATAACGCAAAGCTGTCGCTTGCTTAAAGTTAATATCACTCTTGACAAACTGAGTGAAGCCCCACGTCGTAAAACCAGCTACGAGTGGTGTATCTTATTTGAACAGTGTGAAATGCGCCGACATTTCCCGTAATAGGATCGATTGTTACTGTACATGCATGTTCTGTGGACATTGTTGAAATGCTCCCATATTGCATGGAACTGTAACAAACTGTTTTCCAACTGTCTGCAATTCCCGGTTCGCCCACTAGCGTTCGTTTGGTCGCTATAGTTACGATCGGGACACGGAAGTCTTAGCAAACGTTTCCGGGTGAACTTTGACCCAACCCTCGGTGTAAACAAACGCTAGCTAAGCTAAGCTAACCTGAGCAGTTGTTCACATTGAGGCCTGTGCTAAAGCCTTTAGCATCAGTTACTGTTATCAATACTAACCCCAGCAGTTAACTACAGTGTCTGTTTGAACAAAGTTAAAATTGATTTAACCATTTAAACACCTCGACCTTTTACACCTGTTGTTTTTTTTTTCCTTCTTTCTTTTACCTTTTACAATTATTAATTAATTTACCTGCATTTTACTTGAAAAAGAAAATACTGGTTTACTATTATTAATTGTCAATTTTGAATTTGATTTTAAAGAAAAGGAAATATTAAAATAAAATTGAAATTCTATTTTTTTTTTAAGACAGATCATTTCTAATGATTTCTAGATTTATTTTTAATAATTCTGATTTCATAATTTTCATAATTTCTAAATTTCTCGTTGAGATCTAATCACTTTAGGTGAATAAGTCTTGAACTCTGAAAGTTAAAATTTGAAAGTTGTTATTACTATTACAAAAATAGTGTTAGACTCAGATTTGCTCATTATTGTCATTGCGTTTTATCCTTTCATCCTGTTGGTTATAAACTTAACCACTATATTTGTTCTGATTAATTAATTTTCGGGAAGCTTCAATAGGGGACATTACCATCTCCATACGAGTTTCAAATAAACCAGAGACAATCGTCTTTTACCAAAGTTTATTTGTGTGTTTAGTTGTTCCTCAACTATCAATTCTATACTCGTGGTAGACGTAAAGGTAGCGGGATCCAACCTCCTTGCTTCACTTCTTCCTCATCACGTCTTTCCTGTTCTGTCCTGCTTTATTCCATCTTATTCTTCACATTTGTAGGAACAAACCTGGAAGAACCACCAATCGACTCTAAAAGAGACAAATATAATCTGTCCCAACAAACAGATTATTAGATATTTGATTTTTAATCAAACCCTCTTGTGTTCTTCATACCTCCCTGCATTTGAAACGCAATTTAAACTTTGACATCTTATCCAAGATCAAGTAACAGAGACAAGTGCCGAGCAAACTCCGCCTTCACAGCATCCCTGCTGTAACCCCTGCTGTAAGCGGTCGAACTGAAGGTGTGTGGTGTCAATCCTGTCAAACTCAGAGAAGAGGTATCAACATCATTATTGTATTATTTTTCCTCGCAAACATAAGCAATAATATTGTTTACCTTTCTGGAAAGAGATTTTCATTGATAAAAAAACATTTATGAGAAATTAATACTTCCCCTAGTTATAATTTTCTTTTGTTTTTTTTTTTCCCTCATTGAAATTGGTTGTTAACTTTTCTCGCTTTTTCCCTTACTCAGTTGAGCGACTAAGTCCTCACACCACGAGTTGAAACCAGCTTTTCATTGATAGAAAATATTTATAAAAATATTTCTCCCATTAAAAAAAAAAGGTTTCTTTCCATTGAGATTTGTTTAACCTTTTTCTTATTCTTTCCTTTACCCAGTTGAGTGACGAGATCTTCGCATCACTAGCCTCACTGTGTACCCTTAGACCAACACTTAGTCATCACAACACTTCACTATTGATGTACAATTACTGAAACGACACTTAGCCGTTCAACCACATATAGGCTTATACACACAGATCTGTGTCAGTCTCTTCACCAAGCGTGCCAACATGTCGTGGACGACAAACCCCACTGCCCAACGGGAAGACGTGGACGCCTGGCTCAGAGGCATTACAGACTGCCTCACACCAAAGACAATTGAACTGTTATTATTTTTAATAATAATCATAATTCTGAGAAGATTCCTGACACATGATTCAAGCCAGAACCACAACCACGTGGAACTAACCAAGATAACCTGTTCCTTAAGTAATGCCTTCACAGCCCAGCTAAACCTAAGCCACCAGCACGTCACCCCACCTACAGGAGGAGCTGACACGTGCCCAGAACCGCATAGACAAGCTGGAAGTGAAAGTCCAGGATGACTCCAAGACCACCGAGTTCCTGAGAGAGCTGATGCACACTCAACACTGCAAAGACCAGCTCAAAGGTAAAGCTCAAGACAAACTCAAAGTGTCTGACGAAGCGGAGCAAGAAACAAAGACACAAGTTGACAAGCTCCAAGAAGCCCTTGCAGTCACTGAACGTGACAAACAAGAGTCAAAGACTGTCCAGAAACACCTGGTGAACCAACTCCAGGCTGTTGAACATCAGCTAGAGAAAGCCAAAGCTGACATTGAAAGTAAGAACTCTAAAATCACTGCTCTGGAAGACCACCTGCAAAGGTGCAGCGTTGAACTGGACCACCTGATCCAACAGCGAGACGCCGCCAATGACGAGCTCTACGCGGTCAGAGATGAACTCCAGCACATTTTCCAACATAAACCAGAGCCAAGAAGGGAGAGACCTCCCTCAGCATCACCCCTGCTGAGCAGAACAGAGTCCTCCATCCAAGAACTGGCATACAGTGAAAGAAGTGAATGGCCACAACCCAAAACGTCACCGGCCTTCACCACAGAACTGTTCACTGCCAACAAACGAAGAGAGCTCATCCAGGCAGACTCCAAAGCTGCACAGGGGATGACCTTCAAAGATCTCAACCAGCTGGTTAAGAATATCACTCAGTTCAACCCGAACTCCCCAGAGGGTCCCGACATCCAGGCCTACCTCCGAGATATCGACTTCCACCTCGAGGTGAGACCCCATATGACTGACAGAGACATGTTCTACCTCCTCAGATCCACATCCAGTCCAGAGGTACGAAGCTTCCTAGACCGACAACCTGCTAATGTCATGTCAAACTACCAGCTACTACGTGAGACAATGATTAAAGAATTCACAGGTCCAGAGTCAGAACACGGTGTGTTAATCGCCTTGGAAACCAAACAATGTCGTCAAGAGACTCCCCAAGCCTATTACCGCCGCTTTCGACAAGCCTATTTAGGTGGACATAACAAACCTGAACTTGAAGAGGATGTGAACTTCAAAACCCTCTTCCTGAGAAACCTGCACCCTGGTTTGAGTCATCATCTTGGCATCATGGCCTGCCCAGGCACAATGAAAATTCAGGAGCTACGTGACCTGACACACAAGGCCTACATCAAACAAAAGATGTCCTCCAAGAGAGGTTTGAAAACATCCACAGTGTCAAACTCCATCAGCCAAGACACAAGCCTTGCACTGGAAGACACCCAGTGGCATGACAACACCACAGTCCTTCGTAAGGAGCACAGAGAACGTGACTCCCATGCCGATGACAGCTACCACTCCAACCACATGGAAAAGTCATGGGACCCACCAGAAGGAAACAACTGGAATCAACGAGTGCATCCAAAAGCATTCTATGTGGGTAAGCGACAACGAAACCCACCTCTGCACCACTCAGCCAAACACCCCACTGAGTGTGCCCAAGAACACGACAGTCTCCCCGCAGAAGACATGGAGCAACTACGGAGGCAACTGCACGTGCTCATCAAAGACAAGCTGAACACAGAAGACCAGTGATCACCTTGTACACCTTCCTGAGACAACCACCTGTTCAACAACAACCCAGAACAAAGTGGTCTCTCACAGTCAACCACTGACAAACACCCCGAGGTACCAGAAAACACCATCCTGGTTACCCATCACACCACAAGCTCCAAACTCAAGAACCATGTGTGTGCTACAGCAACGACAGTAAGCACAGAAGGTCAGAAAGTCTGTCACAACCAGAAGGCATCACAAGAGGAAGGCAACAAAGGAGACCACGTTTTGCACTACAGCTTCACGCATCCATGCCAAACCATCTCCCAATGTCTGCCAGAGAACTTCCTGCCTTACTGGACTGACCCCCAGCAGATCACAGAAGATCCCTTTCCAAGGCAAAGATGCAACAAGCCCATCAAAGCTTAACCATCAAGCAAAAGGGGGGAGCAAAACAGACTGAGACAGATCTGACATACATACAGTATACATGCAGTACCTGCACTACACTACACTGTACCACTAACATACACAAGTTAAACACAGCTACCATGAAAAACATTCAACAAACATGTTCTTCCCACAGGTAGACACTGAAATCGCAACACTGACTTAGCTATCCTTTCCATAGGAAACATGTAGCAATACACCCAACAAGTGTAACCCTCTCATTACATTGTGACACCTGACACTGCACAACAGTAGCCATACAGGAGTCACTCAACTGCTTTGTTTTGTTTTACCTCTTCCCTTTCTTCTTCTTTTATTAGGTAAAATCCCTGTTACCCCATAAGGGTCAAGGTTACCATATAAGGATTGACGCACCACGCCTGATGTTTGCAAGTCACCTTAAAACGAATGTTAGCCTAGAGAACTCTCTGCATCATTCGAATCAAAATTTGAAAGGTAAATTGGTCTAAACCTAGAACAATTTAGAAGAGAATAAAACAAACAAATCAAATTTAGTCACAAAGTTGATCAATCACCGTTTTAAAACAAACTAGAATAACGGTCCTAAAATCGAACTAAACTTTTTCCACATGATTGACTATATTGAGAGAGTGAACCTGTTTAGGCCTAGATAATCTAATGCCCTGCACCAGTAAAGTGACCAGTCATGGAGGTGTTGTCTTGTTGTTTGCTGCGTGTGTTTGCTTCCTCTACCCATTTCTCCAGCGTTCACCGATGTCTTCTTCTCAACACATCGTCAAACGAAGGGGGGATATGTAGCAACAATGAGAATGAACCAAACCCACTTGAAGCTTTTAGGTGAACTGTTCATACATAATCACACAAAGAGTCTTCACATTCCTGAATCAAATCACCAGACCCAGAGAACAAGCAACCGGAGAGACTTTTATTGTTTAACTAAAGGAAGAACGTTGCCAATGTTCTATAATTTTGAAAGACAGATCTGTTCAGAAATAGAACTGCTCAGGGCCCTAGCAAAGAGGTCATCTGACCCTGCACTAACAGACCCCGTCTTTCTTAAGGAACAAGGTCCCATGAGAAGATGAACAGAACAGACTTCAGCAGGGACCTTGCCGTGACCTCAGATTGGAATGTCTTTCTTAAACCCCAGAAACTTTACACACCAACACACTTTACATATCAAACCACATTAATTCTGCACATTCTGCAGAGAACAACTCAAACAGAACAATGCTCAGTGGACTCATAATCAAACATTGTTCCACTACCTAATCCTATATTCTAGCTATGTAGGTGTCTATTATACTAGATAGCATACAAGTCATGCAAATGTTGTTACTTTAGATGGATGAATGAAAGTGTGTCTTGTTTGATATCAGTAAGATCATATATTCTTAATTCTTAAGATGGCTTGAGTGAAATCTGTGTAAAATGCTTTGTATGATTATAATAATCTATAATGTTTAAACTGTGATCTCTTGTTCTCTCTGCTTAGTGCCGGAAAACAAGCAGATCCCAGATGATTTATGATAAGTAGGAAACTAGTCCACCTCCTAGAATGATGCCATTGTCTCATTGGTCAGAATTCTCCAAAAGAGGTTGGACTAACTTTAAGTTAAAGACCCGAACAAAGCAGAACGTTTCAGTTCAGTTCGGTTCAGAGAGCAGTTCAGTTTCGGTTCGGTTCAGTTCGGTTTTGAGTCGGTTCTGTGTTAAATTAAGTTTGTGCCTCTCTCTATGATCAAACAGCAAGAGAGTGTTCATGTTCGTACGCTTTTACATCGACCAGACCAAGTTAAATTAGACCAGCAGACAAACCCATCAAGATCGGAGTTTAAACAGCTTCATTCAAGCCATCTCATCTCTTACTTTCATTTCTTCCTTTATTTTATTTTCTCGTTAAAAGTCTCGTTCTAAGTTAAGTTTTGCTGTAAAGTTCGTTTACACGTCTCTCCTGCAACGCACTTCGAACTGTAAAGACTCTTGTTCATCCATCCGCCAACACATCACGTGACCGGCGGTTCAGAAACTCCAGCCAGGCACTCCAAAGACAACCAGCCACGCAGCCGGGAAACCCCTTTGACGAAGCACCTCAAATAGGGAATTCCCTGGCCTAAGCAACGCAAAGACAAGCAAGTACTCCAGACTGTAACTGACCTGGTGCTTTTTAATGTACATGTAATAACCTGTCTAAGAAACGAAGGTTTAAATTAATGCTTGGTGGTTCGTTCAGGTTTA
Source organism: Chrosomus eos (assembly GCA_036326025.1). Lineage (NCBI taxonomy): Eukaryota > Metazoa > Chordata > Actinopteri > Cypriniformes > Leuciscidae > Chrosomus > Chrosomus eos. Next base: position 54,526,080 of record CM070818.1, read on the forward strand.
TGTCTTACAAGTGCCTCTCACTCTGAAAACTCACTCTTTCTCTCTCTTCCTTTGCGCCTTGTATGAATGTGTGTGTGTGATTGTTTAGACCTTAGTTTTATGTGTTTAGAATAGTTAATAAAGTCGTCCATATATTTGAAAAGATATCTGCCTTGTGTCGTGCTTACATATTTAATGTCTTGTACTGCCGATCTAAAGTTACCTTGCTAATACATAGTGTTTCACTATAGATTGGATATTTATATCTGTGCCAAGGTTTAAATTACGGCCCGTTCAAATGAACTCTAAACGAGTCATTTGCTCGGTTCCATAGTGATTCGGTCAATGATTCATTGCAAATCGATGAATCATTCCCTTTGAGCTAAATTGGCCTTCCGGCCCCCTTAAATACATTTTATGTATATTATTATTATGTAGGTTCGCTACACAATTAAACTCTGAGCAAATGAGTTAATTAAGTCAATAACTGAGTGATGATTGAGCATTATTGAAGACACCTGATGTTAACTAGCAGAATCTCTGAAGGAGAAAACAAGAATTTTTAAGTCACCATTATGGAAGTAAGTATTTGTTTTAGTTGGGCTCTTGACCATTAACTTATTAACTTTAGATTTTGTTTGGTTGCTGTACACGAGTTATAACAGCCGGATGAACAATAAACAAAGGTCATCTGATGTTGTTCATTTTGTTTTAACATAATCATTATTTCACAATCATTTGACCTGAGTCACTGAACTTATATTAAACTGAATTTCTGAGTTAACTTCACCTTACGGATAATAGCAGCACTGTCATTGTAGAGCATACTATTTTTCGACTTAATGAAATTCAAATGATCAAATCATTAAACAAAAAAGAAACTTCCTAAAAAATATTTTGAGTAGGCACACACAGACATCAAGAATCAGCCTGTGAATCTCAACAATGGTGACAATTATAAAGCATGTTGCAGTGCATTCTGGGTGCCACCAATCAAAACTCATTCATGGCTCCCATCATGCATTGCTGCATGAATAAATAATGAGCTTATGATCTGTTTGTCCCCATTGCTGAGATTCATATGTTGATTCCTGATGTCTGTGTGTGCCTACTCAAAATATTCTTTAAGAAATATATTTTTTATTTCTTGATTTGGTCATTTGAAATTCATTGAAAAGGCTAAAAATAGTATGCTCTACAATGACAGCAAGGTAAACTTAACTCAGAAATTGGGTTCAATATGAGTTCAGTGGTTAAGGTCAAATGATTGTGAAATACTGATTACGTTAAAACACAACCAACACCATCAGATCTCCTCAATTCATTGATCATCTGGCTGTTATAACTCATGTACAGCAACCAAACAAATTCTAAAGTTAAAAAGTTAATGGTCAAGAGCCCAACTAAAACAAATACTTATCTCCATAATGGTGACTTAAAAATTCTGGTTTTCTCCTTCAGAGATTCGGCTTGTTAACATCAGGTGTCTTCAATAATGCTCAATCATCACTCAGTTATTGACTTAATTAACTCATTTGCCTGAGTTTAATTGGGTCGTTTAAAATGACCAAATTCTATGATGTTGAAGTTACATGAACATATGTTTGTTTAACAAAACATAGTTATGTGGAACCGGTGGTGCATGTTTACAAAACAAAGTTAAGTAAAGCCAACACATCATTTTTTTGAGTGCATGAGCGAAGGGTCTGACCACGGGCTGAAGGTCTGGTGGCACGCCGGTGGGATTGTCACCCGGTGAGTGCTGTGATGCCACGCCCATCTTGGGACTCGGCCATGAAGCCAGTGCTGAAGCGGTTTCATACGGAGCAGCCCGAGCGGAGTTACTGCTTCTGCTGCTGCCATATACCCCAGGAGCCTCTGAAAATATTTCAGTGGGATCGCCGTCCTGCCTTTGAACGTGTTCAAGCAGTTCAGCACCGACTAGGCACGTTCCTCTGTGAGACGCGCTGTCTGTGCCACCGAATCCAACTCCATACCGAGAAAACAGATCCTCTGCACCGGGGAGAGTTTGCTCTTTTCCCAGTTGACCTGAAGACCCAAATGGCTGAGGTGCCTGAGCACGAGGTCCCTGTGTTCGCATAACTGATCTCGAGAGTGTGTAATAAGCCAGTATAAGCCAGTCGTCAAGAGAGTTGAGGATGCGAATGCCCTGTTCTCTCATGGGAACAAGGGCCGCCGCTGTGACTTTCGTGAAGACATGGGGAGACAGATTTTCCACCCGGCCCTCTTCCGGAGGAGGGAGCTGTGCAGTCACCATCTCCTGGAGAGCAGTCCCATCCATCTCCGGGTCGCCCGTCTTAGGGCCGCTTACCCCTGGCTTTGCCCTCTTGGCAAGGGCCTGGATGGGCGGGGCGGCCTGCCTGCGACTGGCTCCTCTGCGCCGTTTAGGTGGAGGCTGCTGCTGCGGCGCGGGAGCAGGGGCAGACGGAGGAGGACACCCCCAGCGATGAGCAGACTGAAGAAGACTTCGACCACACTGCCGAGCGAGAGAGAGAAGAATTCGACCCCACTTGTAAACTGTATTGCCCGCACCAGACTGGAGAGGTCCCGTTGAGAGCTCGCTCGTCGTAACACTCTTGTTGTAGAGAACACAGCATCGAAGTGCTCGGCTCCAAAGCAAAAAGCTGGAATGCAATCACACCTCTGCTCATTATATACACCGCCGCGTGGCTGAACTGCTGATGCAATTGCTTGCACGCCAATGTGCATTGGCTCATTTAGTTTCACTCGAAGCAGATTGGCCTCTCTAGCGAGATTCCATTTCATTGGTCACTGAGTAATCGACTGATAGGGAACACAGTCTTGAAAGTATACTCTTTTTAAGTACACTTAAATGGCTTTTTGTTCCATTATTATATTATAAATGTTGTACAGTTAAAAAAAATAGTATATATAGTTTTAAGATTTGAGGCACGCTTCAAGTGCACACTTCTTTCTCATCTCATCCTTACTTCTGTAACTCATCCTTGTTCTACAGACATGAATTATACTTCAAATTGTGATGCTTTGCCTTCTGCATGAGAAGTAGCATGCCATTACATTTTTAAATGACTTAAAGGTGCAGTAAGCGATTTCTGAGAAACACTGCTGATATTTTAAATCAACAAAGATGCTTCCGCTCATCCGTGAGAGATGCGAGACCGGTGCGTCTCAAAGGTGACGTTCATTAACACTCACGCACCGACCTCGCGCCGTTCTCTCACGTCTCTCTGCCTCGTCCTGCTCGCCACACCTTCTTTTTCCAGTGATATTCATCTGACCTTTTTTCTTTTGTAATGTCTCTCAGCCAAGGTTACAAGATAAACATAAGAAAAAAGAGAGGTGAAAGGGGACACATACAAACATGCACACATACAAATATACTTATACACATAGAGACATATACATAGAAAGGACATTAGGATAAGCTTCATACATGGTTACACTGTTACAAACTATGTTAAAATCAACATGTTTCTATTTCATTATGGTTTTAATTTTTTTTTTTTTTTTTTTTTGCTGTCAGTGCACTGAGTATAAATAGTTTTTGATGTTCGGATATAATAAGTGTAGATAGTATATATACACAATATAGTGTTATTATATATATACTACTGCACCTTTAAAATGGAAACATGTGTTGTCATGACTTATTGATCATATCATTTTAGAGACCAGAATTGCTTACTATGCAATACCCTAACAACCACCCAGAACACACTAGAAACTGCATAGATAGGCATATGCCCTGGCAGCCACCCATAGCCCCCTAGGAACAAAGTGGGGTGTTATCATAATAATCTTGTTTGTATATATTATTTTGAGGAGCATTTATGGTAATATGCATATTACTCCTTTTGACCTCTTTTCAAGGCTAAGTATAGACCATGTACATATCGCTGTGTATATTATAAAAGGTTGTGTTTCGCTATGGTGCATCCACAACATCCATGTTTCGGAGGCCTACGGTATAATAAGCAAAGCTATTACGTTCAGTTGATTTTCCTCCTCACAGTAGAGGTGAAGTGGCGGGAGTTTAATGTACGTGCTCAGGGCTGCATCCTGCTTTAATCTTTATGGGAAATATCGGTGAGATCAAACATCTATTAACTCAGTTATAATAAAGAAGTTGCTGTATGCAGGGGCCGCGCTAATCAGGTACAAGCGCCCGGACTCGTGCTGAGTCCAGAATGTATGGGAGGAATTAGCGGTGATTCTCATTTTAATGTAAATTAGCTTTTGAAGGCGATGTGCCAATCTCAGCGCACGGCAGGAAGACGGTTTACCGCTTAGCAAATGACAGTTTGGTGATAAATCATCTATAATTAAACAATTTGGCACGAGCGTGTTGACGCCAGCCATCTTTCCTGGTGGTCTCTTAATGAAGTCGAAAGTACTGATAGGCCGAATGTTTCCGCAATCGAGGAACGCTGTGTTCGCGTCTGACCCTCTGTTTCTTAATCAGCAGCACTTTATGATATATCCGTCCCTATTTGCTTTTTAAACATCCTCATACATAGTTTATGTGGACGAGCGCTCTCTCTAGGCACACTTGAAGCTGAGAGCCATTTCTCTTAGTAGGAGATTAATTGCTTTTGATCAAAGTTGTCACAGTATTGCGCTGGCCGTAATGGACTTAAAGTTGAACAGGTAGTGCAATAAATGAGGTAAAAAAAAAAGAGCCCAACGTTATCTTGTTGTTCGTGTTCCTGGTTGAGGAAATTTAATTCGTCCTCCTTGTTTACCCTCCACGTTTGTTCGGGTTACAAGGCTTCAATGTCAGCGGTGATGCCGACAGCGGCTGAAACATGCTGCTATCAGACAGGAGAACCGGAGGTTGGGTTCACACTCAGCTCATTTGAAAGGGGTATATATCAAAGAAGACCATGTGACAGAGATTAATGTAGGCCCGGTTCATGGAATAACATCCCCCTCCTTGCCCTGAAACAACTTCCTGATAAAAACACCAGTGTAACACCTTAACGTTGCTTAATAACAGAAAGGCATTATTCTGGAAAAGTTTATGACTGACAGATTGGGTAATGGACAGGGTTCTCATCTGCAGCAAATTAATATTTTTATGTGCTCTGTTGTATATCATGCTATGATTTGTAAGTCTTTTTTGAGACTGGTGTCAAAAAAAAGATGCAATCACATATTCATTATGTGATATGCGAAACAAGGACGTTATTCTTGTTAGTGGGGAACGTTATGTGGTCACATTCATGCAGGATGTTGTTTAATCTCTATACTGTTGGACATTCAAATGCAAGTTTATGAAAAATAAGAATCATGAAAAAAACATATCAGCACAGTGACTCTTGCACAGATATGAGTGTTCAAGGCAATTACAGATTTAAAGGGATAGTTCACCCCAAAATTTGAATTGTGTCATTACTTAGAGAAAAGCTGTAGCATCATTTGTTTACAGACGCTGTTTGCTATAAAATTTAGTGACGTTCAGATATTTTAATGTACAAATAAGTTTTGAGGACACTGAACATGTTGTTGTACGATGTAAAGCAGGGTCTTTTCTTTCTCTCCTAATGTCTTTCTCTCCAGCCCCTCCCTGTATTTATTTATGCCCGACTCAGAGTCTCCACAGTCAGTATCCATCCATTATGTCCTCCCCTCTTTAATTTGGTTGGCAAATTTAATTTACAAATGAATACCTTGCCTTTCTAATGGCCCATCGGGAAAGATAAATACACTTTTGTATGGAGAGTGTTTGATCACTTTTCCCCTCCTTGTCTTCTTCTTTGATTCTAGTGAGCTGGCTAGAGAGAAGCCATAGATGACAGCAGGAAGAGAATGAACACTTGAAATGATATAGCATGAGCAGCTAATGTGGCGTCGTGATTGAGCAGTTTGCTACGCAAATGTATGCTGTAACGTTGCCAGATTAATTGAACACCATATTACTGTTGGAGCCTGAGCTGAGCACTGAATACTTTTAATAGTGTATGACAACCAATAGATGTTGGAATTCAAAACATGTTTTAGTCTTTGTGTCAACATGTATCAACATTACTATCTTGGGAAATTAACTTACTGTTGGTTTGATCCTCTAGTTGAATTAACTGCTTAAATGTTTCATAAATAAATAAATAACCCATATTATCTACATAATTTCAAGAAAATTATATTGCATCGCTTCTGGTCCAGGGTAAGTTCTTTCTTAAAATGGAATGTAAAGTCCATACTAGACTAGAGGCTTAGTAACTACAAGCTAGTTTGTAACTAACTCTGTACTTTATTCCGTTGCACCATTTGTTCTTAAAGGATTAGTTCCCTTTTAAAAAAACTTTTGCTGATAATTTACTCACCCCCATGTCATCCAAGATGTCCATGTCTTTCTTTCTTCAGTCGAAAAGAAATTAAGGTTTTTGATGAAAACATTCCAGTATTTTTCTCCATATAATAGACTTCAATGGGACCCAAACGGTTAAAGGTCCAAATGACAGTTTCAGTGCAGCTTCAAAGGGTTTTAAACAATACCAGACGATGAATAAGGGTCTTATCTAGCGAAACGATCGGTCATTTAAAAAATAAATAAAAAAGTTTAAGTTTTATAAGCACAAATGCCCGCCTTGCTCTGTTCTGTGATATGCAATTACGTTGAAAAGGTCACGAATGAACGTCACGAGCACGCACAGAACAGATAAAGGCGAGCATTTGTGCTTATAAAACTTAAACTTTTTAATTTATTTTTGAAATGACCAATCATTTCGCTAGATAAGACCCTTATTCATCATCTGGTATTGTTTAAAGCCCTTTGACGTTGCACTGAAACTGTCATTTGGACCTTGAGCCGTTTGGGTCCCATTGAAGTCCATTATATGGAGAAAAATACTGGAATGTTTTCATGAAAAACGAATCGGTTACCTAACGTAACCTCGGTTCTCTCTAGATGAGGGAACGAGTATTGCGTAAGCTAGCTTACGCTACGGGAAAGATTCCATCTTTCTGAGAAATTGAAGCCAAAAATTATCCTATAATTTTGTATCCATTGTCAACGCAGTTCAGCTGCAGCAGACCATGAGAGGGCTAGCTAGCCGCTCATTGGTTCGCTCACGGAGAACTGCTCAAGCCTATGAGGGAGCGCGGATGAACCCGCGACCAATGAGAGTCTGACTCGCTCTCATTACGTCACCGCCCCCGAAACGGGCGTGGACGAGGCTATAAATACCCCGAAATAGGCTGAATAATCTGGTTTTTCATAACTGAAGCGACAATCGCCAGTAGCACAAGCACGGCCAGGAACGCAATACTCGTTCCCTCATCTAGAGAGAACCGAGGTTACGTTAGGTAAACGATTCGTTCTCTTACGAGAGGTTCTCTCGTATTGCGTAAGCTAGCTTACGCTACGGGAACACCTGGTCAACGCCGTGCGTGCTAAGCATCCACTATTAGACCCAGGGGGGACCCCGGGGAACTCTGTAAGTAGGAATGAATATATGTACATGTGACAAAAGGCCAGCGGAGCGGGCCGGTGACTGTGTGGTACATAAGCACATTATAGAGAGGGAACAGAACGAACTCGGTCTGTGTAATTAACCCCCTATAGTGCAGCTCAACCAGAAGAGCTGAAACATACTAGACTGCTAGTAGTTTAGCCTGCAAGACGGGTACTTCCAGATTGTAAAATCTGACAAAGGCGGAGGGGGAAGCCCATCCCGCTGCCACGCAAATGTCGTGAATGGAAATTCCGCTGGACCATGCCCACGATGAGGCCATGCCTCTAGTGGAATGAGCCCTGATGCCCAGAGGGCATGGCAGGTCTTTAGATGCGTATGCTGCTGCAATGGCATCAACAATCCATCTGGATAGGGACTGTTTCGAAGCGGCCAACCCCTTGGTGCGCCCACCGAACGAAACAAAAAGCTGCTCGGATCGTCTGACCGGAGCAGTGCGAGTAACGTATAATCTCGGGGCCCTGACCGGACCTAGGAGATTAGTATCAGATTCGCTATCGGATGCAGGCAGAGCCGATAGGGATATAACTTGTGCCCTGAACGGGGTGCCGATCGCTTTGGGGACATAGCCATGCCTAGGTTTGAGAACGACTAAGGAGTCATTAGGTCCAAACTCAAGACAGGACGCGCTGGTGGACAGCGCGTGTAGGTCTCCCACCCGTTTTACTGACGCGAGCGCGAGTAGAAAACGGTCTTTAGCGACAGGTACTTTAGGTCCACGGTGTTTAACGGTTCGAATGGGGGAGCTTTCATAGCATCAAGAACTATGGAAAGGTCCCAAATCGGCACCGAAGGGGGGCGAAGGGGGGTTCATCCTTCTAGCTCCCCTGAGGAAGCGGACTACCAACCCATCTTTGCCCAGTGACTGGCCGCGCCGGGGTTCAGCAAACGCCGCGACGGCTGCCACATACACCTTAAGAGTGGACGGGGATCTGCCCTTGTCCAGCATCTCTTGGAGAAAATTTAGCAAGGAGGGAACCTCGCATAACCGTGGGTCCAGACCCTTTTCGGTGCACCACTCTGAGAACACAGACCATTTTGACGCATAGAGCCTTCTGGTAGAAGCCGCTCTAGCCTGCATGATCGTGTTTAACACTCCCTCTGGCAAAGCAACGGGTAGTTGTTGAGCACCCACGCGTGTAGCGCCCAGCGCTCTGGGTGGGGATGCCAGATCGTGCCGCGAGCTTGGGAGAGGAGATCTGCTCTGACTGGAATGGGCCACGGCGCTGTCTGTGACAGCTGCGTGAGCTCCGGAAACCAAGTCTGACCCTCCCAGCGCGGGGCTATGAGGAGCACCGAGTGCTGCGCTTCTCTGATTCTCTGAAGCACCTGTGGTAGCCGAGAGACCGGAGGGAAAGCATAAAGCGGGCGGCTGGGCCGGGTTTGGGCTAGCGCGTCCTCGCTCCTTGAGAAAAATATTGGGCAGTGGGTGTTCTCCGCCGAGGCGAAGACGTCCACCTCTGCTCTGCCGAATAAACGCCACAGTTTCTGAACTGTAAGAGGATGCAGGGACCACTCCCCGGGGGGAGTGGGGTTCCTGGACAGGCTGTCTGGACCGTCGTTCAGATGTCCCGGCACGTGCGTCGCCCTGAGCGAGAGCAGGTGACACTGAGACCAAACTAAGATGCGTTCTGTCAGCTGGAAAAGATTCCTGGATCTGACTCCGCCCTGACGGTTTATATAAGAGACCACGGCTATATTGTCCGAACGGATCAGCACGTGGTGGCCCTGAATGCGCGGGAGAAAGCGCATGAGCGCGTTCTCGACCGCCAACCTCTCCAAACAGTTTATGTGTAGGAGGCTCTCTTGAGCTGACCAGGGGCCGAAGGCCGGTGAGCCCTCGCAGACCGCTCCCCAACCCGTGTTGGAGGCGTCTGTCGAGATGACTTTTCGGCGTGAAACTGTCCCCATGGAAACGCCCCGCTGAAACCATTCTACCACTGACCATGGCTGCAGAGCTGTGATACAGGTCTGCGTTACTTTTATCAGCTGGTGGCCCGTGGTCCACGCTCGGTGAGACACACGGTTCCTCAACCAAAGCTGAAGCGGGCGCATGCGCAGTAACCCCAGCTGGAGCACCGCGGAGGCTGAGGCCATACAGCCCAACGCTCTCTGAAATGTTTTCAAAGGCGTGAGTCTGTTCATCTGAAAAGATGCGGCGAGAAGCTGCACACGGTGCGCGCGCTGCGTTGACAGACGCGCCGTCATCGTGACCGAGTCCAGCTCTATACCCAAGAAGGAGATAGTCTGACTGGGTTGTAGTACGCTCTTTGTCCAGTTGACAGAGAGGCCCAAAACTTTCAGATGGTCGAGGAGAACTGTACGATGAGACAGTAACTCTCTCTGAGATTGTGCCAAAATCAGCCAGTCGTCCAAGTAGTTCAGTATTCGCAGCCCCTGACTCCGCAGGGGGGCGAGCGCCGTATCCATGCACTTCGTGAACGTACAGGGTGCTAGGGATAGGCCGAACGGTAGGGCGGTGTATTGATAAACCTGGCCTTCGAGGCGAAACGTAAGAATGGCCTGTGAAGGGGATTTATCTGGATCTGAAAGTATGCATCTTTCAGATCTAGTGATATGAACCAGTCCCCCTGGCGCACATGCGCGAGGAGTTTTCTGATAGTGAGCATTTTGAACGGTCTCTTCATGAGAACTTTGTTCAGCGATCTGAGGTCTAATATTGGTCTGAAACCGCCGTCTTTCTTGGGGACAAGAAAATGACGGCCGTAAAACCCCGACTCGCTCATAGCCAGAGGCACCCTCTCTATAGCCTTTTTGCACAACAGAATTGCTATCTCTGAACGGAGCAGCGCGTCACTGCTTCTGGGTTCACAGTAGTTTCTAGCCGCGCTCGGAAGCGAGGAGGGCGGCGGCAAAACTGTAAGCGATAGCCTAGCTTTATTGTGCTTTGAAGCGTGACGCTAGGGGGTGAATGGCTACATGGTCCCCGTCGCTGCACTTCGCGGGCTGCGTGAGCGCGCTGATAGTGTTTACAACAGCGGGACGTACACTCGGAGGGGAGTTTATGGGCCCTGTAACAGAGTGAACAGAAGTAAGACGCGCACACGGGCTTGTGGGCGCGCTTATACACTCTGAGACTCGAGCGGGCTTGGCCCGCTTTATAAGAGTGGACTCTGTGTGAGACAGGGGAACTGGAGTGTCTTTGTGTATGAGTGAACACAGTGTTGTGGGCACATTCTCTACACAAGTTTATGGACCGTGTAACAGAGGTGGGACGCGCGCACGGGTTCGTGGGCGCGCTTATGTACTCTGAAACTCGAGCGGGTTGGGACCGCTTTATGAGAGTGGACCCTGTGTGAGACACGGGAACAGGAGTGTCTTTGTGTATGAGTGAACACAGTGTTGTGGGCACATTTTCTACACAAGAGGCTTTTACTCTCTTTTGAGATTTCTCTGGGACGCCGTAAACACGGCGTTTTGTGTATGAGTGAACACAGTGTTGTGGGCACATTTTCTACACAAGAGGCTTTTACGCTCTTTTTGAGATTTCTCTGGGACGCCGTAAACACGGCGTTTGTGCTCATGCAAGCGGGAAGGGATACCGGCTTGGTAATGGCGGGGTACACTGCTGTAGTCGCCGCGTGAGCGGGGACTAACAGAGGGCGAAACTTTGACGGCGATCCGGCCGCGGCGGGAGAGCGCCGTCTTTTTCTCAACCACGCTAGGCAGACTTCGAGTAATCAGTTTTCAGCGCGATCCTCTGCCGAGGCCCCCGGGGAGGCGGCGGTCTGTGGCGGCTGTCAGAGCGAGCGAGGGCGGCCGCCCTGGTGTCGCTGAGAAGTCTGACTGTGTTTAGCTAGGCGCTAGGGTGGGGCTCGTGCAGGAGGCTGGTCACGTGAGCGGCCTGCAGAGGAGCTAGCGCGACGAGGCAGAACAAAATTCGCAGGAAATCCTCAATCCGCGACTGAAGGGGGATTTTTTCCCCCGCTCTCGTCCCATTCACGAAGTACTTCACTCTGTAGTAGACATGGGGTGCAGAAGCTGCTTGGCCGGCGGCTGAAAGCTTGAAGTCGGACTGCAGGCTTTAGCGGGTAGCACAGGTGATGAGCGCCATCTCGCGGAGGGCGGCATAGACGTGCGGCGACCAGGTCCTCTACAGGGAAAATGGAGATAAAGCCCTTCTCTGCGGCTCCGTCCACAACGCGACGCGGGGTGGAAGAGTCAGAGCGAGTTCTAGCAGAGAGCGGGGCGTTCCAGGACTTCGTGAGTTCTGCGTGCAGATCAGGCAGAAAGGGCGCAGCCCGTTTAGCGGCAGGAGTCGAACGCTGGTGGAAGTAGCTGCGCGGGTCCCGGTTGATTCTCGGGCCGAGGAGGCGTGAGAATCGGACCAATCCTCACCGTCTGAAGCGAGAAGCGAACATGTCTCCTTGGTGTCCGCGGCGTCAACGGAGGCAACAGAGCGGCCACTCGGCGGCAGCTGTATGTCCAGATGGAGATGGAGAGCGGGAGCGAGAGGCTCCGGCGGGATGAACGCTTCCGGCTGGGGGTCCGGCGGCCTCTGAGAGCGGCGTTTCTTTCTCCGCGGCGAAGTCAGAGGCGGCACGGAAGCATCTTAGTGGCCGAAGTCGAGCCCGCGGGGTCAACAATGGCATAGTTTCGCAGAGCTCGCAGCCGCCACAGCGGGGGCGAGATCGGCGTGCTCCAATCCGAGGCAGAGAGCGCAGAAGAGGTGGCGGTCCCCAGCCTCGAGGGGAGCGCGGCAAGAGCCGCCAGAAAATTTACGAGACATCTTGAAAAAGACGCTCGCTCTTTTAGATACAACAATATATAGGAAGCATTCTTGTAAAAAGGATACAATCCGTCGGATGGCGCTAGCTCACAGGACGGCTGAAGGTGGCGAAGACGGCCGGCTTCCTCAGTCTCCCAAACGCTCGCTAGAAGGTGCCTTTTCGACGACGGCGGCTTCTCTCTCAGGATCAGCAGATGCAGGTGCGTCGCTGAAGGATGAAAAATCGGATTATTCAGCCTATTTCGGGGTATTTATAGCCTCGTCCACGCCCGTTTCGGGGGCGGTGACGTAATGAGAGCGAGTCAGACTCTCATTGGTCGCGGGTTCATCCGCTCTCCCTCATAGGCTTGAGCAGTTCTCCGTAAGCGAACCGATGAGCGGCTAGCTAGCCCTCTCATGGTCTGCTGCAGCTGAACTGCGTTGACAATGGATACAAAATTATAGGATAATTTTTGGCTTCAATTTCTCAGAAAGATGGAATCTTTCCCGTAGCGTAAGCTAGCTTACGCAATACGAGAGAACCTCTCGTAAGAGAACCTTAATTTTTTTTTTTTTTTTTTGAAGGACATGGACATCTTGGATGACATGGGGGTGAGTAAATTATCAGCAAAAGTTTTTTTTTAAAGTGAACTAAACCTTTAAGACAGAACGTAGTTAGTAGGTCGTAATCTCTCCATAAAGTAATGTATAGTCGCATGATATGACGTTTTGAGGAATGATATTTCCTGAACAGGCGCTTGGCAATCACAACACATTGGACCAGCTAACCAATCACAGCACATTTCGTATTTCAGAAGGAGGGGCTTCATCAAAAGCGATGCATTCAACCAGGGGTGCGTTTCCCAAAACCATCGTTGCTAACCTGTTAGCAACTTGGATGGTTGGCAATGGGAAATTGCATTGCAACCATCAAAGTTGCTAACTTAGTTAGCAACGATGGTTTTGGGAAACGCACCCCAGACTAGGGAGAGAGGAGCTGTAATAATGTAAAATATGTGAAAAAGAATGCGTTTTTTGAAAAATCAAGGATGAAACACTTTTATTTCAATGATCCACTTTGGACATTGTATTAACTATGGGCAACTTTGTAACTTCATGCCATGTAGAATGTTTAAAGTGGACCATTGAAATAAAGTGTTATAATAAATTTTAACTTTTTCGTCCTAGAAGTGTTTGTTTAACATCCCCTCAAACTAATGTGAAAGTAGTTTGATAAAAAAAGCTTGCTTAATTTCCACCGTTAAAAACTTGTATTTGTAATATATTAATTTAGACATGAATGTTCTGTATATAAGAAATGATCCACATATCTTTAGCCATGACAACTTTTGAGAGATGTGTTGGTGTTACACTATATGAGCATTCTCTCTGATGAGCCACTTCCCTAAAGGGTCCACTGAGCACAAAAGAGGAAAATGAGAAAGTATAGAACAATGAAAAGGCTTTCATTTAAGAACATCAGATTATCAGAAAGAGGGGGAGAATCTTCACAGAAGTAATCAAGCCTTGATGAAATAAAGGAATGCGTTAAGCCTCCATAGAGTCAACGCAATGTACTGTGATGGCCACAAATACATGAACCCACACAAAACCCCAGAGCATTAGCATTCTCATTTCAAATGTCTTAAAGGCTGGGAAAACATGCAAATTGTTTTAAATGGATGACAAATCTGGTGATAGAGATTTCTGGAGCCCCTTTTCTCTGCCTGTAGATCCCCTTTGAAAGTCCATGTTTAATTCTATCTATGGCAATATATGTGTTCATTTTGTCTTTTAATATTTGTTTGTGCATCTGTATATAGATATCTATACATCCATCCCTCATTCAAACAACCTTCTATTATAAATCAATATCATATAGGAAAGGGCTGCACAGTTATGCAATAAATAAAATACAATATTGTAATTGCAATTGAATTATATTTTTGTGTGGCAGCTGCATGCAAAATTATTATTATTAATAATAATAACAGTAATAATCACATTAAAAGCTTAAAATCACATTTTTAATTTATTGCATGAAAAATAGGCTATATCGTTAGTGATCTATAAGTGATCAATGCATAGTAAACAAATCCTATAGCCTACAAAGATTCCAACATTGTTTGTGAAAGTCCAACAAAGTTAAATGTAGCAAAATAAATATATAAATAAATACTCTAACCTGAAAAGTTGTGTGGCTCCGTTTTCATTGCATTATCATTTGGTGGCTTAGTTGTAACATTGTGCTACAACTAACCCTGCTGTGTACAAAATATTTTAAGCCTAGCTAACAGTTGCTAGGAGTTGCTGACATGTTTTTCAAAATGGGGCTGTGTTTTAGCTAACAAGACAGTGATTAAGGTAATAAAGTTAGATTTGATGACGTACACATCCAACTCAGAAACGGGAAAAAACATATGATGGAAAAATGTACTTGCATCGTGTCAAACACTCTTTGTCCAGTATATTCACAAAATCTTATCAAAACTTTCCACAAATCCACGGGAGACCATCTCCTGGCAGTCAGAGAAAAAAAGCGGACTCACAACCTCCTTGACCCTGACTAACTTTGTAAAAGGTCTGTTACATTTAACCCCACGTTAGGTTGTGCTGTGTGCTCCCCTATAGCTCTGGACTGGACTTCATTGATTGGAGAAGCAGGTAGCCCCGCCCCCAAACTCCAACCATTAGCTGAGCCTGAAGCTGACAAGCCATCTTGCTCAAATAAATAAAGCAAAGCTATAAAGTCAGTCAGCAAATCGCTTAAAGTTGTCTTGGCACATTAAACTGATTATAAAAAAAAACATTTTAACACAGAAAACATTAATATTTTCACCTTTACATAAAGCCACGTATTTAACAGCCTTTAAGCAGAACGAAACAAGTGTTTTATGAGGTGGAGATTTTGAATGAATTTGTATGATTTGATTGGAAAGAAAATGTAAGATTTTTGGAAAAAGTAAGCAAGAAACGCTACAGCTAAACCTAAGTTTCAGTGGGGAGTAAGCAGATTTTACACAAACATATAAATGATATCTTACAAATTGACATAATTTTCCCACCAATTTATGAATTGCCATTTGAGTGTGTTGCTGTTCTAGTGTAGGCCATCGAAAAAAATAGGCTCTGAGAATGGGCCCTTCTTGCTACTTCCTTTAACCCTTTCCACGCTATTGACGGAAATTTCCGTTATTTGTGAGCCAACAAATTTTCTGTCAATCCGTGTTTTCACTGTTATACGGTAGGGGGCGCTTTTACACATCTTCTGAAAGAGTACTGAACCTCCTGATCAAAACACGTGCGAGGAAGATGCAGAAACAAGCGATATTATGTGTAATCATGCATATGTAAAATAACACGAACACCAACATTAAACAGCATATAAATCAAAACTGCATAATTTTACTGAATGAAAGGTCGATCCAGGATTAGGACTGTGCAAGCTTTAGGGGTGTTGATAGACTCAATCTACTTCATCTGTGTTTTGATCATCGATCAAATCTGAATACAATCTTTGACAAAAACTTGATTTTCTCATTTTGCTCAAAATGTTGCATTTTTTAATGAAACTTACACTCTAAAAAATGCAGGGTTAAAAAATAACCCAACCCAACCACGCTGCTTGGTAACTATTGGACAGAACACGCACTGGGTTGATTTGACCAAAGTGCTGGGTTTTACCATTTAACCCATATTTCTGGGTCATTCATTTGACCCAACCATGGGTGAAATGAACCCTCTTGTTGGGTTAAGTCTTACTCATGTATTGGGTTATTTCCCGTCTCATTGCCTTAATAAAATTAGTAGCAAATAATTGTTATATTACGAATGTGGTCTCCAATACAATAAACCAGAGAGGCCACTGTATATGTAATTTCAATCTCATTTAATTGTTTTTTTTCTTTTACATTTTTAATACATTTCTTTAATACTTTTTTTGTATACAAGTATTGAATACAAGTGTTAAGGTTCATTAACTAAGGTCATACACCACTGAAAACATAGTTATGTATATTATATTGCATTTCTGTCAACCGATTAGCATCAAGCATATTTAGCATTCGTCCACCTGTGCAAGAACCCCCTTTAAGCATGTGCGATGTTTCAGATAGTATGTCAAGTGTAAACACATGAATCGGAAATGGGTCACAATTGAAAGTACGTGTAAACGAACGGTCAAAAAAATCAGATATAGGCAACAAGTCAAAATTGGACATCAAGACCTGCAGTGTAAACAAGGCCAAAGATCAACAGCCTCCAGAAAGACTCGGCCTCGATGGCGTGGCCTGGAACAATGGCGAAAGTCTGACATGTCCCCCCTCGTCTCGTTCCTGAGGCACAGAGAGTGCAGCAATGATCAAGTCCTCTCATTTTGTAAATATTCAACCATGTTGGTCCAGACCTGTTGATTACACACAATCACTTAGAGTTTTGCAACATAACTGACATGCAAGTTAAGCTTTTTTTGTGGAAGTACAAAAAAAAAATATTGCAAACATTACCGAATATGAAAAACAAACAAAATTTACATTCAGTATTTGCAAACTGAATTATAGTAATAAGAGAATAAGAGATATGTCTATGACGAGTCTCCCAGGTACTGTGCTACTCCACCAGTCTAAAATAGTCTGAAAATAAACACTTATTATAGGTGTACTGTTAGTGATTCAGGATAAGACAAAAAAAAAAAAAAAAAACATTTGGAAAATGGATTCATGATTTACTTGCTCATTATATACATTTTGTACATTTAGAACACAAAAAAGTTATGGACTGCAGCTTTAAAAATTAACAAAAATCTTTTTATGTTTCAATTTTATGTTTCAAACAGAAATAGCGGCGGAGAGGATTGCAGCTTTAAATATTCTAACCCTAAATTATTTTTATAGTTATCAAGCATATCAAACAGTGCAAACGTCTATCCTTATTAAAGTAGAAAGACTAAAGCAAAACTTACAAGGTTGCATGTCAATAAAGGACCTCTGGGCCTCCTCTGTGATGGGTCTGAACACCTTTCCTCCTCTCCTGTAGATGGATGGGGGAAGCAGAGTTGGCAGGTCCTTCAAAGCTGTCTCCCCATTTAGCAGCTTTTTTGACCAATTTGACCATACATAAAGTTGCATTAACATTTAAATAGTGTATGCTGTATATATAACAATTCATTTTCAAAAGTAGCATTTCTGACTTTTCTGCCCAGGTGTTCATTGGTAACCAAGTAGATCATTTTACATTTTACATGACCACTGTCATACTAAATTAGTCTTAGTAACGTTACCTCAAGTCTTAACAACTTGTAATAGGGTTTCAGGGTGAGAAAATGATTAACATGAAATTGATTTATTTCTCCTTTCCTCAGTCGCTGTTTGTAAAGATTGCACATCATACGTTCACAAAAAAAAAAAAAAAACTATCAAGCTCTTGAAAGTTTTTTTTTTTTTTGTTGCAAAAACGATCCTGGTTCCGACAGAGACATTACAGAAGACAAACGCAGACTGTGCTGGAACTTACCCCGGTCGCTTCTTCTGTTTTGACGAGTAAATATGCCAGCAGACTTTCCACACACAACTCACTAGCTACCAGCTACATCCTAGACTCATTTCACGCCGATTTTACGTGCGAGCCCTGTGAGGGACTAAAACACGCTGCGCTTGAATTAATTCAAACCGCTTTCCTTACTTTTAAATACGCAACGTCCGCAATAAATACGATTATGAATACTATAATTACGTGATGAATTTACAATTTAAACTGCATATTTCAAAAAGGCTGCTGATATAGGTTTACAACTAAGGATTTAACGATGCAGCATTTTGTCAAAAAATCTAACCGGCTAGCTGTGGCTATTTAATGTTTCACACTTCCATATCAAAGACTATGTTGAACAGTGAAATTGGCTTGCTGTTACCACAACTTATTGAAAATATAGGTAAACATTCATATAAACACTGCCTGCTCCGAGTGGCGTGCTCCTCGAGTCAGAAGTGAAGAATCCAGAATGTTCCGCAAAGAATGAAAACGTAATAAACCAGTTGTTGGTCAAAATAACCCAACCGCCGGTTTATTTGTAAATGACCCCCTTTCAACTCATTTTACCCAGCATGAACAACCCATAAATGTGTTTACAGTACCCCAAACAACCAAGCATTTTGACCCAGCACAAACAACCTGTCACGGAACACACAACAGCGCCTCCTCCTGGGATCACTAGGTCCCTCTCTCCTGCATACTAGGACTTCCCTTCCCTTCTTCCACCCCTGCTTATTATCTCATCATCATTGCATTAGGATCACCTGTGTACCCTCAGCTCCCCTTTATTTGGACTGCTCTGCTCTTTGTTCTTTGTGAAGTCTTGTTTTACCAAACCTCTGTCACAGTTTGTATCTCTTGTTGCTCAGTACTTTGATTTGTTTCTCGTGTATTTGAACTTTGGTTGATTTTGGACTCGTTTGTGAACCTCTGCTGCCTGCCTCTTACCACTGCCTGTTTGACTACGATTTTGGATTGCCCTTTACAAGTTTGAGTTTGTGTCTCCTTGTTCTCAGTTTGTCTTCTCCTTTAATAAATCTCTGCAAATGGATCCGACTGTCTCTGCCTCAGTGTCACAGAAGACTTCAACACACCAGGATCCAGCAGAACTCAGTCGACTGGCCTCCGAGGTATCAAATTAAGTCAAGCAAATGTACTCACTGCCCATCAGCAACAGCTGGTAAAACCAATCTCACAGAGAAGCTTGCCAGAACTGAAGCTATATCGCTGCCTAACGCGACTGAGAACCAAGCCTCGAATCCAGCGGCACCTGCTTCTGTACCTCCAGTCGTGAGTAACAACTTCTCTCAACCCAAATTATCTCTTCCGGAAAAAATTGATGGCTCACCCTCTGCTTGTAAGGGATTCCTGTTGCAGTGCAGTTGTATTTTGACCAGCAATCACAGTCCTACTCTACTGATGGGAGGCCGCGTGTCCATCATCTGTTCCCTACTCACTGGTCGAGCTCTGGAATGGGCTACTGCACTCTGGTATGGAGGTCAGCTCTCTTTCCCATCTTATAACGAATTTCTGACTCAATTTAGAGAGGTGTTTGAGCACTCAGCGGGCGGAAAGGATCCAGGTGAACTACTGCTCACGTTACGCCAGGGAAATTCGACCGCAGTGGACTACACGCTCTCTTTCCGCACCCTTGCTGCCCAAACTGGATGGAGGGAGGAACCCCTTAAGCTCATTTATCGCAAGGGACTCAACCCAAAACTCCAAGGAGAGCTGGCGTGTCGCGATGATGGTAAAACTCTAAATCAAATTATGGAGCTTGCTATCCATCTGGACAATTTGTTACGCTCCCGACTCACACCTCTCAGATCCAGTTCTCTTGAGTATCATCTTCCCAGCGTGGAGTCGGAACCTATGCAGATTGGCTACACACGTCTTTCCACGGCGGAGCGGGAGATGAGACGCCGTAATCATCTCTGTATGTACTGTGGAAAAGCAGGACATCGGAGGGCCACCTGTCCGGTTAATCCAGCTCTGAAGAATTCTGCTATGGTGAATGCTAATCGTTCTTCTAGACTGTTCTATGTGGAAAGTTCTCTGAAATTTAATGGACAAGATTTTGACATAAAGGCCTTGATTCGGGAGCTGCCGGAAACTTTATCGATCTTACTTTTGCCAAGTCTCATGGTGTTTCTCTCCTCGTATGTGAGTCCGGTGTTACCGTGGAGGCCCTGGATGGACTCCCCCTAGCATGGCTAACGCCAGACCCAATCTCGTTGAGAATTGGGTCTGGGAACCACATGCGCAATTTCTCGTATTTGAGGCGTGGTTTCAGAATGCCCGTCGCAGATTTTTGGGTGCTGAGAATGTCTATCAAATATGCCTGTACGTAGCTCATAGCCAATCGTTTCGATTATACCAGATGACGTATGTAGAGCGACAGAAATTAGACAAGGAAGAAGACGATGGGAAAGATCTTTTTTGTAAACAATGACGTTAAGTTTTTTATCAAAGAGTAGCTTCGCGTCTTCAGCCATGTTAAATCGATATAAACAAACTGTTTCCGTGTGTCGCATAGAGTCGTCATCGTCTAGCTGCTCCCTCCCCGTTCTGTGATTGGTTCCCTAAATGAGGCGAAAAATCTGGCCATGGTATCCAGACTGCCTTTCAGCGT
Source organism: Chrosomus eos (assembly GCA_036326025.1). Classification (NCBI taxonomy): domain Eukaryota; kingdom Metazoa; phylum Chordata; class Actinopteri; order Cypriniformes; family Leuciscidae; genus Chrosomus; species Chrosomus eos. Next base: position 54,546,424 of record CM070818.1, read on the forward strand.
GAATTGAATCGCGCTGCGGTAAGGCAGTATGGGGAAACCCAGGCTAGACCCCCCTAGGGTCAGGAGAGGTTTAGTACATCACCCAACCCCTCACGCTAGACTTCGGGAAGCAGCACACCGAGACCGTCCATTCTTCACTATTCACTCACCCGGGCATCCAGTAATTCTAGGACTCCTACGGCTGGAGAATCATAACCCCCAAATTTCCTGGTCTGAAGGGAGAATTTTCCGGTGGTCCGAATTTTGCCAGATCAATTGCAAGGCAGCTGTCCAAGGTACTGAATTCCACAACATTACCCTTACGGGAGTGGATTTTCTGAAAATTCCCTCTGAGTATCATGATCTCGCTCTGGCTTTCAGCGAAACTAAGGCCTCTCACCTCCCTGCTCATCGTACTGGCGATTGTGCTATTGAGCTTTTACCTGGGGCTATAATCCCACGCGGAAGAGTTTATCCACTGTCACAACCCGAGACTGAGGCTATGAAGGCGTACATTGACGAGCAGCTGGCCAAGGGTTTTATTACCTCCTCTATATCCCCGGCCTCCGCCGGATTCTTTTTTGTCAAGAAGGACGGGGGTCTTCGGCCGTGCATTGATTATTGTGGTCTTAACGAGGTACCAGTCAAGTATCGCTATCCTCTTCCACTTGTCCCAGCAGCTTTGGAGATGCTCCGGACTGCCCGCTACTTTACCAAGCTGGATCTAAGAAACGCACACAACCTAATTCGCATACGAAGTGGAGATGAATGGAAAACTGCGTTTTCGACTACTTCCGGGCACTATGAATACAGGGTTATGCCTTTCGGCCTGTCCAATAGTCCTTCCGTTTTCCAGGCTTTTGTTAACGAGATTTTCCGGGACATGTTTCATCTGAAAGTTATTGTGTACATTGACGACATTCTGATTTTCTCTGATTCCCTAGAAGAATATGTCCAGGATGTCCGTGCAGTTCTCAAACGCCTGATTGAGAACCAACTGAGCCAAGCTGTCCAAGTGTGAGTTTCATCAGACACGCATCTCCTTCCTGGGCTATGTCATCAGTGCGGACGGAGTCCTTTGGATGACAATAAGGTCAAAGCTGTGGTTATCTGGCCCCAACCAACTTCTGTTAAAGAGCTGCAGCGCTTTCTAATTTTTACCGCAGATTCATCCGCAACTTCAGTGTGATTGCAGCTCCTCTCACTTCTCTGCTTCGAGGGGGAGGTAAGTGTTTCAAGTGGACAGCGGATTGTACTGAGGCCTTTGTTCAACTCAAGGAGATGTTTACCTCCGCTCCTATTCTCCATCACCCAGATCCAGAGAGGGAATTCATCGTGGAAGTGGATGCATCTAACACAGGTGTAGGGGCAGTATTATCACAACGTCATGGTAATCCAGCTAAGATGTTTCCTTGTGCTTTCTATTCTCGCAAACTCAATTCTGGTGAAAGGAATTATGATGTGGGTGATCGCGAGCTTCTGGCCATGAAGACCGCCTTTGAGGAGTGGAGGCACTGGCTGGAGGGAATATATATATATATATATATGATCACATATATGCAGTGACATTTTATATATATATATATATATATATATATATATATATATATATATATATATATATATATATATATATATATATATATATATATATATATATATATAATGTGAAATATTATTACAATTTAAAATAACTGTTTTCTATGTGAATATTTTACAATGTAATTTATTCCTGTGATGCAAAGCTGAATTTTCAGCATCACTCCAGTATTAAGTGTCACATGATCCTTTAGAAATCATTCAAATAATGGTGATTTCCTGCTCAAGAAACACAATTATTATTATTATTATTATTATTATTATTATTATTAATAACGTTGTAATCAGTTCACATTTTTGTAGAAACCGTGACATTTTTTTTTCCAGGATTTTTTGATGATTTGAAAGTTCAAAAGAACAGCTTTTATTTGAAATGGATATCTTTTGTAACATTCTAAATGTCTTTACTGTCTAATTAAATGTATGGATTTTTTAAAAAGTGACCCCAAACATTTGTAATGCCTCAAACTATAAAAACAATATCTTTTGAAGATTTAAGACCACTAACCTGACAACGTTGTAATCAGTTCACATTTTTGTAGAAACCGTGACATTTTTTTTCCAGGATTTTTTGATGATTTGAAAGTTCAAAAGAACAGCTTTTATTTGAAATGGAAATCTTTTGTAACATTCTAAATGTCTTTACTGTCTAATTAAACGTATGGATTTTTTAAAAAGTGACCCCAAACATTTGTAATGCCTCAAACTATAAAAACAATATCTTTTGAAGATTTAAGACCACTAACCTGACAACTTTAGGCAAATCCTATGATAAGACCATACTTTAAATGTTTTTATTGTATGCTTTGCTTTAGTTTCCAGGCAGACTTGTGAACCCCGACTTTAAACGTTGTGTAAAGCATGCAAACTTCTGACTTTCTACTAACTTGCATTCCCGTGGGTAATATCAGACGGCCATTTGACAGACTTTAGGTGGTCTGTGGGTGTGTGTCGTCTGAAGCTGAGTGCTGTAACCACTTCTGATTGTTAGATGCTTGTAGTCCATGTCTGCCAGTGGAACAACAAGAGAAAGAGTTTCATAAAAAGACAAGAAATAAATAAAGGGGATTGAATAGTAGTGGGGATTTGGTTTGAAGGACAAATTAACAGAGAAATCACATGTAAAGTGCAACCCAGGTCAGAGATTTGAATGGTAATCAAAGGAACACATGAGGTAATGAAGTGCTGATGTGATGAGTGTGCTAGAGATTACCCAAACTGCCTTGGTGCAGCAGGAAGTGCTATTATATCTGTGGATAGTGCTTTTGTGCACCTCCTGTGGCAGCTGGGCTTGTTCTTTCTCCTTTTATCACTCTTCACCTCAATACCACCTTAACTGCCTCTCAGCGCTTTGGCTTCTTGAGGAATACTTTACCTGACAGATCTATTGTATTCACCAGTCCATTTGGTCTGGTGTAGTATTATTCCTTTAACAAAGAAGTATAAAAATAGATGAGGGTACTAATGGCATTCTTTCCTTAGTTCCTTAGAGTACCTTGTATAAATATAACATCAAATACCATAAATTCATTCATGACGTAAAAACATTAATTTAATAGAAAATCTGTTGTTTTGTTTTTACAGCCTGGCATGATATTAAGTTTCTTTCCAAATGTATTCCAAACAAAAAATGAATAAATAAAAGCTTCCTGGAATAACTTTCCGTCTATTTTCATATTCATTTTACAAATGGTTTCCATCTTGTTAACATTTTGAACAAATATTTAAAATCTATATAGTTTATAATAAACATTTTCCCGTGATTCCTCCATGTTAGGATCTCATTTCACTCATTGCAGAAACTAGCACTGTCTATGTCCTCCACAGTTACAGTTTTGAAACTAGCAGGCCCAACTCAAATATAAAAATATTTTAGGTTGACATAGACCAGAATATTTCTAAATAGTTTCTATTTTTATAATCTGTTTACATTTTAAATTTAGTTAAAGATATTAAACTTGTATTTGTTGTTTTATTTGTTTTAAATATTATTTCTAATTCAGTTTTAGATTTAGTAGGCTACACAATGTTAAACTAAATGGAATTTTTTTTTGCAACTAGCTGAAATAAGTTATTTTTTTTACTATATTTTATTCAGTTAACATTCATATTATTTCAAGTAGCCTCAAAAATGTTTGATTTGAATGGTTTTACTTTTCATTTTAGTTAACTAAATCCTGACAGACTATCTCTGCAGAAACATCTCTGATATATTTTTAATGTTAAATGAGAATTTTATGTCTCCACACAAACATTCTCATGCACTCAAACACACAGCAGAAGACTGCAGTAGCTCTCTGCAGAGAGCTCTCGAACAAGCAGATACTGTCCTGTGTTTCACCTTCATTTGTTTCTCCTTCCCCGTCACAACGTACCAAAACAATACCATCACCTTGGGCAATGCACAGCTTTGTAGAACGAAGAACCCAGGGAGTAGAGCGAAGTGAACTTTGCCAGGCTGCCGCATTGGGAATACTGCATTATTGGAAGAAGCCTCTGCAGGGGTTTATTTTCGGAACACAGTAAATGACACAAAACATGACACTGTGAAACGGTGTGTGAAACGAAAGTTTGATGTTGTTCTGGTCTGTTGCGAGGGGTTTCATGAGCGCTGCGATCCTCAGGAATGTTCAAGCCGCTCCAGTAGCCTCATGTGAGGAGATAGAGCCACACTCTGAAGGTGCGGACATATGACCGTACCCTGAGAGGAAATCTGTCATCGCCAGCCAATCAGGTGCTGTCGCTTCCGCGTGACGGTTCAATCTGTTATTTAGGTCTAAGCCGAGGCTCTAACACAGATGTACAAAAACATATCTTTCCGTAGAGGATTAATGCTATACTGTATACCAGCCCATTCTCACCCCAAGGCGTCATCTAACTGACGCCTTGGGAATCAGTTTGACCATGCTTCAATATTCTACGCTAAAGGCACCCTTTAGCGTCAGTTACTTGACGCGATCCCAGGGCGTCATCTAACTGACGCGTTACCCTTAGCGTCAGTAAGATGACGCCCTCCTACCCAGACCTAAACCTACCAGCGTCATCTAACTGACGCTAAAGGTAACGCGTCAGTTAGATGACGCCCTGGGATCGCGTCAACTAACTGACGCTAAAGGGTGCCTTTAGCGTCGAATATTGAAGCATGGTCAAAATTGTCAGTTAGATGACGCCTTGGGGTGAGAACGCGTTGTGTATACATGCTCAGTCAGGCGTGGGTGGACTATTACTCTCGGGATGGAGTTTTCAGCATCTGTTTTCATTTGGGTTTTACTTAAGCTAATAAGATGGAGAATTACACTGTAGATTTGATATGAAGGTAATGACAGAGTGTTTCAGAGCTGAAATCAGTCTCTTCAAGGCTGATTTCCAATGTCCTTATATCCAGATGATTACCCATCGCTTAATAGATGTTTTTAAGAGCGCTCAGCATGGCCTTATCAACTCACTCGTAAATTCTAATAGCAAAAGATATTTTTAGCCTCAAGGCAAGCAAATGATATTGAGACAGAGTCTTTCGAACATTTTGTTTCAATGGTTCAGTCTGGTTCTTTTTATGTGATTCTTTTATGTAATTTCACTCTAAATGCATTTAATATAAATTCACTCATTGGTTCTTGTATTATTACATGTCGGACATACAAAATAGATGGTTCTTGGTTCATTTAGTCAATGAGTTGTTGACTTGAGAATGACTGTAAATGATTTAGTATGATTTGGGTATTACATGCTCTATAATGTTTCAAAAAGTCATATGCAGGCACATATCATTGCTTATGGTGGTTCTTCTATTCTCTTTTTTTTTATCAACATAGCTTCATTGAAAAAAACATGCTTGTGGAACCATATCTGCCATGTCTTACGTTTCTTGCACGTTTCACAACACATTCAAAGCGAAATGTCCAGTGTATAGTGCTAAAAGCATGCTCTGTTTTATTTAGGTTAAAACTTGCAACCTGAATCTGACCATGTTTTCGGTTGTTGTGCACATAATAGCAGTTCAGAAGTGTCTGGTAAATGGCGCTAAAAGGTTAATGCTGTATCTCGTTTGAAAATATTGTTAATATTAATTTAGCAATCTGCTCCTGTAATCATAATTTGTGTTAAAAGGAATAAAACTCCAAAAGATGAGATGCTTGATGCAGAATGAAAAAATCTATGAAAATGAAAATGAAAACTCAAAGTATACAAGGCAACTAATGTTACCACAAGAAGACACATAACTTAAAGTGTAACACAACCCCTGGCCAGAGCCTGACTCCACTCACTGGGAATATTTGAAAAATGCTGGAAAAGTGGGCAGAGCCCAGCGTGCACCTGAGATGCGTCTCTCTGTAGGCAAGGGCGTGGTGAGTTGGTGCCCTCTTTAGTCACGCAGTACCACAACATCCAATAGGAAAATTCAACTGCAGTAGCCGTTCAACCTGAAGAGGGCAGCACTCAGACGTTTTTACACCATATATTGTAGAATTAAAACACTTTATACCCAAATGTCAAAAAATGTACTCTAATCAATGAACAGCAGAAATAAAGCCCCAGTCTTACAGATAATCAACTAAAAAAAAAGTTGTTTTAAGGTTTAGTTACCCAAGTTCTGTCGTTAATTATCACCCTCATGTCTTTTCCAACCTTTAAAGGATTAGTTCACCTCAAAATTAAAATTTCCTAATAATTTACTCACCCCAATGCCATTGCCACGTCATCACGTTGAAAGGTCATGCTTGAAGTACTGAAGGCGGAAGTACCGCCCCACTGTTTACAAAGCGACCATGCGAAGGAGGATAGTTCAAATTGTATTGTATGTTGAATGACATATTTATGTCTTTGTGTCATATTATTGTTTAAAATGGTCCTTACGTGTGCATATCACGGGTGTTTAAATCTTTGAAAACCTAAAAAAAAAATTCGAGCATGACCTTTCAACGTAATGATGTAGTTCCCAAAGCATTGCAGATCAGCTCAATCCGAACAATTGAAGTTAAAAAGTATATATATAATTTCGAAAATGACCTATCGTTTTGCTAAATACTACCCTCTTTCTCAGCTGCGATCGTGCACAGCCCGTTGAAGCACTTCAAAGACCTTTGAAACTGCATTGATTTGGACTTCAAAACGTTGGTGTCCATTGACGTCCATTATTCAAAGAAAAATCCAGAAATGTTTTCCTCAAACTTAATTTCTCTTCCACTGAGGAAAGAAAGACATGGATATCTTGGATGGCATTGGTGTGAGTAAATTATTAGGAAATTTTCATTTTGAGTTCGGAACAAAAATGAAGATCTTTTTGATGAAATCTGAGAGATTTATGTTCTTCCGTTGACAGCTACGCAACTACCACTTTGATGCATCAAAAAATTCATAAAGAGTCAAACTCTCTGTTCACTCATGGTTCTGAGTCAGGTATATTTAAAAAAAATGGTCAGAGATTTGATGTCTTGAGAACCACTTTTTGAATGGTTTAGATGGGTTAAACTGATTCATTGAAAAGATTCATTAGTTTGTTCACGTATCAAACATCTCTAGAATGCTGAAGAACGATCCTCATTGCATTCCTTGTTACTGTGGCCTGTCAATGCTTCTGACATCTAGCCTTGATCATTGTCATGATGTTTAGGTTGACTTGTTGAAGTGATGCAAGACCACAGCAAATGTATGTGATCACCCTTCACCATCTAGCTAATGCTACTGGCAACTTAATCAATTTATCTGAGATCTGCTTCTGCGCCGGTTCACAAAATGGTCCCATGAAGACATCAGCAGCTCCACCAGTTAGATGGAACAAAGGGTTAGCGTTCAAGGGCTAAAAACCATTAGCATAATTTATGGTGCACTTGTGGATCATTAAGGGAGCTTCAGTCTTACTGTGAGATGGATGTTTTCCAGAACCCGCCCTCTCTAGGAACTTAAGTGGCACCCCTATGCAATCAATGGGATACCTGCCTATGTAGGCTTGACTCAAACGCAGGGCTAGACAAACAATATCGCAGCCAACCCGCTGATCATGTTTCTTTTAACCCAGGCCAATGTGGTTAAAGTTTTAGAAGAAAGTAATTAAAAATGGTGGCAGCTGAAAACTTATTATGCTTGGGTGAAAGAGGAGCTGCCTATATGTTGAGCAAGGGATCGTTCAAAAGTTATCTTTAATCCCCCATAACATTAAAGGCTAGCCTTTCATCGTGTCACAGGGTTGCCTGACACTCAATGGGCCCTTTCGCCTGCCTCTTTGAGAACATAATTGAAATTTCTTAGCAATGCTATGGGAGGCCAGTGCTTTCACAGAAAACAACTAAATTTGGGCCATGATTTGAGTCCATTCAGTGACCATTTCTTTAACGTTACTTGCAAAGGCTGCCGACACAAAGCTGTCAGTGCTCTCTCGCTTTCTCTGCATTGTTATTATTTTTGGCTGATGGTAGAGTTCTGTCCCTTGATGGTACGATATTGTTACTTTTTCTTTATTATTTTCAGAAGGGCCACTTTTAGCTGCTCCTTTGTGCTGTACTACACAGGTTAAAGATTTACAGAGCTGGAAAAGGCATTTCCTAATGAATTACCAGAGCTGTCACATTTATCACATTTCTGGTGCTATCCACACAAAGAAGCATACCTAGCCAATATGTAATTCACATTCGGTGGCTATTTCAATGTCCAAAACTTTCCTTGTATAAGGTAAAGCCTCCAAACATGAGGGCATTCTTCGAATGCACAAAATTAAATGTTCAGAATTTCAATGTCGTGTTGAGGCTCTGTGTTATGTATTTTCTTGTGGAGTCCTTAGGGAATTCTATTTTTTAAGTGCTTGTCCATTTGAGGGGGGGTGTTTTGCAGCAGGTGTCACTAAACCTCTTTCTTTGCTTCTCCTCCTTTTGTGCTGGCGGTTCCCAGAGCTACCGTCCTTGTTGCTCACTCAGGGTTTGCCGACCCGCGTAATCCGATGGGTCATCCAGAGTGCACTTTCACCGGCCAATTCTACATTTCCTCTTTCTGTACAATGATTCTTCTCTTTTGTTGTGTTTTATTAGCACTAGGACAGATACATTATTAAAATTAACAATTGCTTTAGTAGACAGAAATGTAAAAGTTTTAAACGATTTTGAAACAATCAACTCAGGCTTATTGGAAAAACTTTTTAGTCTTTTAGGTCATAGCATAGCAATGTGAAAGGACCTGTGCGGAAAAAAGTCTTTATTTTTAAAAGTCAATAATATAATCATAATTTGTGTGAAATATAAATTGTTGCCGTTTTTAGTGAACTGTATTTTGCAAAAATGTTGAGTGGCATGTTTTTCTGGTGAGTTTATGTTGGGATTAAGGAACTGTTTAAACGTCACCGTCAACTAAAAGCGTAAAACATTTTATGTGTTTTGGCCGTCCATTTACATGACTACGGTGCTTTGGTTGCCTGAAAACGCAAACTTTTAAAACAAGTTTCAAAGCGCAAGTTTTTGAAACCGGTCTCTGTGTAAACAAAAACAATGCAAATCTCTAAAGATGATGGTGTCATGCAGATTCATATTACATGTTCAGTCTATAGTGTTTCATCGCCATCTATTGGCCTGGAGGCAGAATACAGCGTTTTTAGTCATTTTCGCGGATCAGTGTGAATGGGGATCGTTTTAACAATGGTGTCGTCTGTATGCGGAAAACTCGAAGGAAAAACTTCTCAGTGTAGCAGTGCGGTTCTTAGCAACCCTTTCTCAGTGCAGTTCTTAGCGACCCTTTGTCGCGTAAAACATACCCTAATACCTGACAGTTTTTGTTATTCCATCTTCTCTGGCTCTCTTTCTCAGTCGTTGGCAAAGGTTTGGAGGGCTTTGCTCCCCCTTTCAAAGCTTACTAGGGTTGAGGGTGCCATTCGACAGCAATAGTCATAAACTATGGCTATGATGGTTATTACAGTGATAAAAAGTGATACATAAAACACAAAACAGAAAGAGCTATACCCATTTATAGATAAGATTATCTGAGCCTTAAATCGCAATAGCAGGCAGGGGAGCCTTGTGTGCTGGACACGATTTCTTCCCTAGAGCTTCTTTACGGCCTGTGTTCAGCTTCGACACAGCATGTCTATCTACATACTCTGAAAAAGGAATATTCTAGAAATTATTTGTTTAAAAAAGAGTGACATATTACATGTGGTATTGTAAACTAACTTACATGTAGTGACTCTGTGTTTAATATATTAAACATTAGGCTCATGCATCAGCTATCAGTTGGTGGTGCCGAAGATGAAACTGAAAAAACTGTGTGGTGTCTGGGATGGATGGAAGCAGCAGACCCACACATCCAACAAGTAGGTCACCGAGGGATCAGAAACACTCATCCACAATATGTTTTTAGCAAAACATCCCCATGACTCTTCATACCTCTTTCTCTCTTACTTTCTGTCCTCCTCCTTTCCGTTTTACTTTATTTATTTTACTGGGCCATTTCTGTTATGCAGTGTTTTTTATTTTGTAGCATATTACAAACATTATCACATCTTAATACCCCAGTGAAAAAGAATTGTGTTGTATTGATAGTACACTTTATAGTGTACTTCAAATCTTTAAAGTATACTTTTAACCCTTACATGCATGAATGTTTTGCGAATCATTATTACATATTCGTGTCTTTAGCGACCCGGATCTATATCTAACACGGATGGATCTCTACCTGGCGCAATTATATAAAACTCTCCTGATATTAGAGTAACAATAACATAAAAAATATTTTGTTTTAAGTATAAAGCCGTGGTCACACTAGACTTTTTATGAGAATATATACCGGTAATATGTTTCCTCAGATGCTGCAACAGTCGTGATTGCAATGTAGCACTAGCTTGTGTTTCTGGTCAATGGAATGAAAAGTGCAGTGTTACTGCCCCTTTAGTTAAGGATTTAATGAATGCTGTGCTGTTCTGGGATTTTTTTTCTATACATTTTGTAAAACATTTCTGTTATAATTACAGAAGTCTATATAACAACAACAAAATTTAAGTTTAAGTTTTTTTTTAGACAAAAAGATTAAAAAATATCAAAGTAAAGTTTGTGTTGCAATTGAAGCTAGAAATACATTACAAAGGCAATTATTTTAAATAATTGTTATGCTGTTTGCAGTAAAAGTATCTAAACATCCTTAAGAAAAGATACATTTTCTTGAAACATTTTTGTCTTATTTTTTCTGTTGTGAATGGGCTAAGAAAATAAACTTAATTCAGTATTTAAATATCTTTACAAAAATATTGTGCATTCATTTATCCTGTTTAAAGGGGTCATATAATGCCATTTCCGTACAAGCTAATATGATTCTTTAGGGTCTAAATTAAAAGTTTGTAATATACTTTTATTAAAAATTCTCATTAGTATTGTAAGAAAACCAGCATACTGACCCTCCTCATTTATAAAGCAGTCTGGTGTGTGAAATGATTTGTGCAAACATAAAAGCATTTACATTGAACGTGAGGAATATTCCCTTCGAAAACAAACTCAGCCACTGCGTCTTCAGTGGTTTGGATTTAGGAACATTAAAATGACTGCTGTGTTCCTTATTGCACCCAAGAATAGAACACCACTTCGCTTAGACTCCATTCTGCGCATAGACAGTGCTCCAGTATCAACAATGACCGCGCCGGTCCGTGTGGACTATGATTGACAGCTCGCTCACGAGCGAGGGCGGGTCTGTGTTGAAAATGAACGGCTCAATTTGAGGCAGGGGAAAACATATAAGGAGATTAAAACAAAAACGGTATGATGGTTGTGTATAGAAACTGCCAACACACATTTCAGTACAATCAGCTTGTAAAAGTGCATGTACCATTATATGAACCCTTTAATGCATGCTTGATCATTTTGTTGGAAAGACATTGAAAAATCCAGACTAAGAATATCTTCCCCCTCTATACTGTGTAACAGGAATCTGAATCTACTTTCAGCTGTTTAACTTGCCTCGTGGATATCTGAAAAGCACAACTCCTTAACAAGCTCACACCTCTCCTCCTGTACTCTCTTTCACTTATGTTCTGTTTGTCTCTCTCTGTTCTCTTCACTCTCTCTCTCTCTTCCTCTCTGTCTCTGCCTGTGGGGCTTGAACTAATTAGAATCTAATGGACCAAAAATGACTTGTGCGCTTGAGGAAAATAAGAAAAACTAAGATGGCATTCATATGTAAACGCAACCGTGCAAGTTTACACAGAAATAATACTTGTGGCGTATCTTGCTTGTGCCACAATGGTTCTTCCAAAAAAAAAAAAAAAAAAAAAGAGCCAGTCAGGGCTAAAAAGCATATTTAAATGCATGAGTTTTCCTTTTACAACTCTTATTAAGCAGCCGAGGCATAATCTTGGGCAATTGAATGTCCTAATATATACATCTATAATTTGTCAAGGAGTGTATTTTACTGCAGAGGCACAGAATGCTCTCTTTCGTGTTTGGAGTTCCTTTTCAGTTGCATTTCCAGCAGGTGTGTGTGTGTGTGTGTGTGTGTGTGTGTGTGTGTGTGTGTGTGTGTGTGTGTGTGTGTGTGTACAAGCAATCATCATTATGCAATGATAAGAAACATGCCCCAACGACTCACTCGGGAATTAACCATGTCATGATTCCACACCCCCGATTGCAGCTCGCACTCTCGTTCTGCTCTTCTTTCCCTCTTTAGTAGAGCTAAATAACTGATGGCCATAATTTAGGTCCTCTAAAAGGCTCATTTCATAGAGGGCAGTCATTTCAAGACTGAGGAATGAATCTGAATGCAGGCCGCATTGTCGCAATATTCCTATTCTAGAAACGCAGCACACGCACTGATAGATAGAAGCGCGGCGTTCATTTAAATGTACATTTTCAATGGCTCCATCCTGATGTTACTATAAAATCGATAATCATATGACACTTGAATTACAGGAAAATGACACAGAGCAAACATAAACTGGATGTGAGTTACAGTAGACGAGATGCTGTTAGTGTCTGGTTTAATAAAATGCTACAAAACAAATGTAGTGGAAGAGCAAATTATGGTATGATACATGCGTGGAATGCATAATTGAAGACTAATGGATCTCTTTAGGATTAGGGTTTGAAAAAAAAAAATCAATAATTAATGTATGTGTCCAAATGAAGTGTCTCCAGCTTACTTGTGTTTGAAGGTGGGGTGGGCTGAACACCATGCAGTCGCGCTTGCAGCAATCAGATGGAATGAGACACATCCATAGCCAACTTAGCTATCTAAATGGGGACATTCCATAGACATAATGGTTTTTATCCTGCAAACTGTAGTCTATATTCGAACCCCTAAACCTACCCATCACACAAATCTTTCTGCATTTTTACATTTAAAAAAATCCTTTAATTACTTTTTACTTTACTTGTTTATGACAAATTGGGGAATGTAGTTGCTCAGTTAGTTAATTAATCAGGAAAAATAAGGAAAGGAAAATGACTGAAAATAAAACCCCTTAATAAATGCTTTGTGCCATCAATTGAACTTTGACCTTACTTTGTGAATGAGAGCAAGAGAAACAGAATATATCCCGCTCAGCTTTATAGCACAAGACACATAATGGAGTTCTCTTTTAAGCTTTATTTTAGGATCATCAGTTACACTTGATTCCGATGGTCCACTTTAGACATTCTACTAACCATAAGTAACTTTGGAACAACATGTAAACTAAATCTCATTAGAGTATTAGTAGACTTTAGTAGACTGTTAAGCCTCGTACACACCGGGACGAATATCGGCTCGTGTTATTCGTCAGCGTTTTTCTACGCGTTTTTTGTGTTCACACCCAAGTGATTTCGCTGACGATGAGCCGAGTGAACATGCAAATTCATTCCCTGACATTAGATGGCGCTTAATGTAAAACAGAAATACCCCGGTACACAAAGTGGCGCTGCGCAAATTTACACTTCTGACACTCGCTTGACACTCAGAAGAAGAGAGCAAGTTTGTCATACAGTTCTTTATTCTCGTTAGTGTCTCTTTATAAAGACACCAACAAGACCAGCAGCTCTACATTCATCTTGCCTTGCATCTTCCTTGTCTTATTTCTTCCCGGCAGAGTGTAGACCCTGTATATCTTCTTTGCCATTACGTATGTGTGCTCGCCAAGACCGTTTTGTGTTTGAGCGCCCCCAAGTTGTGTTTTACTGTAACTTCAGAAGCTCCAGACACGTGAGCAAAAGCGCCAATCTCATTGGTCGGATAGTTTTCAACGCAGTGCGTCAAACCAACAAAACGAACCCGAGGCGTTTTAAAAAAAATTACGTTTTTACGCGTGGCGTTTTATGCGCCGGTGTGCACACTCGCATTGGCGCCCATTGTTTAGTCACGAGGCGTTAAACGTTGGCGAATATCGCACGCAAAATTCGTCCCGGTGTGAACAGGCCTTTAGGTTAGGCTTAGGTGTCAGGGTTTGGGTTAGTAGAATAAGTTGAAATGTAGCTAATATGCTTTTAGTCAGAACATCTGTTGAGGGAGCATCAAAATAAAAAGTGATAGCAGATATTAAGCAGACAGTCTACTAATACTCTAATGAGGGCTTCTTGACATGTAGTTGCAAAGTTATTTATAGTTCGTAGAATATCTCAAGTGGACCATTGAAATAGTGTTACTGGATAAGCTTTTATGTCAGATGTTTTTCCTAAAATTCCTGTATATTGATACCTCTGGCTTAGATGAATTCAATGAGAGATATTTTTTTTGGATACATTTTATGAGAAATGCTTGAGTTTCACACTGATACCTCTGACTTAGATAAGAATAAGAAATGTATGAGATCATATAATCTGACAATGATATCTCTAACTTTGAAAAAATTGAGAAAAGTCCATATTGAAATAGTTTGATTAGAAATGCATCAGATCATATTGATCTCTTTAATGTTGAGCTCAACTGTTATAGAGTTGTTTAGAGAGCAGATAGAAAAATAAACATGGTACATGCTGATTAGTGACATGCAAAGGGGGAAGAGGATTCCAGAATGAGAAAAAAAGGACGAGTTGGCAAAAATCCCAAACTGCAGACAGGAAGAGTGAAAAAGAGGAGGAGGTGTCTGATTTGGGATTGTAGGATAAAGCACAGGTGCTAACTTAACAAGCCTGTTATTAGATATGCACCTGCGCTAACACTGAGGGTGTGCGGTGTTTGAGGACGGCTAGTTTTTGTCAGGATGCTCTGTTCCAATCCAACCTGTTCTTTTGGAAAAACAAGAGGGTCTGTGTATTCTCTGTTCAGGTGAGGCCTTGACAGGAGAAGAAAGATTCAGGAAGTCTGCTGATTGGAGGCACGTCCTCCGTGTTGACTCCTCGTGCCTCGCTTAATGAAAAAAAGCCTGGGGAGCTTGTTTTTTATGGACCCCCTGTTTGTATGTCAGTCTCGGTTTCATTGTTCTCTTGCCCCAGCTGTTTCTACTCTGCTCGCAATTGATGTAATTTATTCTTCTGCTAATTTAACTGGCCTCAGCTGAGACAGGGAGACAGGCACAATAACAACAACAGCAACAACAAAATAAAAGGCCCATCTGCACCAGCGCCAGCCCCTTCTGTGTCAAGGTTGAAGCCCATGCAAGAGCTCTGACAAATATAAGGAACTTTTCTCACTCGTGATTTTGAAAGAGAATATTCCCACTCAGCAGTCAGGCAGATGGAAGGATTGAAGTTGATGGTGTACTGTATCAGATATCACATGACATGATGGACTCCTGCTTAGGGCTGCCCCCCTAATAGTCGGCTAAACATTAGTCGACGAGAAGAGACTTAAGGACCTTGCACACTGAGAACCATATCATACACTCGGCGCAATGCGTCATTTTCACGTCCTGCGCCACATTATTTATATAGCAAATGCGTGTACACCCATCTGTTCGCCCATGGGCTGCTGGTCTGAAAACGAGGTGTGTTTAGGCTCATTGCCAACTGAAACCTGGTCTAAAGTCAATGGTGCAATATTTTTTTGTTATTTAAAGAGCACGTTAGAAATATATTGCGTGCGTACACTTTGTCCCATAGATGGTGTTCTCGCGCGCTTTAACCTTGCGCACGAGCAGATCCGTTTCCTCGCTAGAGAAGTGTTCAGTTTTTCCGCTTGCAAATTCCACCATGTAAATAGCGAATCCGCCATGGCGCGAGCTCAACTGGCTTCTATAGGGAATGGGAGATGAGACTCTGATTGGTTTATTGCACGTTATGCCCAAAATACACCCGTTACTCAGTAAGAGAATAGGGACAATCCTTTTAGACCATGCGCCGGGTGCGCCAACCATTTTCCCCATCGTTAAACTAGCAAAAGTGGATTCGTAAAATTTGAATCGCTCAGGATAGTCCTGCAGCTCCTTGATAAGGAGGTGGATCTCTCCTTCCTCTCTACGCAATCTCAGGATTAGATGGACCCAATATTTACTCTTTCTTTTTCTCTTTTTAAGAAGAGAGAGGACAACAACATCATCCTTACTATCTGATTATGTATGTTTCTCTCTAAAAGGAGCGTCCACTAAAGGCTACTGTGGAGATGGCGAGTCAGCATTGACAACTTATTATTAACTCATTATGGTTTAGTATACCCCACAGTATATATTTAAGTATACTTAAGTTATATTTATTTAAATAAATAAATATAATTGTGCGATTAGACGACTAATGGCTTAAATTTACGACTATTAGTCGACTAGAAAAATCTTTAGTCTGCGGCAGCCCAACTCCTGCAAATAGTTTGTAATCAGTTGCCAAGTGCGCTTATGATACTTGACTTTGGCTTCTTTTTTTTTTTTACGTGGTTTAGGGTAGAGTGGGGGAAAACATAAATGTGACTAGAATTGCCATCCCAGTTTTGAGTGACTGTGGCAGGAGTTATTTACCAAATATTAAAATTGCTCAACCTGCATAATTATAATTTTTTTTGACTGAAAATATTTTTGTACAAAGGTGGTGTTGTGCCCCAGCGGTGGGGTAAAACGCCCCCCAAGGTGGGGTAAAATGCCCCCTTTCTTACCAACCAGTTTGCTTTATAGATCAACAGCAAAATGAAGTTTTTAATCTCTAAAAGTAAAAGGCAAGTAATGCAACAACATGTATATATACCTATTAATATTTATTTCAGGAATGTACAAAATAGCCAAATTTCTAACATTTTAATATTTTGATTTCTACACTAGGCCTATATGGGGTTGATAATTGATGTAGTATTTGTTGCACCACTATCATCAAGAAAAACAGAAAACCCTAAATAAACATAAATTAGTATATTTATAGTGAAATATATTCAATAACTGCATTAAAAGTCACTATGTTTTATCATTGGGTCACCTAACCACCTTCCATCATTACATCCACCTATATTTTGATTTTACCGCCTAGTTATACTGCATTAAAGTGTAAAATAAAGACTTTGATAAACAGAAATATGTTAGTAATTATTATAAAGAGAAACTATGCCCCTTGGGGGGCGTTTTACCCCTCAGCATAGGGTTGCTTTTTACCCCACAAGCTATGTTTTTTTTTATTGTTTATTTTTAAAAATATAATTCTATTCCTTATAAATAACATATGCTCTCAAACTACAGACTTCACTATTGATCTATAATACATCACTGTGATATCACTGTGAACAATATTCTATTAAACACTTGTTTACTAATATCTGAAAATTATAGCAATTTCCACGTAATCCTCTTCTCTTCAAATACGTCGCTGGTGTCAGCTTCTCCATGGAGATTTGTATATCCCCGTTGTCAACGTAGTGCATAGCAATAGTAAAAATGTATCCTGATTCATTCTAGTGGTTATTTTGGGAAAACGGTGTGGGGGGCGTTTTACTCCAGGGGGGCATTTTCCCCCACTCTACCCTAGGTCTTTTTTGGGCTTAATTAAATTTTTTTTTTGCTTGTTAGGAAAATTTGAAAAGAAACGTCCTTTTTTTTACATTTATGGTCGCTGTTTTCTCCAATACATTGTTTGACAAAATTGCATTCAACATGCAGGCATGTGACATGGTAATCCAAGCAATGATAGTTATTAGACTTAAATAGATGCATGTACATTTTAACAAACAATGCCACCAACAGAGATGTACATGATGGAGAGGAAACATGGGAGATGATGGACGTTGCAGGGGAGCAGGGGGACCTAATTTAATTTAAAATATATTTTTTATCATATATTAATCATATTGGGCTTATTTCTGGCTTATTTTTAAAGCTGTGGTTGCTTATTTGTCTTGTGAGAGTTGGCAACACTGTTTGTAATACACACTATGCTGTTATTACTTGAGTTATACTTTTGGAAGGGATAGTTTATCTTTTTCGGTATTTAATTAGGCAATTGATCTTGTTATAACACCTAATGCTCTGTTTTTCCAAGGCAAGTTTGGTGGATTTATATTTAGACTAGTTACAGACTGAGGAAAGCATTGCACCATTTTGGTCTGCCAACCACCATTAAACACCAGAAGAAGAAGAAGAAGAAGAAGAAGAAGAAGAGAAGAAGAAGAGAAGACGAAGACAAAGACGAAGAAGTTTGCTAGAACTAGTTTGCTAGTTGAGTGTAGTTGCTAGCAACAGTTTGCTAAATGAGTGACAGTTTGCTATGCAGTTGATAAGTTCTTTGGGGTGTTGTTTAACATTGTTGTTCAGTTTCTTTGGTGGTTGCCAGGACATTGCTACTATATGCAGTTGCTAAGGTTTTCAGAGTGTTTTTAGCATGTGGCGTGCAGTTTCTAGGGTATTGTGGGTGGTTGCCAGGGCGTTGGCATGCAATTGCTGAGCAGTCGCTAAAATATTTAGAGCATTTTGAACCAATCGCGTTGAGGTCGCTAAGTTGTTCTGAGTGTTTTTGGCACACTGCTGTACATTATTTGTAGACTGTTGCTTTGCAGTTTTTAGGGTGTTGTTGGTGGTTTCCAGGGCGTTGCTATGCAGTTGCTAAGATTTTCAGAATGTTTTAGCCCATTACTCTTCAGGTGTTATGGTTTGTTGCCAGGGTGTTGCTATGTGGTTGCTAAGGTAGAATGTTGCTGTGAGTTTGTATGTGGTGGCCAGAGCATTGAAATGAATGTTTCTAGCATGTTGCTCGTTCTAAGTGCTGGCTAAAAAAGAGTCAAAAAAGCTGGGTCTCTTCTTCCACTCCTTCCATAAAGGATTTTTTTTGTTGCCTGTTTTATTATGCATTGGACAAAAACATTAGTCAGATCACCTATACATTTAACATTGTACCTCTGAGGTATCATTCATGTCTGTGTCACTTATTTGTCATGTCAAATAAGTGTGGAATGAATTACATGCTAAAGTTTTATTCTTGGGGTAAGTGGTCTGTTCAAATCAGTTTAAAATCTTGATAAAACTTCCATGGACTTCCAACTAATCTGAAATCTCGATGTTATCATCTGCTAAGATTCTAACTTGGTGTTGTAATTGCAGTGGTCTCCATCATTATAAACCGCTTTGTCAGTGCATTTACTCGTAGTTCAATCAGAGAACCTGATGGTACTTATTATGCAAAATGGTCAGGAAGGCACTGGCTCAATCTGTGTTTAAAATCAGACCCACATTATTCATCCAGCACTACAAAGCATCAAGTCCCCAAAGCGCTGCAGTTAATTGTTCTTCCCATCCCTGTCTCTCAACCCAATCAATTGGCGTATTGTTACGAACACAAGCACGCTGTTTTAATACTCAACACGAATGTTATTTACTGCATTAGTTTGCCTTGAATTGTCATTTCTGAGAGTCTCCTGAGCAGAGATGTGGATCTGATATGAGGAATATCTATTCATGCCAATATATTTGCAAATCAATATCTTGTCATGTTTAACAATGGTTGCATGACACACTATTGTAAAGCTCGTCCGAAAATAGAATGGCATGCGCTGTGTTTGTGGACGTCTTTGCAGGAGATTGATTCTGAAGACACATCAGGGCTATCAGCGTGGAGATTATGTGGCCTTACATCTTCTTATCATGTGCCATTCCCAGCCATCGTCTCATAATCTCCGTTTTGCTGTTTTCTGTCACAGTTATCTGCACTCTCCCTCTTTTTCTGTGTCATAATGTTAATAATTAAAGCAAATCTCTTGATTTTTCTGAAGTTGGAGTGTCTAAAAATACACCATCCCACGTGTGCAATTACAACCAAGCATGATATCCTTCTAGAACGGAGTGTTCTTATCAAAACCTTAGCAGAAACACTGTTAATTACCATTACAGAACAATTACCAATGTCACCTTTAATCTGACAGTGATAAGCGCATCTTAAACCGTATTCTGTAGTTGTGGATGTTGTTTTTTGTAAAAGCGCAATGACTTATGTTTTTTTTTTCTACTCAAACACCTGCTAGGCTTCAGTAGGCTCAACGCTGCTACATTTTCTGATAGATTACTCACCTGATTCCTCCAATATGTCAGTGCGTAACCAACACATGACATCTCATACATCCAAGTATTATAATCGTTTAACAGTAAAAAGAATTATGATGAATCGAGAGTGGGAGAAAGAAAGAGACGGAGATGGATATGAATAGGGAAAGCTTTCTCAAATCTCCTGCATTTGTTCACCCTATGAAAACAAAGAAGGAGTATGTTTCAAGGACAAGGTTTAGGGATGTCTGCACTATTGATTTGCTAACAAGGCTCCATTCAGCGGCACTTCCGTATTCATCTCCCAGCCTGACAGACAATAGTGCACATTGGACCATTTACAATAAAACCAAAACCCAATGTTCTCATGCTGTGGAGCAAGTCTAGCCTTGAGATACAGAGAGAGAGAGAGAGAGCCAAATCGAGAGAGAAAGAGATGGTAAATGAGAAAAAGAAAGGGCAGAAGCTTCATATCATATCACTGACCCATATTTGAATATGTATGTGCTGGGGTGGTTGATAATGGGAGGCTACAAATGTGTGTTTATGCGAATATTTGTGCGCGACTCTCTGGCAACCTCCCTCCCCTGCGCTGCCCCGTAAGGATCTCATTTCCGTTGGCCATAAAACATTAAGTTGTTAAATTTCTTTATGTGCCTTGCTCCCCTCGCACCGAAGGGCTCTGAGCGTGTCTGAAATTGAGTGATTGCCTGCAGCCTTTGGATTGCTTAACCCCTACTGTCACACAAACCTCTGTGGACTTATATTTTTAGGACTTTTTTCCCCTTCCACTCCACCCCCGCTTTTTTCTCTCTCTTCCTCTCTTTAGTCTCTCCATTTGCCTAATTCTCTAGCCTCAAGTGCCTGTGTGTTCTTTTTTTGTACTTTTCTTCCTTTATCTTTTTGTCTTTTGTGCTTTCTTTCTCAGTTTCCTTCCACTACACTGCAACAATAATGTTTGTAATGAATATTTTCCGGTAAAAATATCTAAACATGCTTTAAAGAAGATACATTTAATTGAAGTATATTACGTTTTAAGATAATTTATTTGGGATAAAGTTATTATTCTCTGTCTGTTTTTCCCACTGGAAATTTTATTATCTTCTTTTGAGCATACATCACAATTTTGAGGAAAAAAATTCCTATTGTTTTAAAGTGTTTTTTTTTTCTTTTCAAGTACATTGTTTACAGGAAAACATGAAAAAATCCAGCCACATCAGTGCTTTCTGTCTGATGTAAGAGAAACGTCTAGATATGGGTAATATTAAAATGAAATAGATCCCTAAAAGGTTGTTGTGAAAATTAAATGCATTTAGTCTAATGGGATTGTCTCATACCAAAGCCCCAACATATAACTCATTGCGGACTGCTAGCCTGCTATATCAATAAATATGATGATCATCAGAGGACAGTTACTACAGATAGAATATGATGAATTATGTTGATAAATGAACACTGGAAGGCAATGATACCTGGTGAAATTTGAGATGGTGTGTGTGCAGTGCTCAGTTCATCTTAAGACTCGAGTACACCACACAACTTTTGCCCAGATTTTGAAGCCCAAATAAGCACATCCATCATAAAAGTAATCATACGGCTCCTGGTGGTTAATAAAGGCCGCCTGAAGCAATGGATTTTTTTAAAGAAAAATATCCATATTTCAAATTTATAACCTGTAATCACTGGTTTGAGAGTAGACGCCGCTCGTGGTTCAAACAAATAGGGCTATAGGCATTAAACTCAAGCTCCTCCAACATTTCTCTTTAAAAATGATCATTTCAGACTTCTATTTCGTGACTGGTGTTTTGTTTTGCTCCATCCTCTGCACTTCCATGTTCGTCATGCGTCGGGTCAAAGGTCACTCTTCCACCGGAACTAGAAGCCAGTGATTAGAGTTTAAAAAGGTATAAATCGCTTCACTTCAGAAGGCCTTTTATTAACCCACTGTAGCTGTATGGATAACTTTTATGATGGATGGATGTGCTCTTTTTGGCTTTTTGGGGCTTTTTCCACAAACAGAATCTTTGATGCCAAAGAGAAGTGTTGATGCCCCACTCACTGACACAATCTCATTCTCACCTGCTCGCAAACACATTCTTTACGAGTGTGTGGGTGAGAGGGCTGGATGACAGTGACATGTGACCTGTAGCTGTAGGGCAATCTCTCTTCTCTGATAGAGGAACTCATTTCCCTGTGTATGATCATTACAAGAGGGGACAAAATGAAGGGATCACCTCTTGCCTCTTTTTTCCCCTCTTATCTACTGCTTCTACAAACCTGCTGGCTTCGGCTTGAGACTGTCAGCCTTTACTGCCCACTCAGAAATGCCAAATTGATAATTGCAGAAAGATTTGATCTGACATTTACCACCATGATTTTGACCATGATTTATGCACACATTATGAAGCTCATGTGTTGGGCTTATTACTTAGAAAAAATATAATTTATTACTCATTACTCCTTTCAAAAGTAATATTATTACTTAATACCTGGCGACAGTAGTTTGTTATACTACTCTTAATATTACCTTTCCGTTACACCCTAAAGAATTGGTAATTGTGTCTCAAAATTCTTATTGCACATGTGCGTCTTTTTGTGAATATTAGGGTATATAATTTTTTTTCTATATGCAGAATCATTATTTCGATTAATTTTCCACTGAACTATGCAATCTGCTGTTATGACTGGTCATTCCCTGCACATATGTGACACTGGACCACAAAACCAGTTACATGGGTTAATTTTTATAAATTGCATTTTCATTGATGTATGGTTTGTTAGGATAGGATAACAGTCTCATCCCAAGAAGTCATATATTGACGTCTTGGGACGTCTTTTGACCATACGTCAATATCCGCCTTTTTAGGGTACCCTTAAACGTCGGTTATATGACGATCCTGGGACGTCATACAACTGACGCTTTACCTTTAACGTCAGTTAGGTGACGGGGTAGGTTTAGGTCTGGGGTAGAGTTAGGATCCGATAACGTCATCTAACCGACGTTTAAGGGTACCCTAAATAGGCGGATATTGACGTATGGTCAAAAGATGTCCCAAGACGTCAGTATATGACTTCTTGGGATGAGACTGCGCTGGATAGGACAATATTTGGCCAATATACAACTACTTGAAAATTTGGAATCTGAGGGTGCAAAAAAATTGCGATTTTGCTGCATCCACTCATAAAATATATATATATATATATATATTTTATATGTTTACAGTAGGAAATTTACAAAATATCTTCATGGAACATAATTTTTACTTAATATCCTAATGATTTTTAGCATAACAGAATATCATTTTGACCCACACAGTGTATTGTTGGCTATTGCCACAAATATACCTGTGCTACTTGTGACTGTTTTTGAGGTTCATGTCACTCATATTATGTGTTCATAACCCGCCTGTCTCTTCCGATGACAACGTTCCACTACATTTCTGAGTTAGTTTTCATACACACTAACACAGAGAAACATTTCTACACATGATTAGCTTATTCTAAAAGGCTACAAACAACATATTCATGATTCATCATTTGACCAAAATAAACATTAGATCACTATTGGACGTTATTACAAACACTCAATGTTAGGTTACAGTGAGTTTTGAGTTAAAGTGTAGTGTTAATTTCATAAATTGTCATGACTAGCTTGATGCTACTCATTTGTTACTACATATGGTTTGTGATTAATGACTCATCACCTGTTCATCATTTGAGTTCAACAAGTGCCTCCTTTTCATTCAGTTGTGGTCTGGTATTTGTTATGTTATTCGGTTGTTAAGTCTGACGTCACGCGTGACGTTTAGCCTCTTCCGGGCCCAAGCGCTCCGCTCGTCTTTCAGATCCTAGACTACATAAAACCTTTTCTTAAAAGGCTTTTTTCGCTTCAGTGCCAGTGGGTGTTACTAGGGATTAAGGGATAGCACCCACTGGCGCCAAAGTTTCTTCATTCGTTTAAGATTTGTAACTTACCTAATCAACTGCCGCCATTTTCTCTTATCTTTCTTGTCACAGGGAAAGCGGTAGATGACAGTTAAATGTCACTTGTTTTTTTAAACTCTGATCTATTTAAACAACACGGGAACACGTTAAAACTCCGGCGAAAGCGGTAGGTAGGTAGAGAGGACCCGGCCTTTGGACCCGGAAACAGTATTATCGGAGAGCGCTTACGTCACGACTTAACAACCGGATTCAGTTGTTATGCTGCCTCCCTGGAATTGGAAAACCTAAGTTTTTTAACCTTTTGTTTTTGGAAACCTGTTTGAACATTTTTCATCATCTTCATCTGGACCAGATCGTGACAGATGAAAAGTTTGTGGGCACTTAATTGCAATTAAAATGCGATTAAGTGCCCACAAACCTTTCATCTGGAAACGGTATCATTTTATTTCCATAGTTCACATTGATATTAAATGCACTTAGTACTGTACATCTTTATATTTAATTTCATAATTACGGTAACCCTTTATTTCGATAGTCCACTTTAGGAAAGGCAAGGCAAGTTTATTTATATAGCATAATCACAAAAATTAAGGAATAGGAAAATTAAAACAGTTTAAAGAAATTAAAAGAGATATATGATTATAAAATGAATTAAAAGAGTAAAAAGATGATACATAGATAAACTTCTCATCTGGCCTGGCAAAATACCGGAGTATCAGATTTTTCACAACTCCCAGTTTTACTCTGAGATTTTCCCATGGTGATTACACTGTGTCTGGTGTTCTTTTGGCACTCCTAAGGAATCTATTGGACGTCTCCGATGTACCCGATTTTCCCCTAAAATCGAACAGGATGTTTTGGGACTGACTCACGGGATAACCTCGGTTTCACTGCCCCATCAGTCTGCACCACAAAAACCCATTTGTTCGGAAGCTCTCGGAATGGAATCAATCCAGTCCGCACCCCACAGAACCTTGAGTTTAATTACACATCAAACTCACTACTCCACCACAGACCTAGGTCATCAGCATGGTTTCATCTCTAAAGGTCCCCAATTAAGTAATGTATGTTTGTCTCTTACCCAATACTCAGTGCCATTTGACTTCAGTTTAGAATCAAAAGGTGGAATACAGTGCAACCAGCCAGACATACAGTGGATACAGTTATAAAAATAATTTAAAGAGTAATAAGATTATACATAAATAAAATTCTCATCTGGCAAAACACCGGTGTATCATATTTTGCACAGCTGCTTGTTTTACTGTGAGATTTTCCCATGTGGATTGTACTGTGTCTGTGGTGTTCTTTTGACGCGCCCAAAAAATCTAGTGGACATCTCCAATAGACCCGATTTTTCCCTAAAATCGGAAAGGAGGAGCTCTAGGACTGACTCACAGGATAACCTCGGGTTCACTGCCTCATCAGTCTGATGAATGCACTCCAAAAACCCATTTGTTCGGAAGCTCTAGGAATGGAATCAATTCAGTCCGCACCCCACAGAACCTCGAGTTTAATCACGTTAAACTCATTACTCCAACCCAGACCCAGGCCATCAGCAAGGTTTCATCTCTCTTACCCAATTCTCAGTGCCATATGAGTTCAGTTAAGAATAAAAAGGAGGATGCAAAATACAGTGTAATCAGTCGGACTTACAGTGGCACAGTACTCATTCAGTAAATGCACAGGTAAACCGATGTGTTTTCAGTCTGGATTTGAATGTGACTGCTGTAGGAGCACATCTGATCTCTTCTGGAAGGTGGTTCCAGCTGAGGCTGGAATAGCTTAAAGTGGACTCACCATGCTTAGAGTGACCCCTTCTGTTCCCTTTCAGTCACTCACGTTCGACGTAGTCGACTGATCGGGATCACGCTTAGGGAGCCTGTCATCTTCGAGTATTGTTAAAACGAGCCAATGCACATTGGCGTGTAAGATTTGCATCTCAAACCTCAACCCGCGGCGCGGGTATAAATACGGAAGTGGATGCACGCACCAGTTGTCTTTCACTTTTGAGCCTATCGGTCTTCAAGCCGATGTCTCTGAAGAGTGTTGTTATATTACAACGAGCGAGTGTGTCGGCACTTCTTCAGGAAGTCTCTCCCGGTGCTGGTGGTTCTACAGCATGTGTGCAGCGGTGGTCGTGAGCCTTCTGAGCTCTCAACTGCTGTTTTAACAGCATCACATTTCTGTGCTTGTTTGTCTGATGGCAGGTTGAGGGCGAAGAAAGCGAGTGCTTCACTGGTACAGGCTGCGCCATCTCTGTCAGTGTTGAAGGGATCATTCCCCTGTGTGCTTCGGCACTGGCGAGAGTTTTCAATTCCTGAAAGAGCAACATGGGTGTGTTTGCGTTTTTTCAAGATGTCATTCAACACGTGTATTTCTGGATGCGGTCGTTCCCTGTCCCCCTCTGACACTCACAATTGTTGCATCATGTGTTTGGGCTTACAGCACGCTGAAGCAGCTTTTGTGGATGGCTCATGTTCCCATTGCGGGAATATGACGGTCTCTGTGTTGAGATCGAGACTCGCCTTCGTCCGCGAAGGTTGTGTCCCCATTACCATGCCCCACCCTAGGGTGCCGTGTGGGATGGGTGTTCGGAGCATAGTGATGGAATACCCGCCCGGTAACCATTCCCTGTGGGCTCCTCACTCCTCCATCACACCATTGAGCCGTGGAGTCCACCATTGAGCCTTCTTTCATCGAAAGGGCACGCTTTCCCAGTGTTATCCAAGTCTAACTGCGGGACAGCAGTGACTTGTGGAACAGCAGACACCGCCTCAATAATGTGAGGGGATCAGAAGGTTTTTGTCTAGGCACTGGAAGGTGGCAGCACTAGTGGTGATTTAATTGGGATCCCAATCAGTCGACACGTCGCCTACGTCGAATGTGAACGACTGAAAGAGAACGTCTCGGTTACGTATGTAACCCTCGTTCCCTGAAGGAGGGAACGGAGACGTAGTCCCGTCGCCACTATTGCTGGATCACCGGTGACTCCAGGCTCTGCTTGGCTCCTCAGCGAAAAACAACTGGAGTGTGCATTCACTTCTGTATTTATAGCCACGCCACAAGGTGGAGTGTGAGATGCAAATCTTGCACGCCAATGTGCATTGACTCGTTTTAACAGTACTCGAAGATGACAGGCTCCCTAAACGTGATCCCGATCAGTTGACACGTCGGCTACGTCTCAGTTCCCTCCTCAGTTCGATCCTAATGATCTGAGTGATTCTTTAGGTTTACATTTAGTGAGCATATCTGCAATCTATTGATGTCCTAGGCCATTGAGTGATTTATATACCAGTAAAAATACTTTAAAATCAATCCTAAATGTAACTGGGAGCCAGTGTAAAGACCTGAGGACTTGTGTGATATGTTAATATTTTCTGGTTATTCTCAGAATCCTGGCAGCAGTGTTCTGTATGAGCTGCAACTGTCTTATGGTCTTTTTGGTAAGGCCAGTGAGGAGTCCATTACAATAATCCACCCCCTGCTGGTGATGAAAGCATGAACAAGTCTTGTCTGGAAACAAAGCATCTAATTCTTGCAATATTTTGTTTGACCCCTAGTGTCAAGGTATGCGTTCACCTTGAGAGCTTCATCTTTGTTTACAAATGCAATGACTTCAGTTTTGTCTTTGTTTAACTGAAGAAAGTTTTGCCACATCCAACTGTTGACTTCATCAAGTTCAAGTTCAATACATTTATTTGTCCCCCCAGTGGGGCAATTAATTTCACAGCATAGGAGCAACACAAACTTACGAACACAGATACACATATTATGATAAAATACACATTCAATTAATTTCAGTAATGTGTAATGTGAAACTACCTTTCCCTCCTTGCATTCAGAAGAGAAACGGCAGATGGAACAAAGGAGTATTTAAATCTATTCGTTTTAGCAAATGGTAGTCTGAGCAATGAACCTGATGGTAGAAACTGAAACTGTTGATATAGAGGATGAGAACAGTCAGTCAAGATGGAGTTTGCTTACTTAAACAGTTGTTTTTTATAAAGATCCTCTAAAGTTTCTTGTGGACACCCAATAATTTTACTACTGCAACTAACAACCCTGTTCAGTAAGTTCCCCTCCTTTACCCTCAAGGATTGGAACCAACAAACAGAGGAAAAAGTAATAATAGACTCAATAAAAGAACGATAAAACAAAGTCATCAAAGTAGAGTCAACCTGAAATTTAGATAGTTTCCTAAGACAAAAAACGCTGCTGGCTTTTCTTTATAAATTGAGTCAGTATTTTTCTTAAATGTCAACTTGTTATCGAGAAAAGTACCTAAGTATTTATAAGACTCTACCGATTCGACTGTCAATGCATTGGCATTGGGAATGCATTGGCACAGGGAGTCAATGTGTCAGGGTTGTGTGCAGGTAGCAGAAGACGAGGACAAGGGAGGTTCAATATAGTCGATTTATTTTACAAAACTCAACTTCAGTAAACATACAAGAACAAAATAAACTCCAGGACTTCAGGGGAAACACAACCATACATAGACGACGACCAACAAACACTGAGGGAAAACACAGGGCTTAAATTAAGTGAACCAAACGAGATAATTAACTGAAAACAGGTGAAGAAACTGAACACAAACGAGGAGCGGGAAAACTTAACAGGACTAAACCAAAAATCACAAAGACAGGGGGAAACAAGATCTCAAAACAGAACTAAACACATTGAATCGTGACAGTACCTCCCCCCTCCCCGAAGGGCGAAGTCCTCGCGCCGTGTAACATCCAAAGGGGTGGGAGGGTGGGCGCCCTGGAGGCTGACGACGGCATGGTGCAGGTCCAGGAAGCCTCCAGGGCGGAGCAGGCTGTGGGCGTGGCCATGGCGGAGCAGGCTGTGGGCGTGGCCACGACGGTGCAAGCTGTGGGCGTGGCCACGACGGTGCAGGCTGTGGGCGTGGCCACGACGGTGCAGGCTGTGGGCGTGGCCACGACGGTGCAGGCTGTGGGCGTGGCCACGACGGTGCAGGCTGTGGGCGTGGCCAGGGCAGAGCAGGCTGTGGGCGTGGCCACGACGGTGCAGGCTGTGGGCGTGGCCACGACGGTGCAGGCTGTGGGCGTGGCCAGGGCAGAGCAGGCTGTGGGCGTGGCCAGGGCAGAGCAGGCTGTGGGCGTGGCCAGGGCAGAACAGGCTGTGGGCGTGGCCAGGGCAGAGCAGGCTGTGGGCGTGGCCACAGCGGAGCTGTGGGACCCTCGGGCGTCCAGGGCGGAGCTGTGGGACCCTCGGGCGTCCAGGGCGGAGCTGTGGGACCCTCGGGTAGCCATGGCGGTGAGGACCCTTCGGGTGGCCATGGCGGTGCAGGCTCTTCAGGTGGCCACGACGGTGAAGACCCTTCGGGTGGCCACGGCGGTGAAGACCCTTCGGGTGGCCACGGCGATGAAGACCCTTCAGGTGGCCACGGCGGTGAAGACCCTTCAGGTGGCCACGGCGGTGAAGACCCTTCGGCATGCAAGATGAATGCACTCCAAAAACCCATTTGTTCGGAAGCTCTAGGAATGGAATCAATTCAGTCCGCACCCCACAGAACCTCGAGTTTAATCACGTTAAAACTAGTTTGAACGCCCACGTCCCACGTTATAACGCCCACGTCCCACGTTTGAACGCCCACGTCCCACGTTCTGTTCCCTTTCAGTCACTCACGCCCACGCCCACGTTTAAACTAGTTTAAAACTAGACTAAAGACGTATCTATTTAGCCAGGCATTCATATAAATTTTTTATCCTACAGTTACTGTAAATTCGGCCTCTAGTTCATAAACGCCAGAGGAGAACTGGCCCCGACTGAGCCTGGGTTCTCCCAAGGTTTTTTTTTCTCCATTGGGTGATCTGATGGAGTTTTAGGACACCATTGGGTCACTTGATGGAGTTTTTCGGTTCCTTGCCACTGTTGCCTTTGGCTTGCTCAGTTGGGGATATTCAAATTAATTAAACAATCATACCATTGATCAGCTCTACCAAACTTGGATGTCCTTTTTGGATGTCCAGTAATAAACAAACATTGTTGAGTTGTTTTGATTGATACTGTAAAGCAGCTTTGATACAATCTGTATTGTGAAAAGCGCTATATAAATATATTTGACTTGACTTGACTATTTTACTTAAACTCATTACTCCAACCCAGACCCAGGCCATCAGCAAGGTTTCATCTCTCTTACCCAATTCTCAGTGCCATTTGAGTTCAGTTTAGAATAAAAAGGAGGATGCAAAATACAGTGTAATCAGTCGGACTTACAGTGGCACAGTACTCATTCAGTAAATGCACAGGTAAACCGATGTGTTTTCAGTCTGGATTTGAATGTGACTGCTGTAGGAGCACATCTGATCTCTTCTGGAAGGTGGTTCCAGCTGAGGCTGGAATAGCTTAAAGTGGACTCACCATGCTTAGAGTGACCCCTTCTGTTCCCTTTCAGTCACTCACGTAGTCGACTGATCGGGATCACGCTTAGGGAGCCTGTCATCTTCGAGTATTGTTAAAACGAGCCAATGCACATTGGCGTGTAAGATTTGCATCTCAAACCTCAACCCGCGGCGCGGGTATAAATACGGAAGTGGATGCACGCACCAGTTGTCTTTCACTTTTGAGCCTATCGGTCTTCAAGCCAATGTCTCTGAAGAGTGTTGGGTAACACTTTATAATAACTGCACACTATTAATCATTAGTTAAGCATTAGTAAACAGTTAATTCATCATTTATAAAGCATTAATATACATTAATAAGCAGTTTATAAATACAGCTATAAATGCTTTATTCTTGATTTAAAAGCATATATATATATAATGTGTTTAATAATTGTACTTTCATACTTTATTCATGATCAATTTATAATTTCTAAATGATGTATTGCATTATTTATAAAACATTTATTGAAGAGTTGTCAGTGGTTCATAAGATTACTTAGAAAGTGTAAGTAAATGATTAATAAACTATTTAAATGTACATTCATACATCTTATTATTCAGACTAGTTACTTAATGTGTTAATAAATGCTTTATTAACATGTATTTATACTGTAATTCAGGGTTAATTAGGGTAGTTATAAAGCATTTAGTAGTGGTCAGTTAACTATTTCTGTGAGCTCATCTAAAGTGAGGACTATTCATGCTTTATAAAGCATTTACAAAGGAGATTTGTGTTGTTTCACTGTGTTGTGTTTGTTTCATTTGTCTGTTTTGAAGATAAATGAGCCTTAAATCTCCTTTATAAATGCTTTACAAGGCATGAATAGTCCTCACTTTAGATGAGCTCACAAAATAGTTAACTGACCACTACTAAATGCTTTATAACTAACTGAATTAACTCCATTTACTAACAGTTTCTAAGTGATCTTACGAATCACTGACAACTCTTAAATAACTGGTTTGTAAATAATGCAATACTTCATTTAGAAATTATTAAATGATCATTAACAAAGTATGAAAATACAATTATTAAACACATTATAGATATGCGTGTAAATCAGGAAAAAAACATTTATAACTTTATTTATAAACTGCTTATTAATGTCTATTAATGCTTTATAAATTATGAATTAACTGTTTACTCATGCTTAACTAATGATTAATAGCGTGCAGTTATTATAAAGTGTTACCGAGTGTGGTTATATTACAACGAGCGAGTGTGTCGGCACTTCTTCAGGAAGTCTCTCCCGGTGCTGGTGGTTCTACAGCATGTGTGCAGCGGTGGTCATGAGCCTTCTTAGCTCTCAACTGCTGTTTTAACAGCATCACATTTCTGTGCTTGTTTGTCTGATGGCAGGTTGAGGGCGAAGAAAGCGAGTGCTTCACTGGTACAGGCTGCACCATCTCTGTCAGTGTTGAAACGATCATTCCCCTGTGTGCTTCGGCACTGGCGAGAGTTTTCAATTCCTGAAAGAGCAACATGGGTGTGTTTGCGTTTTTTCAAGATGTCATTCAACACATGTATTTCTGGATGCGGTCGTTCCCTGTCCCCCTCTGACACTCACAATTGTTGCATCATGTGTTTGGGCTTACAGCACGCTGAAGCAGCTTTTGTGGATGGCTCATGTTCCCATTGCGGGAATATGACGGTCTCTGTGTTGAGATCGAGACTCGCCTTCGTCCGCGAAGGTTGTGTCCCCATTACCATGCCCCACCCTAGGGTGCCGTGTGGGATGGGTGTTCGGAGCATAGTGATGGAATACCAGCCCGGTAACCATTCCCTGTGGGCTCCTCACTCCTCCATCACACCATTGAGCCGTGGAGTCCACCATTGAGCCTTCTTTCATCGAAAGGGCACGCTTTCCCAGTGTTATCCAAGTCTAACTGCGGGACAGCAGTGACTTGTGGAACAGCAGACACTGCCTCAATAATGTGAGGGGATCAGAAGGTTTTTGTCTAGGCACTGGAAGGTGGCAGCACTAGTGGTGTTTTAATTGGGATCCCAATCAGTCGACACGTCGCCTACGTCGAATGTGAACGACTGAAAGAGAACGTCTCGGTTACGTATGTAACCCTCGTTCCCTGAAGGAGGGAACGGAGACGTAGTCCCGTCGCCACTATTGCTGGATCACCGGTGACTCCAGGCTCTGCTTGGCTCCTCAGCGAAAAACAACTGGAGTGTGCATCCACTTCTGTATTTATAGCCACGCCACAAGGCGGAGTGTGAGATGCAAATCTCGCACGCCAATGTGCATTGACTCGTTTTAACAGTACTCGAAGATGACAGGCTCCCTAAACGTGATCCCGATCAGTTGACACGTCGGCTACGTCTCAGTTCCCTCCTTAAGGGTACGAGGGACGGGTTACATATGTAACCGAGACGTATTTCTGGCTGATGCGATCCTAATGATCTGAGTGATTCTTTAGGTTTACATTTAGTGAGCATATCTGCAATCTATTGATGTCCTAGGCCATTGAGTGATTTATATACCAGTAAAAATACTTTAAAATCAATCCTAAATGTAACTGGGAGCCAGTGTAAAGACCTGAGGACTTGTGTGATATGTTAATATTTTCTGGTTATTCTCAGAATCCTGGCAGCAGTGTTCTGTATGAGCTGCAACTGTCTTATGGTCTTTTTGGTAAGGCCAGTGAGGAGTCCATTACAATAATCCACCCCCTGCTGGTGATGAAAGCATGAACAAGTCTTGTCTGGAAACAAAGCATCTAATTCTTGCAATATTTTGTTTGACCCCTAGTGTCAAGGTATGCGTTCACTTGAGAGCTTCATCTTTGTTTACAAATGCAATGACTTCAGTTTTGTCTTTGTTTAACTGAAGAAAGTTTTGCCACATCCAACTGTTGACTTCAAGTTCAAGTTCAATACCTTTATTTGTCCCCCCAGTGGGGCAATTAATTTCACAGCATAGGAGCAACACAAACTTACGAACACAGATACACATATTATGATAAAATACACATTCAATTAATTTCAGTAATGTGTAATGTGAAACTACCTTTCCCTCCTTGCATTCAGAAGAGAAACGGCAGATGGAACAAAGGAGTATTTAAATCTATTCGTTTTAGCAAATGGTAGTCTGAGCAATGAACCTGATGGTAGAAACTGAAACTGTTGATATAGAGGATGAGAACAGTCAGTCAAGATGGAGTTTGCTTACTTAAACAGTTGTTTTTTATAAAGATCCTCTAAAGTTTCTTGTTGACACCCAATAATTTTACTACTGCAACTAACAACCCTGTTCAGTAAGTTCCTCTCCTTTACCCTCAAGGATTGGAACCAACAAACAGAGGAAAAAGTAATAATAGACTCAATAAAAGAACGATAAAACAAAGTCATCAAAGTAGAGTCAACCTGAAATTTAGATAGTTTCCTAAGACAAAAAAGATGCTGCTGGCTTTTCTTTATAAATTGAGTCAGTATTTTTCTTAAATGTCAACTTGTTATCGAGAAAAGTACCTAAGTATTTATAAGACTCTACCGATTCGACTGTCAATGCATTGGCATTGGCAATGCATTGGCACAGGGAGTCAATGGGGCTGTAATCATTAGGCGATAGGGCTAAGTAGATCCGTGTGTCGTCTGCATAGCAGGCTTGTGCACAATTCAGAATTGAATTGAGAATGACTCCTTAATTCCAATTCAATTCTTGAATTTGAATTGAATTTGAATTTATGTCAAAAACAGGATCTAGAATTACAATTCGTATTTGAATTAAAGGAAGCAGAATTGCAATTCAAAACAAATTCTAAGAAATTCATATAGATATTTTAAGTGAAGTGTTTATCAATGAAGCTTTACATGTATATTTCAAATATGATTGCATTACATATTCTATAAATGATATTAGTTTGAACTACTAGTACAGATTACATTAACAGGAAATATTTTCCCCCAGCAATGAATGTTAAAAGCTCTAGTCACAGAACAAATAATTAAGTTTTATTTATTGTAAAACCCACTGTCTGTGAGTTGCTTTGCAATTACATTGAAATAAACATGAGTTTTAATTTAATGCATCCTGAGAGTGTTTATTTGGTCCAGAAACAGTATAAATTATATATAAATGAGGCCATAAATTATGTTGAAAATATGTCCACAGTGGCCACATTTGAACTAGTTTTTAACCTTGCACGAAGAGGGTCCATGAATGTCTATATCAGACGTGCAGAACACGTCAAAAAAATACGTCATAAAAACTTTCATTCTGGCTCATTAGTGGGTGTCTTTTCAACGTACAACTTTGGTGACAAAGACGTTGAAAAGACATCTTTTGGACATCGCTAACTGTAATGAAATTATGTTATTGAATTACAAAATGAATGTAATTGTATTTAGTTGTATTACTGAGGTAAAATGTGAAATTTAATTAGTTACTAATCAAATTAAAAGGAAATTGCTTTACATTGATAAAGTAATCCAAACCACATTTATAATGGGTAACTTATAACAGTAAGCAATTACATTTCCAAAGTAACCTTCCTAACGCTGAAAGTATGTGAGATTCAACACATTCTTTCTGTTGTGTGACTGTGTGGAATTTCTTTGAATTGCCATGAATTTAATTCCACTTCCTGTCATTCTAATTCAAATTCCAATTCATGAATTGAATGGAGGCCAATTCTGAAATTCTGAATTTTGCACAAGCCTGCATAGCTGTGGTAAGCAATTTGGTTCTTTTTCATTATTTTGGCTCAGTGGGAGCATGTACAGGTTGAACAGGATGGCGCAAGAATTGAGCCTTGAGGGACTAATACCTAGTACCGAACCCTAATTTTGGGAAATGCAACCCACAATATGATAGAAGCCTCATAGCCAAACACTAAATAAAGGTGACTTGACAAGACTAAACACTCTCAGACAGTCCTAGCAACCACCTAGCAATGCCCTATAGCGACCATCAACAAGACCCTGGTAATGTGACAGCGAGTTTTGCACCACTCACATATTTTTAAAGTACTGTCATTTTTTTCTTATTTTTGCCATAAAAAGGTTATTAAAAAATACATCGTGTTTCCCAATAAATCTTCTAGATTTTACCAACAAATGTCCTTTTGTAAATCCTCCAGTGATCACTTCATTTAGTTCAGTTCATTGGACCTGAAGGTAGCCCCATTGGACTCAAAACAAAATGATGTGGCCTCTGTTTGTGTGTGTTGACCTTACAATACAGCTGACTGAGTTTACAGCCTGGGAGTGTGTTGGTGTGTCATGTGTCTCCATCTTTCGTGATATCAGAGATGTAGTCATAGCATCATTGAGAATATGCAATTTTGTGAGTATGATGTGGGAAAGGGCTTGCCGGTGATTTGATGAGGGGACATCCCGCTGTTTACGCGCACACACTCACGTTAGGGAGTCTCCTGCTGCCGTATGCTGATGAAAAAGTAATGTAGTGTGTCTGAAAGTTTCTTGTCGTCTTTTACCCAACACCCCGTTCTCCCTAAGGAAATAGATCTCTGATAGAATAGAGAAAGAAAGATAGAGGGAAAATGTGTGTGAAAGTGAAAAAGAGTGATTTCGTCTGGTAGGACATTGTGACTTTTGGTGCGTTCAAGTAATGTTAGAGTTGAATGCACATGAAACGTCACCTCAATATCACAGTTACGAGTGGATTCTCTTTAACCAGGACTTTCTTTACGGATTGTCTATTTACACTAAGTGCAAATAGCCTACCTAGTTGGCAGGAGCTATTAACACTAACTCCTCCCACCATTGTATGATTGAGCTGGAAAAGAAATGACAAAAGAAATCCCGCTGATAACAGGAGCAGTGGCGTGGAGAGTAAGGTGTGTGGCGTTCGTTTTTGACGTGACCGACCTGAGTTCAAATCTGCCTTGGCATGTTCTTCTCCATTTTCACATCAGATATTAGCTCAGGGAAGGGTTTATTTTAAATAAAAATTAAGAAAATATTCAAAAAGTTTAAATGAAGTGCCTAAAGATAATTTAATAACAGGAATAAAGTGTTTAATGGGTAGGGTTGTGGTATGTGTAGGGAAGGGTTTTAGGCATAAGGACAAGTAATGTCCCGATAGGACAAGTAATGTCCCGAGAAGGCAGCTACCATTTATGATTTAAAAAATATATAATCAAAAACATGAACATTTTGTTATTACTGCATACTGTTTTAGAATTTACTACAATACATTGAGGTACAAAAAACTAAAACTTACAGTAACCTACTCCTAAACCTACCAATCACAAAACTTTTGGCATTTCTGAAAACACACACACGCACGCACGCACGCACGCACGCACAGCACGCACGCACGCACGCACACACACACACACACGGAGACTTCTATTAATAAAAAAGTGGCTACATACACCACAAATCATGTATTTAGGAATGCCTCACATTAGCTATGTTTCAATCGACACATATCAATTAAATTTTTAGGTATTGCATAAAAACACTCTGGATGGAAATGCTGAGATGTGCATAAAACCGAATGGTAGCATCAGAAATTACGTTCTACTGAAGGTACAAATATTAGCTCACAAATATTAGTCATAGATCCTATTCGGAAAGGAATGTTTTTTTCTCAGTAGATCAGGTCAATATCACAGACATACTTTTTGATTTTAATCCCATCCTAATCGAATAAGTCTATGTTTTTTCATACAATCTTAGTAAAAACTACAACGCAAATTACCTTAGTTTTTCGGCTGACTCCGAGTTCCTCTGAGAAATCTAATCCTGCTCCGTTAGGAATGTCTGTGATTGCGGTATTACTTTCTCATAGTGCTTCTCACTTTATTTTGACCTTTGTTGAATACCAAAACTAAAACTAAATATCTTGTTTTTGCTGCCTAGTAGCCTACATATTTATTAATAAGGAAAAATAACAGTTGGTGATTTAAGTACCGGTAGAATCTCATCCAAAAAAAAATATTAAAACAATAAGTAGAGTATGAGCTTAAAAAAATGCACAGAATGGTGTTTCAGCAGCATTGGGTATACAATTATTCATTCTCTTACAGTTTACATTTCTCAATTCTACACTTTCTCAAAACTCTTCACACAGTGAGCACAAGAGCAGTCCATGCAGGCTAACCTGGACTAAACATTTATCATTACTTTGGCACAAAATGTATTCAATAACGAAATATATCAATTTACATAAATTCTTTTCTCATTCAATCACCATTAGTGGCAAAACTCCATTTACCTAAGGGCCAATTTGCATGTTTACATACAGTACTTCTCATAAAACAGTTAAATAAAAGTTAAAATCCTAACATAACAATTTAATGTAGCTGAATGCATATAGACGTTAAGCCTTTTAATTTCATTACCATCTGTACAAAAGGGGAAAAGTGAATTATAAACAGCAGATGTCAGGGTTATGTTCTGTTTTGTCTTTGTTTTTAGTTTTTGTTTGGCTTGACCTGGCCTTGGCTTGGCCTTTGACCCAGTTTTCCCATGCGTTTCATTGATTCATCCTATTCCTGTTTCTCGTTAATTAACTTGTTAGCTCCTTTGTTTGCCCCGTATATTACAGCAGCATCACCATCTTGAATAGATTATTTAGCAGTTATTTTTCCTTTACCTGTGAGTGACGTTATTAACAACAGTTCTATATTGCTGAACCAATGTGGTTCAAACGACAAGGATTTTACCATGTTACCATGTTGTGATAAGTTGGTTAGCTTCTCCAACGGTGCATCATACTATGGTAGTTAATCAGAAAGTTACATTGTTGTATGGGAAACGCGCCTAGGTCGGAATAACGCTACACAGATGAATTTAACTGTTCTTTACTTTGATAACACATTAATCTCTCTCCGCATGCAGACAAAATGATGTGGTTAGGGACTTGTTTATTTTATTTCTGGTTTGAAACCGAAACAATTGTCCTTGCCTCTCTGCTGCTGACATGGCAAGTCTCCAAAAGCACAAAGCAACCTTATTACAGGAAGTATAGAATATAGTTTATAGCTAAACTCCAACATTGCATTGCCATTTAAAGCATAAAGTACCAACATTTGTGAATTGACAGCATTTCATCGGTCAAATATCTTCTTTTATGCCCAATTTATTGTTTACAATGAATAACAAATTAACTTATCACCTTTATTTTTTGGCCAGAGATGTTCAGAAACCGTTTTCATTATCTATTTTCATATTGAAATTAGCCATTAGCTGAGATGTCTGGCCCTATCAAGAAACTTAGCAATTCATCAAGTAGGCTACTGAAGAGCAAGTCATGTAAATTTTCATCATACAGGCCTACATTGCAGACGGCAGTTGTCCGTGGTCTGTTAAAACCAACAGCACAGAAAAAAAATGCATATTAGCATAAAATGCACTTGCCAGCGACATAATTTCTTGACACATTAACTAACACATAAAATCCCCTCTTTAATTAGAAAAGCCAAATGTAAAAGGAGAAAAAATGTGTTGGGTGACTGAGAGAAACCAATTTTTTGTCATCTTCTCTATTCAGTTTCGAAAATGATTTTATTCAGCATTTCACCATCAACTAAACCTGCATTCATTAAATCATCTTTTTCGTGTCAAGGGTGTAAATATGTTCCCCAAACGTCCTTCCATTGAATGACTCATGCTTTTTACATAGAGTGGGATGGAGCCATATGGCACCATCAAACATAATCACACAGAAATTATTGCTTTGTTTATTGACAGAAAATGAGAATTTAGAGGATGATTGCTGCCTAGATAGAGTCTGGAACAATGCGTTTACTAATGTAATGACTGGTGCTCGTTTTATGTGTGAATAATTCCTATCACACCTCAAGTACTGCACTTGTGATTTACTTCCTCTGGAGGAATTTGATCACAATTTGTCAAGTAAAATGGATTAATGTGGTGTATCGCTATCATTGTTTATTTGATAATTTTTTCATTTTGTACACAGTTACTGTATTCCTATCTAAGGTATTTTTTAAATGAAAGTGCTGTGTTGCTCATTAACACAATGTGAGTTAAGTCAAATTTGCATTATATATGCCTCTCTATATATTGTTTCCTGTTAACAAAAGTGTCAAAAAGCACTGTGTTATGCTGTCATATTAGGTATATTTACTGTTCCTCTCTCTCTGTAGCTCATAAATGAGTCAAAATGCCTTCATGTTTGTATTAGATTGGGGTCTAATTCTCACTATTAAAGATGCTCTAAGCGATGTCGGGTGAAGACACTTTTTGTTGACGTTTAAAGTATTGTCGAATAAAATGGAGGCTAGCTAGACCCTCCCTCCTCCTCATCCGCACACTAACCCCCCAAACCCCACCCCCAAATCCTACTTGTCGGTTATTGGCTGGAACAGTTTGTTATGTTTCGTGGTGCGGGTTAGCCCAGTTTGTTTTTGTTGCCGTTTGTGGAGCCTGGGGTGTCTGCAGAGACCGCATTTTTTTACAGTGTGTTCAGGGGACGGCAGCTAGCGGATAGTGAAGAGATGTTTGCTGTAGTGACAAAAAATGTTTTGGCCTAAAAAACGCGTGAAATCGCTTAGAGCACCTTTAAAGATGCTCTAAGCGATGTCGGGTGACGTCACTTCTTGTTGACGTTTAAAGTATTGTCAAATAAAATGGAGGCTAGCTAGACCCTCCCTCCTCCTCATCCGCACACTAACCCCCAAACCCCACCCCCAAATCCTACTTGTCGGTTATTGGCTGGAACAGTTTGTTATGTTTCGTGGTGCGGGTTAGCCCAGTTTGTTTTTGTTGCCGTTTGTGGAGCCTGGGGTGTCCGCAGAGACCGCGTTTTTTTTTACAGTGTGTTCAGGGGACGGCAGCTTGCGGATAGTGAGGAGATGTTTGCTGTAGTGACAAAAAATGTTTTGACCTAAAAAACGTGTGACCTAAAAAATTTGCCTCAATAAACTCCAAATTACTGCTTATTAATTGTTAGTAAGGTAGTTGTTAAATTTAAGTATTGGGTAAGAGATGTAGATTATGGCATTAATATGTGCTTTATGTACTAATAAACAGCCAATATCCTAGTAATATGCATGCTAAAAAGCAACTAGTTAATATTTAGAAATAGCAAAGATCACTTGCTATTCAATAATGGCATTATGTATGTATTTGAGGTTAATTTGCATGATCTCTCCCAGAGCTTAAATTAGTCATTTCATTTCAGGTTTAATATTGAGAAATATCAAAAATGTATCTAATGTAATGGTACATTTCATTTTTTAAATAAATAATATAAATTGTTTTACATGAAACCTCCCTCCAGATTTCCTTGATCAACATGTCTGCCAGAGAAAAAAGTAGGACACTTCTCACAGTCGTCTTCGCACACAATCCATTACAGAAAAAAAAGACAATTCTTTTTTATTTGCAGAGCACGCTGACAATAAGCCATTAGGATGAAAGGTGAGAAAATGTTTCTGGCTCCAGTCACCGCTGTAAAAGTTCAACTAGGCCAGTTGTTTGTCTATCTATACCAAATTTATTTCAATTAGAGAGACGTCCCGACTCTCTTTTTCTCTAATCGATCGCAGCGCTTGGCAGCGGGGCACTATGTATTGTATACGAGTTCTCTGCCACACTGTGAAATATTCACTCCTTTTGCCATGTTTATGGTTGGAACCACTTTAGCACTGTCAACAGTTAATAAAGACACGGCTAAATAATTAGCAAACTAACAAGGGTTTAATCTTATTCAGATTAAAGCCTGGCCCGGTCTGGTCATTCGATTGAGATGTTTCTAACCTCTTTATCTCCATTAGTTAAGAATCTGCGTGTTTCTTTTAATATCAGCAATGGCCATTGATTTTCCCCCTCCCTTTCACTGTGTGCTCTTCGTTTTTTGACACCGCATGAGTGATATTATATGAGCCTGTGTGGAGGCTGCTATCGACTCCTCGTCCATCGATATTATAAACGCCTTAAAAGTAGCAGTTAAGCTCATATGTCATTTATTAGATTTACGAAATAACGAATTCATCAGCCTAGCTGAGCATCCGCTCTTGCGGGTAACTGTGTTAAATTAGCACCATTACACACTCATTTATAGCAAGCGTTTGCAAAACG
Organism: Chrosomus eos; assembly: GCA_036326025.1. Lineage (NCBI taxonomy): Eukaryota > Metazoa > Chordata > Actinopteri > Cypriniformes > Leuciscidae > Chrosomus > Chrosomus eos. The sequence continues at coordinate 54,587,693 of CM070818.1, forward strand.
CCGTCTTTTTAGGGGGTTAAAGAGAGAGCCTGCATTTGGACATGTCACTTCTGACATGTCGCCTCAAGGGAAAGACACAATATCAGATTTGTAGACTTGGAAGAAAGTAATACAGGCCTACAGACTTGCTTTGGGAGACAGGCTCAGTCCTGAATTAAATCACTTCCTAGTTCTGTTGTTGTTGTTGTTGTTATTGTTTTTTTTTTCTCTCTTTTCTTATCTCAGCTGCTGACAGTCAGTTTGCTGCTGACAGTACAGCAGATTCGGGTTAATGGAGACCAGCCCTCAGGCCCCAGTGAACACTGGGTATTTTCACAGCTATGCCTGCCTTAGACAGAAACAATCTTGCTGCGACCTCATCACTGCCAAACTTAACTGATATATGCTGGTTCTGAGTCGGTTTCCAAATTTATGGCTACATTATCGCAGGCATCGTAATTATGTTCATCTTCACGTGACACTCACGAGCGGCTTTTGCACGTAATTAACCTACTTAACATAATTTAATTCTACCGATTAGATGTACGTCAATCATCGATGGCAAAGACACGTTCTCTGAGCTGCTTCCCGCTGAACTGCGAAAAACAAAAAAAAGATTTTAATAGAGTATGTCTGCATTGATTTACAAATATCTAAACATTATTAAATCAAGATAAATCTACTTGAGAAGCTAAATTTGAATTTGAATGTTACGCTTAAAACAATTAAAATATATATGCCAAATGGAGTAAAATGTTCTTAATTTAAAGGGAAAACATAATGACATTAAAGTCCACCTGTGGTGAAAATCAAGCTTTTAATGTGTTTTATATGTCTATGTGGTATTTTTAATATGCTTTAAGACAATGTGACCATGTGTACATTTATAAGTCAACACCATTGCTGAGTATTTTCTTCTTAAAAGTGCAGTGAACCAAAGACAGTCTCAAAAACACGGTTTGAAATCGCTAGTGTTTCTGACGTCACAAACTACCTTGTAACCAATCACGTCAAAGAGTGATCGCCAATGAGTGGATCTCTGAGCTGGTGTGAGTGAGTGGAGGCGGGGCTAATTTGCATATTCATAGAACCACATATACTAAATGAGTCTTGTGTGTAGAGTAGTGCTGTAGCGACGCGTCGATGACGTCGACGCTTCGACGTCAAAATTACGTCGACGCCATATTTTTGCGTCGACGCTTCTTCATTTATTTATTTTTTGCACCGTTTCCGGCAGTACAGCTCGCCAACACACGTGGGAGACCGAAACATTGCAGAATGGAGGACGAAGACCACTAGAAGTGAATGTGCTCTCCATTAAATGAATCACACACAGTAAACAAATCCTTAACAAAAAAAAAACCTTTGCAATTTAGACGCGCAAACTGGGTGCGGTGAGACGGCTCGGTCAGATCCGGCTTGCAGTCGTTCATCCGCGGACGCGGCGCCGCGCGCGCTGTTTCAAAAGAAGCCGTGCACGCGATATGGGGTTTTGCCGGTCTTGCGCACCCAACGCGTCATATTTGCCGCACGCTCGTGCGGACGCGTCAAGTATAAACAAGGCTTTGCTCCGTGTCAGCGCGCGCTCTGATCGGTAAAGGGGAACAGACTCTCCTGAATCATCTCGAGCAGGAGCAGAAGCACCACTAACTCCGCCTCCGTTTCCCTCGTAAGCTGATATTAGTATTTAAACATTCTCTATGATAAAAAATGTTTGTACAAAATATTTTAATAACACGGTTTTGGCGGTTATAGAGTTCTAATGACGGTGTTCAAATACATAACAGACTAACGTTAGCCAGCTACCGTATCATGATTCAGTACGCTAGTTCGTATTTATTTCAGATACATTATGTTTTTTATTAGAAAAAAATAGAAAAATAATCTTTTTATTAATCGCCCAATTAGTCGTTAGATTAGTCGACTAATCGATAAAATAATCGCCCAACTAATCGTTTAGTTAATAATCGTTTACCCCAGCCCTAGTGTAGAGTTACATTCAAGCTATTTTAAGGCATAAAGGAAAAAACAGAAATATGTCATTTTGGTGATCAAAGGTGAGATTTAAGGGATAAAATGATTGACTACATTGGGACTTGTAAAAAAAATGTGTCATGCTTAAAACAAGAAAAAATATCCAGCATGGTTCAGAAAAATAATGTTGTTATCCTAGATTTTTTTTCTTGTTTTAAGCATAAACTATATTTTCAGAAAAAAAAAGTAATTTTGCTTCTCAAGTTAATATATCTTGATTTAAGAATGTTTAGGTATTTGTAATGGCAAACACGTTATTTCTTTGCAGTGTGCAAGTTGTTTATTTCTCCCATCGCTTCTCTAAAAGTCGTTCCTTTTTCACCTTACCTCTGGCTAAGACAGCTCTGATTCACAGGTTCACCACAACCCTTGACATTCACGCGGCCAGCTGGAGGCAGTCCACACCTTCACTCATTCCATCCATCACTCCTTTGGGGGTTGAGATGGAGGGATTTTCACTTCGTGCATGGCCCCCACAGCAATTGTCTTCTATTTAAAGGCTGTGGAGGAATCAAAGCACTTTATATATCAAAGCATATCAAATCTTGCACACTGTCCTCCTTCTTCACCTCCTTGTTCTAAAAGTGGAATCTGGGAAAGCCCCTGAAGAAAATCCTCTGCTCGTGAGAATCAGGACTAGAAAATATGGGGCGGGGTAGTGTGATAGCTTGTGTACCGTATGTGCCGATTGTCAATGATGAAGCTAACAAATAAAGCATAGAGCAGACTTGCCCTGATGGGACGGGAAAAGTGCTCACGCAACGCATTCTCACCCCAAGGCGTCATCTAACTGACAATTTTGACCATGCTTCAATATTCGACGCTAAAGGTACCCTTTAGCGTCAGTTAGTTGACGCGATCCCAGGGCGTCATCTAACTGACGCTAAGGGTAACGCGTCAGTTAGATGACGGGGTAGGTTTAGGTCTGGGTAGAAGGGCGTCATCTAACTGACGCTAAGGGTAACGCGTCAGTTAGATGACGCCCTGGGATCGCGTCAACTAACTGACGCTAAAGGGTACCTTTAACGTCGAATATTGAAGCATGGTCAAACTGATTCCCAAGGCGTCAGTTAGATGACGCCTTGGGGTGAGAATGGGCTGGCTCACTGCATACGCTTACTAGAGCATACATGCGTGGAAGAGCACATCATTTCAAACATTGCATGCTATTAAGAGTCGTATTTGTGTATAAACATACGAAAGATCAATCGAAATCAAGATGATAATGCACACATCGAGTAGACGTTTTGACAACTGAATAAATCAGTCCTTCCAGAAAAACGCAGAGTTTTTTTGTGATTGTTGCGGGCAAAAATCCTTGATTATGCGGCACTTTTTCTTAAAAAATGCCATGGAATATGCTGAATATTTATGCGATATATATTTGTGCAATGAAATTGTGGGAACTTGCAAAAATTGCGGGAACTTGCAAAAACTGGTTTGATGAAAAAGAGAAAAAAAAGTGATTCCCCAACACCCTTCTCATCTTCTCAAGTTCTCATCTTGTTTTATTTTAGACCTTAATAAATACATGGCTCAAACTTACAAAACATTGATGAGTCAAACAATTCTGTAGCTTTACAAAAGGAACATGCTACAACTTCTGTAAAAATGAATAAATAAAATATAAAATGTGTGCTTTCTGTTTTACAGCTTTTCGATGATGTTCACATCACTTAATTACGTCACTTCATAACATTCCCATGGCAATGGGGGGAATGGCTGCTCTTGTGAGAAGTACACGCAACATTTTTCAACTTTCTTCTATATGTGACTTTTTTGCAACGAAAATGCGGGGATTGTGAAATCATGCAAGCTTCTCGTAAATCGGCAATTTATGCGGCGAAAGTGCGGTGTATTTGAACAAAATTAGACTTTAGCTGATTATGCATTGAATCATGCGATCGCATAATCACGTTTTTCTGGAGGGACTGATAAATGGTTCATTTTCTTAGCTTTGCAGACAAAGAAAATTTTAATTAACTGTATGCTATTGTAGCACTGGTGATTTGAGCTTGACCTGATTATTTTAGGTTGTTCATAAAGAATACTTTATAATGTTGTTTCTTTCTTGTCCATATAATGCATTAGTGTATACAGTGTTTATAGTATTTGGACAGTGTGATTACCACCCCCAAAAGAAGTTAAGCGCAAACCTACCGCAGAATCTAACCCTTTCAGAAAAAGAATTACATTTTAGAATAGCTATTACAGAAATACTGAAGTGCAATCTGAATGTAATATTTTTTGACACTTAAAGGTAGGGTTGGCAATTTGTTTTATAAACACTTTTTGTTATACTTGTTGAAACTCTCTTCACATCCTGATTGTAATCAATAATAGATATTCTAAATATTAAAACATATATAACATACTGTATACGTATATTTTCTGTGTAAGTCTCAGGACCGAAAAATGTTCGTTCATCATGGACTTGGGTACAGTTCAAATGAACTGAACTCTGCCACCAATTAAACCTGCATACCAAAAGTAATAGTGTGAGAGACTTAGGGTGCTTTCACATCTGTAATTCAGTTAATTTGATCCGGACCAAGGGCGAAAAATGATACTTTGTAGAATTTTCAGGGGTTTTGGTTCATTTTCGCACCACACTGATTGCTCTGGTCCGAATTAGTTGAATAGTTGATCAAACGAACCAAAATGCAGTCACGTGACAACATCCACATCACTCGTTTGCCAGATGTGTCTTGAACATATTTGCATAACTGCACTTCGATTGGTCAGAATTAACGTGTGGGAAAATTCCAACAGAACTCCCGGAAGTAAACAAAGAGGAGCAAAATCCGGCAGACATGCAGAGAATTCACTCACAATGTAGGCTATGTTCAGAATCAGCACAAGCTTTATCCTTTCGCAAATCTCCTCATAAACAACAAAGTCTAGACGCGATATAAATAAGAGATTCCCTGTGCAGTGCGGACAACTTCAGTGTTTATGATGAGAGTTTTAGTAAGAGTGCAGAACGCGGTAAGTAAGTCATGGCTTAAAGGGAGCACTATTGACAATCTACATAATAGTTTTGTTTAACTACGGCAGCTGGTTTAGTCCAAAAATGTGCTTGGTTCGAACCAGAGTTCGATTGCTCCCACTTCCCCCGCTGGTCTCTATTCACAATTATATTATTTGGGCTCAAAACGCGATACGCTTGCGTCATCAAGCTGCAGCCGTGTACCCATTTTGCTATGTAATGGCTATGAAGGAGAAGGCATCAAAATAGATAGACTTGTGGGTTCGCGGGTGTGCAACTGAGTACAGAAAACAGCATTCACATTCAAACCAACCAAACTTTGACATCAATCAGACCTGGGTTCTCACCACAAGTGTTAGTACGAAAACAGCTAAGTGTGAATGCTGCCATGTGAACCCTGGTGCGCACCAAACAAGCAGATTGAGACCCCTGAAAAGGTGGGTCTCTGTCCACTTCCAAATGAACGCGGGTGAGGTTTGATTGAAATACGCTAAACAAACCAAAATCAGGATATGGCGTCACAAGATGAGACGCTAAAAGGACAGGATGCTCAAGCATACCCGCTTTTCCTTGTCATAGAATGATGTCACCTATTACAGTTCGGTACTGGAGCCTAAACTACGTCGCTTTAAAAGCTCTTCACGAGTTCTCAGCTGGTAAAAATACTATCACATGTACACACAGGGGTTAAAGTGGGCTGCGTTCCGGCACCTCAGATAAATAAATAGATTCAAATCAAATCATTCTCATCAAATTCAATGATTCTCATCATTCATGAAATCAAAATATTATATCACCCCATGCCCCGCCTTCACAAACACGCTTCCCGAAGTTATGTTCTCAGTCACGGTTCTGACTTTAGTGCATCTACGCGGGTTCCCACATGCACACAAAGTCCTTCCTCCTCTCACCGCTGAACGCCAGCAATTACACATGCATGAAATGCACTCACAGTGGTTGAGTGCGGTAAAGTTAGTTTTAGGTTCGATATTCGTCGGCCATTTGTTTTCCCTTGCCACTGTTCCATTGGGTCAGCAGTCTTACAAAGATATCAATAGCAGGATTAGTTTTAACATTATATAACCATTGTATATCGACTGTGGTGGGGTGGCAATGTGACAGTTGCTGTTCTAGCCAGAGCAAGTGGATGTTTGCAGTGGAGTTAAAAGTCGAAGGTAAAGTATGTCAAATTTCCATTGTAATTGATTGATTTCTGTTATAGTTGTCTTCAGCCATTTTGGTATGTTAAATTTGAGTCAGTTTTGGACTTCTCATTTTTATGTTTAAATTTACAACTATTGCTATACCACGATACTCAATGTTGTCCCGTGGTGAGTAATTTTTCCCTACCTACACAAAATTTGAGGGTTCTCCCACCTGCCAAATCCCACTTTAACCACTGTGTACGCACATACAGTACAGTGAGCGTATTAAGCCCATCACACAACATTGTTTTAGATGTTTGGTAAGTTCGGTCGCAAAATATACATCATAAAACCATTGTGTGTGTGTTTGTGTCTTTAGGTTTGGTGTTTAAAATGACAGTGTGAACGCTAAGCGAACCAGGTCTAAATGTATAATTTTGGGCCGGACAAAAATAACAAAGGGACCGAACTACAAGTGTGAATGCCCTGCGTTAGACATTTTATTTAGAATGAAATTTTTACTGTGGTGTACAAACACTTTTTTGAGGCCAAGGTATATAAACTAGGACACTTCATGTTTTTCATGGTAGTGCCCCGTTTTCCTCAGCTTCAGATGAGTTTGCCACTCATTTCAGTTTACGAAACAGTCGCAGTCCCATTCTGGTGAAGTCTGTGTGTTACCATCTGAGGTGAAGACAGTATTTGATGACACTTCTCATTTCAAATTGCCACCTGCCTGCCTGTGCCACCGCAGACGCTGTTTGAGTGCGCCAGGCCCTGGCAAAACCAGTGACTGCTGCTCCGACAGCTTTGTAAATCACCCACCCGTCAAACATCGCTGTCGCAACCCTCGCTTCATTGTTGTAATGGTTCGACAACAGCTTCTCTAACAGTGACGTTCTTTTTGTTTGCCATCTAGTTAGAGCAATCAACATGACACCAGCATTAGTCTGTATCCCTGGTGTGTGTGAAAGTGTACATATCAGCACCACATTTTGCTCTGTCTTCTGTTGGTGAGCCGCTAGCTTGTAATTGACAGTAATTAAAAGGCTGTTGAGCCTCATGGTGAGATATACATCCCTTAAAGGGGACATAAAGGCTCAGCATAACCTCTGGATGTGCTAACTGGTTTCAGCATTGAACGTTTGATTAAATACATGTCAGCAAGGCTGTGGTGCCAATACTAAGTTTGTTTATTCATTCAAAATCTAGCATTTACGTATTTATTTATTTATTTGTTGGTTTATTTATATATTAAAATCTAATGAAGCAGTTGTTGACAGAGCTATAGTATAAAAGCATAGTTTGCATTTGTATTGAAATCTCTATTTTAAATAGCAGAGGCCTTGTGGAAAATAAGTACACTTTAGCATACTTGTAAAAAGAGTACTACTGTAAGTATGGGAATTACATACTTTAGAAGAATATACTTAAGTGCAAACTGAATGTAATGCTTTTGGACACTTAATTTCTTGTTTACTGCAAATAAATGAAAATGAATTATTTTTTAGATATATATTAAAGGATAATTCCAGTATTCAGCACTTTAAGTCTAATTTCTAGTTTGTTTTGGATGAACTTGTCACGGTGTCTGGTTTATGTTCCTTGTGTCACCACTAGATGTCCTCCTTCCCAACGGTGTCCATCACACTCTTAAACTACATGCCCCATGGTCCTTGTCTTTTCATTGCACTCAGCTGTCTTTTATCACTGATCATTGCACTCAGCCTGTTCCCCATTAGCATTGTCATTTCCCTGTGTATATAACCCTGTCTGGTTTAGTATGTGTCATGAAGTCCTTGGATTTATCACGCCACTTCTGTGTTCCTGTTTATGTTCTTGTTTTGGATGGATTATGATATCGACTATTGCCTGGACTGGATTTTGAGTAATGGATTTCCCTAATTAAACATACTTTCTGCAATTGGATCTTCTCCTGTGTTTTCTGGTGTGGTTCGTGACAGAAGGACTTCATCACACACAGATCCAGCGGAAGGTGTCCCAACTTCTCCGCCCCAGCCACTGAGCGGGAGAGGAGAGATATGTTTGAGGGAACCCGTCTAGTCATTTTTCGTGGGACCCGGGGAGGTCGCAGAGGAGTTGGTGGTCGAGAGGGAGTCCAACACCACTCTCCACCATGGCCCCCCTTCGACTCTGGGAGGGTGAGGGACGAATTGGAGCCACCGTCTCACCGTCGCAGATGGAGAGGGGGTAAGAGACGCACGACTGCTGATCCAGAGACTGTTCACGTCCAGCCAGAGCTTCACGTCAGCCACGTCCAGCCAGAGCTTCACGTCAGCCACGTCCAGCCAGAGCTTCACGTCAGCCACGTCCAGCCAGAGCTTCACGTCAGCCACGTCCAGCCAGAGCTTCACGTCAGCCCCGTCCAGCCAGAGACCGTCCAGCCAGAGACCGTCCAGCCAGAGACCGTCCAGCCAGAGACCGTCCAGCCAGAGACCGTCCAGCCAGAGACCGTTGACCCAGCGCCAGAGCCAGAGCCCGTTGACCCAGCGCCAGAGCCAGAGCCCATTGACCCAGCGCCAGAGCCAGAGCCCGTTGACCCAGCGCCAGAGCCAGAGCCCGTTGACCCAGAGCCAGAGCCCGTTGACCCAGCGCCAGAGCCAGAGCCCGTTGACCCAGCGCCAGAGCCAGAGCCCATTGACCCAGCGCCAGAGCCAGAGCTCGTTGACCCAGAGCCAGAACCCGTTGACCCAGAGCCCGTTGACCCACACCCAGCGCCAGAGCCCGTTGACCCAGCGCCAGAGCCCGTTGACCCAGCGCCAGAGCCCGTTGACCCAGCGCCAGAGCCCGTTGACCCAGACCCAGAGCCCGTTGACCCAGACCCCGTTGACCCAGCGCCCGTAGATGTCAAGTCTGTTCCCGTTCCTGAACCTGTCCTTCTCCCCAAGAAAATTTTGGGGGGGGGCTATACGCCTTCGCCGTGGCCGGCCAAAGATCCACGGAGGCCCGGAAAAATAACACCGCCGTGGCCACCTGATGGGTCTTCACCGCCGTGGCCACCTGAAGGGTCTTCACCGCCGTGGCCACCTGAAGGGTCCTCACCGCCATGGCCACCCGAAGGGTCCTCACCGCCATGGCCACCCGAAGGGTCTTCACCACCACGGCCACCTGAAGGGTCCTCACCGCCGTGGCCACCTGAAGGATTCTCACCGCCATGGCCACCCGAGGGTCCCACAGCACCGCCCTGGTTGCCCGAGGTTCCCACAGCTCCGCCCTGGACGCCCGAGGGTCCCAAAGCTCCGCCCTGGACACCCGAGGGTCCCACAGCTCCGCCCTGGACGCCCGAGGGTCCCACAGCTCCGCCCTGGACGCCCGAGGGTCCCACAGCTCCGCCCTGGACGCCCGAGGGTCCCACAGCTCCGCCCTGAACGCCCGAGGGTCCCACAGCTCCGCCCTAGACGCCCGAGGGTCCCACAGCTCCGCCCTGGACGCCCGAGGGTCCGACAGCTCCGCCTTGGTCATGCCCACTGCCAGTTCCGCCATGGCCACGCCCGCAGCCTACTCCGCCATGGTCACGCCCACAGCCAGCTCCGCCATGGCCACGCCCACAGCCAGCTCCGCCATGGCCACGCCCGCAGCCTGCTCCGCCATTGCCACGCCCGCAGCCTGCTCTGCCCTGGCCACACCCACAGCCTGCAGCGTCGTGGTCACGCCCACAGCCTGCACCATCGTGGCCACGCCCACAGCCTGCTCCGCCCTGGCCACACCCACAGCCTGCACCGTCGTGGTCACGCCCACAGCATGCACCATCGTGGCCACGCCCACAGCCTGCTCCACCCTGGAGGCTTCCTCGACCTGCACCATGCCCTCGTCAGCCTCCAGGGTGCCCACCCATCCCTCCCCCTGATCCTCCACCAGTCCACCTCCCGCCTGGAACCTTGTTTGTCTGTCACGTCTTGGAGCGTCTGGTAGCTGCTCCGTAGGGGGGGGGGGGTTATGTCACGGTGTCTGGTTTATGTTCCTTGTGTCACCACTAGATGTCCTCCTTCCCAACGGTGTCCATCACACTCTTAAACTACATGCCCCATGATCCTTGTCTTTTCATTGCACTCAGCTGTCTTTTATCACTGATCATTGCACTCAGCCTGTTCCCCATTAGCATTGTCATTTCCCTGTGTATATAACCCTGTCTGGTTTAGTATGTGTCATGAAGTCCTTGGATTTATCACGCCACTTCTGTGTTCCTGTTTATGTTCTTGTTTTGGATGGATTATGATATCGACTATTGCCTGGACTGGATTTTGAGTAATGGATTTCCCTAATTAAACATACTTTCTGCAATTGGATCTTCTCCTGTGTTTTCTGGTGTGGTTCGTGACAGAACTAGAGTGGTGAACACCTCTGACCGCTTCAGAGTGGCTGTCTATGAGCATGCATAAACATGTCCTTAAAACAACCCTTAACGCTCGTTTTCAAAACTGTGCAACTCACCGAGTGGTTAGTGTGTTCGTTGATGATTAAAAACAAATATATCGGCGCAATGTTATGATTTCAATCTGTGTTATTTGCTATAGTGGAACTATTTTTTCAGATACCTCCCAACCGCGTATAAACTTCCGCTCAATATTTGAGTTGAGCGTACAACCCGCCATTTGGCCAATTCAACAAGGACGCTGTGCGGAACACGGTGTCTAGCGCATAGACCTTCTGAGCGACGGAGAACCGAGCGAAAATACTACAACCAAATGTAAACAGACGACTTTTCCGGTAGCGCAGAATATATCAATCAGTCCTCCAACAGACATCAATGCGATTTTACAAAATGCCAAATAAAACACGACAGAAACTGTATTTCGCTACGCTACTTGTTTTGGAACATCAACGAACACCACTAACCACTCGCTGTTGAAAACAAACGTTAAAGAGGCTGTATGCGGTTTTTTTTTTATTTAAACTCGCGACTGACACCTGTGGCCAAAAAAAAGAACTGCTCTTCCTTTCTGCTCGCTCTCGCAGCCAGGGTTGCCAGGTCTGCACAAGAAAACCAGGCCAATTGCTCATCAAAACTAACCCAATCACGGCCAAAAATAGTCAAATAGCGTTCCCGGTTGTTTACCCGATAACAATCATGTTCCAGTGAGTAAAACAATCGTGTCAACCCGTGCACTACACAAACAACCCGCGGAAACAGTGCAGGCACACGGACCTGGCAACACTGCTCGCAGCGCTCATACGTGCGTGCACACTTCACAAGTCTTCACAAGGCATTCTGCTGCCTGCAAGGAGGTCAACATTATGTTTACAGAGGTAAGAACAGTCAAATACATATATTGTTTGAGATAAGTTTGCGAGTGTAGGCTACTTGCTGACTAGCGGTGGTGGCAGAGTGATCTGAAACGTTTAACATGAACGCGCTTGACGTCACATCCGCAGACAGCGCGGGAAAAATCCGACCCGACAGAAAATAGGAAAAATAGGATACAGGCTTATAGGTGCACCCACTGTGAGCGGACAAGGTGTCAGTATGCTCACCAGGAGATGTTTGAGTCATAAATGGTAAAATAAAAAGGCTATTGTTACGTTTATTTTGGGGAAAAAGTTCCATATAGTCCCTTTAAGGGTTGTTTTAAGGACATGTTTGTGCATGCTCATAGACAGCCACTCTGAAGCGGTCAGAGGTGATTCTAAAATAGTCAAAAAGTCGAGACAGGACCCATCGTCAAAATTTATGTCCACCACTCTAGTTCATCCAAAACAAACTAGAAAATAGACTCAAAGTGCTAAACACCAGAATTATCCTTTAAATGCAATTGGCTGAAATTTAGACTGCTTTTTGACCCACTTAAATTGGAATTAAGACATTTTAATGATAATTTCTACTTTTATTGTCTCTGAAATATGGTTGTCGTACTACCGAATGTACTTATTTATATGTATAAAATCTCAAAATGTTTATCTTGCTCTTCCTGTGATATGACTCATGTGATGTAAATGGTATAAAAGGCCAATCATGCCATTTGTATTCAGATCTGCGTTTCCCCACATGAAAAGCACCATGTGCCACCAACATATGTGTATGCATGTGTAAGCATATGCATGTTCTCCAACATCCCCCCCATATATCACCATAATCCTCTGCCTTTGTACATTTTTTATATCCTTGGTCAAGTACACGATATCTCCTGATTTGATCAAGCAGTCTGAAGGCCTTCGCTTTTAAGATATTGAAAAACATGATGGGGTCACTTTAGGGAGGAGGGCATTGCTAATCATATCATGCGGCCACTATTGAACTCTGCCGGTATTATACTGTAAACAAAGATTAATGTACTTTTAACCTACAACAAACAGAAACAATATTTTTACAGTAAACCCACCTGGTGGCCCCCGGATCGCATGCAGCAATTCCACGGAAGAGGGAGAGAATATGTCTTTCCAAGCGTTTCAAGAACATCCACCATCAAATGTGATTTCTTAAAAGTGCTTTTATCATGACAATGATAGAAATCCAGAGATTAGAGACGCTTCTACAACCTTCCCCTCTCTCCAGCCTCCCTCTCGCTGTTCACCCGCCGTCACAAAAAAACGGCTATCTAGAGTAAATTTATAACTGCCACTTCAGCTGACAATCATGAATGCTCACTGTCTATCACTTTGGACTTGTGAGAAGAGTCAACTCTAGAGCTCAGCTAACTGGACGTTATCAATGTATTGGGGAGGCTCACCGTTAGACTTTCTCTCTCTGTCTGCAACATGTTGTTTCATCTGCTTTTTCATGTCAAGGCTTCTTTCACTGTAATCCTGGATGCTCTGTTTATAATAAACTGAACTCTCTCTCTGCTTCTAGAATGGGGTCCAAAAGTCAAATTTAAAGAAATTATTCAATTTTGTATTTGTAATTTTCTTGCACTTTTTTCCATAACAAACTACATCAGTTTAACAATTTGTATAAAAATTAACATGCATTTTAGCATTTGTTTTAGATGTTTTAAGTATTTGATTTTCTTCTTTCTTTTTATTTTATGGCAGCTCGAGCTGCATAAATTACACACAATTGTGTAAAACCTTATGATCATATTCTTCAGCATTCACATTTATTTAGCGTTTTATTTTACAGTCCTGTTCCCCATGTATATGTACTTATTATAGTAATTATAATTATTATAATTAATTAATTAGTAATTAGTTATTGTATACAATAGCTGGGTAATTACTAGGTACTAACCCTGAAACTACCCCTAAACCTAACCTTAACCCATATTTTCTTAGATAAGTAGCCTACACTGTAAGTACATGTAAGTGCACGTACTGTAAAATGTCAGTCTTAGAGCTATTGTATAAAATACACGTGGAAATCTCTAATTAAAATTGCAAAGGTCTTGTGAAAAAGCATACTTTTAAAAAATGGGAATAAGATTCTTTAGAAGAATATAGCAAATTGCAAACTGAATGCAATGCTTTTGGACACTTAATGTCTTGTTTACTGCAAATAAATGAAAGTATATTATTATTTAGATTTATATTAAATGCAATTGTCTGAACTTTAGACTGCTTTTTGACCCACTTAAATTGGAAAAGTACATTTTAATTGTAATGTTATTATAACGTATTTTATTGTATGAAATATAGTTGCCAACTACCTAATGTACCGACAAGCATTTATAGTAAACTAAAATATGCTTTAATGTCATTCCTATTGAAACTTGTAAGTCATGTATTTAAATTATTTGTGATTACACATTTGTAATGATGGCATTGCTATTCAGTACATTTAAAATATATTAACGTTAAATGCAATACAGAATAGAATAGTTAAAAGTATCTTTAATCACTTTGCGTGTTTTTGTTAGTATGTTAGTCAACAAACCAAAATAAGTTTAATTCTTTAAAGCACTGCAAGGCATTTTTAAAATATGATTTTAAAATAATTTGACATTGTTACAAAGTGTAATTTTTAAAAGTGTACTTAAGTGTGTTAAAAAACCGTCATGTAAGTGTACTCTCTTTAAATACGCTTAAGTGGCATTAACATTTTTACATCTGGTAGACACTTTTATCCAAAGCAACTTACATTGCATTTCAAGGTACCAATTACATTCTAATCAGTTTTTGCTTTCCCTGGGAATCGAACCCATGACCTTGGCGTTGCAAGCGGCAACCCTCTACTGTTTGAGCTACAGGTAATCTATTTTTAATACTTTTAAAGTACACAACAGTGCACAATCAATGCAATTAATAGCTCTTCTTTTTTACAAGTGGCATTTGCTACCCATTGTACTACTGTAACGTGAGAGTCTATAACAGGTGTTTGGAGAAAAAGAAGAGGGCTTTGTGACATTTGTCCAAACAAAGTCATTTTAGAGGCTAAGCAGGTTGTTAATCTTTTTATGAAATATTATAGAGACAATTAGTTTTTTTTCTTGTGTAAAAGAAAAGGAAGTGTGTGATGAATAGTTCACAATTAGACCAGCAATGCTCATTAAGAATTGACTTCATTTTTGTCTTAATTTACTCTCTGTTGACTAGGAAATGGGATTTTGTGACTGAATGAAGTAGGCCAGTAAATTAGCCCTGAGCGCACATAATAATTTGGTATCTGTGATTCCATGTCTATCAGACAGGGAGTCTGTGCTTGTGTTTGCGTAGACGCTCTGACAGACCCAAGCTGGGGACACTTGTCAGTGCTGGCCGCTTTTCCGTCAGACAGCAGACATGACAGCTGTGTTTATGGGAACGGGGATGTCCCAGGACCAGACAGTCGGATTTAGAGGAGGAGGAGTGGAAACTGACACAAACGCATACACCAGCGTCACGGAGAAGACAGCATGAACACAGTAAGCTGGATGTGATGAACAGGGCTTAAGACAGCGCTGATCGCCAGAAGAATCAGACACAAAACTCTCCTCCGAGGCCCAGAAAGTTCACTGTTGTCCTGCTCGTCCTTTTGCCCAGAGACAAAAAAGTTTAAAAAACCCTTTAAACTTTTATTGACGAGGCTTTGACATTTAAGATTGGACACCCTTCAAAGTTCTAAAGCTCAGCAGCTGAAACAAGACTTGACCATAAAAAAAGTAACTGTCCTAAACCCGCTGCCCTTAGCTATCGCTCGACCCTAAAACATTCTTAATGAAGAGAAAAACTGATCCTTAATTACTTCCCGAGTGCAGAGCGACTCAAGCTGCATGTTCCAAGCATAAAAAAAAAATCCTCAAGTGCAACCTTGTAAAACAAATGAGTTGTGTCATTTTCTGTGGCGGCTCTTCTCTGTGGGAAAAAAGAAATGAGCCGGCTGCTACGATGAATTGTGACGTACCTTATTTCCTGGGGCCTCACGGCAATAGTCGATAAAAGGGAATAGCTTTAGAATGACCTACAGTCGGCCGTAATTGACCTATTTTGCATACGCTCTGGAACATTTTGTGCTGTGCAGGACAGACGTTTTATTTGCCTGGTTATTTATTGGCTGGCAACATGCTGCTAATGCCCGGCCAGGGACTTTGCTGGAGTGTGGTTGTAGATTATCATGATTGCCACTTATTAGCATCGAGCAGCCTGTGTGTGCGCCGAAGTGAAGGAGCATGTTTACGTCCTCTGACAGGCTTTAAAGCCGAGCGGTCCCCTGAACTTTCGACGCATCTAATGTAATGGGACGTCGCGCTGGGCGCATATTCATTTCCATTAGGTCGCGTCGACAAAACGAGCAGATCATCTAGTGTCGCACCACCTCCCGTGTCGTTTCAAGTCAAATGTTCTCGAGCAAGGCGTTTGTTTGCTATAATTTAGCCTTGCGATCGATGCGGTGACTGACAATAATTGTGAAAAATCACCTCAGCCCTCGCAAGGGAAGCGTGACGCGCAGGCTGTGTTTGTCTTTGAGACTGCTTCTGCCAAAGGCTTAACTTGAACTCCAAACGCCAAGGCTCCCATCATCCCCTCCAGTGACGAACTCCAACTAATGAACAATTGCAGCCGGCGGGATCACTTAGTTGATCATTATGAAAGACCCCTGATGGGAATAAATAGATGCATTTGAATATGAAGATTGGTTAATAAATTGGTCTGAGTCGAAAAAATGGGAAGACGCATTTGTCAGCGTAAACTGTGTGGTATTTATACAATCTATTTTCTACATTTATTCTATTAAAACGTCAATGTCAGCACTGATATGCAAGTGCAAGAAAAGTGTCTGGTTTGCTCTTTTATAAGAAACTAGCTCATTACTTTGTAGAAATGTCTGGAGTCATACAGTGTTGGGAGAAGAAATTGCAATGCCATTATTTTAAAGGGATATGGAAATTATGTTTTTCTTATTCATTGCTATAACAAATGCTTTTCAATAGTTTTAGTTTACAATGACAACACTGCTTCGCTCTCTTTAACGGTCCACTCATTTGTAGTATTGGCATCACACACTTCCTGGTTTTAATAAGATACATGACTCAAGGAATACCAAACGCTATACTTTAATAAACAATTGAATAATGCACAAAGAATAATGACCACATTACATATAGATGTGAACAGACAAGGGAGAATATACACAGGCTTAACGAGGAAACGCAGGTGAACGTAATCAGTAACCAAAGGGGACTAACTAGGGGACATTAAAGACTAAACTGAGGCCCTGTTTACACGAGAACGCTTCCGGGTGAAAACGTAAAAATATTTGATCGGATGTGCCTTTTCGTTTACACGGCGACGGCGTTTTGGGGGCTTAAAAACGCAAAAAAGTGAAACCACCTTCCAGAGTGGAATTCTTAAAAATGCACCACTGTCGCGTTCCCGTCTAAACGGTTAAAAACAGCAAATCTGCTCACGTTGTCTCTTGTCGCGTACACGTTTACGACACCGGCATGCGCCAGTACAGGAAAATAACAACCAAATGTCGGATTATTTCCATACGTCGGACCTTCAAGTTGCCTAGCAGCTCTGATAAACATACAAGAGTCTTTTCAGCAGTTGTACAAAATATTCTCAGATATTGGTGTTGTTGTGTGGCAGTGCTTCACATTGCCACCTAGCCGCCTGGAGTGCATACTACATTGAATTTCACAAACTTTTGTTGGGATTTCCCAACCGTAACGCTCGTCTAAAAAATGATAACGCAACGGCACTTTTGCGTTTTTTCTTCAGATCGTTTCCGTGTAAACATAGCCTCAAATGGTAAACATGAAACCAGAAACCAATTGAATAGTCTGATTCATTCTAATGAATCTGTTCATTGGGACTCCATACAGAAATAATAAAGCGAGCTGTTCATTTGGGTACCTAAACTGCAATTAATGAAATATTTAGTTTTATACTTCTGTTTGTTACGTATATCACTCAATTATATAAATAGCATTTTAATGTTTTGTTGATTTGTTATTGCCCCTTCATAGTTTCAATGTAGCTACACTCTAAAAATAAAAGTTACTGACTTAAACATACATTAAACTGACTTCAGAAAATTGGTTGAATCTTGTGTAACTTACAGTATAAAAAAAGTTGAAATTGCTTAACTTATTTTGATGACTTAAAGCAACGTAAATTCATATGTTGTCATAAATTATTGATCAAATATTTTTTTACAATGTATAGCTCGTTTTTCTAGTAGCTTTGTAGTGTAGCCAACTTAAGTACTACAACATGTTACTGAAATATATTTGTCATTATATAGCTACATTTGCATTTACACTCAACACTGGCAACCTCCTGCAGTCATTGGCCAGTATGGAGAGTCTTTATCTCAGTTGTACATCATGGGGTCCAGTATACTTGTTCTACCAGCATGCATCAACACATGGCTCTCTCTGTTAACATAAAGAATATGCCTGCCTCCAGAGGCAGAGAAGAGATGAATTCACATAAACAAAACATTACAAAGAAACCCCCTAGGAGAGCAATTTATGAGCCACTTTTAACTGTTGGATTCTTCGAAATAAAACATTTTCCGTATGGCGATTTTCATCAGATCCTACATGAATGTTGACGTTAGTGCTGCTTTATTTGTAAGATATTGACTTGGAATATTGGATCTGACATTACTACATTGAATATGGTGTATACTATATTCGGTGTACTATAACAGTATGAAGGTCAGGTTATGTAGGATGTTTATTATTTTTGCCCAATTTCTATACAATCCCTTTTGCTTGCCCGTTCTGATTTTCTCTGAACATTTTCTCTAAGGAAAGGTTAGTAGGTAGGATTGTGCTGCTGTGTGGTGCAATATAGTCCCTGCAGTGTAATCAAAAAGGCTGATGGTGTTTGGGCCAAGATAGTCAGAGGAGAATATTACAGTGTCAACAGTTCCTAGCCAGGTTGATATTCCTCTCTCTCCCTCCTTCTTTCTCATTTGCTGCCTCTATCTTTTGGCTACATTTGTTACATCCTAGAGGAAAATTCTATTGCTCAGAGATTGCTCTTTCATAGCTCAGAAGAATCAATGGAGTTCTTAGTTTTGTGTCAGTCAAGTATCACCTTTGTGTGAGATGTGTCTCTTAAAATTGATATTTGTAGCATTGGCTATACATTATATAGCCATTCTCACCCAAGGTCATTAACTGAGCTTGGATCAGTTGCATGCTCAATTTCGATGCGCGACCCAGGGGTCATTAACTGAGGTACTTAGCGTCAGTTGTGAGCCTGGATCGCGTCAACTAATGACGCTAAAGGGTACTTACGTGATATGAAGCATGGTCAATTGTCAGTTTATGAGCCTGGGTGAGAATGCGTTGTTATATGCATGTGTGCCAGATGATTGGTCTGGGAGATATGAGAAGTTTGATTGCAAATGTGGTTTTGCATTCTGAATGTAGTTAGACTTTCTGCGATCTCACCTGCAATTGTTTTTAAAGGCATCCCTTTTGAAATAGAAGTACACGTTTAGAAGCATACTTTTAATGAGACTAATATACTTTAAAAAATATACCGTAGTTAAAGGATTAGTTCACTTTAAAAAAAACTTTTAGCTGATAATTTACTCACCCCCATGTCATCCAAGATGTCCATGTCTTTCTTTCTTCAGTCGAAAAGAAAAAATTCCAGGATTTTTCTCCATACAATGGACTTCAATGGCAACCAAACGGTTCAAGGTCCAAATGACAGTTTCAGTGCAGCTTCAAAGGCCTTTAAACGATACCAGAGGGATGAATAAGGGTCTTATCTAGCGAAACCATCGGTCAATTCAAAAATAAATAAAAAAGTTTAGTTTTATAAGCACAAATGCTCGCCTTGCTCTGTTCTGTGATGCACGTTCGTGACTCTCCTGTTCGAACTTCGTTCATCAAAATGAACAATTCTTTTTTTCGAGTCATTTAGTTTCGTTTTCGTGTCGAAAAAGACTCGTAAAAAAAAACTTTTTCGTTTTTTTAAAAAAGTGAATCTAATCCATTTTTAAATGCAAATAGAATGTAATGTTTTCGAACACTTAATTTCCTTGTCAGTTGCAATTAAATGAAAGTGTACTAAATATTAAATGCATTTAGTTGAACTTTTGTTTCTACCCATTTATAGGACTTAAGTACATCTTTATGTTATTTTATTACAAAAATATAATTAAATTATTTATTTTGTCATGTATTTAAATACATTTCAAATGACAAATACTGCATATATATAACATTATTGTAATAAAATGTTGTGAATTCTTTTGGTTTAGTTGTTGCACATTCTGATTAGCACGTAACTTAGTTCAAGTTCATTTGTGCATTTGCGTCATTTTGTGCAGATATAAGTAACTTAAAACTAAGTTTATGTAAATATCTGATTCATCTCATTAGAATGCATTTCATTGAGGTAAATACACCACAGCGCTTTATACCGGTGATCATCTTTAGCTTCAGTCCGCCTGCTCAAACAGCAATGCAAAATGCTGACATGGTTTTTAATGGTGAGCCTTTTGTTTTTGTAATCAAGCTCCCGAAATTTGGATTTAGATTTATAGTCCAATATATCGATTTTCGGCTTTCAAATTTAAAGTAACACCATGTAACTTTTGCTCTCGGGGTCCCCCTGCATTTGGTAAACAGCATTGTCTTCTACTATTGTCGTAAAATCTGTCATGGTTAAACCAGGGGATACACGTGCATTTGTTGACAAGCCGATACCGTCTTTAGTTCTTGCGACTTCTCACGTATTGGGCAGACTGCCAGCGTTGCGTGTGAAATGTCTTCATACATTGGCATATATTTCAGCATGTAATTTTATTTTTTTCAAATGCCAAAAGATTGTGTAGCTCACGTTTACAAGCCAGCGTCATTATAGTAGCCTATTGGTTACTGTTTTACATAATGGATATGCTATTTCAATTCAATGTTTGTGTGGTAGGTAGGCAATACTATAATATCAAGCTACTATAATTCGCTACTCTGCTAGCATTACTTGATTCATGAAGATAAATGGAGGACCAGATAGATTCCGTAACATGGCCAGCAGACAACATATGCAAGCAATATATTTACTAGTCCAACAGCATGACAGCCAGGTCAGCATCGGTCGGGCATCCCTCATCCTCCTTTAGCTCACGCCAGCGAGCTCACGCTGGACCAATATTGATCCTCGTCCGGCCTTTTATTTTGTCACTCTCCCTTTTTATCTTTCTAGTCTCCTTCGACAAAACTCTTCTTCGTTTTAATTGCTGCTTCAGCCATGACAACAACATACAAACGCTAGTTGGGCTCTTACGTCAGAATTTGAAGAAGTGGGGGGGGGGGGGGTCGTAAAGCAGAAGAATTTTGGATTACTACCCGAACCCCGAAGTTACGTAGTGCCAGTAAAAGCGATACAGACACTGGCAGGCTATGGCAGACGTGTCATTCAACCTATTGTAAGTCGATGTACCATCTCAATGGTCTTCGACATATATTATGAAGGATGAAAAAATACATAGTGTTGCTTTAAAGAATTATTGGTTATTGGTATCGTCCATAATTTTCATATCGGTGCATCCCTATACTTTACATGTGCTTTAGCATGTTTTTAAAGCATGACAAAATAAAACATTGATTTAAAAAAAAACTTTAATTTGACATTATTACCAAGTGCACTTTTAAATGTTTACCTAGTTATTGACTCTTAAGTTGTGTGTCAATATTTTATGGTGAATTTAAACATGGTTGTCTGTGCGATCACAGTGATTTGATGGCAGGAATAGTTACTGCATTTGTGGTATATTGGGTCTCTCCTGTCCCTGGAAGGGACCCGTTTATCTCACCCTTAATGAGAGTTAGTCTAAAAGCGTCAGTGGGCAGTAAATGGTCCCAGTATGAGCTGCTTGGTTATAAATCTGAGCGGAGCAAACAGAGAAAGCACGCATTGGACCTGGGTAATGGTGTGGGACAGGGTGCCAGACGACTCCTGTAAGACAGGTTAATATTCCTCTGCCTGCCTCTCTCTTTCTCATTTGCTACCTCTCTGACTTCGACAGCAGCTAGGCTTGTTTTTGAAGAGTTTCGCTATTAAAGCGTTCTACCAGCACTGGGCTAATTAGCCACAGAGTGAATTAATCACGGTGTTAGCCGTAGTGGCTGGAGCTGAAGGTGCGTGGGTCTTCAACATTGTTCCCACCCCCACCAAGTCGGCCAGTCTGGCAGTCCATGTTTGCTGCTTCACGTGCATTAACCTCGGTCGGCCGGGTCATTTGTCTTTGCAGACGGCTGCTGTGCCTGCTCGGCATCCACAAGAACAGACTCTCCCAAGACATGTTAATCGCTACGAGAAGCAACATGGATCAGGACGAAAAGGACAAGCACACATTTTAAGTGTTTTTGAAGAAGTGCACCAACTTTCGATTAGCGATTTTTGTTGCTAAACATAAAATTACTAATGAATTAGTAACTTATACTAGCAAGCACTGCAGTGGAGCTTATTAGCATGTTCTTGTATACCAATCAAATATCACTATGCATTAATACACTGTATAAATTATTTTTCTAAATTGTAAATCTAAAAAATATTGGAGGTTTTCTACAAAATAGTATGTCAGTTTTTCTACTTTAAAATTCCATGTTTTTTTGTTGTTTACTTGTAATTCATTGAAAAAAAGTGTACTAGAATAAACATTTAATTTAAAAAGCATGGACGTGAACGCAGACCCTGATTTCAGCAAGCACAACATGTTCCTGGATCAACATCCTTGTTGATCCTGGAACGACATTTCAACTAACCAGTCAGATTTGAGGGACAAGTTTACAGTTTATGTCAAGTTTAGGCTTACGACCAGGGTCTACATCAGTGTTGTCCACCTACACTCTAAAAAACAGTGGGTTAAAAACAACCCAATTTGGGTTGGGTAAATATAGGAATATAGAACACATATTGGGTTAATTTTACCCAGCAGATTGGGTTGATTTAACCCATCGTAGTTGAATAATTTTACTAGTAGCTTTTTTTCCCACTTCATACATGAATTAATGTCTTTTTTATAATTTTATAATACTCGAGATACAACCACTGGCTTGCATGATAATTCCTTTATTTTCAAAATATTTTACAGTATAGTATATTTAATCCTGAAGAGGTCGCAAAAAGCCCGGGAAAAATAACTAAATCCCTGGGTTGTTATGTCTGACCCCAAACAGTGAAAAAATAACCCAAAAAAGACCCAAAAGGCTCAACCCAGGATTTGGGTAGAAAATTAACCCAAGAGTTTTTTAGAGTGTATCATTTCCCTCTGATTTTAGGGATAACTTATGAGTAGGGATAGGTTTAGGACTACATTTTCGGACCAGAATGTTGTTCCAGGATCAACAATATATGTTGACCCATAACCCGTCTAACTCTGCAAAATCATGACATGAGACGTGACTACACAATTGGCCAACCAGTACAACAAAGGTTTTCCACCTTTCACCAAGTACCAAATAATCAAATAACACTCATTCCTGGTTACTCAGTCTACATTTGTCTTGCCAAAGCGATGCGTTTTGGATATTCCTATCCCATGATTAATGATCTAAAATACTTTTATTTTCACCTTAACCAATTATCTTAGGTGTGCACAAAATGACTGCCGTCCTTTCCATCCAAATGACATCTCCATCTGAATTTTGACGAGCTATTAAATTTAAGGCTAAGCATTTTGGTTCTGTCAGTGCATATCAAATCTCTCATTTTTCCCCATCTGCGCACCCCAGCAATTCCTACGCTCAACCCACACACAACCATCCTTAACATTTTGATTTCATTATCGCCATGACTGAATATTCATATCGTTTCATGGGCCCGACTACACCTGCTATAGGGGACCTTTATGCATAATTCATGAGCAGAGTGCAATGGGGCGTGGTCTGAACCAGTAAAGTGTGCTGGTGGGAGTTGAAAGCAGACAAGACAGTGACATTAAACAAGAATATTCAGCACCGCATTTTAGTTATTCACCCACACCCACGTGTATGCATTGGCTGTGATCTCCCACAACTGATGGCTCTTATTTAATTGCTGTCTCCGAGTGTGAGTCAATGTTAAGTTTACTGTTGGGAGAGAAAGCCGGGCTGAGTTCAGCAGTGCAGTCTGAAGTTGATATTTGCACTGGCTGACTGGTGTAAATACTCCCACACAAGATGATATTCAGGTTGTTGCGAAATATCAGGGACATCTTTGCCTGCTCTCCTGTGGATTCGCTTATGTACTTACAAAATTCACCAAGACACAAGCGAGGGAAAGAAAATGAGAGTGCTGTTCGCTATCTCAACATCTGGGTTTGTTCTACACTGCGAAAATCATTTTCTTTTATCAGTATCTTTGTGTTGTTTTCCATGAAGAATGTCTATAAAACAAGTTAAATTTACTGTAAAACAAAATTGATTTAGATACTCATTTTAAGAGAATATATCTTGATTTTTTTTATTTTCTTTCCCCGCTGACATTGTTGTTTTAAATATAAATCAAAACGAAAATTCTGTGCGTATTATGCTGTAGACAAGAAAAAAAATTGGCAAAAAAAGCAATGTATATTCTCTTAAAGGGTACCTATTATGGCATTTAAAATGTTCCTAATATTGTTCTGGGAGTCCCCAACAACAGTTTTACAAGCATGCAATGACAAAAACCACTTTTGTTGTCTTATAACATGCATTTATTTTTACTTGATTTGCTCACCGACTCCCATATGAATCGTTTTGCGAGTCATTTTTCCAAACCCCGCCCTTGCGTGACGCTAATTTGCAGTGATATGTTAGCTAGGCTACCATAGCCCAAAGTTCAGTGGTAAAAGCACATTCAGTCTTTGTTTGCGTTAGCCCAACGCATAAACATATTGATAATGCAGTACTAAGAGGCAACGTTATAGCTATTCTTTATGACAACTCCATTAACAACGACAAACACTTCACATATTTCAATACAACTGACGACCTATGCGCTGTGCGTACACAACACACACACATACTTGAGCATGATACATAAAACATAAAAGCAACAATTAATATTAATAATACTTACAGTTTGTGATTCGGAGAAGGATTTGTGATCCAAATAAACTCGGTACTGAAGTATCAGCCAGCTCGCAAATCCATACTTATAGCATTAGGTTTGTGAAGCAATCATCTTCAAAATGACGCGAACACAACAAGGTTCGGCTATACTTCTGTGGTATAGTTGTATATATGAACACAACAAGGTTCGGCTATACTTCTGTGGTATAGTTATATGAACTGTAGCCACTTAGTCTTCAAATGCTCCTCACTGGGCAGATGAAAAAAGTTTGCTTTTGCGTCGCACTTCAAAACAGTGTCTCGACATGATGTATTTTTTCCTGGCGTCACCGACAGGGTTGCCAGGTCTGCACAACAAAACCAGCCCAATTGCTCATCAAACTAACCCAATCACGGCCAAAAATAGTCAAATAGCGTTCCGGTGTTTCCCCAATAACGATCATGTCCAGTGGGTAAAACAATCGCGTCAACCCGTGCACTACACAAACAACCCGCGGAAACAGTGCCGGCATACGGACCTGGCAACACTGGTCTCCGAACGCAATAAGAGGGCGTAGAGTCATTTCTCTCTATGGCTCTGAGTGGGCGTATCTTATTCAAATAACTTGTCAAGTTGACGTCAATTAGACAAAAGAAAAGCATCGTTCGTCGAACGATTCATATCAGCGACTCAGAGTCGACTCTTACTTTTGAGAGACAATAACTTTGTATACGGTGAACTTTCATGTTTAAAACTTTGCAGGATGTTTTCGTTCACTTAGATCTATGTTACACACTACATGAAGGGTAATTTTCAAAAATCCATAATAGGTACCCTTTAAAGACCCCATGTGGTGAAAATCAAGTTTTTATTGTTGTTTATATGTCTATGTGGTGTTTTTAATATGCTTTAAGACAAACCATTTGCAAATTCATAAGTCAACACCATTGCTGAGTATTTTCTCCTTAAAACTGCAGTGAAAAAAAGTTTCAAAAACCGCAGTTTAAAATCGCCGGTGTTTCTTACATCATAAACTACCTTGTAACCAATCACGTCAACGTGTCGGGGGGCTTTAGCATATCATTAACTGAAGCAGGGGAGTCTCAAGAGAAGCCAGGTTATCCTTGTATATTTTTCTGTTGATATGATAAATCGGGCTTTTTGTCTGTTTTTGTTTGTTGTTGGAAATACTTTACAGGAAATAATAGTGTCAAGGCAGCTTCAACACTTAACAAGGAGATCACCACACATAACGAACAATTAATTTCAGACTCTCGTACCAATCAACAGTGTTAAAAGAATAATAATATATAAAAAATTGACAAGTAATAAGAATGATCGCTAAAACATTATTTTTGTCATGTGTCATGGCACATTACTCTGCTACACAGATATATTTACATTACATACCGCAAAATAAACTATATAGAAATAGAAAATAGAAAATGTGTGTATGTTTTCGGGTGTATGTGTGCAGTGTAGATGTCATTCACACATTTAATTGTTTTGTAAAATATAAATTGTGGTAAAGAACATTATTTCTGACAGTAGAAGTCTCTCCTAAGCTAACCTCAATCCCTCTTTTGCAGCCACCCCAAAGTCTCTCCCGACATCAAATGTCCCTCTTTCAACCTGTCAAATCAAGCTTCAAAAATGATTTAATAGAATTGCTAAGATAAATGACTGTCGGGAATCTTTTCCATCCATCCTTGTTTATCTAAGTGCTAACTCACTTGCTGTGTTATGACCATAACTGAGCCACATCCTGGTTTATCTTCCCATTTGTCAGTCACTGAGGCCGTGACCTTTTGACCCGAGACTAGCTGTTAACCTCGACATTCACATTCGACATCCGGATCCATTAATCTAGTAGGATTTGGAAAGCTTTATTCTAAGAATTGGCTGTGATCTCTCATCTGACATGCCTCTAACTACTGTTGATGTGTTTATTTCATATCCACACTGAACGTTGTATCACGATTATCTGTTGAATAAACTCTCTTCATAATGCAGGATGTTGGTCATCATGCACTTTAAAAAGTCTCGGCTGCCTGTGTGAAGTTTGATTTTGTATATTTCTGAAGAAGATTTCATAAGGTACCATCATGGCTTTCTGGTCTCTAGCATAGTCCCTAAACGCTATATATGTACCTGTCCTTTTGATATATCTCTCAAAATGAACCTTAGACTGCATTATGACATGACCTTTTCCTTTCTTATAGTGGACTAAAATGAAACCGCCTTTCAGGTTTTCTAAATTTCCCTGCTCATATCTGTAAATTAAATGTTCAAAGTTATAATTCTGTGTGACTATATTATAAAGGTTAGATGTGTCATATTGGCCAGCTTCAGCATTAATGAATTTGACTCCGGTGTCGTCATGATTAAAAGTAACATATCTATTGTATCTGTGCACAGAGGAATACATTTCTTAATTTTTTGGCATGAGCATCTTTGTCAACCTTTTAAAAGTATGCTTAATTGTATTGAAAGTGTACACTTTCAATAATAAAATTAAAAGCTATTTAAGTGTACTTAAAGACAGTACAAATTCATGAATATTATGAAATATTCGAGAGAGTTGAGGTTGAGACTTTTTCAAAGTTATGACTGTCACAGTCTGTCTAGTCTCCGTCTCTTCACTACACTTCCCAGGATCCTCTTGTCTCCTCACCTGAACTCACTCCCTCATTATCCACCTGTTCCTCGTCATCATCATCTGTGTCACCTGTCTTCACCTTGTTAGTGTTCATTTGTATCTGTATTTAGTTCCTTCAGTTCTGTCTGTCCTTTGTCGGTTCTCGTCGATGTATGGTTGTGTGATCTGAGTTCCTGGAAGTTTATTGCGTTCTTGTTTATTGAAGTTTAGTTTGTCATTAAAGCAACTATACTGAAGTGCCCGTGTCCTCGTGTTCAGTATCCTGCACCACCCCGTGACAGAAGAACCGACCAACCTAAAATGGATATCCCTGCTGTCCTCCTCCTGTGTTTAGAGCAGGGGAAACAATCGTTGGAGGAACACACGCGGACCTTTCTAGAGACCGCTCATCTCACCCACTACCCGGATGTCTGCCTCTGCACGTTTTTTAAGGGAAGCTTGAATGACTTATGCAGAGAGCAGTTAACCGGAGAAGGTCCCCGGGATAACTTTGCTGCCTTTGTGGAGTGGGTGCTGGCGAGCTGTGACTCTCCCTTCACCATCTGCTTGGGAGAAGATCTCGTCAGCGCTCTTCCGGAGTCTCATCCCGCGGAGCCCTCACCGCTGGTCCCGTCCAGCCCAGTCAAGCCTTCACCGCTGGTCCCGTCCAGCCCAGTCAAGCCTTCACCGCTGGTTCCGTCCAGCCCAGTCAAGCCTTCACCGCTGGTCCCGTCCAGCCCAGTCAAGCCTTCACCGCTAGTCCCGTCCAGCCCAGTCAAGCCTTCACCGCTGGTCCCGTCCAGCCCAGTCAAGCCTTCCCAGCTGGTCCCGTCCAGCCCAGTCAAGCCTTCCCCGCTGGTCCCGTCCAGCCCAGTCAAGCCTTCACCGCTGGTCCCGTCCAGCCCAGTCAAGCCTTCCCCGCTGGTCCCGTCCAGCCCAGTCAAGCCTTCACCGCTGGTCCCGTCCAGCCCAGTCAAGCCTTCCCCGCTGGTCCCGTCCAGCCCAGTCAAGCCTTCACCGCTGGTCCCGTCAAGCCTTCCCCGCTGGTCCCGTCCAGCCCAGTCAAGCCTTCACCGCTGGTCCCGTCCAGCCCAGTCAAGCCTTCACCGCTGGTCCCGTCCAGCCCAGTCAAGCCTTCACCGCTGGTCCCGTCCAGCCCAGTCAAGCCTTCACCGCTGCTCCCGTCCAGCCCAGTCAAGCCTTCACCGCTGACCGCCGCCCAGCCAGAGACCGCCGCCGCCCAGCCAGAGACCGCCGCCGCCCAGCCAGAGACCGCCGCCGCCCAGCCAGAGACCGCCGCCGCCCAGCCAGAGACCGCCGCCGCCCAGCCAGAGACCGCCGCCGCCCAGCCAGAGACCGCCGCCGCCCAGCCAGAGACCGCCGCCGCCCAGCCAGAGACCGCCGCCGCCCAGCCAGAGACCGCCGCCGCCCAGCCAGAGCACGCCGCCGTCCAGCCAGAGACCGCAGCCGCCAGCCAGAGCTTCACGTCAGCCACGCCCAGCCAGAGCTTCACGTCAGCCACGCCCAGCCAGAGCTTCACGTCAGCCACGCCCAGCCAGAGCTTCACGTCAGCCACGCCCAGCCAGAGCTTCACGTCAGCCACGCCCAGCCAGAGACGGTATTCCCACCCAGCCTCCCTCTCCCACCTCCTCTCATCTGCCACCTTTCAGCCCGTCCACCCCTGACTACCAGCCTTGCTGATCCAGCCTGGTTGGTGGATCCCTGGCCTCCGCCTCCAACCTCCTCAACCTGGACTCTACCTCGGCCCTTCGTCCCATCTGCTCCCCCTTGGCTCTTACCTCCCTCGTCCCCCCGGATCCACTTTGGTCCCTCGTCGGCCTTCCCTCACCTTTGGACTTCTCTCCTCTGGCTACGCCTCGTCCTTTCGTCCCCCGGTTCTGTTGGACTCCTCACTCCCCTCAGTTTACCTTTGGTCCTCACTCCCTCTGTCTCCACCGTGTCCTTCTGTGTCCCTGTCTACCCTTCTGTCGCCGGAGCCTGCGGTCTCACCATGTTCCTCCAGTCCCTCAGCATCACCCTGTCTCGTCAGCTCTACGGCTTCACCCTGGTCTCCTCCCTCACCTGCTCCGCCCCTGTCAGTCGGCCCCCTGGTGTCGTCAGCCCCGCCTCCGCCTTGGCTCCTCCCTCCATCTGCTCCACCTTGGCTTCTCCCTCCATCTGCTCCGCCTTGGCTCCTCCCTCCATCTGCTCCGCCTTGGCTCCTCCCTCCATCTGCTCCGCCTTGATTCCTCTGCAGCGCGAGGTCACGCTTTCCGGAGGGGGGGTGTAATGTCACAGTCTGTCTAGTCTCCGTCTCTTCACTACACTTCCCAGGATCCTCTTGTCTCCTCACCTGAACTCACTCCCTCATTATCCACCTGTTCCTCGTCATCATCTGTGTCACCTGTCTTCACCTTGTTAGTGTTCATTTGTATCTGTATTTAGATCCTTCAGTTCTGTCTGTCCTTTGTCGGTTCTCGTCGATGTATGGTTGTGTGATCTGAGTTCCTGGAAGTTTATTGCGTTCTTGTTTGTTTATTGAAGTTTAGTTTGTCATTAAAGCAACTATACTGAAGTGCCCGTGTCCTCGTGTTCAGTATCCTGCACCACCCCGTGACAATGACGTTAGCCCATCCTAATAATGGCTATTTACTTACAAGCCTTAAAGGAGCCGCTCCTTAAAAATTGAACATTTCAGACAGAGGATCAAAATGAGGAATGACTTTTTTTTCACACAAAAATGTTTGTTTGTTTTTGTTTTACAATAAATATATATTTTAAATCATTGTTTTAATAATATTTTGTCATGCTACAGTACATAGAAGTACACTTGTTTTGATGTGCTGACTAAATCACATGATTATGTAATAAAATGTACTTGATTATAATATGCACTTAATTATGTAATGATTAAATATGTACTTGATTATATTTAATAAAATGTATATGCAATAGAAAGTGTTTATTTAGTGTTTGTTA
Source organism: Chrosomus eos (assembly GCA_036326025.1). NCBI lineage: Eukaryota > Metazoa > Chordata > Actinopteri > Cypriniformes > Leuciscidae > Chrosomus > Chrosomus eos. The sequence goes on from CM070818.1 coordinate 54,617,814, forward strand.
AGCATATAAAGTTAATATATTTTAAATGCACTAAATGACAACTTTATCATTACAAATGTGTACTTACAAAAATACAAGTTTCAATAGAAATGGCTCTAAAGTATATTTTAGGTCTTGTCCAGGTATTTGTATAACCGTGACTTTTTTTACGCGGTCCGGCCGTTCGTCCACAATGAAACGCAGTATCAGGTCACTGAAACCGAACATTTTTGAAAACGCCTGCCATGGTGAGTATTTTCAGAAACGCCGGTTACAGTATTGCCATGTAGACAGTAAAACTGGGGTTTTTGCCTTTCGACGTCAGAGTGTGCGCTGTTATCCGCTGTGTTTGACGTCAGAGTGTGAGCCGCTATTCGCTCTTGACAGCGCTTGATAGCATGTTTTTGCGTTTTCATGTAGACAGAGATTTTTTTTTAAAAGCAGGAGGAAACACTCCGGTTATAAAAATACCCGTGTCCGTGTGGACAAGGCCCAGAGTCAACCACACGTCACGACCCCAATCATCACTCAATCACCAGGACCCGCCCACTCGTTCACAATCACCAGAGTACTGACTTGCTCCACATGTACTCCCTCATCAACACACCTTTATATGTCCCGTTCACCTTTCACTCCTTGTCTGGTCTAGTTGCAGTATACGCTGCTTTATGTCAGACTCCTTACCAATCTACTCACCTGAGATCGCCTCATCCTGTCCGTCATCCTGATCCAGATCGCTTGTCTTCGTGTTCACTCGTTCACACACCTAAACCTGTTGGTCTCCTCCTGTCTTTGTGACAGCTTGTAGCATTCAGTAGTATTTTCGTTTAATTACAGTTATCGAACAATTAAGTGTCTGAACCTTTTCTTCACACTTAAGCATATTTTAAGGTATAATATTCCCATAATTAGTCAAATGTTTAAAGTATGCTAAAGAGAAGTGATCAACAAGAATTAAAATATCGTTCACGTCTCCCAAATCACTCAATAAAAACTAAATAAACCCTAACAAGGTCTTGTCACACCAAAAACGTGTTGCCTGTCTGTCTGCGTGAGATATTTCATCATTGAATGGTTATGGTAGTAAACAATCTATCAATAAGGAAAAACAAACAAAGGAATAAATGATGCACCCCCACTAGTGAGAAACTAAACATCGTCAAAAGAATGGATTTGAACACGCTGAGGCAGACACTATAAAGACACTGCACTAAATGCAATTCAGCCTTATCTGTCGCTGGACTTCTCCAAGCTTCAAAATGATTGTTTCACTCAAATAAACAGATTGAATATATCATGCATTCTTGGCGTAGATTGAAATAAATCTTTTAAATCAGATATTTTTTCTCTTCTTTTTTCAAAAGCAATTTCTTAGCTGGTGTGCCCATCAGAGAAGAGCTGCTTTTCATAAATTCTTCTGTGAGAACGCATAAATCTCTCTTACTGATAACGTCAGAAAAGAGTGAGTGTGTGTTTATTTTTTAGGTTTTTGTGTGTGTATGCGCACACGATCGTAAATCCAATGTTTTTAAGATGCTTGGATCTAGACTTGTATTTATGCACTTGTCATTTTGTGTCAGTAGGCATTCTACACATGCTGGAAATTTAAGTATGTATGCTTGTGCTCTCTAGGCAAAATCAAGTGTGCTTTTGTGGGCAATTGAAAGCAAGCTCATTTGTGTGATTGCGTGGCTTTGCAGTGCATGACCGAGTGTGAAAATTCTGTGTGTTGTCATTTCATTGGCAGAATGGAAGGATTTGCCAGTCAGTATGTTAATTCTGTTTGAGTGTGTTGGTGAATATGTGTATGTATTCTTGTGTCCGTGTGCTTGGCTGACAAAAATAGGCTACCTACTCGTGTCAATTGAACGCTGCCGTGATTCTGTGAGGTTTTAGGTGGGATTGTAGCCTGGTTGAAACCAGACCATTCTCAGTAGTAACTGAGTTATGGTCTGGCAAAGCTTCATAGACAAATCATTTCCAAAGGGGCGTCACCAACGGACGTCGCTCAAATGCATCTGGACGCAAAAGGAGATGACGCATGCAGAAAGACGGAGAAACATCTCAGAATGTGGTTCTGTGCTCGGGTTTTAACAAAAAGGAAACGTTCAAAACGTTTAAAAAAGGAAACTGATTCGAACCATTCGAATGAATGATGTTCCACGGCGGCATCCATCTTTGAAATGTACAAAAATTGCTTCACTGTCGCTGCGCTGTCGTCATCATGTAAAGCCCGCCCCAACGTTTCTGATTGGTGCCTCGATTTCGACGGATTAGAAATGGCCTTGAATGAGCTCTTTGCCAGACTTACTTGCAGAGCAAATCTAAATTTGCCGGAAGTTCTCTGGGTTTTCCCATGCTAGTGGGATTGTAATTGCGGTTTGATTTACTGTAATCCTTCAAAGTACACACGGTCAGGGTAAGTTCACTAAACAGTTTTGGCATGTTTTTGTGTTGTCGTTCCATATTAAAAGAATAGTTTACTTCAAAATGAAAATGATGTCATAATTTACTCACCCTCAAGTTGTTTCAAACCTGTATGACTTTTTTTTCTTCTGCTGAACACAAAAGAAGATATTTTGAAGAATGTTGGTAACCAGACAGTTACCATTGACTTCCGTAGAAAAGAAATTAAGAAAAAAAATTAAGAAATTAAGAAAAAAAATTGTATTGAAGTCAATGGGGTACATCAATCTGGTTACCGACATTCTTCAAAATATCTTCTTTTGTGTTCAGCAGAAGAAATAAATCTTCCTTTTCATCTTGAAGTGAACGAATCCTTTAATCACTAACCACCCCCGATACAGTACCTTGATCAGCGATGGGCAAACTCATTTATGACATAATGCTTCTCCGCCATTGATGGAATTTTACGGCAATTCATTTTTCACTGTTATATGGTAGGGGGTGCTATTACACATCTTCTGAAAGAGTACAGAATCTCCGGTTCCCCCAAAAAGTGAAGAAGCAGCAGAAACAAGCGATCAAAGCATTGCTTATGTTAATCTCGTGAAACATTAATCTCGTGAAACAATTGATTTATGTTTTAATCATTGTTCGGAATCAGATCCGGACAGGTCTCTGAAGTGAAGACCGTTTGTGTTCAGTTTGAATGTGCCTTCATTGTCACTTTCACATATGAATGTTGTGTAAGATGCGGAACACTCATATTCTGAGAAGACTGGAAATAGCCATATGTCATTTGGGATTTTAGATGCTATACCTTTTAGATGCTATACCTTATATTGGAGGAGCTCTGTAAGTTTTATATTAATAATATTAAGTGTACCACTTAAGTATATTAAAAGTGTACTTTGTAATAATTTTTCACTTTAAAGTACATTTTAAATCTTTGTTTTAATAATCTTTTGTCGTGCTTTAAAGATGTACACTTATCTTGATTGTTGACTAACATACTAAGCACATGGAAACTACTTGATTATAATTTTAACTGTAGTGTGTCATTCAAAATTACATACTAAATTGCTACATTACAAATGTATAATTACAAAAAGTATTTAAATACATGACATACATATTTAAACAGAAATGGCATCAAAGAATAGTTTTGTTTTCCATAAATGTGTGTACACTCTTAAAAGAAAAGGTTCAATATGGACCTTGAAGGGTTCTGTCAGACCCTTGCGTAATTTCATTTGAATCAATTAATTTAATTTTAATTCATTTAATTCATTGATTTAATTTTTTTTTTATTATTTAAATTTTATGAAATAAACAGATCATACAATGATTCATTACCAAAAAATTGAAATAACCCATTAAACATGAAAGTCTTAATAGCAATAATTTAATAATTCATTAAGATGTCTCCTAAAGAATATTTTTGGCATAAAGCGAACCCTATAGGTGTACTTAAGTCCTACTTAAGTGTGTCAAAATACTCTTAAGTTCAGTTAATTGCATTAAATGGAAATATAAATTATATTATATTTTAATTTCTTTGCTATTACATGTATAATGCAGTTAAGTGTCCGAAAACATTACCATCACTTCACACTGAAGAATATTATTTTAAATTATAGTATTTCCACAAGTACACTTTTTAAAACAATGATACAGTGTACTACTTGTTTTAAGTGGGAAGGTCATGCTGTAGAGTGAATAGTTATTATTGAGGGGGTTGCAGACATTTCACTTTAGCCATGCATATTCACAGTGTTTTGTGGCCTCCCACGGCGTATTTCTTAACTATATGTGCAAATCAAATGACTAGAACAAAGTTCTCTTGAAGTCTCTCCCTCTCTTTCTCTCATGCACACATATAGCCTGGCCCAACGGGGTAATTAAGTCATCAACCTTAAGTATCAACATCAAGCTACATATTTGATTTGTCACTGTTGAATGTATAGCTTCCCACAGCTGCCTCAATCAAAATGTTCTTCCCCACCTGTTCAGTTGCACATCAGAACCACAGGGAAGAGGGTCTGGAGCACAAGAATGATGTAATCGCTAATAGATGAGGTATCACAGGGCTGTGTGTGTGTGTGTGTGTGTGTGTGTGTGTGTGTGTGTGTGTGTGTGTGTGGTGTGTGTGTGTGTGTGTGTGTGTGTGTGTGTGTGTGTGTGTGTGTGTGTGTGTGTGTGTGTGTGTGTGTGTGTGTGTGTGTGTGTGTGTGTTCTAGTAAACCCTAAGTATGGGGGCCAAATGTACCCATAAAGATGGCAATATCCAAAAATCCAAACAGCTTATAAATCATACTAAGTGATGTTTTTTTAAAATTCTAAAAAGTTTTCTGTGGTTTATAAGATAGAATACAGTTTGAACAGTATCAAAATCATTATGTCTATGGAAAGCCCCTTATAAAACTCGGAAACCAGGGCTGGACTGGGACAAAAAAATCAAAGAAAAACTCAAAACTCTTTTAGTTGTGATAGTGTCTCTACATTACACTACTACATATTAATAGTTATAAAATTAATCCCATGACAGTAATAGCCATATATTGTATAACAAATGCACTGAAAAATGAAAGAAACTACAAAAAACAACTTTTTTTTTTTTAAGTATGAGATGTGTGACACCAGGAAAGTGTCTGCCGGATGGCCAGTCCACCCCTGATGGAAACCCAACAATTGAGATGCATGAATAACATTTAGCTTTAAAACTTTTGAAATCATGGAACATGATTTAATTCAAATAAGTTTAGAAAATAGCCTTTGAATATTGATGTGGACAATTGGAACTAGTGATTTTAGCCAGTGCCTGCCATTTTTGTTAGCGATGTAGAAATTGTGCTTAGCTTTATAAAAACAACAGTATATTATTATACTGTTATTATAATATTAATATTAGTTCCTCATTTAGATCTTATCAATTTGTTGAACTTGTGTTGGTTTTAGTGTCATTCCACTGAATGCCAGATACACACACAAACGTGTCCCAGCTGGTGTTAAAGCTTTTACAGAGCAGAATTGTTCTTCTGTGACAGGGGCGATTCTAGGATTTTATAAATGGGGGGGCACAGGGGGGACCAAGAACCAGTTAGGGGGGGCCCATGGGAAATCAGCTAGAAAATTCAACTAGAAATAAATACTTGTTTAGAAAATATTAAACGCGTTTTAAAAAATCTTTGCATTATCCAGTGCCCTAATATAGATGGTATTAAATGGTACTGAACAAGAGCCTGAAAATTATTTTGTATTGGACCACACAGTTTTGTTCTTATAAATAAATAAAAAACATCACCTAGGCTTTAATAGTCTTTACCTAAGACTATTCAATAGTCATCTAGGCTTTAAAGCCTTTAAATTATTGTTCTTTCCCATAGGATTTTGTAAAACTATGTTGGGTGGACCTCTGTCCCGGGGGGTTCGGGGGCATGCTCCCCTGCAAGAAAATTTTGTACATTTTAAGGTTAAATGCATCAATCTGGTGCACTTTGAGAGCTCAACATTAAGAGCTTCAACCCATGAACTGTGACACTGAACAAAGGAAAAGCATTGACTTGTACCTGGACATTAAAGAGGGCTCAAACATCTTTTTAGTTATGATATAGAGTTTCAGTCTACATTACATTAACACTGGTGTTTTAGGATGCCAAACAATTATTATAATAATGTAATAATGATTTATATAATTATTCCTATTACGTAAAATCCATATCACCTATAAATGTAGGCTATACTGTATAAATGGAAATGAATAGTTCAAAAGTATATTTTACATTACACTATAGTATAGGAAAATTACAATACTTTTGTCCTAATTTCTTCACTTGCAAGAAATAAACCTTTGAGCTTTTATTTAGGAGAAAACACCAGATCACTATGCTGATCGTGTGAGCAAAGTGCGCACTTTTCTTTAAATCACGCAGCACAAACAGAATGCCTAGGCTACTTAATTACAGTCTTGTGCTGTTTTATAAAGGCACAAAGCCATATCACGGTTTTTTATTTTAGTTCGTTGGCAAAATTTAACGCTAGAGACCTTTATGCTATAGGCTATACATTTTACATCTGTGTTGGGAAAAGGGAGAAGAGAGAGTTCGGCAAAAGGCGGATTCGAATGCATCAAAAGCTGTTTCCAAGCACCCCACGCCCTCACCCTACGCCACTGTAGATATTTAATGCCGTTAGTCTTTAAAACAACAGTTAGATAAAGTAAACTATTAAAAATGTATATTCGGTGCGATATTTCAAAATATATACTGTAATTGAGTGTGTACATACCATAAACAATGACGTGTCGAGGTATCTCTCTCTCTCTCCTACTGTTTGAAAAACGCGGACCTGTGATTCCGCTTTGCGAATCGCAAATCAAGCAGTGATTGACAGCGCTCTGATCCAATGGCGTTGGGCATTGTCAGGTTAACAGTAAATCTAGCCCAATGATGTTGGGGGGGCACCAGGGGGGGCCAATCATATTCCAGGGGGGGCCAGTGCCACCCCGTGCCCCCTTCTAGAAACGCCCCTGTTCTGTGAGACTCACAGAGTGATCATATTCTCAATTTACTATGTAAAACAGAGCATCACTGTGAACCTTGATAATTCAGTTCGTACACCTCCACCAGCTGTGTTTTGCCTTTCCGGACATTAAGTATCACATCCCTCTATTGCTACTTCAACCCTTCAAAAAGTCTTTTAAATTCGCAGTTTAGCATCTTCTGTTGTGCAATTTAATGCAAGGTTGATCTGGATACTGTAGAGGGATGTTTTAGTGTGTGTGTGTGTGTGTGTGTGTGTTCTGAAAATGACAAACCCACACAAATGAAGGTCATTACCAGCTAGTGAAGTCGTATCAGAGTCTTAGCTGGCGCTGAAAACGGCTTGTGATATTACTAATTAAACTCAGTGATGCGGCGGAGTCTCCTCCGTGCTGTAAACACAACCTCGCTCGTTCTCTCTCTCTTTCGTCGTTGGCGGGATGCGATTGATCCTAATATCTTTGAAATGTACACTCGCTTTCATCTCTTCAGTGCCGGGGGGACATCGAAGTGAAAGCAAAGCAGGAAAAGAACAATTCCAACACATAAAATAAGATCTTGTTGCTGTATTCATTAATTAAATTTTGCTAGCAGCTTGCTTTGATAGATTGAAGCGTTCACCTCGTTGAGCACTCTATGCGCTGTGCGAGAACGTTTCTGATGTCTGCTGTTTGGGTGGCCCTCATGTGTGAAAAAGGGGAGGGTATAAAAAAATGACTTTGTTGATATCAATTACCAGGTGACTGTTGATCAATGATAGCTGCGCCATAATGATTTGTTGTCAGATCTTTGAGGAATGAGCAACGCTGTCTTTTTTTCCTCTTAAAAGAGAAGCTCGTTTAGGTTGAGCTGTTTTTAAGAAGTCGAGAGGCTGATTGTGTTCTCTTTGCTGTGCAATTTCCCACTGATGGGCCCTGCCAACATGCCCTGTTAACACAAAAGCCCCGGCTGACACGTGACAATTACCATTACCCCAAACACATCGCAAGTGACTATTTTTTAGTCGCTGGGATGAGAAATGAAAAAAACGGAAAAGAAAAAGGGAAATATTCTGCTTTGCTCTCTTTCTTAATGAAGCGTTTAGCTTTTGCCTAATGGAAACAAATGTCAGGCTTTTAGTGGGAAACATCTCATGCACCGGAATGAGGAATAAAAACAGAAATTCTACATTTAGTAGATAATGAACCAAACATAGCCTCTTAGAAGCGCTCCCAGATAGGTGCCAAGGGAGGCACCTGTTCTGTCGCAAGGGTTGTTGACAGCAAATAGCGTGTACAAGAACATCAGTATGGAGGCTTGCCGCAAGAACTATCACCATCAAGCAATTAAAAAGGAACTAACAGATGTTCTTTGTTGCCTTCAAAGCTCAAACTTTTTTATGATAGAGCCACTTATTGGGTAGTGCATGGAGTTTTATACACAAATGTAACCTGATAATCATTCACTGTCATCATAAAGATTCTGGAGATTTCCTTGATCTTTAGTTTGCAAGAAACAAATTGATAATATGCTCTATGTTGTACCTTATTCTGGCCATTAACTTCTAACTTAGACAGGAAGTGATTGTTTGCCTGTAAAATGTGTAAAACATGTAAAGCAACCCAAAAGGGTGTTTTTGTGATGGTTAGGAGTGAAAAAAAAGTTGCTTCCTTAAAACTTTGTTTAGTCAACTTGTAAAGTTGTAATACGGTAAGTGACAATGTGGATATTTGAGTTCAAGTTAAATCTGGGAAAGTTATTATAATGCACAATTTTATTTTCTGATAGCAACATTGCAACAAGCATTTTTTTTAAAGTGAATATTAAATTATCAACAACAAACTGAAAAAATGCCCTTTAAGTTCAATCCTTAATTTAATTTGAATTGAGGTAACAGACTATCAGTCTATGCATTAAAAGTGAAGATGGGGTTTCTCATTGATTCTTTCTGATGGTAACATCATTACGCCAGTAGGTGGCGAGAAGTAATTAGGCATTTTCGGGCTCCATATGCTTTCAAATTGCTCTTGCGGTACTTTAATGTCACACACAGATCCATCTGCACAGCACTGCTTCATGTTGAACACATCTACTGTCTTTATGAATGAGTCAAGGATTCATTAACTTAGCCGATTTGTTCAAAATACAGATTTTATTCAGAAAGAAACAAGATCTGTAATAATGAATTAGTCATTGAATCATTCATTCAATCGATTCGGTAAAAAACAGTTGATTCATTCAGAATGAAGCAAGTCATGAACGAGTCTTTTTTTTTTTTTTTGCGGGTTGGTGCACCACTTTTTGTCTGGGTTAATATTGTCCCCACCACTTTTTGAAACATCTCGTTGCATGGATGTACTTAGTACAAAAGAAACATTTCCAGTTGATTAGCAATTTGTTAGTTTGTGTTAAATAATAGGTGATCTGGCACTGGAATGTGTTGTTTTTGAAATCATGCTGAGTGCGGAAGGAAACAGTGTTCTCTTGTGGCTCGTGCATGCTGCGCAGTCTTCACAAAGTCGAGCGCTTCAATCTATCGCTTAGCGCTGTTGCGGAGACTCTCAACTCATTCTGGTGAAATAACAAAACAAAATGCATACAAACCTGTCCCTGCTCTTGATAAACAATCACTGATGAACATATCTGGTTTTAATGGGAAAAAAAAAAGAAAACAATTGAGGGCGGATTAGACCCAGAACATCTGGCACGCTTAACAAAAGTTCTACCAATCCATTAGGACAGACAAATATATAATGCATATTTATGTATAATTCACTAATGTAAATAGCCTACTCTTGAGACTTACACTATATTGTTTTATAGTAGATGTAAGGATGAAACTATCACATAAAACATGACATAAAATAAATTAATAGTAATCAATGTAGTACTGAAATTGATTTCTGTACATGGTAATTATAATTTGTTGCATGGTTTTTCTGTTTCGGTCTGTTAAATACTTAGGCGTGGCCAAAGCCAGCTAAAGTACTTAAACAATGGTAGTAAACAATCATTAGGAGAAGCAGTCAAGCAACAAAAGTAGACCGCATCCTGTAAGTGTATATGTTTCTTTTCTCATTTGATTTTAGTGCAGTTGTCTTTGCTAGGAAACATCGTTTAGTTTACTGTGTTTACTGTAGTTAAAGCAACACCATGGAACTTTTCATCTTCGGTCGCCCTACTGGTTGAAAACTAAATTGTCCATTACCACTGTCGTAAATAATTTAGCCTACCGTCGCACGCACGCTCGCTGTTTATCCAGCACCGGCTTTAGAATGAACGATGTCCACAGACAAGGTAGAGTATGTTACATAATTTCATGAAAGGATGATGTATTGCGACATCAGAAACGAAGAAAAACGAAATAATACCTATTGTAGAGCTTGACGTAAAGCAGTCAAATTTTGTAGTTCTTTTTGTGCACGGGTTCCTACCCGAACCCCGAAGTTACATAGTGCCAGTAAAAGCGACACAGACCCCATCAGGCTTAGCCTGGTAATACCAGACTCTGCTACTTCACTTTGCTTCATAGACAGAGTCTGGCATAGCATAATAGAGAAGTGTTTTCTCTCTCGCTAGGGGGCGATTTCTGAAGTTTAAAATCATTGGTTAACCATAAGCCAATCAGATAAGTTTATTTATGACGTATGTTATGCGCTGACACAGCCGCATCGAACCACAGACATCATGCATCGAACTCAAATCTATGATCGAACTTCCACCAGCTGTAAACACTTGATGATGCGAGCGAAATATCGGAGTGAACATGGCTGTGAACGACTTTTTTGATCGGTGAGTGATGTAATAGAATGACTGCTGTGCTTTGACAGGGCGCAAACGAGGAGAGAGAGAGAGAGAGAGAGAGAGAGAGAGAGAGAGAGAGAGAGAGAGAGAGAGAGAGAGAGAGAGAGAGAGAGAGAGAGAGAGAGAGAGAGAGAGAGAGAGAGAGAGAGAGAAACTCCCGCGCGCGCACTCTCAGGTCTTCAAACAACACGAGCGCTGTCTTGCTCTAGACTGACTACAGGAGCGAAATGAAATTAGCGGAAGTAGGAAGTCTGACGTAGTCAGGCTACATCAGGCTATGGCAGAAGTGCCTTTCACCCTGTTACGACTTGATGAACCACTGATACGATTTTGGAAACATTATTTTAAGGTAAAAAATGTTACATAGTGTTACTTTAAGTTTTTCTCGTTTCGGTCAGTTAAATAGTAAGGCATGGCCAGCTGACTTCAATAACTACGAATCAGGTGGTACAATTGATTATAATACAGCAGCAGCGGACACAGCAACCTTCATGTGAAGACCGAAGAGTGTAAAGACCAGCGAGTCTACATGACAGCGGTATTGAGTATTGCTTTTACTTTTCCATCCTCTTTTATACAGCTTGTTCTCATCTGTTTGTTTTTGTGACCTGGCTTTACTATGTGCTTCCAGATCCCTACTATTACTAACTATTATAAATTTCATTTTTTCACACACTGCGAGGGGTGGGGTTACTGTTATGTTCGTCTTCAATGAATGGAAATTGAATCCTTTACCATCTCTGTGTGACAGTATAGCTCCTTTGAATCGCATGCAGTTACTATCACCAGTCATATTAAAATCCATTTTATAGTTGTTTATTGTCCCCCAGGTCAACTAGGTAACTTCTTGGAGGAGTTGGATGTGTTATTCTCATTCTTTGCTGATGGTACTCCTCTGGTAGTATTTGGAGACTTCAACATCCAAAAAAACTCAGGCTCCTGACTTCCACTCTCTGCTTGCCTCATTTGACCCCAAGCGTGTGTCTACTGCGGATACTCACAAATCAGCCAGATGATCCGACGGTCGCTGCTCACATCTCAGCCTACCTGACAGACATTTCTTGCTGGATGAAGGACCACCACCTTCAACTCAACCTTGCGAAGACAGAACTGCTTGTGGTCTCAGCCAACCCAACACTTCATCACAACTTCTCCAATCAGTTAAGTTCATCAACTATAACTCCATCCAGGACAGCCAGAAACCTTGGAGTTGTGATTTATGATCAGTTAAACTTCACAGAACACATTGCTAGAACTTGCCCGGTCTAACAGATTTGCGTTATACCACACTAGGAGGATCAGGTCCTTCCTATCAGAGCATGCTACATAACTCCTTGTCCAAGCTCTTGTTCTATCCAGACAGGACTATTACAATGCTCTCTGCACCCATATACCTAAACTCACTACTTCAGACCTATGTGCCCTCCAGAACGGCCCTTGTGGTGCCATCCCAAAGAGGCACAAAATCACTTTCACAGACCTTTACCTTGACTGTTCCAAGCTGGTGGAATGAGCTGCTGTGCCTTTAGCCATTTTCAAGAAACTGCTGAAGATACATCTTTTTAATCAACACTTGACCCATTAACACTATCTATCTATCTATCTTTCTATTATCTATCTATCTATCTATCTATCTATCTATCTATCTATCTATCTATCTATCTATCTATCTATCTATCTATCTATCTATCTATCTATCTATCTATCTATCTATCATCTATCTATTATCTATCTATGTACAGGTACGTGTACTGTGCTAGACTAACTGGGACTAGTCTCAGCACTTGCATATTGTTGCCCTATTGTTGGTTTGATTGCTTCTATTGCTCTCCTCATTTGTAAGTCACTTTGGATAAAAGTGTCTGCTAAATGATTAAATGTAAATGTTTAATGTTGCTAGTTTTTTGGCCATTCATTAATGATTCATTGAGTCTGTAACCAGACAAATGAGCGAAATGAAAAAGGGTGAACTAATAGTTTATTTCTCATAAATCATGTTTGGCTGCATTATAATAATATTGGCAAATATGGAAAATTATCAAAGATCTGAACTGCTCAGATGAACCAAGATAAGTATTTTTGAACAGATTCAAAGATCAAGCCTATGTAAAATGATCTAATCTTCTCATCTACAAAAGTAGTTACACGCGCTATCACACTTTAAACATGCTAAACTACCTTAATATTGTCAGATTGACTTTTCCATTGAGTACACTACACTCTAAAAAGATCCGTAAAAAATAGTGCACACAGTAATGTATTTATAGGAAGGCATTATCCGTATTGATTTTTACAGGTGTTTTACCTGTATTTTGAATTTACAGGTAATTTAGGGTTAACGAAAATGTCCGTAAAATAATGGCTAATGTCCTGCAGAATATACAATTTTTTTTTTTTTTTTTTACGTAACAAATTTCCATCTCTTTACCTTTACATTAAGCACTAAAATCCCGTAAACACTGTGATGTCAATTATTAGAAATTCCCTTAAAGCTGCTGTCCATAACATTTTTAAGTTAAAAATAATCCAAATTAATTATTTAAAAAAAAACATCTTCAGCCAGTGTTCAAAACTATCTGCTTGCCATAGCTAGATTCAAAACGGTTAATGATTTTAATTCCAGTGGTACTGGTGGCTTTTCGCGGGAAATTCGAGCATGTCTTTGCGTCATTACGTCACATCCGTACACATAAAGAAGGAGTTTCGGCTAGCCACCGCCGGCTATACTGCGCGTGAGGAGATGTAGATATAGGCTTTTCTCGCAGCACTTTACATGATTAAACTTATGGCGGTTCCAGAAAGATCCAAACAACAATCATCAGTGTCAACTGGAGATTAACCAGTTATAAAACCCAAAAACTTAGTACTTCGGATTTAAGGTGGAAAGAGAAAGAAACCGTCTCATGCGAACACAAGGATACACATCGGTGGGGCTTTTGAAAGGTGCGTGAACTCCCGAAGGGGTTCAAAACGGAAGAAGAGACGGCTTTTTGTGCTGAACAAGTAAGACATTTCAATAGTTCAATCGTGTAACTTAACAGTACGTTTTCTTAATTCACACAGTTAAGGAGTTTCCTTTGTTGCACTGCCTTTCTCGTTTAGCTATTATGGAGAATATGATTTCTGAACTACACAGGTAATCACAAAACACATTAAATAACGTTAGTCATGCAATGCTGATGTTGTTAACATGAACAATTTGAGAACAAATTTAAGTAGGCTATGATTTGCATGGTTGCTGTAAATCGCGCTGATTAAATCTAACGATCGCTTGTCATTTCGAATGCTTTTTCCCCCTTAGTTGATCAGAACAAAAATGGATGTTAGATCTTGTTCAGAAGACATTTTCCGGTGAAAATTCTTATGTTGGTCAAGCTTTCAAAAAGTGAATCTGTGATTCTGAATGACAGTATCCACACAGCGCGGTGATTGACAGCAGCACTCGCCTCAAAACACTGTGTTCATCCGCGCTGTTTCATGCCGATTTACAACCCACGTAAAGATTATAATTCCGCGAATCACTGCAGTTACAGATTTCGAACAGAGATGGCGACAAAAAGGGAAAATGCTACGGACTGCAGCTTTAAAACGATGTGCCATTTTCTTCATCCGCTGAATGAGAAGTACTTCACTTTCGGTCCAATTTGATTAATGTTGACTTCCAAGTCACAGGCGTTACTGTAAATACTTTATTGTAAACTGTTATACATATGTTTTACCACTGCTCATTAACTGGGGCTGTATAAATAAAATAAATAATAGATCTGATCAAGCTGACTACATCTGATTGTACATGCTTTAAGTGCCCTTCATTTACTTTTACTCAAGAAACACCCACGGTCATTTTATTATCGTCATCCGTCTACACACTGAATTCAGCCTCACAGTGACTGTTAAAGACTAGGCTACTGATATTCAGACAGTGAATACTAATCCTCTGATTCTGTCAGCATTTCAAGTCAAAGCTTTTGGGGTACACCGATTATTCATACGGACTGTTTTGAGCTTTATTTGTATGATCTGGCGAAATCCCCACAAATTGTCCTTGTTATCCTCTCTTCTTCACCCTCCCAACGCAAATGATGGCTAATTCTAATTTAAGTTTTTATTTTTTTCTGCTATCTTCTTTCTGCTTTTAAATAGGGCCATCCTCCATGATTGACTCAATCCATTTCCTCATCTCTGTCTCTCTCTTTCAGCATGGTGTTTGTAATTAACACTCACAGCCTTTTCTCCTCCTTTTAGCCAATCTGTCAGCTTCACTTAGTTCACTTGCTATTTTTCCCCCTCCCTCGCTCTGTCTCTCTTTCACACTAAGGATACTTCTTGAACTGCCTTTGAGGCTCGGGCATACTTGGTCTGCGTGTGAGAGGCCCTGTGGTTCTTCTCACCAGCCTCTAATCCATAGACACATCATAGTGACAAAAAACTTCACGGCTCTAAGTCAAAGTTCTTACTTCTCTCGGGTCTCAGGCGAGGTTCGTTTGCCCGTCAACTGTTTGTCTCAGTGTGTATCACAGTCGCTCTTGTGTGATGCAAAATGGAACTGATAATTGGGCCACAAGCAGATTAAAAAATAGTTGTCGTTTTGCCACTTGAATGCCTTAAGAACAATAAGAGAGTTGTCTACTCCCACCAAACCATGCTTGAAAACAACACTTTCGAGCCAGTTGGCTCAACCTAAAGTCCAAGATTATCTGGTTTTAGCACATGCTTTACTTGTTATGGCAGCTTGGCCCAATAGCCATGATTGGTGGTGAGCAGCCTAAACCAGTAGCAAACTGACCAAAGCAGATTTTATAGTAGTAACTGGCAGTTCATTTTAACTATCAAGTCAAGGCTTGACCAATTAGAGTAGGCCTACTCTAAAATATATATATACTTAAGTGTGAACTGATTGCAATGTTTTCAGACACTTAAAGGGTTAGTCTACCCAAAGTTGTCATCATTTACTCACCATCATGTCTTTCCAAACCCGTAAGACTTTCGTTTATGTTAAAAACACAAATTAAGATATTTTAAATTAAATCTGAGAGATTTCTGTCCGTCCATTGACAGCTATGCAACTACCACTTTGTCGCTTCAAAAAGTGCATAAAGTGACCGTGAAATGAATCCATATGAATCGACTGGTTTAGTCCAAATTTTCTGAAGAGACTCGATATCTTTATAGGATGAACAGATTTAATTTAGGCTTTATTAAACATTGATAAGCGAACATAAACAGAAGTCAACCGTACTTGCTCAAACATGCTATGTGACATGAGAATGAACCTCATTGCTTTGTGCACATCAAGCAATAATGCTTGAGCTTCCGTTTACCACAAATGATGTGTGCTTTGATTAATGTTTGTTTATATATGTGAATAAAAGCCTTAATTAAATATTTCCGTCATATAAAGCCATCGTGTCTCTTCAGAAAAGTTGGACTAAGCCACTACATTCATATGGATTAGATTTACGACGACTTTATGAACGTTTTGAACTTAATGAACTTTTAACTGATGTTTCTGAGCCACTTAAGTAGGACCAAAGTCCCTTTAAGGCAAGTCATTTCACTCTGCGGCCATCATTGAAATGCCTTTCGTGTAGCCATTTCAGTCATCAAGAACAGCCCCTATCTCTGTGTTAGCCTCTTGGTACCCAGTGTATTTATACCTCTGTGTTTGAGTCCTTGTTTGTTAGTCGTTTTCTTTACATCCCTATGTAAAGCTGTTGTGTTTCCTGTACCAATATTTGATAAATACTGCTTGCTATATGTAATAATCCTAAACTCTCATCGTCCCTACTATACCCAACACATGGTTACTGTATGTAATAAAATATTTATTTCCAGAAAAAAACAACAACACTATTTCCAAATGTTATTGTGAATTAAATTTATTCATAGTGATTTAAGGTTTTGGTCATACAACCCCCTAGCAGGATGTCACAAATAAGTCAAATCAAGCTACAAATAGGCTAAAAATGACTTGGGCTACTTACAGATGTCTCTACGCTTTTAAAAGTACTTTAATCTAACAAGGCCTAGTAGATTGTCTCCTGGTTACGATGTCGAGAATGCATTTTGGGACTTGTGCACCTCGTTCAGAAGATTACCATAGGCAATGTGCCTTTCCTGCTGGAACAATGAGGGTTAACCACTTGCAGTTAACCTAATTCTAATTCTGTCCTCCTGGTGACATCATCAGCTCGCGCCCCTGGGGCAAGTTTGAGGTCATTATTCCCAGACGTCTGTTTTAGGCAGGAATTGGGGAGGGGGATTTCTTTTCTCTCATTTTACACTCTACTGGTTCAGGATCTTTCATTGTCAGCATACTAACCTCAACACATCACATGAAGCACATGCACAAATACTGATATGATATTGATATGCATTGGAATTATAACAGTTACTGTTGTATCTACAGCTCTTCTCTCTAGCCCAACTTTAACGTTGATTGCAGTACTACAAAACTGCAGTAGCAAAACTGCAAACTGGGTGCCATTACTGGAGACCCTATCTATCCACACCGATTCTGCGTTTCACCACCAGTTCAAGAAGATTTAAAATACCTGGACAAAGCGATCAGTTACTATCTCAATGGTACTTGCTCAGCTAGCACAGGACCTGGCACACAATCCCAACCACTTAACTAGTGACTATCCTGAGCTGTGACGTGAAAGGCAGCAGGCTAGGAAAATATAAAAAAAATTTCGAGATCAGGTAAATAATGGCATCAACCAGCAAGGGTGCCCTTGTGAAAAGGATAATTGTATTGAATATGCAATTGTAGTGTACTCCAAATCTTAAATGTATATATTTGAAAAAGAAAAAAAAATGTACATGGAGATGATATGAAGTAAAATGAAATAAAAGGCATACACTGTCATGACGGTTTCATACTGTAACACACTTAAATATCCTTTTTAATAATGTCTAATTAAAAGTTTTATTTGAAAGTACATTTGAAATCATTATGTTTCTATCGGCATGCTATTAATTTCTGTTGAACAGAAAACAGAATAGACCAAAAGATAGATTATTGGGATTTAATAATCAATACCTGTTAATCGAAATGAAAATAAATTACAATTGAAAAATGTATATTTTTCAACCTAGCCCTAATTTCCATAATAAGTACTAAGTTTGCTTGTGTACTTCTTTTCTACAAGAGATTGCAAAGTCTTTGCTACAACAGGACACACATTTTCTTTTTACCATAATAAAATATATGATCTTCTTGGGACAGAAGACCTTTGACCCTTATACGCATAATTTCAAAACTAAAACCGACTATCAGAAATCTCGGTATGACTTTCGATAGTAGCATGACATTTGATAAGCAAATTGACAGTGTGGTTAGAGCTTTTTTTTTTTTTTCAGCTTCGTTTATTGGCCAAGGTTAAACCATTTTTAAATCGCTCAGATCTTGAGAAAGCTATTCATGCTTGTATTAGCTCAAGACTAGATTATTGTAATGCGCATTATATGTTTGAGTCTCACAGTCATCACTTAAGCGCCTTCAGTTGGTGCAGAACGCAGCAGCGCATCTTCTAACTAATACACGCAAATGTGAGCATATAACTCCAATCCTTTCTTCGCTCCATTGGCTTCCAGTCTCTTTTAGAGTTGATTTTAAGATTTTAGAGTTGATTTTAAGATTTTATTGTTTGTTTTTAAAGCTCTCAATGACCTTGCACCACCGTACATAACTGAGATGTTAACTTTGTGTCAATCAAACAGGGCTCTTAGATCAACAAATAAACTTTTGCTGGAAGTCCCTAGGTCAAGGTACAGACTTTGGGGTGACCAGGCTTTTTCTGTGGCAGGGTCAAGCTTTTGGAACAAGCTACCCGCTGACATACGTACAATCACTGACTTGGGCCATTTAAAGGCTAGGCTTAAGACGCATGTATTTAGACTTGCTTTCAATTCATAGCAGTTGTTGTGGCATTTTGTGTTTTCTTTGTGAAATATACGTATTTTTTTGTTTGTTTTGAGGCATTATATATTTTGCATATACATTTTATTTTGCATTATACTGTTGTCATTATACATTTATTTCTAATGTTTATTTATATATATATATTTTTTTTCTGGAAGGCACTTTGGCTCACCATGGGTGTTGTAAAGGGCTGTATAAATAAATATTGATTGACTGATACAGCCCAGCATCAACTGCTTTAAATAGGCAATATGAAGAGTATTTCATTAATTAATTTCATGTCAAATCGTTGTAGTTGCCACGCAAACTTCAGAATAATAAAACACTGTTTAGGAGAAAAGCTTCTCTAATTATCTTCATGGTTTCTCAGTCATATAAAAATAGAGAAAAACAGTGAAAATAACATTGAATTTGGAACTGCTTTCCCTTCGCCTGAGTCCACAGATGCTTTACGGGCTGGCTATAGCTGAGTGATGAGAGGGATGGGGGAAAAAGCAGAGAGCTGGGCAGAAAGAGGAGGGTTTCTGTTTATCAGACGCGGCAGGCCTGGAATCGGGCCGTTGGCGAGCTGCTCCGTCTCTGCCTGTCCATGGCTTAAAGGATGTAAATGATGGGGGCATGGTTGCCTGGTCCAGTGCGGAGGGTCTCTGGCTGTGGAGCTCAGGCAAGCGCGGCTGGCGGAGGACCAGGAGAGGTAGTGCTGAAGACACTGGGATCAGGCAAGACCTATGTGCTTAGAGAGAGAGCTTTGTAGTGATGCCAGGCAGCTCACAAGCATACTGTTGGGATAGAAGACAAATGCACACCTGCTCAAACACAATATGAAATGTTGTACATCCCCGAAGAATTACATACGGCTTGAACCCAAATGCTCATAAAATGTGGTATATCTGCACAAACAGGCAAAAACATAATATGCTGTATTCACACCCTTGTGAAAAAGAAGCGTGCTTAATTGTATTGAATGTGTGCACTTATAATCATAATAATAGTGCAATAAAAAGGACACTTAAGTGTACTTAAAGATTGTACACTTTCAGGACTTAACACGTTTCTTAACACATTTACGTACACTTTTAAAAAGTGCACTTTTTAATAGCAAATTAATAGTTTTACATTTTGTTTTTACTAATGTTGTGTTGCTGCACATGTAAACTAATTGGTTATAATTTTAACTGTAGTGTTATTTGATATAACATTTAAACTTTTACATGCTAAATTGCAACTTCATCATTATAAATGTGTAATTACAAATATATTTAAATACATGACATACACGATTCTATATAAATTACATTAAAATATATTTTAGTTTAGCATACATGCTTGTCAGTACATTCAACAGATTACTTCAACCAAATTTCAAAGACAACAGAATTAATTATAAAATTACATTCAGTATATTGATGTTTTTAAGTGTAATATAAGTCCAACTTAAGTATGACATAAAAAAATATCTATGTTCAGGTAATTGCATTTAAACTATAATACATTAAATTCTAATACATCATTCCCTGGTTTCACAGACAAGGCTTATGCTTAGTCCCAGACTAAAATGCATGTTTGAGGTGTTTTAACTGAAAGCAACTTGCACTTACAGATCCTAAAATATATCAGTGCCATTGTTTTGTCTCTTGGGCACATATATAAAAGCTACTTAATTAAACTAAGATCTAATCCTGCCTTGATCTAACCCTGTCTGTGAAACCAGGCTTATGTATATTCTTTTAAAGTATATTATTTCCATAGGAAAGGCAAGGCAAGTTTATTTATAGCACATTTCATGCACAATTGTAATTCAAAGTGCTTTACATAAAAGTATTCAAACTAATCAAAAGAAATAAGATCAGGGGCCGGTTGCATAAACATAAACATTACGTTAAGACAGTGTCTTAAGTTCTAGTATGAGCCACTAGCAGTTAGTCAGGGGCAATCTGTCATATTTTTCAGAATCAAATTAGGCCAATCTACGTTTTTAAATAACTGATTTTAAAAAGCTATGAACAGTCTAAAAGAAACAAATTTGATGTCTAACTTTTAAGACTAGTCTTAGAGGTTTATGCAACCAGCCCCAGTTTAGGATAAAAATGAAATAAAATACAGTGCGAACAGTCGGACGAACAGTATAGCACAGTGCTCATTCATTAAATCCACAACCATAATAAGTATTTCTTTTAAAACTATGCTAAAGTGTACTACTTTTTCATAAGGGCAAGCATAATGCATGGTTTATTTAAGGTGACGTAGTTTCATTGTACTTACTGAAATAAGTACAAGTAATATTAATTAACTACATGTGCAGTACTTACTATAGAGTTACGGTTGGGGTTTGATTTAGGTAGTTACTTGTAATTATGCATAATCTACTGTTATTACTTTAATAAGTACTTTTATAGTAGTAACGTGCAACTATGTCACCTTAAAACAGGCCCAAAAAATGCATGAAATACAGTCATTCTCACACTAGCACTTAACTACATTATTTTAAGTGAAGCCCCGGGACTGTGCACCTTAAAAACACACAGACACAATATTGTCTCTCCCAAAATGCTGTCCATTTTTGCCTGTCACAGTTTAAACAGTGGTTCCCAGGCCGAGTGCAGTTTGTTTTTTCTTTCATTTTCTTTTACTTTTTTTGCTGGCAAGTGGGAAAGTGACATTTTTGAGACGACGTCCCATGAGTTCCCCCACGGCGGCGCTAGGGCTTGACAGCAGTTCGTTTGAGGCGGTGTCAGGCTGAAATTATACTGTCTGTGAAACCTAGTAACGAGCCAGGAATATGGCCCTGGAGCCACGAGCAGCCAGAGAGAGAGAGGGAGAGGGAGGAAGGAAATGAGGAGTAAAGACCATAGAAGAAAAATAGGTTGCTGTTTATTAAGCCAATATGGAACGAAACACGTTTGAGAAAGATATTTGGTGACAATTTTGTTTTGCATTAGAAAGTGGTAAACACAGAGATCCCAGATACAAAGACATTTGGTAAACACAGCACTACAGGGATGCCATATTTTTCTAGGCCAAAACACACAAACAAGTTAACATTTTACCATGTCTAGTTCCATCGTCCTGAAGTCAATGGGTTTTGGGTTCAATGGCTTAAATAAGGTTCGTGGTCAACACAAGCTCAAGATTTTCATGTTTTATTCTGCCACATGAAATAAATCAGTAATACTCCCTAGTGACATTTTCTTAAAGCTTTTACTTCTCTTGAAAAAGGCGGTTGTTAACAAGTGGCTAAATAGGACTACAGAGATTGTCGGGGACATCATCAGCCAAACAGGTAAACTCGACACACTTTTTGTCCACTTTTATGTTTTTATAACCGTGCTCTTGCAAACTATTCGGACTTATTTTAAATAATGACTGAAAGAGTTGTCGGAGGCTTAAGCCGGGCTCAGACTACAGGAGTTTTTAATCTTGACCGATTGTGAAATAGTTGTATCACCCACATAAGAAGAATCTTCACATATTTTCTTCTTTTAAAGCTCAAACTGTCAGGGTTGGGTGTAGGTGACCGAAGACGAGGACACGGAAGCTTCAATATAATAGTTTTAATAACAAAAATGAAACTTTCAAAATGAAACAAGAACAAAACTCCAGGACTTCAAAGGTTTACACACAACCATACATAGACGACGATCGACAAACACTGGGAGAAAACACAGGGCTTAAATACACAAGGAATAATGGGATAATTAACAGGACACAGGTGATAAAACTGAACACAAACGAGGAGCGGGAAAACTTAACAGGACTAAACCAAAAACCACAAAGACAGGGGGAAACAAGATCTCAAAACAGAACTCAAACACATTGAATTGTTACAGTACCTCCCCCCTCCCCGAAGGCGCGTCCTCGCGCCGTATAACATCCAAAGGGGTGGGAGGGTGGGCGCCCTGGAGGCTGACGAGGGCATGGTGCAGGTCCAGGAAGCCTCCAGGGCGGAGCAGGCTGTGGGCGTGGCCACGGCGGAGCAAGCTGTGGGCGTGGCCACGACGGTGCAGGCTGTGGGCGTGGCCACGGCAGAGCAGGCTGTGGGCGTGGCCACAGCGGAGCTGTGAGACCCTCGGGCGTCCAGGGCGGAGCTGTGAGACCCTCGGGCGTCCAGGGCGGAGCTGTGGGACCCTCGGGCGTCCAGGGCGGAGCTGTGGGACCCTCGGGCGTCCAGGGCGGAGCTGTGGGACCCTCGGGCGCCCAGGGCGGAGCTGTGGGACCCTCGGGCGTCCAGGGCGGTGCTGTGGGACCCTCGGGCGTCCAGGGCGGAGCTGTGGGACCCTCGGGCGTCCGGGGCGAAGCTGTGGGACCCTCGGGCGTCCAGGGCGGTGCTGTGGGACCCTCGGGTGGCCATGGCGGTGCAGGCTCTTCAGGTGGCCACGGCGGTGAAGACCCTTCAGGTGGCCATGGCGGTGAGGACCCTTCGGGTGGCCATGGCGGTGAGGACCCTTCGGGTGGCCATGGCGGTGAGGACCGTTCGGGTGGCCATGGCGGTGAGGACCCTTCGGGTGGCCATGGCGGTGAGGACCCTTCGGGTGGCCATGGCGGTGAGGACCCTTCGGGTGGCCATGGCAGTGAGGACCCTTCGGGTGGCCATGGCGGTGTTATTTTTCCGGGCCTCCGTGGATCTTTGGCCGGCCTCCGTGGATCTTTGGCCGGCCACGGCGAAGGCGTATAGCCCCCCCCCAAAATTTTCTTGGGGAGAAGGACAGGTTCAGGAACGGGAACTGACTTGACATCTACGGGCGCTGGGTCAACGGGGTCTGGGTCAACGGGCTCTGGGTCTGGGTGGTCTGCGCGTAACGGGCTCTGGCGCTGGGTCAACGGGCTCTGGCGCTGGGTCAACGGGCTCTCTGGCGCTGGGTCAACGGGCTCTGGCCTGGCGCTGGGTCAACGGGCTCTGGCTCTGGCGCTGGGTCAACGGGCTCTGGCTCTGGCGCTGGGTCAACGGGCTCTGGCTCTGGCGCTGGGTCAACGGGCTCTGGCTCTGGTGCATCATGGGACTCGGAACTGGACGGGGCCAGCACATCAAGGGACTCGGAACTGGACGGGGCCAGCAAATCAAGGGACTCGGAACTGGACGGGGCCAGCACCTCATGGGACTCGGAACTGGACGGGGCCAGCACATCAAGGGACTCGGAACTGGAGAGGGCCAGCACATCAAGGGACTCGGAACTGGACGGGGCCAGCACATCATGGGACTCGGAACTGGACGGGGCCAGCACATCAGGGAGCTTGGGGCTGGATTCATGCTCTGGCGGGCAGGCGACGGTCTCTGGCTGGACGGTCTCTGGCTGGACGGTCTCTGGCTGGACGGTCTCTGGCTGGACGGTCTCTGGCTGGACGGTCTCTGGCTGGACGGTCTCTGGCTGGACGCTGGACGGGACCAGCGGCGAAGGCTCAACTGGGCTGGACGGGACCAGCGGCGAAGGCTTGACTGGGCTGGACGGGACCAGCGGTGAAGGCTTGACTGGGCTGGACGGGACCAGCGGTGAAGGCTTGACTGGGCTGGACGGGACCAGCGGTGAAGGCTTGACTGGACTGGACGGGACCAGCGGTGAAGGCTTGACTAGGCTGGACGGGACCAGCTGTGAAGGCTCTGGGGGAAGAAGCTCAGGTAGGTCGTCAAAAGGGTCAGGCTCTGACGGGCATGCCATGGGCTCAGGCTTTGGCGGGCATGCGATGGGCTCAGGCCATACTGGACTCGGGACCACCAGAACTCGATCACATCCCCTTCTACGACCTCCACGGGTCCCGCGAAATACGGCCATCCGGGTTCCCATGAAGGCCTGCTTCCAGCCTTCCATCTTTTGTTGTAGGTCGATCGTTCTGTCAGGGTTGGGTGTAGGTGACCGAAGACGAGGACACGGAAGCTTCAATATAATAGTTTTAATAACAAAAATGAAACTTTCAAAATGAAACAAGAACAAAACTCCAGGACTTCAAAGGTTTACACACAACCATACATAGACGACGATCGACAAACACTGGGAGAAAACACAGGGCTTAAATACACAAGGAATAATGGGATAATTAACAGGACACAGGTGATAAAACTGAACACAAACGAGGAGCGGGAAAACTTAACAGGACTAAACCAAAAACCACAAAGACAGGGGGAAACAAGATCTCAAAACAGAACTCAAACACATTGAATTGTTACACAAACCTGCACACACAACAAGATTTGAAAACCATGGCGCATCACACGCTACAAGATATTCTGAGGATTATCATGCCAGATTTAACACCTCACGTGATCTCACAGGAAAGCGAATGTAAACAAAATGGATACGATGTATTGGCAACTTGCTGTATCAATAATTATTCTTTGACACAAAGAAAATATTTTGAAGAAAGTCAGTAACCAGATAGTTGATGGATCCCACTGACTTCCATAGTAGGAAATAAATACTATGGATGTCAATAGGGTACATCAACTGTTTGGTTAACGACATTCTTCAAAATATCTTCTGTTCAGCAGAAGAAAGAAATTCATATAGGTTTGTAACAACTTTAGGGTGAGTAAATGATGACAGAATTTTCATTTTTGAAGTGAAATGTTCCTACATGCACTTACTAGGTTTGGTTTAGGTTTAGTTTCTTGTAATTATGCATAATTTACTGTTATAGCAAGTACATGTAGTAACTTGTAACTAGGTCATCTAAAAATAAAGTGTTACCAGAACTTTTGCCCAATAAATTGACAAGCAGTTCCAGCTCTGTTCTGACCAGGGTTGGGGAGTAACGGAATACATGTAACGGCGTTATGTAATCAGGATACAAAAATCCAGTAACTGTAATTAGTTACAGTTACGTCAAAAAACGTAGTAATCAGATTATAGTTACTTTTTGAAAAAAGGGGGGATACTTTCAGGATTACAATGGTTTCATTTAAAACGAAATAAATCTGTATTTTGGCATAATAACACTATATTAAGCGTTGCTTGATTAATGACTCACGAGTGCCACCCGCCGCTGATGCATGCGCAAAATAACAGCTCTCTGCAACAATCTCCTCAGACACCAGTGATGCGCGGGTTGATCCAAAATGAGCGGGTTACCCGCGGTTACGAGTCATCCAAAAGTATTTTTAATGATACGTTTGAAATAAAGATTAAATCTTTCTAATTTATATAGTAGCCTAGCTACTAGACACAATTTTCTATGAAATACATAGGCCTTTATTGGCTGAAACTGGCGTGATGATGACGCACGAGCTCAGTCTGCAGGTAGAGATGAAGGCGGCAAGAGAAAAGGTGAAGATTGGGCAGTGGAAGCTCCGCAAATACCTACTAATACAAGTGGGAAATCCTTATTTACCTTTTTGAATGTTGCGCGTTATTAACTTCTGAATAAATGCTGACGCGGGACAAAATGCCCGATTTCCCAACACGTTGAACTGAAAAATGCCATTGTACCATTTTAATAGGCTACTTTTAATAATGCATATAGCTCAGTAATGTCAGTTTTATGTATTTTCTGAGAGGGGGCGGGATTTTTATTGGGAAAGTCGGAGGAGAGACGCACACTTCGATTAGGATAAACACATGCAGAATCTTAATCGTTAAGAAAATGAAACGAAATAAATGAATAGCCTAAATCAAGCCTTTATTACATAGGCCTAACACTAGGCTATATTATACAGCATTCAGAAAAAGAACAGTTTGCGCTCCTAAGGGCAAAAATTCTTTTTTTTTTTTTTTTTTGGTCCGAGTTGCGGGCGGTTAGTTGAAACCGTCGGTCGAGTGCGGGTTAGTTATACATTGACCCGCGCATCACTGTCAGACACAATCACTGCTGCTAGAAACTATGCTGCCCACGGGTAAAAATGCTTTCATTTCTTGGAAATTCCGCTGCTATTTTGTTTTTAAAGAAGAAAATGCCAACAACATGGTTGTACAGTGCAAACTGTGCCTTCCAGCAATGAAAACACTTTCTTTATCGAAGGACTCGACATCCAACCTAAAGAAGCATTTGCATTCTCTAATTTACTGTTGAAGAAATATTTCCATTTTACCTTTTCCTTGTCCTTGTCAAGTTAAAAATAAAACAAAATAATCTGTAATACTGTAGCCACTAGATGTCTGCCTTTACATAAATATTTCTTCAGGGCTGTGAAATTCTTAATAAATATTTTTTTTTTCCAAATAATATCTGTCCTTAAAGTAATCCAAAAGTAATCAGTTACATTACTTTCATATTGTGGTACTTGGATTACGTTACTGAATACTTTTTTTATGAAGTAATTTGTAACTGTAACGGAATACATTTTTAAAGTAACCCTCCCAAGCCTGGTTCTGACACATCCCTTTCATTGAAAATGAACTAGTAACTCACTAATATCATATGCAATGGCCTTGATGATGTACATTTGCAAAATGAACAACTATAATGACTAATGTTAGTAACAAATATTTTTGGTAGATAGAACAGACCTTCTTGTTTTCCTAAGTCTTCTTGTTTAATGCTAGCCTAGAAATCTAGATGCACCCTAGCAGCAGCAAAAATTATTTTGCAGCAAAGTGTGGTCTAGCAACTCTCCGTTGCCATTCGAGCTGGAAAAAACAAACTCTGGTCATGCCAAACACATTGTGTATAAAGTTGGTGGGCAGGCTTAACATAATGACGGCAGAGTTGTGACGGTTCTGCGTGATTTCCATAGGGGATTTCCCTGCTACTTGAAAACAAAGAAGATGCTGCTGGCGAACAGTGGTCTTTCGAATCGGCTTTTGCCGCGATTCTGGATGACTTGCAGTTAAGAGAACATCACTTAAGTCAATCTTAAAAAAGGAAGATGTGTTCGGAGTTTTGACGAGTTGATACGGCAAAAGTTTAATATATCAACTAGCTCCGCTGTAAAAACGCATGGGACTCACAGCCGTTCATTGCTCTGGTTGGTTGTAGCGCTGTCCTATTGCGTGCAGAGGGAATTTGAAAGACAACCGTTTATCCCGCCCCTCGGATTGAGGTATACCAATTGTGAGTTCCCAGACCTAACATCTTGATGTAGGTCTGGCTTGCCAGGCTAGTTTAATGCATCAAAGTAGGCTAAAACAAATCTTACTTTGCTTCCATAAGGCCAGGACTTCCCCTTCATCGAGCATTATCAGAACACTCGCATGACACACAGCATATAAAGCGGCACACTTAACTGATTGGCAGCAAGGTCAAAGGTCAGACAGGCTCTCCTATGTTCCCAAGGGGGGCAATGTGATGCATGACACACCAAGTGTGACAGCTGGATTTAAATAACCCTACATTACTGCTGTGGTGACAGTGCCGAGACTGTGCTTGCCTGTTCTCAACACTTCGACTGTTCACTGATGCCTACGAGTTCAAGTGATCAGTGGTACTTGAGTCCAGCACAAATTTGACTTTACATTTTTAACACCTAGATGTGAGTTTTTGGGAAAAGGTGTGTAATTTACTATTATAAGCATTCAGATGTTCAATTTTCACCTTGCAAACATTTAAATTGTTAGGGTAAATGTAAAAAAAAAAAATTGTAAAAAAATGTAAATGCCATAGACTAACATTGAAAAAGCAACAAAGCTACTCTTTTGGCCACTAAGCAATTACTCTTAACACCATAGAAACCACCAAGCAACCATGGAATGTGTGCCATTCAGAACTGGCTTGGGAATGTCTTTTAAATTTAGTTCCTGGTAGCAAACAGGACGAAGAATTGTAACTGGAATTCAAAAGTAAGGAAGTTGAATTAAACCAACACCTGATGATTGGACATTTTTGCACACAAAACGCAAAATACATACCAATATGTACATATCACTACAGTTTCCGCCAGAAATGAACACTAGAGGCAGTAAAACAGCAAGCACTTATAATCATTTTCACACACAAATGATTACAGGGGCAAATTATGGATTAATGAAGACAATGCATGCACAAATATATTCCATATATTCATGCCTCCTTGCACAAACATATAATGACCTCAAAACACTTTTTACAATAGTGCATGATTTGTAAACAAATATATTTTGAAGTTTGCATCACTTAACCAGCTCCATGTGTTTGGTTTTACTGATGTACTAAGCTTGCTCAGAAGCTCAGCTGGTACAGAATTGTACTTGTGATGAGGAAAGCTCGGGTACCAAACCCATGAAAGACGAGTCACGATAAAAGAGTTTAAATCAAGGTAAAATAGCATTGTTACGATTGCGTTTCTCTTACGAGAGTATCTCTCGTACTGCGTAATATGTTACGCTATGGGGAAAACCTCTTTTCCACGAGATATTGAAGCCAAAATTTATCCTTAATTTTGAATCAATGTAAAACACTTTGCGGCAGCATGCAGACATAGGCAAGATGGCTTGCGCGCCTATTGGCTGCTCTGCTGCAACAGCAGCAGCCTATTGAGAGAGGCCCTGCGTGACACCATATCCAATGGGAGCGATTCGCGCCCATTTCGTCACGTCCCGCCAGAAAGGGCGTGACCTCATCCGATAAATATAGCTCGACAGGCTGATACAAACTGATTTTCATCTCTTCAGTGAAGTACATGCATCGCTGGATCCACAGTGAGAAGCCGCGCCGTTGACACAAGCCTTCTGCGGGACGAGCCCTCGAATCTGAAGCCGCTGGCCTCACCTCGCCGCCTTCAGTCGCCGGCGTATATATCATTTACCTCTGCTGAGAGTGTTTGTTCGCCGTCGCGACTCACACTCTCTCTCTCTTTATCTAAAAGAGCAGCGTCTTTTTAAAGATGCTTTGTTCCTGTGGCTCGTGCCGAGCCACACTCAGCGATGGGGACCCGCCATTTCATCTGTGTTTCCCGCCTGGGTAAGGATCATGCAGCTCTCGCGCTCGCTGACGGTGGCTGCCATCATTGCGAGCTATTGCCATGGTGACTCTGAGGACTCGCCTGGCATTTTTTCTCCGAGTCTGCACTTCTGCCCGCTGTAGTGCCGCGCTGTAAAGCGCAGTACTAAGCGGGTCCCTGAGCCTTCTCCAGCCCGTGAAAGCTCGCCGGTTCGCCCGCCAGCTTCACCAGCTTCAATCGAGTGACGGACAACGGCCACCGTGCGCCGCCGCCTCAGCCATTAATGACGACGAGATAGCTGCACCTGTAGAGAAGGCCAGTTGCTCTATCCTGGCGTCGGACAGTGAGGATTGTGCGAGGTCTGTGGACCTCTCCCCTTCTGCTCGCTAGTCGTCAGGGAAACGGGCCAGCATCAAAACCGCGGCTAGCTTTCTTTACGTTATAAGAAAGCTACCCCGCCCCACGTGGGCATGCGTCACCGGCGAAATGAGGAAAGAGCGTGTTTTAGTCATGCAGAGGCCGGACCAATCTCCATTTCTCAAGCATTTCTCAGCTCCTCTTAGTTTAAGCGGCTAAAAATGTCAATGTTGCAGCAATGAGCCTGTTGTATAACACCCACACCTGCAAACAAATGGCCACACACAAGTGATGACGCTCTCTTATCTGCCTGCTGCGGCTAGCTTTCTTTACGTTATAAGAAAGCTACACCGCCCCCCGTGGGCATGCATCACCGGCAAAATGAGGAAAGCGTGTGTTTTAGATCTCCATTTCTCAAACATTTCTCAGCTACTCTTAGTTTGTGCAGCTGAAAATGTCAATATTGCAGCAATGAGCCAGCAATGGTGATTATGCACTACATCAGAGGTCTTCACTCCTGCTCCTGGAGAGCCACTGTCCTGCAGAGTTTAGTTCCAACCTGCTTCACCACACCTGCCTTTGAATACTCAAGCGATTCTGAAGTGCTTGATGAGCTGATTCAGGTGTGTTTGATTAGGGTTGGAACTAAACTTTCGCAGGACAGTGGCTCTCCAGGAGCAGGAGTGAAGACCTCTGCACTACATGAACCCCGGGCTTCTGCCCTTGGGACTTTGGTGTTGGATCCCAGTACGCACGGCGTGTTACACTGTGTTCCCCATAACGTAAGATATTACGCAGTACGAGAGATACTCTCATAAGAGACGTACTCAGTTACTAACGCAACCTCGGTTCTCTCTAGAGAGGGAACGAGTACTGCGTATCTTGCCATGCTTACAACACGCTCTGGTTCTCTTCGGCGATGAAAACCAGTTTGTATCAGCCTGTCGAGCTATATTTATAGGATGAGGCCGCGAGCCATCTTGCCTATGTCTGCATGCTGCCGCAAAGCGTTTTACATTGATTCAAAATTAAGGATAATTTTGGCTTCAATATCTTGTGGAAAAGAGGTTTTCCCCATAGCGTAAGATATTACGCAGTACTCGTTCCCTCTCTAGAGAGAACCAAGGTTATGTTAGTAACCGAGTACGTTTTATCACATTTGCTTTTGTTTTGTCTGGTAGGCATAGGGTTTAGTGTAGGTGTACGTTATTTTAAAATGGAGCATTGAGCATTTGATGCCACTCACCAGACATTTCAATTAAGAACTGCAGTGATATGTTGTCATATTCACGTTCATCTGTTCCGGAAAAAACTAAACACGCTTCCTGCGCCACTCATCGGACATTTCACTTTGAAACTGTTGTGAAACGTGCACGTAGGATGTAGCTCTTCTACTCTTCTTTTTCTAATTTTAGACTTCTAAATCGCGCTTCCGCGTTTGTCAATTCTCACCTAAGCTTACGCTACGTCTTACATTGGATCAGAGGTCAACCTTCCGTCGGAACACAACTCTCTCGTGATCGCGCATAAGGCCATTGCCAGAAGCCAGTGATTGTAATTTATACAGTTTTAAATATGGATATTTTCCCCATCACTTTGCTTCAGAAGGCCTTTATTAACCCACTGGAGGTGTATGGATTACTTTTATGATGGATGGATGCACTTTTTTGAGTTTCAAAAACTCAGACAGTATTCAATATCATTACAAAGCTGAGAAACGCCAGGATATTATTTAATATAACTCCGATTGTGTTCTGCTGAAAGAAGAAAGTCATATACAGCTAGGATGACTTGAGGGTGAGTAAATTATTGCTAATTTTCATTTTGGGGTGAACTGTTCCTTTAAGATGCATTAAGTGACTGAAACCATTACATTCAGTTTGCACTTGAGTATATTCTTTTAAAAGTATATTATTTCCGAAGTAAGTACTTTTCTTAAAAGTATGCTTGAAGAATAGCAAGGAATCATGCTGGTGAGTTTCACATGCACCACTCAAATTTTCTGTAAAAATGTAGTTGAATGTCACTCTACGAATATGTCACTTTACAAGTCCATCTCAATACATTTTATTCCCCTAACACTGCACTCTGATCATTGTGTGGCTTTCTGTGAAGTCTTACACTCAGCCTCGGTTGCACCTCTCATTTCACCCAGTGACCTCAGTGCTGATGGCCTGTCACTTAAAACAGCCAGTGGCCATGGGGAACAGCTTGGAACAAATGACAGGCCTGGCACACGCGCACCCACGGAGCATTTTAACTAGAGGTGACACGTTTGTGTTCGGGCTTTTTAAGTCCTGCAGACGCAGACCCAAGAAAGCCCGGTTCAATCAGGAATATTCTTGTGACGCTGCCCTTTCCACAACATCAACACATAAGTGCGCACTCACACTTGTCTCCCGTCTATAAAAAAACATGTGTTCTTTGAGTCCTTGGCAACACACCTCGTGACACCCTGCCCTGCCCCAGCCGTGACCTGTGGGATTGTATGACAACCTCAGAGTAAGCTAGCCGAGATTACAGAGAAGGCCGCCCTCTCCTGTTGCAACCAGTTCCTTTGAGGGACACTGGGCTCGACATAGGGCTGATGCACAACTGCCTGGTTTGTCTGTGTTAGATTGACAGTAACTTTGAGCCGCTCAAGGAGTTTGGTTCAACCTTTCAATCGCTGAGTGACTTAGGCATCTCAGATGCCGTGTTAATGTCTTCATGTTTCAAAGTACCATGTTAAGAAGGTTACTTGGATTTTCTTTGACTGCTGCGCCTGCAACCATCATAACACTTCGCCAATAGCCTTGTTTCCATTCAAAGTTTCTTGATGATGTTGACAGTATTTCAAAACCACAGCATTTAATATTTACAGTTTCTCAGTCTTATTAGAACGCAAACCCAGAAAAAAGGGTAAATAAAAAATCTCATCAAATGCTTTTAAGAAGCAGAATATAAAGTTATTAGAAATACCACCTGCCTCCGAAATCCGTTTTTTGTTCACTCCCTCATTACGTTTTACCCTTGTGAAAAGGAAGTGTGCTTAATTGTATTGAATGTGCACTTGTAGTATCACTTTAAATCTTGAAAGATAGTTCCTAAAAAAACAGATGATTCATGACAGTTTCTTAACACTCTCACAAAGTGTTCTTTGTAATCATTTCACATTAAACGTTTTGCTTTAAAGTACATTTAAATAATTGTTTTAATAATCGTTTGTCGTGCTTTAAGGAAGTACACTTATTTTGATGTGCATGTGAAAAATTGGAATATTACATAAAACATTTTGTGAATTCCATACCATGCATTCAATAGAAAAAAATATTCACGTCCTTGGAAACTGTTGCATAATATAAGTAATAACATAATAAAAAGTTGCTGCAAACAGGGAAGCCTGTGATTATTATTATTTTTTTTTCTATGCAAAAGATGACTTGCGCCTCAGAGCGCACAGATGAAATGCAATATCAAACAATGTCATGTTATCTTGCGTTCAGAGGCGGATGCCTGATGTTTGGGAACACAATCGTGTGAGATAGTTCTTGGAGGTAATTATACCCAATCATTTTAATTACAGACATTTCAGAATGATAAAACAACAACTGAGATGGTGTGCAATGAGATTGGTCCAGTGGTTAGTCCATTTATCTAATCACATGATCTGTTGAGACGAACTCACATGAGTTTTTGTTGCACATCCAGGATTTTATTTCCACCATAGTTTATGCATTTTTAAGGTTTTATGCCCATCTCGGCATTTCCATCCAGAGTGTTTTTATGCAATACCTCAAAATTGAATTATTATGTGTCGTTACATAGCTAACGTGATGCATTCCTAAATACATAATTTGTTGTGTATGTAGCCACATTTTTATTAATAGAAGTCTGGCTGTGTGTGTGTGTGTGTGTGTGTGTGTGTGTGTGTGTGTGTGTGTGTGTGTGTGTGTGTGTGTGTGTGTGTGTGTGTGTGTGTGTGTAACGTGTAATCTGAGACATCAAAGGTCATCCCTCCCCTCCCCTCCCCCCAACACAACCAGCCGGACCATTTTGTTCAGTTACCCACTCTACCCACTCACTCACTCACTGCTCAGATTAACTTTCAATCCCATGATCCCATGACTATACACCTGCCATGTCCGCATGATTGTAGCCAATGAGACTTCTAGGTCATATATGCACCAATGGACCGTCACATGCTCGCCTTCCACCTAGATTTCCAAGACGAGTAGCTTCCAGAGTTCTCAACTTTCACATGAGCCTCTCTCTCTCTCTCTCTCTCTCTC
This sequence comes from Chrosomus eos, assembly GCA_036326025.1. Lineage (NCBI taxonomy): Eukaryota > Metazoa > Chordata > Actinopteri > Cypriniformes > Leuciscidae > Chrosomus > Chrosomus eos. The sequence goes on from CM070818.1 coordinate 54,651,855, forward strand.
TCTCTCTCTCTCTCTCTCTCTCTCTCTCTCTCTCTCTCTCCTCTCTCTCTCTCTCTCTCTCTCTCTCTCTCTCTCACTGCTAGCTGAGACCATGAATGGGCTGGAAAAAACAGCCCTGGTGACTCGGCCGCCACAGGCTAGAGAGACCAAGTGAAGCGTAGAGCTGGGGCAGGGAAACTTTTGGGGATGAAAAATGTTCCATCAAAATGCCCCCCCCCCCCCCCTATTTCTAGTATGAGTATATTTAGTATTACCACTTAATGATAGTGTAAATTTAGCTGTTTGTGAAGGCAAAGGTCTGATGATATCAAAGTGCACGATACATTAAGTTGTTGTCTCCTAAAATAAAAGGAGTCTTCAGCAATTCCAGTCTTACTTCCTGTTACATATCTACGTATACAATGTAAGAAATTTGCATAATGTCAGCCTGTTGTCTTCATTGGCTGGCCGCAAACGCTGTTTACGTTGGCCCGCCCTCAAACATTGTAGCTGTAGATGAGACTGGAAGAGTTTGGTTCGTGTCGTGGACATGTTAAACGGCATTGTTCGTATCAATGTGTATCAAGCGCTGAGGAAATTCAGATATGGTAATAGGCACTTAGTTTCTGACATGTGTTGTAAGCGGTCGACCAATCACAACAGACTGGGCCAATCAGAGCAGGGAAAGAAAGGATTTAGAGAGACTGAATCTTTGAACAAACTATTTTCAGACTCTGAGAAATGAATTGTATGGGTAATGTACATTGCAAGAAAATTTACGTTTTTTTACTTTATTTTTATTTTTACTTTGGATGCATGTAAATCGATTGTAGGAGATCTCTGAAACAAAATAAGGAACTTTAAAATAGCATAATAGGAGCACTTTCAAGGAAAAAATCCTAAAACATTGTACGTACAGATAATATAATATTAAGGAAATAAAACGGCACTTAAAAAGTGCACTTAAAGAGAGTATGCATGTTTCTTAACACACTTAAGTAAACTTTTAAAATGTCTCTTTATTGTAATGTCAAATTTAATGTTCTGCTTTAAAATACACATTATTGTTTTAATAATATATTGTAGTGCTTTAAAAAATGCACTTATTTTGATTTGTCTAACATACTAAATAAATACATTTTTAAAATGATTATTATTACATCTATTTTTAGTATATGAGTAATAATGTCAGAATTATGTAATACAGTAAATGCATTGCATTTTACAAATTTTAGCTTTGGCTTTCTTTTTTGGCATGGATGAAAGCTCAGACTAGCGTTTTCCCCAGAAGCATGACTATAAATACACACAATGCCATTCTTTTGTATCACAAGACTGTTTGGTCTATTGAATCAGTGGTTATCCATTAACTCCTATTCACAGTATTAGTTATTTAAAAGGCCATGCGTTTCTTGACTACCTTTATGTTGACTGTTTTAAAATTCCCTTTCAGAGCATTCCTGGAAAACCGTGGGATTTTATAGTGAAATTTATTGTTTCAACATTTCGGCTTATTGACCTACAGCCTCCATGCTTTCAAACACAAAGGGAATAAAGTTTATTTCAAGTTTCAATTTAACTTCCATAGAGTTCTTTATTTAAATGTTAGCAAAATGATTGAATAGGACTCGTTTGAGACGGCAGAATAAATAAATGTGTCCACATCTGTAATGACAGCACACTAATTAAAAAACAAGAGTGCATTCTTCCTTCCCTCCTTTCCATTCCTTATCCATCCCCTCTTCATCTCTGTCCAACAACCAATAAGTCATTTTGTCATATTTTCAGCCATCATTTGAAATCATGTCACCGCTTAAATTGTATATTTTGAATGAAGCCACATCTTTAACTTCTCTGAAAGGACTGGGAGGAAAGAAGGATTTATCTGGCTGAGATGTGCATTATTGTCAACCCCATGAGGTTGTGTGGCCTTTTGAAAGCAGAAACAGATCTATGGTAATCACATTATGCTCGTGACATCCATGATCCATTAACTGAGTTGAGGATTCTGATATCTGTATGTGTTTGTACATTTCAGTAGGTTTATGGCTCCCCAATTCCCTCAATTGGGAAATCTAATTCGGGAAAGATTTGCATTCCTTTCCCCGAGATCTTTAGAGGAAGTGCGAGTCTTCGAGCGGCAAAGAGCCGAGCTGATAGTAAAGCTCAACTCCCGTAACGTTTTATCAGGCTCGTGGTTGCACATCAATAGCGATCCTCATCCCTCCCTCATCTTTTTCCTCCCCTCACCTTCTTTAATCTTTCTAAACAAAAGAGGCGTGCAAAACAAAGATGGCAAATATCAAGCATGATAAGAGAGTTTTGTGATTGTAGGTTGTGTTCACATGTCCTGATTTACTGCACATCGATCACCTGTTTGTTTGTGTTCTCATTGCGCGATTGGTGGGGTTTGACTCCTGATAATTGTATGTAAACAAGCCTTCCTGATTGATTTGATAGGTTGCAACTTGCAGAGGTCATACAGATTTCTCTGTTTCAATCGAAATATCAATAGCTATGCTTCCATCCAAAGTTGCGAATTTAACTCGTGGTCAAATTTGTAATATCGCATAAAACATTTGCATATAAAGCAGCGTTTACATCCAGTGAGTCGAAGAGAACTAAATTTTCACTTCCTGATAAACTGGCGCTAAATATCACTAAGAAAAATGGAATTTGCTGCAGTAGAGGCCACTGTATAATAATTGTCGTATATAAAAAATGACTTGCGCCTCAGAGCGCACAGACGAAACGCAATATGCTAAATGCTGTTATCTTGCATTCAGATGCCTGGTGTTTGTGAACACAATCATGAGGCGCTTCTGGGAGGGAATTATACTGAATCACTTTGACGACAGACTTTGCCCAGGCATTACAGAATGACCAAAATAACATTTCAGATGCCGCAATGAGCTCGGTCTGCTGGTTTGTCCAGTTATGCCGTCCCATCTCAAAGTCACGTCTTTCTTGATGCGCATCAAGGAATTTATTCGATAAAAGTGTCTCCATTGTAGTTTAGTCACGGTTTATTATCGCATTCAAATTTTTTGCAGTTTTTTTTATGCACATTATAGAATTTATGCGCATTTGGGTTCCACCAGCATTTATTTTTTTAATTTTTTATGGGATATCCCAAAATGCGCATCAAATAGGTGGATAAAAACATAGCTACTGGCACAAAAAGTCAGTGTCACTAAAATGAAGCTTTGTGAATGGATAATTTAGGTGGCTACTTGGAGCTAGTACATGATTCATATTCACTAGGCCTACTTTACTTTTCATCCTTGTGAGAAAAAAAAATCCTTAATTGTACTGATTGTGTACGTGTGCTTCAAATTTTAAGTAAAAAATGTGTACTTATAATATTAATGACACATTTAAGTACACTTAACTTAACACACTTATGTACAGTTTTAAAAGTACATTTTACATAATTGTTTTAATCTTTTTTCTTGATTTTAAAGACGTACACTTATTTCGATGTGTTGACTAAAGCACTTGACTATAATTTTAACTGTTGTGTTGTTCGATATTACATTTAAAGTTAATACATTTAAATTTACTAAATTGCAACTTCATCAGTACTAAAAAATAAAGATACTGTTTACAACAGATTTCCATAAACCATTTCTGTAATAAATACTCTTTTTAAAAGTATGCGAAAGTGTACTTCTTATTCACAAGGCAAGTTACTTCTTCACTTTCATTACATGCAAAATAAATGCTGGCATATTCTTCAACAAATTCTTTATTTATGTTCCACAGAAAAGTCATGCGGTTTTGGAATGAGTAAATAATGACAATTAATTTTTGGGTGAACTATCCCTTTAAGCAGTGTCTGTGCTTTCCCAAAGGAATATGCAGATGCACATACGCACATTCATAAAAGAGGATGTTCTTTAGCTAACAAATGCCTCCCCGCAGGGGTCTGTTCTTGCTGAGACTTGAAATTATATTATTGGACTCTATTTATTCACATTCTTAATTTGCTATTATTGGCCACTCAAGTGATGCTGGCCAAACAATAAAATGATACTTAAATGCATTTACTGGTACACCAACGAACAGTGCAAGTGTATTTATTTGTTTGTTTTTTTGTATATATTGCGTTTGCTTAAAATTTTAGACCCCATGGCAGCTTTTTCAGCTGTTAAACTCGTATAAAGCAGTACAGATCAAAACTCTGGTGGACTCTCAGTCACAATATTGGGGATTTTTGGAGATTTTTTCCACACAGGAATCATGTCAACGTTATAACAATTTACATATTTAATATAGGATTTGTTCAGTGGATTATACACAATAGGCCTACCTGCATGATATTGAATTGGTTTAGTAGACACTGAGATTAACCTTATGAAACAGATAAATACAAACACAAATATGTACCTTCTTGCTTTCAAAATAGAAAACCAAGCTATCAGATACTTATTCAGTGGATCATTGGAATTATTCTCAGTGAAATCCAGCTATACCTAAAATGACTAGGTAATGCTGGAACTTTCAGCGTTGTTGTTTTTTCTGTATTGTATTATGCACACAAAAAGGCATAGGAAAAGAAAAAGCTCACAGGAAATAAAGCATACGTTTACTTGATATTTTGTTGTTTTTGATAACTTGATAACTTATTAGTAAATGTTGGAATGAAAATTAACTAAGAAGAAGAAGAAAGCTGAAGAAGTATTGTTAATTCTGAGTTCATGTTAACTAAGGTTTTAACTAATGTTGAGAACCGGTAACGCTTCCTTTTACAGTCCAGTTACCCATGTAAATACTATGTACTTATTTTAGAAACTACAATTACTGGATAATAACTAGTACTATCCCTGAACCTACGCCTAAACCTACCCCTGTTCCATGTAGTTACTTTATATTAGCCAGTACTTTCTAGGTAAGTACACTGTAAGTACAGTACTGTAAAAGGAATCATTACCGATGAACCACGAACATACCTGACCCCATCCAATGCTAGGTTGTTAAATGTTGTCTTGTTGGACTGCAGAACATGGCTCCAATCTTCCATACTTCAAACCTTATGTTCTTTGGCAAACACAGGGGGTTTTTGCAGTAGATAAAACTAATAAAGGTTGTTTTCTTTTTCTTTATTTTTTACTGGTACACAACCTCTCAGTCCAGCCTCTTACATATGGTTGCACAGTACAGCTCCTTCCATCTGGCCATTTTCACTAAAACCCAAAATAACATCTAATAATATAACTATTACTTTCCACATAGTGATTTATTGAATTATAGGCTGGGAATGATGAGTGCAAGATTGGGATAACCAACACGTCAATTCATCCACTTCTCCCGGAATACATGAAAGTAAGTGGCCGGTGAATTATGAGAAGAATAGAGTAAATTTTATAATTACCTACACAATAGCCGCGTTTCCACTGCCGGGCCAGGGCCGGGCCAGAGCTAACAGCGAGCCGAGCCGAGCCACTGGGCTCCGGCCTCAAGCACCGGGCTCGCGTTTCCACTGCCGGGCCAGTAGCCCCGCAGCGCTGCCCTAAACCCCGCCTCTAACACGCCTTTCTGGATCAAACGTCATACAACCCAACCCATTTCAGCGGGTATTATGAATTTATTTATAATAGGAAGATAGCATGTATATTAACTCACCGGCTGTGGCTGCAATAGTGTCCCGATTGTCTCGCGAGTGGACGGTGACCCAGCACACCGTACATCAAGTCGAAGCATGGAAAGTCCCTTCTCTGAGCTTCGCTTTGTCCATTGTGCGTTTTAATCGCCTTGTACATATACTGCGGCGGCCGCGACTTGTTTATTTTTCCTGAACTTGAAGCGTTGCTCGCTGAATGCTTAGCTTAGAAAGTTCAGCATCGATGCATTTTATAACGTCCTCGTTTCTTCACACGCCGTCATTCTTCTGCCCAAATGCTCAGAAGAGCTTTGGTATCTTCGACAGACCAGTACAGGCGATTCTCCATTTCCAGCAGCGATTATTTTTCGCGATATAAAACAGTGAAATGTGCATCTTGCTTCAGATCATAACGTTCCATAACACCGATAAACTATGCCTTTTACCTTGAGCACGCCTCTAGCCCGAGCTGGCCCGCTTTGGCCCAAGGTTTTCGACGGGCCAGAAATCCTGGCCGTTGGCCCCGAGGAAGCCCCGCTCAAGCCCCGGAAGTGACAGTGGAAACGCGACTGGCCCTGGCACGCACCAGCACGGCTCGGCCCTGGCCCGGCAGTGGAAACGCGGCTAATGTGTATCTAAACACGTCATCAATTTATAATTAAAAGGATTGTTATTGCCGCTTCCATAGAAATCAGTGTGCATTTTACAAAATATAAATGTATTGTTTTGCTAGTACTTAATGTGTATTTAAACGTCTGAAACCTAAAATAAACCTTTTGTGGTTGAAAACACTGAATAGTTGTGATATATGACAGGACTGGGTGTGTCAGCGCCAGCCAGAATTTGAACTTAGCAGTTGATGATCACGCGATGCACCGAACCTTTCTAATCACACCAGTATGAACGATCGTACGCGTCAAAGAGTTAACCAACGAACACGTGCATTGATGATGCTTCTTACGTCCGTTTTGGAGAACCAGAGGGCAAATATTTCATCAACATCTCAGGCATTTAAGCGCCAGCGGCATAATCTGCGTTTTGATTTGGTCCGATTACATACCGGTTAAATAAGTACCGGTTACATATTGGCACCGGATTTCTGTTCCAACTCTAATAACCGTTTGAATAAAGTGGAAAGAGGTCGGACATGACTTTTGGCCACTACTGTATATATCCCCTTAACGCCGACTGTCGCAAATTCGCTTCAAACCCCTTCCATTCAGACTGCAGGCGAGATAGCGTGTGTATTTCCCCAATGCCTGTTTGTGCACATTCAATACAAACCTAGGAACCTTTTGCACGCACTGGTTTCTCGTATGACCATTCGGAGTGGGAACTACATCCGGTTCACGGAAGCTAATATTTTGAATGGCAAAATCTGCATATCAAGGCTGCAAATGTGGAGAAATTGCCCAAAATGAGTTAAGTTGTGCTAAGATAAAAATATGTACCGTCTTATTGATTGCTTCTATAGCTATGTTATTCAAATAGACTTCATATGAAGAATAATTTTTACGTTCTTTGTAGATTTCTGTTTGTAGCGAATTCGCGACATTCGTCCATAACGACTAGATTCGGCTACCTATAATAAACCTGTATTTAGATGGCTTTCAGACAAAAAAAAATATATATTTTTTTTTTTCACAAAAAAAAATAGCATGCCAGGATATAACACTATAAGGATATATCACTTATGCACTGGAGAAACAAGGAAAGAGTTAAACAGAGTGTAACATGGAGTGTATAAAAACTACTGTCAATGTTAGGGAGTAGGAGAGTGTTTTGTTTCTTGCTGTTGTCAAGATTCATTAATTTGTTAATTAAAGTTTAGAAGTTCTAACAACTTTGTGACATGAATAAAATCTACATACCTGAGATGGGAAAATGTGTTTTATTAATTTTACCATTTTGTAAAAAGATTTACCATGAATGCCTGTTGTCGCTAATTTGCATCATACCTAAATTTATTATCTATTCTATATGCTATAGACAAATTAACAATCTCAACTTAATTTAGCATCAGCTTGGCGCCAGAAACACGCATAATATATATATATATATATATATATATATATATATATATATATATATATATATATATATATATATATATATATATATATATATATATATATATAAACATTTTTTTCCCTGATTTTTCCTCTCTTTTTTTAGGATAAATTTGCCATTTAAAATTATATTTGAATGTTTAGTTGGCCTAAACTGGAAATGATCAGACTACTATATATATAATGTGTAAATATAATATGTGTGCACTTTTTATATATGAACAAACACAATCATACACACACACTTGCTTCAGAACAAAAGCAATTGAAGACCAGATGACCGCCTCTAACCCCTCAGGGCACACCTGGGGTCAGTCTCTCTCAAGCCATCTACCTCTACACACCTGTGTTGTGCCCTCGAGCGTCCAATCCCCCACCTGCCCCGGGGGCTCTGGAGACTGCCAGACCTCTGTTGCTTGAATAGGACAGTCAGACCTACAGTAGTGGCCAAAAGTGATGACTTATTATTAAAAATGAGGACTTCAGCTTCTCATCACATCTTCTGTCCAATCAAATTCTCTCTAGAATCTAAATTGTGCCGTGACTCCCACCCCTATGCTATGAATACCACCCGGCCAAAGCGATCGTTGACACATCACAGAGGAATATGGGTTGGAGATGTGTGTTCGGTTGCTCAAACTCTCGAGTTTTATTCCGCTTTCCAACTGTATGTTGGATAAGAATGAAATGGTTAGAATTGTTTCAGACCTCTACTATTAAATCCAACGTATCAGCAGCACTCGGATTTACTTCCATGGTGCTGTCAAGTACAAATTGCAGTATGTGATGTAAACTAAACGCGATTTGAAAAGGGGGAGGAGCCATTCAATACATCCCGCCTTAGCTTCCTGTTTCAGTGTCAACACATCATACAAAGCTGCGCGTTGCAAGGGCAACTTCAGTGGGCCTTTAAACACAAGTAATGGGTTTTAGCTAAATCAAAAATCTAATGATACAAATGTAAAAAACAAAACAAAAAAAACTTTAAAACTGTTCAAATGTCGACTTATATCTTACTAAGATGAGATTATATCAAGCGTAGCATCAGTTCAGGCAGGCCACGTTAGTCAAGCTTGGATCAGCGGACTTTTAGCTGATTCACATCTACCTATAGGAATATGACGCCTATCACTGTATTCATATAAGCTCCTTCAACAGCTCATCAGTCAGGATTTGGCATTCTGATTCCCCCTGAATCAGACTAAAATTCTCTAATTATGTTGTACATTCAAATGAATTAATGATACCTGCAATACATTCATGTTGGTTCTGTTCTGTTTACCATAAGTAGTTATGCTGCTTTCCCTGCTCTTATCAATGTGAGGCTGCATGGATGCGCAGGGAGTTCTTGCCTAGAACAGAACCATACCACCAATACAAACTGTATACCAACTGTCAATCGTATTTGACGATAGTGTTCCTGACAGAAATGTAGTTTATACCCTTTATTATATACAGAAATGGACCATGGTGAACATATTAAGACAGTTTGTAAACCCTGTTTTGTTTTCAACTATTACAAACTATTACACACGTTACTGCAGCTGTCACAGTTGCTTGGGAACAAGAACAGTCCTCCATGATATTTACATACATACATACAGTACATGCATGCATGCAAGCAAGCATCGTACATCGTTTTTTCGCCTTGTGAGCATGAACTATTCAACTGCTGGGTGAATCGTTTTAGAGCTGCCCTTGACGTTAATCGGTGTCCTTTTGATATTAATAAGATAGAACTAAGCAAAGTGAAAAAAGTTTGCAATCAGAAAAGAAGTGTCTGCAGCAGGGAAACTCCAGTCCATGCGTGCCAGCAAGCAATTTTGTGTTCAAAAGACGACTAATAGTCGACCAAACACAGCCCAGACGTATAGGCTAATACAAAGCAAAATCTGGGCTGTCAGTGAAAATGTAATAGACGTCTAAACCATTGCCAAAGAATAGACTATATATAGTCATCCATTAGATAAAGAAATGAAATAGTGTAGAAATGAAATCAAACACCTTGTAATCACTGTTTACTTTGCTTACATGATGGAATGTCGTACATATCGCAAGTTATTTTTGACATGTAACCAAATTCAAGGTTATTTTGTCTATAAGTGGGTTACTCATAGCCGGAATGTATCGGATCTATATTTAACGTGCTTGCGAGCGTTTTAACAGGAAATGCTTGTAAACTGAAAACAGCTCATTTGTATTACGTTGGAATCATTCAATATTCTCTCCATTTGGAATTATTCAAAAAGAATAGCTCAATCCTTAACAACAAAATTTAGTAGATTTTATTCTTAGATTAGAGTTTATTTTAAGTACATTTAATGCAAAAAAACTGTCTAAAAAGCAAGAAATTAATTTTGTTTATATATAAAGTTTATATATAAAATTTATGAAATCTACAACCCTCCCAGAATGACTTTTTACAGTGCAGACCGTCTCATTTAACAACACTCAGTCTGACCTCTAGAATTGGGACACAGCTAATATATATGTATTTTTTTCTAATATTTATAGGGGTAAACTCATAGGGGTATTAAACGGAAATATCCACTCTGGCATCACGTTTAGCTACTACTGTACACTTTGGCTTAAATATGAATGAGATTCAGTTGTTTAGTTTTAAGCATTCGTGACACACTTATGCACATCTTCACCTTGCGATTCTACAAGCCCACTAAACAAAAGAGCGCTCTTCCCCTCCACAAAGCTCTTTCAAGGAAGACCTGTAATGTCTCTTTGACTTATTACACCTCGCCCGCTCTCGTTAGAAAAGAAATTAGCTGTGCATTCTGTTTCAATTAACCTTCTGCAGCAACAGAGCGGGACTGGGATGGGAGTCCACTGCGTGCATGGAGGTCAGGGTAATTGAAGAGCGATGTAATGATGACATCGCTGAGGAGTCGTAGCCATGGCATTAAGGTGACTGATGGTGGCAGAAGGGCATGTGTCATGTCATATTGGTGCGACTTTGAAAAAGAGCACCCTTAAAAGATGCCAGCTGTCACAATGCTACAATATGAAATTCATACGTTTCGAAATCTCCTTGCATGTGAAATGATCCTGCATTGACAACATGAATAATTTTGAGTTGCTAGAATATCAGCATTAGGTATCCATATTGCAGCTTATTTTGTCATAAAACAACCAAAATATATCCGACAACACTGAAAGCGGTCAAGCAGAGTTTAGTTTTTTCATGCCATAGGAGTGTTACAAAAATCATGTATCCTATAAAGCAATGATTCTCAAACTTTTTGATTCTGACTTTTCCAGTTGTTCTTGATTTACAGGACAAAAAGGAATGATAACGATTTTTTTTACTACTTACATATTTTAATAATCTTTGTTTTATTTATATCTTCGGGAAATCATTTCTTAAAGGATTAGTTCACTTTAAAAAAAAAACTTTTGCTGATAATTTACTCACCTTGGATGTCATCCAAGATGTCCATGTCTTTCTTTCTTCAGTCGAAAAGAAATTAAGGTTTTTGATGAAAACATTCCAGGATTTTTCACCATATAATGGACTTCAATGGGACCCAAACGGTTCAAGGTCCAAATGACAGTTTCAGTGAAGCTTCAAAGGGTTTTAAACGATATCAGACGATGAATAAGGGTCTTATCTAGCGAAACGATCGGTCATTTCAAAAATAAATAAAAAAGTTTAAGTTTTATAAGCACAAATGCTCACCTTGCTCAAAAACCTTAATTTCTTTTCGACTGAAGAAAGAAAGACATGGACATCTTGGATGACATGGGGGTGAGTAAATTATCAGCAAAAGTTTTTTTTTTTTTAAAAGTGAACTAACCCTTTAAAGTGTAGTGGATATCTAGTTTACTTGTTACAAAAAAAAAAAAAAATAATATATATATATATATATATATATATATATATATATATATATATATATATATTATATATATATATATATATATATATATATGTATATGTATGTATTATATAAATATTTATATAACATCACAAACTCAAAGTCAAATGAGTATTTCATGCCCCAGAAAAAACGTGTGACTTTGTTTCCAGGTGGGCCGCTACCCTGATATCCAAAAGTGTTCTTGATTGGAGCTTGCAGTTTCCGATTTTGCGTGCAATGCACAACATGAGGACTTGGGTGGTCCATGATGCAACCATAATTGTGAATAGCAAGCAGTGTGGATAATCAAACATATTGCTGTTTAAAAGTCTCAAGTTATTTATGACCAATCACGACCAAGTGCTCTCGCTCCCAAGCTTGTAGAGCACAAACACAGGTGTATATACACACACATTCCCAGACACACTCACTTACTCCTCGATTACATCCCCACAGGCTCCCCCTCCTTCAAACCCCAGCAACATCCTTCACAGCAGTCCTGATCCGTGGTTATGTGTGATTGGCGGCCGGCGGTAAAACATACCCGGGTGTGTTCATTTATGTGTTTTTCTGTGCGTGTGTGTGTGAGCGTTTGCACGCTTTGAAGCCGCTGGAGCATCGCGAGCCGCCTGATGAATGGCGGTGTGGCCTGGTGGTCCGATCGATACGGGGGGTTCTGTGTCTGAAGAACAGGTGCGTTCTGCTGAGCTGGAAATCCCATTAAGACTCAGCCAGCGACGGGCGAGAGAATGGAGCGTGCACACACAGCGCCCGTGGCTACAAGAGAAAAAAAAAGGCAGGTCGACATTCAGGTTTGCCCCTCACGCCCTCACACTTCTGCAACTATGAGGTCTTGCTACCACTCTGCCAAGCATGGCTGAGCTGGAACTCGTCTTGCTTGAAGTCCCATGAACCCGACTCAGATCGATAAATAGTGCATGGCAACACACAAGCCTTCATAGTCCTCACTCGTATATTGTATGTCAATACTTTAAGCTGGTACCACTATTGTGGGGTCAGTTGTGACGTTTTCTACATTGGAAAAAGTTTCAGGATGGTGATGGTGGGTGGGGGTGGGGGGGTTTAGTGCTATTAATTTCTCATTGTCTCACAAGTCACACATTGGGCTTGTGTTATCTGTACTTGCCGTGAGCGTGAGAACTAGCTCTTCTACTGGTTTTCAGCCACAGGTAAGAATGTGGCCTATTGTTATGAGCTTTCCTCTGTTCATGAAGTAATCTGACATGATTCAAAAGATTGTAGATAGTAATTACTTGATTCCACCTGCAGTCATTTGGGTAACGTAACGTGCTGAGAACGACTTCTTGATGACAATGAGAAAAGTTTTCTTTATTTTCCATTTAAATAGTCCACTTGTTTGGGTTTGCTGAAAGAGAATCTTTCATTTTTGGTCCTATATTAAAGTCCATAACAGATCATATCAATTATAGTTATCTCATATCTATGGTTGGGCAATATATTAAATGTCCATGGTATATTTGCAATAATCACAACATTGCAATTGTATGTATCTATCTTTAGTGCCATCCATCCCTCCATCCATCCATCCTCCCTCCCTCCCTCCCTCCATCCCCAAATTTTACAACCCCTCTTTGTGCTCAAAATTTGGAGGTGTTTTAACTAATAATTTCTTGTCTATGTTTCAATGTCAAAAATGCTGATGGAATAAAAAAAATTTAGCATTTAATTTGTTAATAAAAATAAATATCAAATTTGTATTATTCATACATATACATACATATACGTGTGTGTGTGTGTGTGGTGTGTGTGTGTGTGTGTGTGTGTGTGTGTGTGTGTGTGTGTGTGTGTGTGTGTGTGTGTGTGTGTGTGTGTGTGTGTGTGTGTGTGTGTGTGTGTGTGTGTGTGTGTGGTTATTAGACTGCATTGTCAAATTTCTGCATACAGATATAAATAACAAACATCATGATACATAAAATATTTATTGAAATAACAGAGTGGAGAATACATCTTTGTTTTATTAAACTTTATATATATTAAACAAAGAATTTGAATCTACTTTGAGACAATGGGTTTTGAGTTAAAACAACAAGATCTTAATTAAAAAGCAAAAGGCAAATATTGTCACAGCAAAAACAATTATCGAGATAGTAATTGAACATCAAAAATCTATATGACACCACTGTTATTCTCACGTCTCACATCTGATGATTTTTCCTGTGAGGATTTATGAAATTGCACTTGTTGTGTGCTCTCTGTGCATATCTTTCTTCCTGTTTATGGTTTCTGCGTGCGTATATTTGTGTGTGTTCGTGTTAATCTCAGTCTCAGCAGCATTGCATTGGCATGCAACATCTCTCGCGCAAGAGGGGTTGAGGCGTGACACTTATCTGTGACACATCTTCTGTGTCCTTCTCTGACGATGCCAGCATGGTGACAGATCGCCCTACACGCTTGTCATCCGCTCAGTGACAGGAGGAGGGAAAGAGACAGAAAGAGAGGGTGAAATAAAGAGAGAGGAGGAGGAGGAGGAGAAGAAAAGCACAACTAATATGCTCTTACTTCCCTACTCTCAGCCAATCACAACCCTGCTAGCTCTGTGTGGTTGCTCTTTTTAAGCAAGTCCCCAGGCTGCTGATGAGTAAGCTAGTAAAACAGTGTGTGTTTGTGCGCGTTTATGTGTGGTTGTGTGTATAAAGAGACTGACTAAGAGTATGAGACAGCAGTACTGTAGGAGCTGTGGAGGATGGGGAATTAGACACAGTCTGCAAAAGCACTCTGTGTGTGTCCCGACTGTACGTGTGTGTTGGCATTCCGTGTAAAATAAACAGGTTTCCTCTCCACATCAGAAAATGATGTGGATTTTTATCCAAGACATATACTCTTCTGTTTTGCCCTAAGCCAAGTTTAACCAATTACCGTTCTCATTAAATATTAAATAAAAGAATTAATGATTAATGTCCATTCATATGTTCAGTTCTTTAGACACAATGAATATATTTGTACAAGTTAAACTTTAATATATCTCTTAATACATCAGTGTATTTTTGCTGTCATCATTAGTTTTTGGTATTTATTGCAATATGCCTATAGCATATACATTAATTGAATTATAATAGTTGTAATCAGTGCTTTAAAATGAAATTCAAGCATATTTTAATATTTTCTGGTTGCTAATGTGTTCTTTGTCATTTTGAGTGGATCGCTATGGTTTAGCTATGGTGTTCTAGGTGTTTTTAGTGCATTGCTAAGGTGTTCAGGTTGGTTTTCAATGCATCATATGTGCTTGCTAAGGTGTTTTTAGTGCATTACTTTAGCATATTGCTATGTCACTGCTAAGGTGTTAAGGTTGTTTTTTTAGTAAGGCTGAGTTCTCGGTTTTAATCGATTCTCATATTGATGAACGGACATCGATTCTTAAATCCCAAGCATTGATCATATTGTGTTGTTTTCAGTTGATGAATGAACAAACAATTGCCTCCCATCCAATAATTCTCAATACAGTAATACAACATTGGCACTCTTTAATGTGGTGTGACGGATCGCTGTATCACCTCGGCAGTGCAAATAAGACGTGAACTGATCATCTCTTCCGCTTTACAAGTTAAAGCACCAAATTAATATGAATGAACATCAGAAGGTATGATGAAAGATACAGAACAATTTATTAAGATCCGCATCATGCCTCATATAATCTCTCAATCCGTGTTTCAATGTGGTAAGATGTTGATAAAACAGCTTGTAACGTCACGTAATGTTACATTTGCCTCAGAAAAGCACTCGATAGTTAGCTACTCTAGAGAGGAGCATTTAGCTAAATATAACTATATACTGCATATTCATAGTATTTTTACTTAATCTTCAATATGTCATGATTGTTTGAATAAAACTGCATGCATCTTGGAAAGAACATTGTAGCTGGAGCCATAGATATGTATATGTAGAGTCCACATTCGACCGGTGTGATTTTGAATGGATTGTGGAGTGGAGTTTGTAAAAGTCTCCACTACCGCTCCATTACGAGAACAATTCATGCCAACGGCCCATTACATAACTGCATTTTTAGTAAGGATTCACACGTTAAACACATTTAGCTAGCATGATACAGATGGATCACTCAAATCAGAAAAAAAATTGAAGGTTATGATGACACCGATGGACATGAGTGGTTGCGGGTGGTTATAGTTCTCAAGCCTACTGAATATGAACACGATCTCATGAAAGTGCGTGTATATAGCACAAATTTTATTTCTCGTGCCATTTATACACCAAAAATATTTTTCAGAGCAAATGATACGCACTAAACCCCTTGGGTAGGATTAGGGGTCCGGAGTGTGTGCATATTACATGCCATAAAGTGAGTATCATGCGAAAACTGCGTATCATGTGCAGGCAAAAACTAGAAATAAAATTTGTGCTATAGATATAGGATATGGTGAAAGCACATTTTAAACAGGTAACACTTATTCACACACGCAATCGCTCTCTCACCAATGCATTGCATTCAAACAAATGTAATCTTACAGTGCTGTCTGTATTTGATTTAGAATGAGCAGAAATATGTAAGAAATGTAGCTGCAAAAAAGCAGCAATGATATTTAACTTTTAATGCTGATAAACATGTAATAAGCTTAGCATGTCATTGGAAAAGCTTGCAGACTATCCAATAAACCACATTGAAACTATTCTCCTAGTATTGTTTATTTTATTTCTTTCATTTAATATGCCTATATGGTGCGTCCGCCATCTTGGAATGGTCAGTGTGTCATCACTCACAGTAATAATCAATGATGCCACAACATTGCACAGCTTCTGGTTGTGAAACCACCAAGACTTAAATTCCCCAAAAAATGGGTTAACCGTTCTCAGGTGAGAATATGTTGGTTTGTGTTTTATATTAACTCAATATTACAGGTTTTTAAACAATGGTAACTTTTTAGTGTTAGCTGACGCCTTCGTCTTTTTTTATTGTGTTAGTTTAGCAAAATCTTCTGATAAAGTCTATTGCAGATATAGATATTCATTCATGCATCTAAATACGATTGCTGACGTACAGTCAACTTGTTCTCAAGTGTTCATGGGCCAGCATTGTCCGATCCAATATGGCGGATGGCTTGCGTATAGCGGCCAATAGAAACTGCTGCTAATTTGGAATCTATCTATCTATCTATATATATATTTGGAAGATGGATTAATGATGTACTCAGTCATAATATACATAGAAAAGTTACATAGAAAAACTTTAAACTTTAATATAATAGTAGGTTCATGCTGTGAAGAGAGCACACAACTCCTCAACAAGCCATATGATTTAATGTAGTTCATGTTCATAGCGAAAACAGGAAAGTTTACACAACATGTAATACTTCGGGTTGAGGCTTTGTGCAAATCCTTTACCTTATGTATGAGCAGTAGTAATAGTGATTTTTGCCTTAGCTTAGACAAGTAACACTTTGTTTTTTTCCAGTCAAGTACACACTGACACTTCCCACTTTTAACACCTGATGTAAGGTCAGATCTTCTTAGTTGTTTTGTAATATTAAAGACATAGTGGTCAGTCAGCACAACTGACCTCAGATAAGTGACTCAGTCATTATAGATATGCACCGTCTGTCTGCTTAGGTGTCCCTGTTTGCCCCTGGATGGTTGAGGCTCTTACCCAACCAGCCACAGCCGCAATCCCATCAACGCTGTCACGCAAAGGAGACGGCTTACTGCCATCTCTCTCTCTCTCTCTCTCTCTCTCCTCTCTCTCTCTCTCTCTCTCTCTCTCTCTCTCTCTCTCTCTCTCTCTCTCTCTCTCTCTCTCTCTCTCTCTCTCTCTCTCTCTCTCTCTCTCTCTCTCTCTCTCTCTCTCTCTTCTCGTGCCATGGTGCTTATGTCCTCCCTCGGAGCCACACATCTGCTGCGCTTAACGGGGCAGGGAAAATCCTTACAATTCCCACTCCTGCTCCTTTCTCAAAGACAAGGAAATTCCTAATTTAGTCTGCATCCCTGCAGCTGTCACTGTCTACTGCTCCGTTTTTTTTACTGCTCTTTTTTTTACTGCTCTTGTTTTATGTTCATGACATTTGATCAGTCCGTATTATACAATGAAAAAAATGGTGTAGGATTTACTAACACTATCTCACGACCAATTCGTACGAGTGAGTATGATTTGTACGATTTGTCTAAACCCCAGTGATGGGTAGGTTTAAGGGTAGGGTCAGGGGTGTCACGTTTTGATGTGTTCTGTTAATCTTTTGTGATCTTGTTTCCCCCTGTCTTTGTGGTTTTTGGTTTAGTCCTGTTAAGTTTTCCCGCTCCTCGTTTGTGTCCAATTTTATGCACCTGTTTTCAGTTAATTATCTTGTTTGGTTCAGTGTATTTAAGCCCTGTGTTTTCTCCCTGTGTTTGTCGATCGTCGTCCATGTGTGGTTGTGTGTTTCTGATTTCCTGGAGTTTTGTTCCTGTTTAAGTTTGGAAAGTTTTCATTTTGTTATTAAAACATTTATATTGAAGCTTTCGTGTCCTCGTCTTCAGCACCTGCACAAACCCTGACAGAACGATCGACCCTTAAAAAGCAAAATGGGTAGAAGGAGGAAAAAAGAGGTGAGCCCCTTCAAAAACCCAATCCTTTTCCAAGAGGAGCGCTCACTCGAGGAATACGCTGGTCTATACCTTGAGCTGTATGATGATGTGAGATGGGATGAGGAGGAACTGAAAAAGAGTTTCTGGGGTGGACTAAAAGACCCTCTCGCCCAGATAATTTTGGTAAGGGACCTCAATCTATCCTTCCTGGAGTTTTTGGATCACACGCTGTGGGCCTGTGGATCCAGCTACCACTTGGAGGATCTCCCACTCCAGCCAGAGACCATCCAACCAGAGCCCGTCGCCAGCCCGCCAACGCCTGAGCCCATCACCTGCACGCCAACGCCTGAGCCCATCACCTGCACGCTCCCACCAGAGCCCATCGTCTGCCCACCAGAGCCTGCACACCGCGTCAGCCCTGCCGCCAGATCGGTCCCTGGACTTCCCCGGCTGATATCCGGTATGACTGATCCCCCACTGATGTCAGTGCGATTAGCCAGGAGGATGGCTGCCGAGGCTGGGGTTCACGTTAACCACATCCAGCCAGATCCTGAGCCCGTCGCCTGCCCGCCAGAGCCTGAGACCGTCACCTGCCCGCCAGAGCCTGAGCCCGTTGCCTGCCCGCCAGAGCCTGAGCCCGTCGCCTGCCCGCCAGAGCCTGAGCCCAGCCCCGAGTTTCCTGATATGCTGGTCCCGTCCAGCCCCGAGTTTCCTGATATGCTGGTCCCGTCCAGCCCCGAGTTTCCTGATATGCTGGTCCCATCCAGCACGGAGCCCGTTGACCCAGAGCCAGAGCCCGTTGACCCAGAGCCAGAGCCAGAGCCCGTTGACCCAGAGCCAGAGCCCGTTGACCCAGAGCCAGAGCCCGTTGACCCAGAGCCAGAGCCCGTTGACCCAGAGCCAGAGCCCGTTGACCCAGAGCCAGAGCCCGTTGACCCAGAGCCAGAGCCCGTTGACCCAGCGCCAGAGCCCGTTGACCCAGCGCCAGAGCCAGAGCCCGTTGACCCAGCGCCAGAGCCAGAGCCCGTTGACCCAGCGCCAGAGCCAGAGCCCGTTGACCCAGCGCCAGAGCCAGAGCCCGTTGACCCAGAGCCAGAGCCAGAGCCCATTGACCCAGACCCAGAACCCGTTGACCCAGACCCAGAGCCCGTTGACCCAGAACCCGTTGACCCAGCGCCCGTTGATGTCAAGTCAGTTCCCGATCATGAGCCTGTCCTCCCCAAGAAAATTTTGGGGGGGCGCCATACGCCTTCGCCGTGGCCGGCCAAAGATCCACGGAGGCCCGAAAAGATAACACCGCCATGGCCACCTGAAGGGTCTGCACCGCCATGGCCACCTGAAGGGTCTGCACCGCCATGGCCACCTGAAGGGTCTGCACCGCCATGGCCACCTGAAGGGTCTGCACCGCCATGGCCACCTGAAGGGTCTGCACCGCCATGGCCACCTGAAGTGTCTGCACCGCCATGGCCACCTGAAGGGTCTTCACCGCCGTGGCCACCTGAAGAGCCAGCACCGCCTTGGACGCCCGAGGGTCCCACAGCTCCGCCTTGGACGCCCGAGGGTCCCACAGCTCCGCCTTGGACGCCCGAGGGTCCCACAGCTCCGCCCTGGACGCTCGAGGGTTCCACAGCGCCGCCCTGGACGCCCGAGGGTCCGACAGCTCCGCTTTGGCCACGCCCACAGCCTGCACCGTCGTGGCCACGCCCACAGCCTGCACCGTCGTGGCCACGCCCACAGCCTGCACCGCCCTGGAGGCTTCCTGGACCTGCACCATGCCCTCGTCAGCCTCCAGGGCGCCCACCCTCCCACCCCTTTGGATGTTATACGGCGCGAGGACGCGCCTTCGGGGAGGGGGGAGGTACTGTCACGTTTTGATGTGTTCTGTTAATCTTTTGTGATCTTGTTTCCCCCTGTCTTTGTGGTTTTTGGTTTAGTCCTGTTAAGTTTTCCCGCTCCTCGTTTGTGTCCAATTTTATGCACCTGTTTTCAGTTAATTATCTTGTTTGGTTCAGTGTATTTAAGCCCTGTGTTTTCTCCCTGTGTTTGTCGATCGTCGTCCATGTGTGGTTGTGTGTTTCTGATTTCCTGGAGTTTTGTTCCTGTTTAAGTTTGGAAAGTTTTCATTTTGTTATTAAAACATTTATATTGAAGCTTTCGTGTCCTCGTCTTCAGCACCTGCACAAACCCTGACAAGGGTAGGTCATTCGTACAAATTCATACGAATTGGGCAACTCGTAAAATATGTACGATTTAGCGAAAATCGTATGATTTGGCATGAGTGAAGTTGTACGAATTCGTACGAATTTGCCACCTTGTAAAATACGAATTGCAGTGCCATCGGATTGGATTTACTTTGAAACCATTTTAGACATTTTTAGCGGAAATAATTACAAAGAAATGGCAAAAGAAGCACTGCGTTTTAAAAACTTTTTTTTTATTCATGCCAATTTTAATGTCTAAAGATGTCTAAGTTTTATTAGAAAATAAAGCAATGCAAATTATTGAATCTACTATAGTTCAGCCCAGCCTCATTTTCATTTGTGTTAAATTAAGTAAGATCTATTTACTTGTCATTGGTTATTACTACCATACATAAACATATTGCAGCATATATGCATTCAATCAATCAACCATCCAACCAATCAATGAATCTATATATATCTCCGTCCATCCACCCACCCATCTATTTATTTAAAATATTCCTATTTGACTATTCCTACCTGTATTTTTGTACCTGCATTGCTCTAATCATTAGTAATAGAGATGAAAGTGTCATTAGTAATTGAGATGAGAGTGTCAGTTGACTTGTTTGCCAGCACAGGATACTCATTGACGCTACCGGAGCATCCCGTCTTTCCCTGCTTGGACAGAGGCCTGAGGAAGTGACACCATGGGTTCCTCTCAAATGCAGAACAGGCCATTCGTCAAAACCCTCAGGATTTGTGCTTCATAATAGAGCCAGTCAGGGAGAGAATGAGCGGGATTAACTCAGCCAATGTCGGTGAAAGGATTTAATGATGTCATCCGTATGAATGAAGCAGTTAGCGGCTTAGCTTCCCTGAGGTGGAGACGATCCAAACAAATGAATGTGAACGTTTGGCAAGGGAAGACAAGAGGAGATCGAGAAAGTGCACCGTGTGTTTGGCTTTGGTGCTTAAGTGAAAGTGATGGGTGAACAGCACTGGATGGGTGCAGAGTGTATCTGGCAACTGATCAAAGGCCAGATTTGGGTATTAGTTTCATACTAATTTATGTCTGATTGTTGCTGGCATATGGTGATGTAAGAGGCATGAGTCAAAAGTTAACTGCAAAAGCAGTCTCACATAATCTTGCTCAGAGCTTGTTCTTTCACAGTTCGGTAGAGTTCCCAGTTTTGCTGAAAATATGAACACCTAAAATATGATAAGCTCCTAAAAAAATATATAGAACCAAATGAGACAGTTGCGACATGCAATAGATTGTGGAGCTATTACAGTCACTTTGGCTCAATTCTCGAATGAGCATTTGTTTTCTCTCAAAACAATATGGTCAGATCTCTGAATAATTTGTTTGAATCTGATTTGAATTTCTTATTGATTTAAGCAAATTGCATGTGTTTTGGCACATTTATGCAAATAAAAAAAAAATTGCACATGCTTTATTGATCAATATACTGAGTCTTCACATCTTCTAAAACAAATTCATAATAAGCCATCAAATGCATCACACACATCATGCAAAGTGATCCATTCATTTATCAAAATCTGTCAGACATTAATGTATATTTCATAAATATCTATGTCATGTTATGTTTGTAATGTCTGCTAAATTGGCAAATGACCAATCAACCAATCAAGTTTGGAAGCATATATATGGAATTTGCCCACATCACTTTCACTACCATTTGAGCATGGAGGAATGTCCATGGAGGAATGTTGTATGTTCACACCCTGAACAGCAGCAATATCCTTGTGGACGGACAATATGAAGACATGTAAGAATATGTGGGGGTGGTGTTAGGAGAAGACATAATAGAGGAAGAAGAAGTATTAGAATTTTAAGATTCTCTGATGAAATCAGAGACACACTTGTGGACCAAGTCATAAACCGTGGTCTTAAAGAGGCTGGTCGAAGAGTTCACCTAATGTAAAACAGGTCTACAGTGTTATCAATTGTGCAGACATTCCATCAGGAAAACAGGAAAATATGTGCTCATTATTTTATTTTTTTTACACAATTTTTATACACAACAATATTTTAAAGGTAAATGCAGGTCTGAAAAACACACTTAGATACACACGTACTATAGATGTGTATGATGAATATGTAACGTGGACTATTTGTACATCCTACATAGGACCACACAATGACCTCGCAGTATTTAGTAAGAACAATTCATTTGGGTTACAGTTTATTTTAAGGTTTCTTTGTAACAGTGTTATTATACAATGAAGTATTGAGTAATATTGATGAACTAAATGTACTTACTATAGGGATAGAGTTAGGTTTAGCGTTTGTCATAGGGTTATTTGCATGTATCACGACTGCCTGGCTCACAGTAGCAATGACATAGGGGAGACCACACCGTTTGTTAAGTTAAATCAAAACTTTAACAATTTATTTAAACATTAAATTATACGATGAAATCATAATTTTAAATCAACAAGTGTATAAAGTCAGTAAATGAGAAGCAAGAGAAAATTAATCAAAAGTGTAGCGCAGAACAGTTAAGTGTAGACTATGTGTAATGCAAACAAAACAAAAAGGAGTAGGATGATGGTGCTGTCGCCAGAGCAATGCCGAGACGCACAGCCCAGAGCACACCAAACAACTGGCAGGAGATGTTTTTAAACCGTCCCGCCAATCAGCTGCTGTCAGATGGACCGAAAACAAACAGCTCCCCCTTCAGGTTGGGGGGAGAGAAATGGCCCAAACATATTCTGTACATGGTGGAGTGAGCACAACCAGCACGGCAAAGCCGGGCGTGACGCATGTAATTATGCAAAATTTGGTCACTACCATAGACTGTAAAAAAAAATGGACAAAGCGTCTGTGATATCACCCATAGACTTTCCGAATAACGGTTCTGAAGCCGTTTATGGGGGGTATGGGTGGCGCCATCTTTGAAAATCTTGGAAAAGCCTAACCCCGCCCACCTTCTGGTCAATCCATATATGGGTAAAAGGGCTTTGTGTGAGACTGAGTCGGCCGGTGGACGCGCCTCTTCATCCAAGCAGCCCTCAGCTATCTGTAACATTACTATTGCGAGTGTACACAATTATAAGTAAACACTTTGCAGATTGAATGTCCTGTATGAACGAAATGACGGAGTATGTTTTTATGCTTCCACTGTTCGATCGCGCCCGCGCAACACACACGCACCTGCTTCTCTCTCACACACACACGCAGTTCAATGGTGCCTGCGTGTCTCTCTCTCTCTCTCTCTCTCTCTCACCACACACACACACACACACACACACACACACACACACACACACACACACACACACACACACACACAGTTTAATCGTACCTCTCTCTGAGGCGATTTAATGCTAACTGTTGCAGTGCCACTGCCCACAAACATTGATGCTAAATACAAATACTGCTAACTACATGAAATAGTAGTGGAATGTCACTTACCGGAAAAAATGCAGCGAAGTAACTGACTCCTACAGTGTCGGTTAGTGCAGTTTATAGCGTCAAATTTCACTCGGCGCAGCCCGTTATCAGCTGTCAATCAAAGTTAACCACGCCCTTATTTGTCATACATTTTATATCTAAATACGATCTAAACTAACGAGTTAGAAAAAAATTCACCCCCCTCATTGTTGTCAGGCACTCGGTACCTATCGAAAAATACAATAAAAGTCCATGGGACCAAACTGTAAAAGCATGAATTTATGCTGTGAAAACGGACATTTTAACATGGGGTCTATGGACATTTGCTCACTTTTGGGACCTGCCCCTAGCGGATTTTCGATGTATTGCAGTTTTTCGCACTTCCGGGTAGGCTTCATTTATGAGATTGGAACGTTGCTGCTTGGTCACTACATGTAACGTGTAACAAGGACACTAAAATAAAATGTTGCCGAAATTTGCAAACAGGTCAAAAAAGCCAACAATTCCATCAGGCTAAGAGAGGTCCAAAGCGCAATCATAAATTACAACGATGTATTCACAAATTTAAATTCAGCATTTTCACATTAGACAGATTTTTGAAAAGACATACTGTATAATGACTAAGAAACAACTCTACAAGGTGCCATTTGGGAGGAATAGTGAAAGAGTGAAGGAGCTGCAGCACCAGTATGTCCAGGTAAACCACCATAAAAAGATTGTCATATGTCAGACATTAAAAGTAATGCAAAAAACTATTATCAGAGTATATCAGTACAGTTTTCTGTCTGTGGAAGAATGCATGTTTAAGAACCATTAAATGTCATTCGGTCCTTGTAATACAAATGGAACCAGTTCTGCAATGATTATAGCCCCATCTCAGCCCTGGCCCTATTATCATCACTTTATCTTCCTCGAGCATTTCGAGAATTTCCCAGAGCTCAGTTTATGTCCACCACGGTGAGGCGAGACTGAAATATCCAAAGTTCAAAGCCAAGGTCTCTTGGTCAAAGCCGTCTGCCGGGACAACACAATACAATCATCTCCCTTACTAATTTACCAGAGACTTTATAGAGTCTCTGGTAAATTTGTTTTTCTAGATGCTCTTTGTACTCTGTATTTGTGGCTGTTCTGGATGGAATGCTCAATTGTGTTCGTCCAGCCCTTGAACGTTCATTGTCACATACCCAAACAGTAAGAAGCATAGTCTTTCTCCCCTTCTCATCGCTGCCCCCAAAATTAGTTGGGCATGTGGTTATTTACTCCCATTATCACAGAAGGAATGCATGTCGCGGCCGCAGCTGTTGTGATGGCTTCCAACCCTCTGGTTAACCTCTCTTTTCCCAGTCCTTTTCCCCTCTTTACTGTGCTGGGCCTTCCCTGGAGAGAAGGTTTAGGATGTAACCATGTGACCCTCGACATACCATCAAGCTCAACCCTACGTTGTGATTTGAGTGTTATCCTGGTGTTATTTATATTGGGCGGCAAGAGCCTTCTGTAGTTATGGAGCATGTGCACTCTTGATCTTCTGATGGACATAGCAGCCTAGTATCCAGATGTCATAATAACTAAAACTCAAATGCCACCATGCCAACCTTTCCCAAGTGTCATTGTTGGCTTACCCTCCTGATGGCATTGATGTGTTCTTACAGTATGTCATGGCCACATACCCTTGCAGATCAGTGCATTCGGTTTTCAGTTATAGCTCCTTTAGAGGAAGTGGCATGTTTCATTTTTGACAGGTAGAGAAGGTAGAGAAGCACAGTGTTCTCAGTTTTGTACTGCTGAGAACATGCGCATTGAATCAGTAGACAAAATACTCCATTTAAGTTTTTTAAATTGCATGTGATCATGGACGAATATACAGTGCATGCTGTTGTAAAGACTATAAGTCTAGCCTCATTTTTAAATTTAAAATATAAGAAACAATAATTGTTTCACTGATATCATTTGCTCATACTGAGAGGCTTCTTACTTTGAAGCAATCATCTATTTTATCATTTCGGGGATATTGTATCTTTTAATTCACCATGGCTGTTGGCCAGTCGCATTGTAAAACTATTATAGACAGTTAGACAGTTTTGCATTAAAGTCTTCTGTAAAACCATTGGAATTGAGTGTGTTAGTGTGTGTGCAGGGTAGAATAAGGGTCAAAGCCGACGTGTCATGCCTCAGGATGTTGACAAGTAATCTGGCTTGTGGTGACTTTGATATAAATGTTGGCTGAGGACGCTGAAGTCCTTGAGAGCTGAAGCTCGTTATCATTGGTTTTTAATGCCACGTTAGGGTGAGGTTTAGGTGAGCATGCATGAGCTTTTTGTAATGAGGATGAAGTCTGGCCCGTGTGCCATCTCTGAACATACAGCTGGAATGGATAAATCATTTTTGATGCTGACATGAGAAACTCAGATCAGCTGTTGTCACTGCTCCAAAAATACAAATCTATCAGTGTTTGACTTTCTCTTCAAAGACATTACCGAACTCTCATCTAGCTCTTAAGCCATGAGTTGCTACTGCTGTTGAAAGACTTTTATATTATATTATAATAGGTTACACTTTATTTGAATGTGTCATTGTTACAGTGTAATTGTATATGTAAGTACTGTGTAATATTAAGCAAATACATTTACTTAACAATTATTTTGTGTAAGTACATAGTAGTTAAAGACTCCTAATATAAAATGGGACCACATACAGTATATAAGCGTTTTTCACATGTATATACATGTTTTTCATTTTTGGAGTGTCCATTTACACTAACTGGAAAGGCCAGACAAAATTATGGAAGACACTGGATTGTCAACAGAAGCAATAGTGCAGGGGTAAGGTGTGTTGCAGAATGTTTTCATGCAAATCGACCTGAGTTCTAATCCCCCTTTTGCCAAACTCCATCTCATATCAGATCTGAAAGGCATTTATTTTCAATAAAAATTAAGAAAATATTCAAAAAGTGGAAACAAAATGTCTAAGTTGTGTAATAATAAAGTGTTTATCGGTTAGGGTTAAGGGGGAAGGTGTAGGGAGGGGTTTACTGTCCCAATAAGACAGTAATCCATTTAATAATTTTAATAAATATAGTCATTTACACTATGCTATTATTGCAAGCCATTTAATGTACAACAACACAGAGGAGCAAATGGTATCTGCCACTATATTTATAATTATTAGTCTAAATAGCATCTAACTACTATTCACACTTATTGCAAAGAAAATGCTGCTTTTTTATATAGTGTAAATATAATTTATATTGCTATTTTCACTTAGTGTAAATAGCATATATTGCTATTGGCGCTTATTGCAAATAGCTGCTGCCTTTAATTTTTAATATTGCTCCTGTTGATTGTGTTTGTGGGTGTGAGAGAAAGAGTGGATGTGTTACCATTTGTTCCTAGATCACAGTTCACAAGAGAGCAAGTCACAAAGAAAACACTCAGAGTGTGTGGTTTTTCCACTCTTGAGATTTAATTACAGTCTACCTTTCACCTCTAATTAGTGGGGTTAGGCCTTTTGTCCCTAATGTTAATTCACCCCAGCACTCTGGTGACTTTCACAAATAAACACAGCAGTCTTCCTTGCCTGCTTTTACACATACTAGACTGTGCCAGACCTCTGACACAATAATTATTTGGAATTATCTGCTGAACACAGCAAAAGTTGGCAGAGCTCAATAAAATTTAAGTAATTGTTCTTATTTATTTGGTGTGTAAATATGTGTTATTGACATTTTGAGAATGGATGGGTGTTAATTTGCTTTTATGAATAAATATTGTCACATTTCCCCATTTTTTTCCCATGTCAAAATAGGATATTACAAACTGAAAGGTGTAACGCAAGCCCTTATTTGTTGAGTTCTATCAGGCCACAGTGCAGGGCAAGTAAACGGTTCAGGTGGCAGGTGGCATTGGTTTTGATTGACCTGAACATTTTGCCAGGTGGACTTACACAGAAAGGGCTGTGGCCAGGGTGAGAGGTTTGGTCGGTTATGATTGAGCTGGGCATTTCACGGCCCTAGAGTGGCGCAGGTCAACAGCGCAAGGCTGGTGGCAGCAGATGATTGTGTCTGTGGACTTGATGATGCAGTGCAGCCTGTTTGTGCAGTAGGCAGATGAAGCCTGGAACTGATGAGCAGCGAATGGATTCAGTAATGCCACTGTGAAATTGGATCAGTATTGGTGGAAAAGGTCCAATTAACTCTATTGCTACAGGAAGAACAACTACTGCAGGGCCTCTTTGATTTGACATTGTGGCACCTTTATGGATAATCAGAAATGTAAATAATATAGCCCTGCAAGTATATGACCCACTCACCCCCTCTATTTCTAGGTATTAGGGGTATAACGGTACATGTTTTCATTCTGAGCCGTCACGTTACGCTTCAGTGCATACAGTCAAATGACAAATACAGTCAGCCACAGGCAATTCACACTCCAATCCAGAAGAGGAGCGCACGCGGTAATGCAACTCTGCTTGCTAAAGGCCGCCACAATAGGAAAAAGAGCAAAAGAAGAGATGCACCAATGCACCAACCCAAAACAAGAGCTCAGATGGCATGCAAGAGCTTGCCAGTAGCCTGTATGCTGAGTTTCGATAATTTTTTTTGTGATGCAGACATTAAAATGTACTGAACTCGTATCGAACCATGACTACAAAACCGAGGTAAGTATCGAAACGTGACTTCTGTGTACCTTTACACCCCTACAAGGTATGCACAGATATTTCACGACTTCACACTTACAAATAAGTCAGATAGAATAGATGGTATGCATATTTGGCGTGCTGTGCTGAGGAGAGGGCTCCGGGGTCAGTATTTGGCCCGAACCCAGAGTTTTCCCCCGTATTCCTGGCTGTGGAAGGAACAAGTCGAGAGTGAGGTGTCGGGGTGGTGTAATCTGTCAAGCAATGTAGGTGAGTCGATGTACTGTTGATAATTAGGGGTGTAACAATTCTCGGTAAGACTGTAAATCAAACCGCACCATTCTCTACCCACGGTTCGGGACACACTTGCACCGCGGTTGATCTCAAATCTGATGACACATCTATAATTGGTTTGTTGAAAATAAAAAAGTGTAAAACAGACAGTTTCTCTTTTACGTATGTATCCAGACATGCTGGTCCCCAACAATACATTACAAGAGCGATAATCAACAAACATGAACAAAACGGTCACTCTTTGTAAACTTTGTTCAATCCGAGTGCCGTATGCTTGAACATAAATTGGTGCATTGCTGCCACATACATATTATTTTTTCCACTCAATTATGTTGTAATAACAAATTGTTACAACTATGTCTTTTTAACAACATATTTTCTCGTAAAAACGAGACATTATGTCATTTTAATGGCATCTTTTTCTCGTAATAACTAGATATGTAGTTTTGACAACATCTTTTCTGGTAATATCGAGATGTCATGTTGTTACAACGGCAAATTTAAGGACATATGTTGTACAGTGACACCTTTATCCACATTAAAGAATTTCTATAGCATATCGTGCCTTTATCACACTTCCACTTTTGAAAAGCAGAAGCAAATTGCATTCGTAAAATACCTTCCGCTGCCTGTATCAATGGCAGTGCCCATAACACGAGATTGTTGTGTACAGATGTACTGTTCATCACAGATATCCTACTTCATCTAAACCAAACTTTCTCAAATTTTTTGGGGACATGGACTGCTTATAAGGTAGAACATTTTCCAAGGACCCCTTATAAATAGCCTACTGTATAACAGCGATGTATTTTTGTTCATTATTTTTATTTGACAATAGTCCTTTTTTCCTTGTACATAGCACATACCGAACCGTACCGAAACCGTGAACCTAAAAACGTGATTCAAACCGAACCGTGAGCAATTTGAACCATTACATCCCTATTGATAATAAATTCATGTTATGGCTGGTAACAGACAAACCGATATTATAATTCTGTAATTATAAATATCATATTTAGTCTAAAAAACTAACATCATCTTTTTAAATCAAGTTAATGTCAAGTAAATAAAATGTTGTTTTAGCTATGCGGTGATGTTGTCATGAATGTACAAAAGTAGAAAGAACAAAAGTGCCTAGTAGTCTAGTGAGTTCTCACCTTTCCTTCCTATTGTGCATGCAAGGGCCATCATTTCATTCGCTCTGTCGATCGACACGCTAATGATTACCTTCGCTCTTTCCCTTTATACACTTTGTGAGGAGATAGCTGACATGAACGTCTGGTGCACAAGGCGTCCAAAGGGGCTCAGGTATCTTGGGTTTGTGAGCAGCTAATTCTGCTAATACAGATTAGCTCCTGTGGGAGCTGGATATTGATTGAACAACAAAGACAGGACAGAAAGAACGCTTCAACATTCAATTATCCACACCAGTAGACATTAAACCATCTCTCCTCCTCCCGTGTCCGTCTTCCTGGAAGACACTTGATGGAGGAGGAAGAAGGACAATCGGCTAAAGAATGGTGTGTTTATGTGTGCATATTGTTTGGTGACTGGAGACGATGCTTGATCTATATTCATTGCGGTTTACGAATCCAGTGTGTTTGATTGATAAGACTAGCATTTACCTGGCAAGTAATGGTGTATGGAAGCGTATCAATTTAACCACGATCTCGCTCAGTTTTATTTGCTTTCTACTTTTTCAGTTCTTTCTTTTGATCACACATTCTGACCAGAGTAACCATTTGAGGCCTAAGATCATTTACAACATTCCCTGGTTGGCTACGTTTATTCATTAGCGTTTATGCTAATGGGGCTCAGATATTAACTTGGCGGGTCTGGCACTAAAACTCCACTCGTTTTACCTGGCAAATGACACGTGAAAGCGACACAAGCAGCAGATGTGATCTTGAGATCACATTCTAACTTTACTGGCAGGTCTTTATCATAATTATCAATAAATAATTGCTAATGCGAGTGAATTACGATGGTAATGGTGAGAGTTGTGATGAAACGTAGCTTCTGAAGAGGCTAAACGTTTATGTATTATTGGTTTAGACTCATCTTTCAAACTCATATCTGTCTCTGATGGAATTATTTTTTTAATTAGATGGTAACACTTTACCAAAAAGTTATGACACTATTGTCTTTTTTTTCAGGGCTGCTTTACAGCAGAATTGAATTCTGTTTGCATCATTTATCATTACTTTCCTCTTTCTCACTGTAAAGCTGCTTTGAAACAATCTATATTGTATAAAGCGCTGTATAAATATAGGTGACTTGACTAATCTACCAGCTAACTAACGTTAACAAATGGAACCTTATTGTAATGTCTTACTGTTTATTATGCATTATACAGTACCTAATGTTTAATAAATTGAAACTGATTAAGTGTTACCTACAACATTTATGTGCATAAAGCTTGTCATAAAATCACAAGTGTCAAATCCGTGGCTTTACTCAACCCTGATCAAATGTCTCAGTTTATCCTTTTCTCTAGGAGAGGCCATTACAAGAAACCATTTTCACTTGATTTTCAAGAACTGTCATAATGCTTTTACCAAGCCAGTCTCTGTAGGTGCTTTGTCCCTCCTGGCCATGTGAACAACTTTCACTAAATATCAACAATGTTGCTGCTGTCTAGGGACAATGATGCTGAAAAAGCAAGTTGTTAGTGGCTGTGAAAGGGCTTCTCTTTAACCTTGGTTGTGTCATGATTCTGCCATCTAGTTGTTTTTGTTCTTTAATTCTTGAGGCAGGATCATGACAGAACCATGTTCTGTGTGCAAGCACGTGGCCTTTGGTTTGGGCCATGTGCTTGTGTTGTCTCGTCCTCTGGCCCCGCCCCCTTGTTATCCTCGTTTTGTCATTATTGTTTAATCGGTATCACCTGTTTGTCCTTATCATTTTCTCCCTATTTAAGCTCCTTGTGTTTGCTGTCCTGTGCTGGTTCATTGTGATTGCTTACATGGTTAATTTGTTCTTGTAAGTATCTTGTCTTGAGTCCTGTCTACCGAAGAGTTTTCCAGTATAGTTATCTTGTTCCTGTGAAGTTCTGTCTGAGTCTTAGTCTAGTGTTGTTAGTCCTTTTCTTTGCCCGTGCTGTTTTCCCCCCTCGTGGGGTTTTGTTTTCCCTTTTGTCAATAAACCTTGTGTACATGTCAAAACTGTCTGCAATTGGGTTCGTTCTTGAAAAACCCTAACAGAATGAACCAGCCCGAAAAGAACCCAGCAGACAGTTCGTCTTACCCTGCCAAAAGACAACCTGATTCCCTTGAGCAGTGGTGGCTGACGACTGCCAGCGACATGAAGAGCGGCAAGGCACCGTTTCTTCCCCAAGGAGAGAAGTCTCTGAGTGAGTACACCCAGGTCGTGGAGGAGAGGAGGAAGTTCCTGCCAGAGATCCTCCTCAACTCTTACTACATCGCGGGTCTCAATGGTCCTCCTCCTTTGTCAGAACGGGAGGGGCTGATCCGCCGACCATTTCGGGAGGTGGTGGACCGTTTGTGTCGGGAGGAGCTGCAGGACTCCTCCACGAGGTCTTCACCTTCTGCCCAGCTGCCGGTTATCCCTGAGGATTGTTGGATAGGAGTCGCGATGTTTGGGAACCCGGGCGGCTCCCCCACGACTCCTAAGACTCCATCCACCTCCTTCGGCCTTCGTGGGAAAAGAGGGAGACGGACCTCGTGGGAGTCCCCTTCTGAGTCCTCTGCAACGGAGTCAACCCAGCCAGAAAGAGCCCCTCCTCCGCCTGTCACGGTTCCTGCAGTGCTTCCCCAACTGGTCACAAATCCGGTCATGGCCTCTGCTTCACGCCCCAGGAGAAAGAGGAGAAAGAAGGGGGCTTCCAGTTCCCCGCCTTCTCCCTCCCCTGAACCCGCGACGGTTCCTGGACAAGCTGCTGAGGACGCAGTCTCTGCCAGCGCGGTTCCCGAGCCAGTCTCTGCCAGCGCGGTTCCCGAGCCAGTCTCTGCCAGCGCGGTTCCCGAGCCAGTCTCTGCCAGCGCGGTTCCCGAGCCAGTCTCTGCCAGCGCGGTTCCCGAGCCAGTCTCTGCCAGCGCGGTTCCCGAGCCAGTCCCGGTCGCTGTTCCTGAGCCTGTTTCTGACAACTCTGTTCCAGAATCTGCTGCGGACATCGCTGGTTCAGACTCAGCTAGGGGAAGCACCACTTCTGAATCCGGTCTAATCAGCGTTGTTACTGGCTCAGTTACAGAGAACCCTGACCCCTTTCCTGCTCCGCAGCCAGCCACAGTGTTGCCCATCTCCGTTCCCCAGTCGCCTACGTCTCTCCCTGTCTTTTGTCCTGTACCACCGTCTACCCCGTTCCAGTCCAGGTTCCCCAGCGCTTCCCCACGTGTATCCCCATCCAAACATGCCCGGGTTCCTCGCCCTCAGCCTGCTCCCCGTAAACCCAAGTCTCCTACCCCGCCTGTCCACCCTGGATCACCCGCTATAGACTCTGTTGTCCCTCCACCTCCCCTCCCTTGTTTGTTATTTTTATTGATGCACCCCAACCCTGTTGTTATGTATTCTTGTATGCCGTTGTTGTTATTTGTCATGTTTTGTTGGTTTGTGTCTGTGTCACAGTTTGTCATGTCCCGTGTTTGATGTTCCCTTGGGGAGCGTCTGGAAGCCGCTCCTTAAGGGAGGCGTTCTGTCATGATTCTGCCATCTAGTTGTTTTTGTTCTTTAATTCTTGAGGCAGGATCATGACAGAACCATGTTCTGTGTGCAAGCACGTGGCCTTTGGTTTGGGCCATGTGCTTGTGTTGTCTCGTCCTCTGGCCCCGCCCCCTTGTTATCCTCGTTTTGTCATTATTGTTTAATCGGTATCACCTGTTTGTCCTTATCATTTTCTCCCTATTTAAGCTCCTTGTGTTTGCTGTCCTGTGCTGGTTCATTGTGATTGCTTACATGGTTAATTTGTTCTTGTAAGTATCTTGTCTTGAGTCCTGTCTACCGAAGAGTTTTCCAGTATAGTTATCTTGTTCCTGTGAAGTTCTGTCTGAGTCTTAGTCTAGTGTTGTTAGTCCTTTTCTTTGCCCGTGCTGTTTTCCCCCCTCGTGGGGTTTTGTTTTCCCTTTTGTCAATAAACCTTGTGTACATGTCAAAACTGTCTGCAATTGGGTTCGTTCTTGAAAAACCCTAACAGGTTGACCAGGCTTTGTTTAGAAATTACAAAGCTTTCTAAACAACATCTTAATAAACTTGGATTTTAATTAAATCATATCAGAAAATATAAAGGGTAATTTAGTGTTTACTTAGTTAGCTGTAGACCATCGCATCAAGTTTTCTGTGTGCAATACTGTAGTTTGACAAGTAAAGAAGAAACACACTTTGTTATTCCCAATCAAATGAAGAGATGAATGAGTAACTACTGAAATTATAATTTATTTTTCGATTGATTTAATGCTCTTGCTTGAGAAATGACCGAAGGACCTTAACCGCACTTCAGCTACATATATTTTCAATCTGTGCTGTTTGTTTTTAGTGTAGCACACCTATATTCTGATTTACTCTATGATAAATAGTATAAATACTCTTCTCAGAGTTAATGTACAATGTTATCTTTCATGGAGTCTCAGTGGAAAGTTCAGTGCAGATGTATCTATAACATGTTTTCTACTTATGGCTAGGTGCCATTAAAGCTTAATGTTCATTATAGCAGCAGGGCAATATTTATTTTACGATTCTTTTTACACAAGAGTATGCACAACCCACTGATCCATAAATAATACAAGTCAAACCCTTGAAATCGAATGAAATATTTAAGCTCTTGCTGCTGTGTAGATAATATGAATGAATCACTATAACACACATGTGCGTCAAAGAGAGAGAAAAAAAAACTGATTGAAGATTTAGGTTTCAAATCTTTTACACTGGAAGTGAGCTAATCTATGTTTAAGTATAGCTTTGAAAATAATATTTATTTATATATTATATTATATTACTTGGAGTGTTGGGGAACACATACAAAGTTCTGTCATGGAACTTCAGATGGCGCATGCTGATAAATCCTTAACTCAATCTGCTTGCAATAACATCATTCTCTATAGGGTGCAGCTGATTGGTTCCTGCTGTATAAGTAGCCAATGAGCTCTCTGCTCAACCTTCAAATACTTGATCAGCATTTGCTGTATCAGTTGCAGCTGGAGGATGAAGAATACACAGACTACTTTATTAATGGAACGAAAAAGTTAATGAATTAACAAAAACCGACAAACAAAACTGGAAACACAGGCAGATAAATACACAGGCAAACATGACTAATTAATGACACATAGCTGGACGGAATAATAAAATTAGTTCCTATAGTGACAAACTCAAACTCGCGGGAACTAGAAACAAAGGAAACATGATTGAAGGAAAACAAACTGAAAGTTCATGAAAATGCAACTAAGGCCACATCCACACGAAGCCAGAGCTTTCCCTATCCGATCTTTTTTTTTTTCTCGTTCTAATTTTTTTCGTAAACACGGTGTCGTCTCAAGAAATATATGCGTACACACGAAACCACTGAAACCGACTGAAAACGATGTGGTATACATGCCAGACCAGTATGTGGCGCTGTAATTCTGCCACAGAGATACACTAAACAAGGCGAAGAAGACTTGGAGCATGCGCAGAACCTTGTGCGCTCTAAACAAACCGAACACGACAGCAAGGTGAAAACGAAGATTGCTCACCGTAGTAGCATAGGAGCAGAAGATTTTGCTTTAGTAAAGCAAATAGGCTCAGTAGCTTCTTCAGCACGAACACACAAGCATATAGTCTGCCATTGTTCTTGCTGTTACGTGTGACGTAGCACACGTAACATGTTTGAGTAATGCTGACAAGTGGTGTGATGACATCATCGTTTCACAAAATGTACGGATTGGCCGTACACACGAAAACGCCGAATCCGTCTGGACGAAACGCCAATACGATACAAAATGTGTACGTATACAGTTAAACGCCTCTCCGTGTGAACAGGGCCTAATTGGGACTGTTTACACACACTGTAAAAAATATTTTAGCAATTTAGTTATTTCAACTTATTTTTTTAACTAGATTGTCCAGACAACAAGAAATTTTAAGTTTTCTTGTCCTCAACTTATCGAAATAAGTTAGTTAAACTAAAAAAAAAACCATGCAAAAAGATAACTCAAAATAATGAGTTAACTTTTTTTACAGTGCACTGTAAAAAAATATTTTAGCAATTTAGTTATTTCAACTTATTTTTTTGTGTAGAGATAACTAGATTGTCCAGACAACAAGAAATTTTAAGTTTTTTTTGTCCTCAACTTATCGAAATAAGTTAGTTAAACTAAAAAAAAAACATGCAAAAAGATAACTCAAAATAATGAGTTAAGTTTTTTACAGTGCACGACATAATTTTGAACTAAAAACGTAAAACTTGTTATGCGTTTTGGCCGTTCATTTACAGGACAACGGCATTTTGGGTGCCTGAAAACGCAATGTGCACATTTTTGTGAACGTACCCTGAAAGTCCATGAAAATGCAACTAAGACCAAAATGACGGATTATGTGTCACACCAACACTGATTTCTAATGTCTTTAGTTGATGTTATATGACTGGCAAACTTTCTAAAGGCAAGCTTTGCCATATAAAAATGACTGTGAGGTTTTATTCAGACAGTTACCTCCTCTAAATGTGGTGGAACTGCACACTACACTTTTAAAAGTGCTCTGGGATCCCAAAATATACATGTTAAATGATATTCATAAGGTCAGCCGTGGATAATCTTAAATAGAACATGCTTTATGCACTGCAATATTCTCAATTATGCCTGCAGAACTGAGAGAATGTCAATGGAGCTACACTGTAATTTTTGATCCTCCTGAATAGCAATGCAGTCTGTACTTACGGAACAAATGATCCTTCTCGGATTTTAGGGGGCAGGAAAAAAAACTATATGAGATTGTTTATGCCATTTTCATTATGATAAAACGTCTCAGGTTACTATTGTAACCATAGTTCCCTGAGAACAGGGAACGAGACGATGCGTCGAAACGCTGCGGGAACGCCTTCTGCGTGATTGCGTCTGAAGCATCTATGCCAACTAGTCCAATGGAAAAAGGGAATGAGCGTCACGGGCGGGTGACGTCATGACCAGGAAAGGATAAGAGCACTTCCGCTGCTCGCCGGCATTTAGCTTCGACAGTGCCGAAGCAAGCCGATCGCAGGGACGCCAGAAGTATGGCAGGGGGACGCATCGTCTCGTTCCCTGTTCTCAGGGAACTATGGTTACAATAGTAACCTGAGACGTTCCCTTATCGAAAAGGGAACTTCGAGATGCGTCGAAACGCTGCGGGAACGAGAATACCCAATGCGCCATAATTCAAGTACCTGAGTGTCAGACTGTTCAGCTAAGCACTAAGCACCTGAGAACCTGGGGAGGCATCCAGGTCCAGGCTGTAAAACCTCACGAATGTGAGCGGAGAGGACCAGCCCGCCGCATCACAAACGTCATGGAGAGAAACCCCATGCAGCAAGGCTTTAGAAGCCGCCATACTCCTGGTAGAATGAGCTCGGACCACCAAAGGACAAGGCTGGCCCGAGTACTCATAAGCAAGTGAAATAGCCTCGACTATCCACTTACTGACTGACTGTTTTGAAGCAGGAAGACCTTTTTTAGGTGATCCAAAGCAAATAAATAGTTGATCGGACTTCCTGATTGAGGATGTCCGATGTACATATGTGTCCAATGCTCGCACTGGACACAACAAGTGCAGTCTTTCCTGGTCCGCAGTTGCAAACGGAGGAGGACAGAAAGCCTGCAGCACGATAGGCCTCGGTGTCAAGGTCGGCACCTTAGGGACGTATCCCTGTTTTGGATAAAGGAACGCCTTGACCATCCCCGGTGCAAATTCAAGGCAGGTGGGGGAGACCGAAAGAGCCTGAAGGTCACCAACTCTCTTGAGGGACGAAATAGCTAGGAGAAAGATGGTCTTAAGAGTAAGGAACTTCTCTGAGACCGAATCTAAGGGCTCGAATGGAGCCCTAGACAGGCCTACTAGAACTAGTCAAATCCCAAGCTGGAACCTTAGTGCGAATTGCAGGCCTCAGCCTCAAAGTGCCACGAAGGAAACGTGTAATCAGGGGGTCTCGACCCAAAGATATACCTCCCACCATGGTATGGTAAGCCGCAATGGCTGCCACGTAAACTTTTAGTGTGGAAGGACATA
The DNA here is from genome assembly GCA_036326025.1 of Chrosomus eos. Classification (NCBI taxonomy): domain Eukaryota; kingdom Metazoa; phylum Chordata; class Actinopteri; order Cypriniformes; family Leuciscidae; genus Chrosomus; species Chrosomus eos. The sequence goes on from CM070818.1 coordinate 54,689,639, forward strand.
AACCTGACACAAAGCGCTCCTGCAGGAACTCGATTACTGTGTTGACAGAACAATTAACCGGATCCCACTGATGTCGGTGACACCATAAGGAGAAAACTCTCCATTTAAGCGCATAGAGTTTCCTCGTAGCTGGAGCTCTGGAGCTTAGGATGGTCTCAACAGCCTCAGCTGAAAGACCACTATCTACAAGTTGGGCCCCCTCAGAGGCCAAACCCAAAGATTCCATATCTCTGGCCGAGGGTGAAATATTGTGCCCCCGGCCTGAGACAGAAGGTCCCTCCTCAAAGGGATCTCCAATGGAGGCCCGTCTAGCAGAAGGATCAGGTCCGCAAACCAGATCCGACTTGGCCAGCGTGGTGCTACTAGCAGCAGGCTTATCCCACACTGACGGACCCGCTCCAGAACTCCTGGGAGCAGAGCAACAGGGGGAAAGGCGTACAGACGTAGCCTCGGCCACGTCTGCACCATGGCATCCAGCCCCAGGGGGGCCGGGTGAGTAAGTGAATACCAGAGGGGACAGTGCGTCGTGTTGTGAGACGCGAACAGGTCCACCTCTGCTCTGCCATATGCCTCCCAGATTTTCTCCACCGCCTCGGGGTGGAGTCTCCAGTCCCCTGGCCTCAGCTCCTGCCTCGACAGGATGTCTGCTCCTATATTCTGGTCCCCAGGAATATACACTGCCCTCAGGGAGAGTACCTTCCCCAGGGACCACAGGAGGATCTGGTGCGCCAGTTTGCAAAGCGGACGCGACCTCAGACCCCCCTGGCGGTTCAGATAAGAGACCACAGATGTGTTGTCTGTTCGAACGAGCACATGATGGCCTCTTAGGTCCGGAAGGAAATGTCTCAACGCATTGAAGACAGCCATCACCTCCAGGCAATTGATGTGCCACGAAAGATGATGGCTTTTCCACAGACCCTGAACCGAGCGGCCTTCCATTACCGCTCCCCAGCCGGTGAGGGAAGCATCTGTCGAGATAGTAGCTCGATGGCAAAGAGCTCCCAACACCGGGCCCTGGGTTAAGAACCAGTGTTTCCTCCATATCTCTAAGGCACGAAGGCATCGCCGCGTAACCTTGATCATACGGAAAGGGTTTCCCCTCGGGGAGAACCCTCTGGTCCTGAGCCACCACTGTAAAGGCCTCATGTACAGCAGGCCAAAAGGTATACGTTGGACGCTGCTGCCAGTAGACCCAACAGTTTCTCGAACTGTTTTACAGTGCGTGACTGACCTAGCTTTAGCTCTTTGGTGGCTGCCAGGATAACAGCTACACGAACGGGCGATAGGCTGGCCCTCATCGTCACTGAAACCCATACCACACCAAGGAAAGTGGTTCTCAATACTGGAGAAAGCACACTCTTCTTGGTATTGAGCATCAACCCCAACATCTGCATAAGAGCGAGAACGACACCTCGGTGCCGAACCGCCAACTGCTCCGATTCCGCAGAATCAGCCAGTCACCGATGTAGTTCAGAATACGTACGCCCTGAAGCCCAAGGGGGCTAGAGCTGTATCCACGCATTTCGTGAACGTGCGGGGTGATAAAGCTAGACCGAAAGGAAGAACCCGATATTGGTATTCTTTGCCCCCGAAAGAAAACCCTAGGAACTTCCTGTGCTGAGGGAGGATGGAGATATGGAAGTATGCATCCTTTAGATCTATCGTGACAAACCAGTCCTCGGATCTGATTTGGGTCACGATCTGCTTGAGGGTCAGCATCTTGAACTTGAGTTTCTGAACTGACCGATTCAACAGGCGAAGATCTAAAATGGGATGCAACCCTCCATCCTTTTTTGGAACAATGAAATAACGGCTGTAAAAACCCGACTCTCGGTCGGGTGAGTACACCTGTTCTATAGCCTCTTTGCTAACAGGGCCCTTACTTCTTGCTCCATTACCAGAGCCTGCTCGGGATGCACCACTGAGGGTAGCACCCCGCTGTAACGAGGAGGACGAGAGCCAAACTGGATTCTGTATCCTTTCTCTACAATCTGCAGGACCCAATGAGAAATATTCGGCAGAAGCTTCCACGCTGCCAGAAAATTTACTAAGGGAACCAGCCTCTCAAGGCTGGTCTCTGGTGTTACTGAGAGAGCCAAATCTGGAGCCTGAAACATACCGGCAGGAACTACCTGACCTGACTGCTCTAAAACCCCCCTCAGAGGGCGCGAAACCGATGCTGTGCCGCAGCATAGCACCAGCGACTCGCTGGAGACCACTGCGCCCTGAAGCACCAGAGGTGGCAGGGTTGGCAGGAGGGTCTCGTGAGGACCCCGAAGTGGAACGGGCACCGTATAATGAGGTGAACACCGCTCCACTCCGGTCGGGGCTGTCCTCACAGGCCTGATGCCTAAGCATCAGGACCTTTTTTTTTTTTTTTGAACCGAAGCTTTCTTCGCCTGAAGAACGGTCCTCAGATCCGGCTTAGGCTTAGGCGACTTCGGTTGAGAGGGTTGCGTCTGTCTCCAGTATCTACATGGAGGAACACGAGACGCAGCACTCTCTTACTGTGCACATAATATGATGAACTCGACGGCTGGGGCTGCTCACGCCCAGCAGCCCCAGGGGGCTGGACACAGCGAGGGAGAAACCTTATTATAATATATTTTTTTTTTATATATATATCTTTTATCACCTAACAACGACCGCATGGAATGCGTCGCCGAAGAGACCCGAAGGCTCAAATTTCGCTATATCCAGAACCCCAGCAGATCGGCCTGATAAGCCTGGAGCATTATAATATAGATTTCTATAAACATTCTCCAGCTGACCTGCTGCCGTATAAGCTTTACCCATAAAACCAAAGTAGTACTGCTTAAACCAAACGCGCTGCCTCGGCAAACGCGAGATCCCAGCCACAGAATCTTATTTTTGCAAAATACACTCGAAATCTAAGCGGTGCCTCGGCAAACGCGAGATCCGAGCTAGATTCTGATTACAACATTAAACCTACACGCTGCCTCGGCAAACGCGAGATTCTTTAGTATAGACTTATGAGCAAAGCAGAGACTTAAATGATGATACTGGACCAGGTGAAAAAATAGCATTTTCCTATTTTTATTTCTGTTCAGCCTGGGGCATCATATCATAACCGTAATCTTTCAACCCTCTAATCTTGAATAAACATTTAACACGAGGGCTGAAAGTAGTGATAAATACGGTTTACTCCATAATTTAAATATTCAGTGTGTAAATCAGGGAAAAATGGAAGCCTCGTGGTGGAGATAATGTGATAGAAATAAGAAAACGCTCGTCAAGTTCTTTTTCTTAGGACGAGCGTTCCTTTTTCTCAGCTGGCCATTAAATATTTAATTTACTAACAGCACGGGACAAAACCTCCACCAGTTCATCATATACTGGAAAAATAGATGGCGAATCTAATTCAACAGTGTGTGTGCTTGCTTTCACTTTCAATATTCTCAACACAAACCTCCTCGGAGGAAGAATATGACGGAAAAAGGGCTCTCTCTCCCCGAGCGGAAGAAACCGCAGAGCGTGCTTCCAACACCGGGGAGATAGAGCTGGATCTTCCGGGCAAGGAAGAAGAAAAGGCCCTCGGACCGTTCTCCCAACCCTCCAAAAGATCCTTTTGCGATCCCCAGGAATGCATTCTCCGCGCCGCCTCGGCAAACGCGGGTCCTGTATCCCGTGAGAATCGCGAGCCTGCCACTATCATACAGAGTGACAGGCGAGAGCAGAGCATGCTAATCTGGTAGTTTCACTTTCACAATGTTAGCACTCAGCATGCTCTTACTCTCAAACAAATTGATACAAAGCTGTGTGTGTCCCCACCCGTTTAAATAAACGCGGGCAGGGAGGAACACACTGTTTGTACATTTGTTTCGCCATAACGATACCAACAATATTGCAACAGACAACAATAAATAGACAGGGACAGTTTGACACAGATCGCTTGCTGAGGCACAGAAGCTAAATGCCGGCGAGCAGCGGAAGTGCTCTTATCCTTTCCTGGTCATGACGTCACCCGCCCGTGACGCTCATTCCCTTTTTCCATTGGACTAGTTGGCATAGATGCTTCAGACGCAATCACGCAGAAGGCGTTCCCGCAGCGTTTCGACGCATCTCGAAGTTCCCTTTTCGATAAGGGAACCGAGTATTTCTGGTATGCCAACATGTACCTGTTTTAATACCTCCCTGACTGAGTCTGCCAATGTCTTCTTTGCAAGTTTGCTGCCAAGTGTGTTGCATTTACGATGTGATATTAATGACCACAACAGATTGTGAATTTATATACTTAACCTAACAGTCAAACTAGGCCAAATAACTTGCTTCTGTGTAAACAGAGATATTTTGTATTTTCATAAAAAAAAATGGTTAAATCGTTTTTAGTGGCAGTCTATTACTGATACAGCTAGTAGAGGCACAGAACTGCATATGTAATTTACAATTTTGGTATTTTCAGTGCTAGACATCTTAAGTGGATATCCTGAATATGTTAAAAAAAAAAAAGAACAACTTTTTAAAGGATTTGCGAATGTCTGTTGTTTTAATTTTCCATTTTACTGTTATGTCCCTGAAGGAACCCCTGAATCTCATAGTGCAACAACAGATCTAATCAGCCAAACTGTTTGCAGCTAAAGTGATCCTTTTGTACATGTGCGCCCTCAAAAGATTTACACATTTAGAAACTGACAGTTTCTTCGAGCCATTGGTACATCTGCTGTGAATTTGTAAAACTGCCAGTTAAGGCCTGTTTATACATTTGGCAGCGTGGAGAAAATATCATTGCTTTCTGCTAGTAGAAGCAGTGAGAAGTAATTTACTACTTTAATATTTGCATATCTCTTGTTATAGTTTACAAGATTTTCATATTTTATGTTAATATTTAAAAATGTTGTTGACAAGTTAAAAAATATTAATACATTAATAAATAACTTTAAACAATTGTATATGCTCAAACTACATATGAAAATGTAGAAAATGAGCCTACAGTTTTTTTGTAAATATTTTGAATTCAAGTTTTTGTAATTTTATTGTGTTTTTGACATTTAAGTGGATTTTTTAAATACGTTTTAGTTAAAATTGTCTTTCAAGAAAACTTAGCTGCATATACAGTAGAAAGGCATTTTTTTTAAATCAGTACTACCTGATTAGATGAAACGAAAAGAGGCTATTGTGTTTCCTTTTGCCAAATAGGTAGGAAAACTTCAAGACCCATAATGCACTGGGCAGGCTGCTGTCCAAGGTCACTTTAGTGGGTGCTTTAGTAGGAAATACTTCTTAGCAAACTGTTTGTCATAATGGTGTCGACTTGTATTTTTCCCGGGTACGAGAATTCAAAAGTAATAAGTTTAGTTGAAGTGAATTACCTTTGGTTTCCAGTGAAGGGTCAAGCATGTTGTAGCTAGTGGCTAAAGGCTTCAAAGATCGTATACGGAGAGAATGCCGCGCTGGAAAACCTCAGTGTTTCTAGTCATCATTTGAGTATGGGGTTTCTGCGGAACAAAAGTGGACATTTCTAAATTTGTGGGTGTTTTCAAACTGGTGGGTGTTTATTAATCTTGCAATGAAAATGATGCCCTTCAGCCGACCCCACCTCTAAACCGTAAAATATGGAGACGCGGTTGAAAACGCCCCTCTGTTTATGACCTCACCCACTGATCTAGTAACTCATGTTACTGTCCTGCAGAGACCTATAGCCTATTTGAAACATTTCAAACTGGATTTCAAACTGGACGTTATTTCTGTCAGTTCTTGGTCCAGGTAACACAGAGAATGAGTTAAAGCATAATTCCGGTATTTAGCACTTTGAGTCTATTTTCTAGTTTGTTTTGGATGAACTAGAGTGGTGGACACAGACATTTTGACGATGGGTCCTGTCTCGACTTTTTGACTATTTTAGAATCGCCTCTGACCGCTTCAGAGTGGCTGTCAATGGGCATGCACAAACATGTCCTTAAAACAACCCTTAACATTCGTTTTCAAAACTGTGCAACTCACAGAGTGGTTAGAGGTGTTCGTTGATGTTCCAAAACAAGTAGCGTAGCGAAATACAGTTTCTGTCGTGTTTTATTTGGCATTTTGTAAAATCGCATTGATTTCTGTTGGAGGACTCATTGCTCGTTAATATTACTTGCGGAAGATAATACGCGGTTGTGAGGTATCTGAACAAATAGTTCCACTATAGCAAATAACACAGACTGAAATCATACATTGCACCGATATATTTGTTTTAATCATCAACGAACACCACTAACCAGTCGGTGAGTTGCACAGGTTTGAAAACGAACATTAAGGGTTTTTTGAGGACATGTTTGTGCATGCTCATAGACAGCCACTCTGAAGCGGTCAGAGGCGATTCTAAAATAGTCAAAAAGTCGGGACACCGTCAAAATTTCTGTGTCTAGTTCATCACCACTCTAGTTCCTCCAAAACAAACTAGAAAAAAGACTCAAAGTGCTAAATACCGGAATTCTCCTTTAACATTGTTAATTTACATTTACTACCGACATTTGTAACAATGCAACGCGGGTTGAAAAGTTACATTTTAAACTAAATGAAAAGAAGAAATCTTGCCTTGGCAACCAGCTGAAAAAAATGTCATTATTACTTCTAGAGCATTAATTCTAAACATTAATGACATTTTATTATGGTTTTATTTAAATTTTTAGTTCATAATAATACTGTAGTTTCACGTAGCAGAGTTGTTTTTATTATTTTACTTTCAGGGGTAAGGTTTCATTTCGTTTTTCAACAGTTCATATATTGTAGACTGAGGTTTTGGCATTTACTGTCAACATCTTTACAAACTGCTCTGTGCTGGCAGGATGAAGTTGTTGATCTGTGCTCTAAAGAGCTGATGTGAGTTTGTATGATGTGCTGACCTGTTGCTGCGGCCCTTGGGGCCCCGTGGAGAGATCAGAGACAGAAAGATGGTTTTACTGGCCCCTTACTGAGCAGCAGGTCCTCTCCATATGTGTGTGTGGAAGAAACTTGCTGACATCCTACAGACAGATCTCTGATAAGAAGGCTAGAGTGATTGGCTACATCTCAGGTGGTTGCGTTTCAGAGGGGTCGCCATAACTGAGATGGGCCACAAATATGGGTCTATGGAGTATGCATTTGCTTATCAGGAACACACACTCACGAATGAACAACTTTCTTTTAGTCGGTAATATCCTCTTAGTATCACACACGCACACACACACACACACACACGATGTGGCCAGGCCACCTTGCGAGGACCCTGCCTCGAGGGGCCTCAGAGCACTGAATCCCCCTGTGGTTCTTGGCTAATCCCTTCCCAGGTTAATACAACTATGACCTCCTCCAGCTCTGCCTGGTCTGATCCTATCTGCTCTCTCTCTGGCCAAAGTGGACTTCAGTTGATTTCAAAGCTCTGCCACAGCAGTAATAAAACCCAGAGGCGAAGCGCAGAGTAGCAAGACCAATCTGATAGCAGGAAAGACGGCCATTTGCCACGTCCTCTGAGTTTTATTGCAGTCATTTTTGGGAGTTTGCAGTATATGATTTTTGGGCAAAAGGGGTTAGAGTGAATTTGCTGCACTTTAGACTGTGTTTATTCCTCTTGGGTGGTGTAAGGAGTTGGTACAATAAATTTAAGACTGTTTATTACTTTAAAGCTACAGTGTGTGCTTTTTGTGTGGCTGACAGCATCAAATGGAACTGTACAAATAATAAAAAATGATTCTCAGATGCATCGTGATTCTCTCTTTAACGATTTTGAATTATTCTGAAGTTTCTGAGGTATTAATACTGGGGGTATACAATAAGGTTTGGTGAAAAACAAACTTTTGTCCACGGCAAATGATATACAATGTCCCGGAAATCAAGCTAGAGAGAAAGAAAAAGAGAAGCCATGTTTACCTGGTATTAAAATGCGCTTTCTGTGATCTGATCACAAGTGGTCAGCCAAGACGCATTACTATTTACATCTGGTATTATCATGCGTTTAAAATGCGTCTCCTGTAACACTTGTTTTTGGATTTCGTCGAGATACTCCCCTCTTATATATTCTCCCACTCCTTCACTTCACTTTCGGCGCACAACAAAATCCATGTTATGTGGCATACACAAATATAGTATAATATAATATAACACAACACAACACAATACAATACAATACAATACAATATATACTGCCCAGACAAAAAAAAAAGTCGTTGTTTGGATTTACATGAAAATGCTTATGATTAAATCATAATTGCTTATTATGTTTCTAGCATGTTAATGTATATGTTTGGCAACAGATCTTCTAACTCTAATTGATGGAGTGTGCAGCTTTTCATTTCTTAAACAACCCTGTAGGGAGACACATCATGTCCATATTCCAAAATGACAATGTAAAGATCCATCAGGCTCAAACTGTGAAAGAAAATTTAGGAGGAAGCATTTAGAATCATTTTCAGACATGAATTGGCACCTCTGAGCTCAGACCTTAAATTCATTGAAAGTCTTCGGGATGTGCTGGAGGAGACTTTACAGAGTGCTGGACTCTTGCATTGTCAATACAAGATCTTGACCAAAAATGTATGCACTTTCCTCCCAACAATTCTTTCACATTTTAGGCCTGATGAATCTTCTTGAAATTCTCATCCTCGAATGTGGCCATTATGTTTCTTCCTACATGATTCTTTAATTGTAATTGCTTTTGAATGCGCACTCTCTTTTTATTTTCTCTTCTGAATTCACTCTCACGCATACTCTGTGCATCAGCCTATAATTTGCGGCCATCAGGGAGCCGCTATGTGTGAGGTATTGAAATCCACTTTCAATGCACACTCTAGCTTTTCAATATCATGTGTACTCCGAGTATAGGAAGTGGCGGTACTGACCACATATTTTACAAGATACGATATTTGAAGCGAAAGCTGCTGTTCTCTGTGTGTGTTTTCCATTGTCTCGGGTCACATTCATATGTAAATTGTGTGAGCTTATTTCGTCCACTAGATCAAAAGATCTGCAAAAGTCCACACATTTACGCACCCATAACAAAATCATCCAGAAGTGGTTAAAAGTGGACAAAAGAGGTGGAGCCTCCAGGAGCCTCATGTATAAAACTTTCCATAGATTTTATCCTAAAGTCCTAAAGCACAAAAGCTCGATTTTGCATACATACAAAAGTTTTTTGTAAACCATTCGCCAGAACCTGCACAGAATTCCAGCACAAAAACCCAGTCAGGGGAAGATTGTGTATATTCTAATCTACTTTATGCATGTTTAACGTTATTAAGCATTAAGAAAGTATGAGATACTGTATAAATGATCATTCAGTATCCTTGTCTTGTTTTAGAATAAATATCAAAATATCCGTAAAAGCAAAATTGTATAAAATATTTTTCAGGAAAAAAATTCAGAGAAGAGTATTCTCATTCTTTTGAGTGCCGTACACAGTTTATTTTGTATAAATCCCAATATGTGCATGGAAAATTGTGTATGCACATTTCTATGCCTTTTTTTTGTGTGTGCGCAATGTTATACATCAGACCCCTGGTGTAAATGGGGAATGTGTCTCCCTCTTCTACTTCGGATCCGATTGACCAACACATTTTAATACCGGGTATAAACAAGGCCTTAGTGACAGCCAGGTAAATATTGTGTTTGCTCTAAACTATGGCACTGTTTGACACTACTGTGAAATTTAACCACTATTAAAAATCTCAAATCACATCCAGCCTAATTTAGGCAACAGCCCTCCATTAAGCTTAACAACAAGCAAGCTAGTTTGCCGTTGGCATAACATTGCATTTTGCTAGCATTTTGTCTTAAATGTTAGCAAAATTAATAAAAATATAAGATATGTAATGTATTGCCCCTGTATAAGTTATTGTTTATGGTGTGTATAACCTAATATAGTTGAGCAATATCACACGAGCACTTTTCCCAAATATCAGAATGATTGCAAATGTGATATTCATTTTATACAACAGTTCAATAAACATTCATTAGTTGTTACATTTTAATACATTACATCTAATACATTTTTAGACACAGCTGTTTTCGGTCTATTTCACCAAAGAAAATAGTTCTAAACAAATCTGAACAGTTGTGTTTCCCAGCAACACAATGTTTAGAATAATTTTAATATTTTTTTTTCAATATATTTATATTTAAAACTTTCATTAAATTATAATGCAACTGTAATTGTAGTGTACATGGATTCTGGTCATTAGTATTATTTCAACTTTGTTAATTATGATTTTATTTTATTGATATTAGCCGTGTAGTTGTTAATTAGTAATTACAATATTTTCATCCCTAAGTAACTTTTTTTTTTCCAAATAATTATGAAAGGGGTGCCCTTTTTTACCTGAGCATCTGCCCTCCTAAATGTCTGTGCAAAGCTGTGAACAGCAATAATGCTGAGAAAAGAGAAAAATCTCTCAGTGCTGTTGTCTGAAAAACGTAAAGCACTTTCAAATACTGAAAGCAGTATTGTTTATTGTTTGTAATTGTTCCTTTGCTACACTTTATTACTTTATGTCTTTGTATGTTAGTTGTTAATATGCTTATTAACAAACTAAAATATCGATATTTAGTTTGTTAATAATGCTTAACATATAATTGTTTTGATATATTCTAGATTTATTAGTACTTTGTAAAAATATTACAAATTAATACGTAATTTAATGAAATGCAAGACATAAAATTGATAATTAAAATCATTAATTAATAAAATTTCAACTAAATTCTGTGTGTTGAACCTTACTATTCTTGAGCAACAAATCATCATAGTAAAATGATTTCTGAGGGATCATGTGACACTGAAGACTGGAGTAATGATGCTGAAAATTCAGCTTTGACACCACTACATTTTAAAATACATTCAACTAGTTATTTTGAGTTGTAATATTTCACAATAGATGATTTTACTGCATTTTTATTCAAATAAATGCATGCCTTGGTGAGAATAAGATTTTTTAAATGTTCAAAAATGATTACAAAGTTTGACCAGTAATGTATACTTAAAGGGATACTCCACTTTTTTTGGAAATAGGCTCATTTTACAACTCCCCCAGAGTTAAACAGTTGAGTTTTACCGTTTTCGAATCTATTCAGCCGATTTTCTGATATTTAGAAGAATATCAGTAAGCAGAGAGTTTCTGGTCTCATTGACTCCCATAGTATATTTTTTTTCTTACTATGGAAGTCAATGGGACCAGAAACTGTCTGGTACTGATATTCTTCTAAATATCAGAAAATCGGCTGAATGGATTCGAAAACGATAAAACTCAACTGTTTAACTCTGGGGGAGTTGTAAAATGAGCCTATTTCCAAAAAAAGTGGAGTATCCCTTTAACCTGTTAGTGTTGCATTAACTAATGTTATGGCATAGCACCTTATTGTAAAGCATTCCCATTCTGACACCTGTTAAATCATTACTCAACAAATGACTAACATTGAGTTAATAAATCACTTTAGGGATAATAGTTGGCATGGCAGTTGGAATTATACAGCATGTATTAGTGCCTCTTATTTATTTATTGCATAAACCATGTTAAGTGCAACATTGTGAATTCAAGCTTTGAGCCTACACACAATGACGAAGATTTTATAATGACACACATAATAGATAAAGCTCTTAGTTCTGTGAGCCTCTGGCTAACTGGCATGTTTGTGTGCCCATTTATGCCATGTGGCACCCCGGGCACCATTACTTTCCATGTGGCACTGTCATGGGCACCAATGCAATCTCCTCTGTGGAAGCCCCATGTGAAAGCCAAAACGGGTTTGACATGGGATGTGCTCGGAGGATTTGCCCCGCAACTGCTGAAAAGTGTTACATGGATAGCATTTTCATTTGAAACTTTTGCTATCCTAGATTTTTACAATTGCAGCACTAGGCTCAACAGCTTTGGGTATTATTCAAATGAACCTCCCCTCATATAACCTTGCTGATGATAGAAGAAAGACTCTAAGGCCTTCTAGTCAAGGAGGAATTGCAGTTTTATTATGTTTTCAAAATACCGTCAGATGAAATTAGGCCATGCCGTATACTGTGCTTTTTTTTATACCTAAATAAGGAGTTTTGACTGTCCAGGAGGATGTTTTCAGACTCTGATAGTGTCGCAAGTAATATAGTTGTTATATTTATAGGTCTTACAAAAACACTGTTCCCATGTTGCACTTATGGACACTATTGTTTTTACAAGGAGAGTTAATGAGCTATTACTAATTTAAAAGATTTTGAGGTTAGAAGTTAAACATCAGGTTGGTTTAAAAAAAAAAAAAAAAGATCAACTTTGTCCAGGGAATGTGCACTTTGTTTTGATGGTTATTTTTATTAACCCACTTTAGCATACTTTTAAAAACTTAAAAGTACTAATTCTGGGGAATGAAAATGAAATATTATTATAGTTTAAATTTGAATTAAAGGCAATTAGCTGAACTTTAAAGTGATTTTTTGACCCACTTCATTACTTTTGTCTTTGGAAATATGGTTAGGGTGTATTGTCAAGGATTCATTGTAAATTAAAATATAGGTCTACTTTAATGTAATTTCTATTGAAACTTGTATGCAATGTATTTAAATATATTTGTAATTACATTTGATTATGAAGTAAAACTTTTAATTTTACATAATTGCAAAGTCCACTTTTTTTTAAAGAGAGTCATGAAAGTGTACTCTCTTGAAGTAAACTGAATTGTCCTTAATTCTTCAACATCTGCCTCACTTACTGAATTGCAAGTTTAGTTACACTTTTTTTGTATTTGTATTTGTTACAGTGTAATTATACATTTAAGTTCCCTTTCAGTCACTCACGTTCGACATAATTGACGTGTCGACTGATTGGGATCAAGCTTAGTGAGCCTGTCATCTTCGAGTACTGTTAAAACGAGCCAATGCGCATTGCAGTGCGAGATGGATGCACGCACCAGCTGTCTTTCGCTTCGGAGCCGATGTCGATGTCTCGAGTGTGTCGGTGTTCTTCAGAAAGTCTCTCCCAGTGCTGATGGTTTCTACAGCATGAGTGCAGTGGTGATCACGAGCTTCTGAGCTCTCAACTGCTGTTTTAACAGCATTATTTCTGTGTGTTTGTTTATGGTTGGTTAGAGGGCAAAGAAGTGAGTGCTTCACTGTTTCAGCTCACTGTTCAGTGTTGCCGCGGTCATTCCCTTGTGTGGCACTGGTGACGGGTACCATTTCCTGAAAGAGCAACACGGGTGCATTTGCATCATTTTCAAGATGTCATTCCATCCATGCGTTTATAGATGTGGTCGTTCCCTGTCCCCCTCTGACAGTCACAATGCTTGCATCATGTGTTTAAAAAATAAAATATATATATATATGTGATCAGTGAGCCTTCTTGCATAGCCCTGTGCTAAGTCAGGGAGGATAAGGAGCAGGTCTTGCTAGCTGCCCCTTATTGGTCCAACCGGACCTAGATTCCCGAACTTATACTCCTCTCGACAGCCCTTTTCGACAGTTCTCAGGGACGGGGCACCTTTGGCTCCCGTGTCCAGACCACTGGAAACTCCATGTTTGGTCCCGAAAGGGCGGGACGCAGAGGTTATAATTGATCTAACACAATATGTTGTAGACACCATCACTTCTGTAAAAGAGCTCCCCTCTACAAGGCATGCTTACTCCCTGAGGTGCAACCTATTCGTTGAGTGGTGTTCTTCTCTCCGGGAAGACCCCCGAAGATATTCAATCTATTCTTTGCTTTCTTTCCTGCAAGATGGGTCAGACCGAGGACTGTCTCCCTCCACCCTCAAATTGTATGTTGCCTCTATGAATTGACGCACATCATGATGCAGTGGACACAATCCATGGGGAAGCACGGGTTGATCGTCAGGTTCCTGAGGGGAGCAAGGAGAGAATCACGCCTTGCGCCCTCCTATACCCTCTTGGGACTTATCTCTGGTGCTACTGCACTCAAAGATCTGCCATTGAGCCACTTCAGGCAGCTGAGTTAAAAACCTGTTTTTAAAAGAACAGTTCTCCTGCTTGTTTGGCTTCTATAAAGAGGGTAGGAGACCTGCATGCATTTTTGGTCGACGAATCGTGCCTGGAAATCGGACCGGCCAACTCACACGGTTACCTGAGACCCCGGCCTAGATATGGGCCCTAGGTTCCTACCTCTCCCTTTTAACAGGACCAGGTGGTGAGCCTGCAAGCGCTTCCCCAAAAGAGGCAGACCCAGCCCTGGCTTTTCTCTGTCCCTTCCGCTCCTTGTGGTTATAGCTGGACAGAACGCAAAGCCTCAGGACCTCAGACCAGCTCTTGTCTGTTACGGAGACCCGCAGAAGGGATGGCTGTTTCCAAGCAAATGTTGACCTGCTGGATAACCACTGGATAGTGGTTACCATCATTCTTGGTGTGCTTCCCCAAGGTGCACTGTGCCCACCTGGGTAGAGAGCATCTCCAAATAGAGAGTGTAGCTCCTTCCTGGGCGTTGACACAGGGTGCCTCGATGACAGAAGTTTTAAAGCTGTGGGCTGGGCGACACCAAACACTTTCACTAGAAAAATAGCCTATGTGTTGACCCGGTTGCTTCCCATGGGCTCCCTTCACATGAAGCCAGTTTCACTGTAAGCCTGGCTCGAAGTGTCGGGTTGCTGCGCTATTCCCCTCCTATGAACTGGATACGTGCGCCATTCTTGCTCTAGTAGAGTTCCTCTTTAGTCGAACCCTGTTGAGTTCCTCCACACCCTTCAGCAACGGACGTGGCGGAGCATCTGTTACCAGGCCTAACACTTGTATGCACTGGTGGAACCTGTGTTAGGCTGGGTCCCATATCTTGTGATCCCTACGGTGATCCCATATGTGTATTCTTCCACGGTACAGCTCCCTGTGGTGAGCCCATGTCTTCCCTTGGCAGAGCCCGCTCTGCCGCCACTGTCCGGTGTGTCTCCCCTCTGTTATAGGATGGAGCCACCTCAGTTACAATCCATATGTTGTACTGTCCGGTAACGCCCAGTCCATATGTGTATCCTCCACATGTTACTTCCCTACGGGCAGGATGTGGCTTCCGCAGCCTATTCCTTTCCAAAGAAACATAACTCTTTCCCAGTGGTCTTGTGGAACAGCAGTGACTTCCCTGGCCTAAGCACTATCCCGTCTCAACCTCAATAATGCGGGGGGATCAGAAGGCTTTTGTCTAGGCACTGGAAGGTGGCAGCACTAGTGGCGTTTTTAATTGGGACCCCAATCAGTCGACACGTAGACTACGTCGAACGTGAGCGATGGAAAGGGAACGTCTTGGTTACGTATGTAACCCTCGTTCCCTGAAGAAAGGAACGGAGACGTAGTCCCAGTGTTTGGAATAACGCCGTTTAAAATAACGGCGTTAGGTAACGACGTTATTTTTTCAGTAACGGGGTAATCTAATTAATTACTTTTCCCGTCGTTACAACGCCGTTAACGTTACTGGACGTTAAATGCGATGCGTTACCACGGGCGTCAGTTTGGTTTGCAATGTGCTGGGGACAGAGACGCATTCGGAAGTGCATTTTCAGAAGTGCTGGGTACAAACTTGTCAAACTGTGCAGCCTCTCTGCTCAACCCATAAATAAATCCATCAAGTGGTCTAGTGGTAGATTGTTTGCCAAACGTGTCAGAGGTTACAGGTTCTAATCCACGCTAGTATAGTTTTTTTTCTCCCCTATCAAAACCGAATATGTTCATCAGTGGTTACAGTCCATATCAAGCAGGGAAACGTTTGTGTGCTTTTTATTTTGTGATTTCACTGGAATGAATAGAGAATCTCCACAACGGCGACAGATTGAAAAGCGTGTCCGAGTGAAGACTGCTGCGCGCCTACTAGCCGAGACTCTTCTTTATGTGTACAGATGTGACGTACGCGCGGTGCGCGCCACAAGAGAACAACTGCATCCAACTGCGGCAACGAGCGCTCATCTTGAATTCAAAACCAAAACAATTTAACGCTAGATCTCTTATTTAATAGCGAACTAAATTAATGCTCTGCTAGTTAACTGGTTTTATTTAGATGTTTATTTAGATGTTATTTAGATGTTTTATTTATTTGTTTAAAAACGTGGTGAGTACAAAATGACTCGTGACAAAATCGACGCCTATGTGCGTTACTAGCCTATGCATTGATTGAATAAACTGTGTAATCCGAACCCACCCCTGGCTCACACAGCTAGTGAGGAGGTGGGTTAATAAGTGCAGTGAAGTGAAGTGCAGGATAAACCTCTTGCTGTCTGTCGACGTGCAATAAATATAGAAAGTTATGTACAAACACCTGTCTGTTCTACTCATTTCAAATGACTTGTGAAAACTGGAAAAAAACTCCAAATTCTTTGACATATAGCAACTTTTTTTTAACAGTAACGCAAATAGTTACTTTCCCTTGTAACGAGTTACTTTTATTATAGAGTAATTGAGTTAGTAACTCAGTTACTTTTTGGAACAAGTAGTGAGTAACTATAACTAATTACTTTTTTAAAGTAACGTTCCCAACACTGCGTAGTCCCGCCGCCACTATTGTTGGACCACCGCTGACTCTGGGCTCCGCTTGGATCCTCAGCGAAAAACAACTGGTGCGTGCATACACTTCCGTATTTATACCCGCGCCGCATGGCGGAGTGTGAGATGCAGATCTCAACTAAGCCTCCAAGTGTACAACGATAATTAAATGAAAATGGAGCCACACAACTTTTCAGGTTTGAGTATTTATTTATATATTTATTTTGACACATTTAACTTACATTAACTTACATAACACAGTTAACAAACAATGTTGGAATTTAAATGTCAAAGTATGATTCTTTTCACATTTGTTTACTATGCATTGATCACTTGTTTATTTATTAAAAAGCCTGTTTTTCATGCAATGAACCCTTGTTTAAAGTGTGATTTTGAGCTCGTTTTTATTATTATTATTATTATTACTATTATTATTAATTTTAATAATAATAATTTAGATTGAAGCTGCCACACACAAATATAATTAAATAGCAATTATACTGTTTGATGATTTTATTTATTTATTTATTTATTCCAAAACTGTGCAGCCCTTTTATCTCTATCCATGATATTGATAGATAATAGAAGGATATTTGGATGAGGGATGGATGTATGGATATATTTCTATACAGATGTACAAACAATATCAAACTATACAGATATAATAGTACTGAATTATGTGTGTTACAACTAACCCCTCTGTTACAATTAACCCCTGCATATGGGGTAAGTTGTAACATTTGCACTTATGTCACTTTCAGTGCAACTGTACGAAAATGGTAGGTCCTAGAAAAAAAATTTAAGTGTTTATTTGTAGCAGAGATGTGTATGCTGCTTGTGTTAAAAAAAGAGATGAATCTAGCTTAATATATTTTTTTAATAATTAAGCCAAAACCAAAATGTGTTCGGTTGTGCCCTACGTTTACACGACAACAATATGCTTAAAACGGAGAAGTTTTTCCTTCGAGTTTTCAGCATACAGATGACACCATTTTCAAAACAATCCCCATTCACACGGATCCGACTAAATGACTAAAAACACTGTATTCTGATGCCAGGTCATTACATGGCGATGAAACCCTATAGATTGAACACGTAATACGCATGTGCATGACGTCAGAGATTCGCGTTTTTGTTGTTTACACAGAGACCGATTTCAAAAACTTGCACTTTGAAACCCATTTTCAAAAGTTTGCGTTTTCAGGCACCCATAACGCCATTGTCTGCCAAAACACATAAACAGTTATATTTTTTTAGTTAAAAACGGTGTCGTGTAAACCGCCCCTAACCATAATGGTGACAGCTGCTCTGTGCAGGGTAACGAGAATTTGAAATGTGTGTGTGGATGTTTGATTGTCTGAATTTGTTGAGTTTCTGTGTTTCAATATGTCTAAGAAAAAAGGTTTTCAGTCAACATTACAATGCGACTGAATCATTCCAGTTGCTATTGATCAACAGACTAACAGAAGAGAGCAGCTGTACAGGAACGGCTTTGAAGAGCTGCTGTCTGTACTGAAGGCTGCATAGTTCATTTGTTTTCTCTTGATCTGATATCTGCCAATCAAATGCCCAGAGAGCCACAGTTAGTGCTGGATTTAACGCTGGCCGCACAGATATCCATCAGGTGGATCCCACACCACATGGCGTAGTGCTCTGTTTATGTGTGTGTGTGTGTGTGCATTTCAGGTCGGCCGCTCTGTCTCTAGGGCAGATTACTGCTGCTGCCCCAGTGCGCTGGAGAAATTGAGCGAATAAGGACCAGCGTTTGAGAAATGCTCACCTTATGTAGCATGGGAGGAGACAGATTCACTTGGGGGCTATAGCACATTTGCCAGCCCTGTTTAGTTTATTATCGATGTGTGTGTGTGTGTCGATGTGTAGATGCCACTCATGCTGTTCAATCTCACTAGGTGGCCCTGAACACTATCTGAATTGCATCACAAGAATTAAAGTTGAGCATCTTACATCTTCCAGAAATATGGGAGCAAGTTGATAATAGACACTTTCGAAGTAAACAGCAAAGACCACATGCGCTTATTTTGTGAGCTGCCCCTGGAAGAGCACAACATGCCATCTTTCACCGTCGCCTCCGAGGGAGACGTGTTTACTGTTTACAGCATCTTTGATATCAGTCGCTCTCTTCGGCGAGGCCCGTTGTGGTCTCATCTTCTAATTGCTTCTTTTCTTGCTGCGCTCACATGCGCATACTAATGCATGAGCACTGATGGTGTGCGGTGGACTTTCCTCTTTCTGTTTTAAAATAAATTCCAGTGTTATTGTTAACTAAAAATATAAAAAATGGTTATTACAACTATTAAAAGCTGGTTGAACACATAGGACAAGATGATTATTGTCCCTTTTAAACTTAGTCTTAACTCTTTCCCCACCTAGCCTGGTAATACCAGACTCTGCTACTTCACTTTGCTTCGTAGACAGAGTCTGGCATAGCATAATAGAGAAGTGTTTTCTCTCTCGATAGGGGGCGATTTCTGAAGTTTAAAATCATTGGTTAACCGTAAGCCAATCAGATAAGTTTATTTATGACGTATGTTGTGCATCGAACCACAGACATCATGCATCGAACTCAAATCTATTTTCACAAAAGTTATATGCCCGCGACCCAGAATATTTTGTTGTATTAATATCTGAACATGCAATATGTCAAAAGAAAGAACAGACGCTCTGCTTAATTTTGTTTATACATTTGGTATCAAATTCATCAACACTTGAATATGGGTAAGTTTCATAAAAAAAAACAAAATGTTTTCCAAAAAGCTGAAAAAAATCATATTTTTTAACAAAGACTACACCTGGATCGGATTCAGACCGAAGATCATAACACAGATGGAGTAGATAGGGTCCATCAACACCCCTAAAGCTTGCACAGTTATAGCTCGTCCTGGTTAATGTTGATGATCACATTATTTTACATCTGCATCTGCTTACATATAATATTGTTTGTTTCTGCTTCTTTTTCGCCTGTGTTTTGATCGGGAGATTTAGTACTCTTTCAGGAGTTGCATAATGGTGCCTACTACTGTAAAACAGTGAAAACACAGAAAGCCTGAAATGGCATTCTGCACTAGTTTGTTTCTTTGATGGTTTGGTGCTGGGCTTGGCCATAATGTTCAAATATTGTTGTCAGTGTAAGATAAATGTTGTTCCCAATGCATTTAGCTTGGAACTGGACTATGAATTTTTCAGCATTATTTAGAGTTCATTAATTTCCAACAGTTCAAATGAGGTTGAGGAGTGCAAACATTATTGCATTGACATATTAATCAGCCAATCACAGCAATGTGAAGCCACTGCCTCCTTACACATTCCCGCAGGACCTCAGTGGGAATGCATTAAGATCAAGGCAGGCACAAGAGAAACTCTGGTATCACTGTTGGACAATGTTACTACACCAATTGATGTCACATCATTTTTTATTTTTTTTGCTGTTGACTATTCTAATCCAAATTTTTGAGGACACACACACATAACTGGTGTTCAAACACACTTGCAATCCCCCCTGGGCTGCATTTGGGTCAACTGGGATTTTCTGCAGACTAAATTCTGCCATGTCACACAAAGCCTTGTATCTCTCTCTCTCTCTCTCCTCTCCTCTCTCTCTCTCTCTCTCTCTCTCTCTCTCTCTCCCCTCTCTCTCTCTCTCTCTCTCTCTCTCTCTCTCTCTCTCTCTCTCTCTCTATATATATATATATATATATATATATATATATATATATATATATATATATATATATATATATCATCTTTTTTTGTCATCCACACTTTCTTGTTCCTCTTTCCAAACTGAGGCGACACCAAGAACACAGCTAAAAGAAATAACACCAACACCACAGCACCGTCCTCCATCTTTATCCTCCTTTGTCATCTCAGAATGTGGATAGAGTGAAGAAACAGATGACTGAAAGTGTAAAGAAGGGAATGTTACTATCCCGCTGCCTTAAAATCTCAAGCATGAGGTGTGCAGTGCTTGACTGTAAACCTTGATAATTGTGCACTTCCTCATGCATAATGGATTGTTTGTCAGATTACCATTTCTTTTTTTCTTTTTCTTTTTTGTAGATTCACACACTCCACAAGTGGAATTGATTTTACCTTGATGGCATTCTGGTTCGTGTGTTCATGCATATCTATGTGTATGTTTGCTTATGGTGAATGGAGATTTGGAACTCTTGGGCTTATGTGTACGTTTGACTGTTTCCTATTGCACGCATGCTTGTAAACTGGCACATGATCCACATGATGAATAAAAAAAAACTAACAAACAAACAGAATATTTCGAAAGGTACAGCCTTGTCCATCAAAACTTGAATGTGAAAATCTACAATGTCAAAGAAGGCTGGAGGATGCATGCCAGTGCACTGGGTCTTGTGATTGAAGTCAATGGGTTGAACAGAGAGAATTTATGAAGTCAGAGAACTAAGAAGTCATAGCCACAGGGCACAGAGTCACAGTCTGCTCTGGCCAAAGAGCCGATTACTAATGCATATGTATGAGAACCAACAACCGAAAAAGCGAACTCACAATATACATGCAGAACTATTCTCTTTAAACAGCCCCTTATCTTGTCATGATCTCTTAGTTTACCATAATCTTTTGATTCTTGTCTAAATGCAAAACTCTTTAATTGTAAATGACCACTAAACCATGGGGCTTAGGAGGTCATAACCTTTAGGCTGAAGCCACTGTCTTTTAAACAGGTACTGAGTCTCCTTGAGGAACTACTCATTATTAGTAATTAATAGTGATCCAACTTTACCTGCATAGGTACACTCAAGTAAAGCAATATATATATATATATATATATATATATACAGCAAATCTAGGCTCTGTGAATATTTATATTGTTGCAAAATTTAAAATGTATATCGCACAGCTCTATAAATGAAGTTTGATATATAATCCAAATTTATCCACATACATGTACTTAGTATACGCACTTAAAGCGATATATGCCATATAGCAAAAATCAACTGCTTGATATCATTTCTAAATGTGAAATATATTATCGCCCAACTTTGATCTGCTAAATGTGACTGTAAAACATCAAGATATTAAAGTGCCCCTATTATGCTTTTTTGAATATTACTTTCATGCAGTGTGTAATATAGCTGTAAAAAGTCTGCAAAGTTGTAAAGATCAAAGTGCATTAAAAGAAAGTATCGATTCTGAACTGCTGAGATGAGTTGTCAGAAAATTTTAATCTCCGGTTACATACCTACGTAACAATGTAACACATTTGCATAATGCTAGCCTATGGTCTTCATTGGCTGCCCGCAAATATCGTCTACTTTGACCCACCCTCAAACACTGTAGTTGAAACTAAAGCCCTATCTGCACGGGATTAGTATTATCTGGGGACCTTGTGCGATTTAGAAATAACTCCCCCACATCTGAATTTCGTGTGGGGCATTCGCACGGGATAAGCAAAACCTCTGATTTTACTCAAATTTACTGACTTATCTCCCGGATATGATGCATAGGCTATTGTTTGGAAATGTCTTGTCGATTATAGGTCTAGCTGTATATGTCATAAACAGAAGAATGTTCCTTACCACATGCTGCTATTTGCCTACAGTACATGTCATCCATTTAATAATTATTTTTGTTAACGCTCTTCTGATGGTTTTCAGCTTTCTCTTTCTGCAAATTGTATAGTTGTGTTGTATAGCGATGTGACCCAGCATCCAAAATACTATCAAAACACTCCAACGCAGCCTCCATTCTTCGCGAAAGATGGATAAAAAGGCATACAGGAAACAATAACCTTGAAAAATTATATTAGATTCGCACAGGACTAATATTATCACAGCACCTTGGTGTTTTGGGGAAATATGGTAGGGAATTTTTACTTTACAAATTAATCGCACAGGATTAAGATCACATACAGCCTCCACAAGTATTACAAATGACTAGAGGTCACCAGGTAATACTTATGCCATGCGAATAGGGCTTTAGTCTAAAAGAGTTTGGTTTGTGTTGTCGACACGTTGAGAAGATGCTGTTTCCAGTGCTGGATATCACCTATGCATGCATTTCCAAAGGATGAGGACTCGTGCTAGCCTGGGTTTCCCCATACTGCCTTACCGCAGCGCGATTCAATTCACGCTGAAAGGCAGTCTGGATACCATGGCCAGATTTTTCGCCTCATTTAGGGAACCAATCACAGAACGGGATCACAGAACGGGGAGGGAACAGCAAGACGATGACGACATATGTTGGCTATGAGCATTTGATAGACATTCTTAGCACCCAATAAACAGCGCCGGGCATTCGTAAACCACGCCTCAAATACGAGAAAATGTACATGTGGTTCCCAGACCCAAGTCTCAACGAGAATTGGGTCTGGCGTTAGCCAGGCTAGACTCGTGCTGGAATTAATGCAGAAAAGCCAACATTGTTCGCATCGTTGTGTATCAAGTGCTGAGGAAGCCTCTGGAGCTCAAATTTAGATATGGTAATAGGCTTTTAGTTTCCGACACACACAGTAGCGGTAGACCAATCATAGACCGACTCTTTGAATGGACCATTTTCAGACTCTTTGAGAAATGAGGTGATATGCAAATATAATGTTATGTTTTTTACTTGGATACATATAAACCTACAGTAGGAGGTAAAACTAAATTAGGAACGTTTTTTAAAAAAATAGCACAATAGGGGCACTTAAAAAGCCGCTTTGAAACAATGTGTATTGTTGTTAGTGTCATGTTCTGTTTGTTTTGACTTTCACTCGTCACATGTGTTCCTTTGTTCTAGTTTCCCGCCACTCGTCAGTCATCATGGACACTAACTACATTCATCACAGCTGTTCGTCATATAGTTAAACATCTCTGTGTATTTAGTTCCTGACTGTGGTTCAGTTCATCGTCCGGTATTGTTTGTGTTTCATGTTTGCACGCTGTCTTGCTATTCAGTTCTGAGTAAATATGTAGTGTATCTATGTAAATAACCATTATTGTTAATTGTCATCTTTTTCCTCTTCCTATAGGATAACCGTGACAATTGTGAGAAGCACTATAATATTAATATAGGCTAAACTATAAAATTCAAAACTTGAATTTTCTGTGGCTTCAGAAAATATACTATTTAAATGATGTTATGAGGGAGACCCTTGCCGGGGGTCTGTAGCATCAAAACACTTCAAACTACCACGAGTTCAAATGGTTTTTCGTGGATTTAAGGAGTTATTGATGTTATATCAAAACTTCACAGCACTACACCAGTGAGTAAATGAAATATTATCTGTGGAAGTGTTCTCCAATGGCATCAGGCCGTTAATCTCTTTTTGTTTGTAATTGGAACCTTTATTAAGAGTGTATTCTCAATCACTCTATCCCAGAAAATTAAAGACCCCGGTTAATAGCAAACTAGAGACTGTGACAAACTGAGCAAGGCCCATTAATCATGGTGTAAAAAAGCCATTGGGTTAATGTCAGGCCAAGGCTTTCACCCATACTCACCTGCTCCAGCCTACATTATGAGCCAAGGGCATCTTGAGTGCAAGGCCAACCAGACCATCATCCCAGAGCTGAGCTTTCCACTGGAGGCATCTGGCCCAGGCTATTGAGCTTGATATGCAGTCTTCATGCCTCCCCTCACTGTGGCAACCAGAAGGTCAGTCTGGTAACCTCCATAATAGGAATTGGCAACTTCGTCTGAGCCAGACCAGCATTCCAGCTCAGTGCACCATGGGAAATCACTGTGCATTTGACTGAGTGTTTGTTCATGTGTGAGGGATTTTAAGTAGAAGGATGCAGTTTGAGAAAGTTTAAAGATTGTGTGTTTTTTATATTTCCATCCTCTGATGTGAGTGTGGGTGTATGAAACGGGTCAAGGAGTGCATGCATTTGTTTCGTTCCATGTTTGTCTGCTTTTGCAAGTGCATGTGAGTGTTTCACGATTGCTTGGTGCTTGTTTAAAGTATGCATGCCCAACTATTCCCCCACCCCCAAACTAGCAGTGAGCATCTTCATGCAGCGTGCAGCCGCTCATGTTCTGTCCTACTACTTTACTCCCTTAGTGAAATAATGTTTTTTCTTGCTGGCTTTTGTGATAGTGCACAATAACAAGCTGGAGTGTGTCTGTCTGAGACTAATGCCTGTAAACACATGGTTTCTTCACTGGTCCTCAGGACGCTGCATTTTAAGCATCCTCTAAAGAACTTCGTTCTCTGCACATAATCTGAAAGCAGACCAACATACACGCATTACAGCCTTTGGCCATTTTAGTTTAAGCGTGATGATGACTGAAAAATAAGATAATGGTGAATTGGTTGGAGAGTAAATTGATGCATGATGAAAGTAAATGCAATGCGAAATTATTCCAAGTTATTCCAAAATATTGGAACTTCTTTGCCTGACAAATTCCAGAAATAAAGAATGAGCTCCCTTTCAATTAATCAGTGTGAGCAATGGCCACACTGCACAAGAAGTTCATTTGAGAAAAATAAATGAAAGCTTTAGCGTAAGTTCTGCCAGGAAGACTCAACCGTTACGTCACATCTATCCAATCATGTTCTAATACTTGCAGTAAAAGATTGGTAATTACACATGTCTGAGTTTGCAGATGCTGATGCAAACTATTACTTTCATCCTCCCCACCACCGTCCCTTCCAGGGGTCCCTTGTCCCCCATAATCCCCACCACCGTCCCTTCCAGGGGTCCCTTGTCCCCCATAATCCCCACCACCGTCCCTTCCAGGGGTCCCTTGTCCCCCGTCCCCCATAATCCCCACCACCACCAGGATGGTCCCTTCCCATACCTCCCGGGGGGTCGGCTGCGCCCCTGCCTTCGTCTTCAGGCAGGAAGTGCAGATTAAAAAACTTTAATATATTTATAAATATTTTAATATTATTTTAAATATTTGCTTGCTGGCCTGTTAATAAATATATGCTTTTGTTCTCCCGAGTCTTTCTAGTAGAAATACACTTTAGCATACTTTTTCACAGAGTACTAGAGTATTACAGAAATAATATAGTGACATTTGAACTGCATGTAAAATGTTATAATTGCATTATTAACTCATATTAAATGAAAGTGTATTTATATTAAATGCAATTAGCAGAACTTTACAGTTTTTTTGACCAACTTAAGTATTTTATATGTAATTTCATAATTATTTCTATTGTCTTTGAAATATTGTCAAAGTGTACTGACTAAATGTACTGACACGCATTTATGGTAAACTAAAATATACTGTACTTTGTAATTTCTATTGAAAATTGTATCTCACATATGCAAATGTATTAGCATAAGTGAACACATGCTATAGTTGACTAAAAGGAGGAATAAAAATCATCTTTTAGAAATTGATCTTAATGGCAATTTAAAAAAAAAAAATTAGGAAAAATTCAAACTTTAAAGGTGCATAACGCAGGTCTCTGAGTTTTTGCAGAACTACACCCCCTCTGGCGACAAGCGAAACTGCAACCAGAGATGTGCACGCTCATGGAGCACACGCACACACACACGCTTGCACGAGCACGAACTGTTCATAACCAAAGGAGCATCAGCCGCACAAATCTTTTGTTCACAGTCATAATGTCTTCAGAGGTTATAAAGTTATAAATCTGCAAGTCATTTTACATATATGAAAGGAAAGGCATTTGAGTAAATTACACACTTATGTGTGAGGGGAAAACGGGGGTAGAAGAAAACAGTTTTTGTTTCCATTTATCTCCATGTTGAACTGTTTTATGCGTTTACTGTATCCACTTATGATTGTATTATTATGGAAACACGTTCATGAACAAGTTATTAATTTGTAAAAGCTTAAAATAATAATCATACCATACACAGTTGGTCAACAAAGTACACTCAAATGTCTCAAGGTAATAAACAATCAAATGGCACTATATCCGCTTTCATAACAAGTAGTTACAGGAACTTAGTTATAGGAACTGTGTCCACTTCTAATCAGTTCTAAGGCCCCATCCACACTACTACGTTTTCGTTTAAAAACGGAGACCTTTTGCTACGTTTGCACCTCCCGTCCACACTAAAACGGCAAAAACGAAGACCTAAAACGGAGAAGTTTAGAAACGCTGCAGACCCGTTTTGCGTTTTGAATCTCCGGAGGGCGTTTTAGTGTAGACGGGTCAAAACGGAGGACTTTAGAAACGATGACGCAGACGCTCGCGCTCGGCTCTCTGATTGGGTGTCATCAGTCATGACGTATCCTTCTCTGATGCTGTAACGTTAACTGCCAACATGCGCCGGAGGCAAGCTATTATTCCAGCGATCTGTGACAATTCCCGTGCCGTGTGCAGCGGCGGTATCGACCGTACATGGAGCGTCGGTTTTGGGTTAAGCCGGGAAGAACCAGCGCATGCGGGATAATTTTATCATGAAGTTGTGGTTCCTGAGTAATGGTGTTTACACCGGCACGCGCATGCCCAGTGTAGGTGAATGGTCACGTGATGCGCGTTTTCAGTCGTTTTTATGTGGACGGAGATCGCAGCTAAAACGCTGGTGTGGACGGAGATCGTATTCGTTTTAATTCTCCGTTTCTAAACTAAAACGCAGTAGTGTGGATGGGGCCTAAGAACGACTCTCCCCCAAACTCGGTTTTGCTGTTTGCGGTCGCACTGGCCGCCAGTGGCCAGAACCGAGGGGTAAGAGAGTGACGCGAGCACGGCGGCGGCGGCGCCACATACAACAACAACAAACCAGCATGGAGGAGGCTATCGCAATGTTCCCGTTCTGCCTACCGGGACCTTAATAACGGAGTACGAACGGCGGCGTTTAAAGACTATGGTGGAAAGTCTAAAGTAATATGATGGAAGAAGATAGAAGAGCAGAGCGCAGGCAAAGGACGTTAGCAAAGAACACAAGGCTACCGGTAGGCCATACACAAAAACATAGTTAGCATCTTTTATGGGACATGTTTTATGTTTCATGTTGTACTATTATTCCGAAGACAATTCCTAGTTTATGAACCTGTTCACTGACAATGGTAACGTTAGTCAAATCAATTCTGATTGTACATTTATCTAGCTTAGGCTAAAGCATTAAACATGTTACGCATCGTCATTTGTTGTCATAGATTTGCCGCATCAGACATTAGAGACTGAGGTATATCTTACCGTTTTATCAAGAAAACAGCCAACTGAGGATCCCGTTTGAGCCCTAGAGCAGACCGGAGATCTATCCATTTGTTGAAAGCCTTCCCGATGCTGACTCTCGTCTCGTCTTATTCCGACGCCTGACTCCAATTTGGCCATTTTGGTCAATAACTAGACAAAAGTTTTCTTTTCTTTGTCTTACGTGGAGTTTGCGTTGGGGTTTGGAATGAACTACAAGCCGGTTTCTTTGAATCCATCTTCTACTTTTGTGGAAAGTTGACTAAAGTTTTGTCGCTCGAGTTGTCTGCGCTGATACGGAGAATGGCGGCTAACAATAACAAACCTCTGAGACATCGCCTGGTGAGCGTGAACGCGCATGACGCACGCCCAGTCTCAGATTCGAGCCCGAATCCCTCTTATTTATTTTACTGTACAGGACTATAGAGGCAATCTCAGTGATCAGAGAAGGGCTCATTCAGCCCATCAGGCAATTGTTTACGCATGTATGGGTTAAAAAACGGGTATTTTTAACATGAAATGTTGCGCAATGCACCTTTAAGGACACAAAATACAGGGTGCAGAAGTCAGGACACCCCTATATTAAATTCCCATAGAGGCAGGCAGATTTTTATTTTTAAAGGCCAGTTATTTCATGGATCCAGGATACTATGCATCCTGATAAAGTTCCCTTGGTCTTTGGCATGGGGAACTTTCCATAAGAGCTATTAGGCTAACTGAAATTAAACCATGCCAATCTCTAGGTATGGTGAAGGGTATGTGATGATGTGGGGCTATTTTTATTCCAAAGGCCAAGGGAACTTTATCAGGATACATAGTATTCTGGATCCATGACATAACTGGCATTTAAAAATAAAAATCTGCCTGCCTCTATGGGAATTTAACATAGGGTTGTCCTGACTTATGCACGCTGTATTTTAAGGAAACTTTACTTTAAAGCATGACAAAATATTATTAAAACAATGATTCAAAATGTACTTTAAAGTAAAACTTTAAGTTTGGCATTATTAAAGTAACACCAAGTAACTTTTCCTCTTCGGTCGCCCTACTGGTTGGAAACGAAATTGTCCATTGCCGCTATTGTAAATAATTTAGCCTACCGTCGCACGCAACGCTCGCTGTTTATCCAGCACCGGCTTTAGAATGAACGATGTCCACAGACAAGGTAGAGTATGTTACATGATTTCATGAAAGGATGATGTATTGCGACATCAGAAACGAAGAAAAACAAAATAATGACTATTGTAGCGCTTGACGTAAAGCAGTCGAATTTTGTAGTTCTTTTTGTGCACGGGTCCCTACCCGAACCCCGAAGTTACATAGTGCCAGTAAAAGTGATACAGACCACATCAGCCTATGGCAGACGTGTCATTTAACTTATTTTAAGTCGATGTACCATCACAAGGGTCTTGGAAATATATTATGAAGGTTGAAAAACTACTTAGTGTTACTTTAAAAAGTGCAATTTTTAAAATGTGTTAAAACAGTAATGGAAGTCTGTCTGTTAATTAATATATTACCTGGCAGTTATACACTTGCATTTCTGCTAAATATACTTTTTCAGAATATATTTTTGAAGTACACTTGTACTGTAGTGATGTACACTGCAAGTGGACATTGAATACAATTAAATGCACTTCTTTTTCACAAGTGTTAAATTAGAATGTCCTGCGTTTATGAAATTCTTTGAATTCATTTCAATTCTACTTCCTTACATTCAAAAATAACTTGCCATTCTGCACCATGCTTGGAACCTCAATTCAAATGCAGGAATTGAATCGGAATTTTAAAGTCATTCTCAATCAAATTTTGAATGAAATATGTATTAAATATATATTTTACTTATGCATGATTACATATATCATCGCTTGTTTCTGCATCTTCTTCACAATGTGTTTTGATCTGGAGATTCAGTACTCTTTCAGAAGATGTGCAATAGCCCCCCTACCGCATTATAGTGAAAACACGGAAAGCCCAAAAAAGCAGGCATGTATTTTCTCACAAATGACGGAAATTCCGTCAATGGCAGGGGATGTCCAATGTCCAATTTACCCTGCACCAACGACAACTGTCACATTTGTCGGAGCTTGTTTTTGGTAATTGATCATGATTGAATCGGTGCTTGACAAGTCGTGGAATGTCTGAGAAGTAACATACAGATTGTCCGCATTGGTCGGCGTCTGTGGGTGCTGTGGGAATTGGTCTACAAGAGCCTAACAACTAAACCTAGCAACCATTCAGAGCACTCTGCAGCACTATACCATCTACGTAGCAAAATACTAAAATCATCTCGGAAAACCTTGGCAACACACTGGAAACCACCTTAGACATTTTAGGAAACAACATTTTCTTTAGAATGTAAAAATGTAGTTGTACTGCTAGTGTAAAACATTTTATCAGGGCATACAGTATTTTTATTGACATTTTTTTCCCTCTTTGTGCACCTGATTTAATAACAATAATGCTTGACTGAAGGTTTGGACACATTTACGCATGAGGGCAATAAAGTTCACTACACAGTTTTTACTTGTTCAAGTTAGTCACGCAAATTTGTTGTGCCGAACATTCAGAAAGCTGTTTGGTTTGTAAGTGACGTCTCAGCTGTGCTTCATGCATCTCTTTCAGGAAAGTTCAGGGGACATAATAAGTTCAAAGTCAGTTTGACTACTTCAAATGTATGTCTTTTTCTGTGACTTTAACTCTGTCCTGCTTCATTCTATCTGTCGTACACACATAGATGCACAGTTTGTGTGCTTTTACTTTAAAAAGTACTAAATTAATAACCTAATCATTAAGCAAACATTTAGCACTCTTAGTGTTTTGGGTCACATGAGTTGAGGTCAAGTCAGGTCACAGTATTGATTCACTCATTTATGCCAAAGGCATCACTACATGCTATCAATTACTTACACACACACACACACACACACACACACACACAACACACACACACACACACACACACACACACACACACACACACACACACACACACACACACACACACACACACACACACACACACACACACACACACACACACACACACACACACACACACAACACACTTATTGAAACAATCACAAAGTTAATCAGTAAGCAAATATTTAAGACCCTTTGAACTTGTCCTAAAGGACCCGTGGCGTCTGTCTGTCTGTCTGTCTGTCTGTCTTTGTTTCACCCATATTTACCCTTCCTATACACGTGCTGACATGGTGTAAGGTGTCGGCTAAAGTTATATGCCAAGCACCCGTCTTGTCAATTACAGCTATCGAACCCCCTCACACTGGCTCTTTAAGTGAGCCAAAGTTCAGCTGAAGGACAAAAACTTTGACTTCCAGTGGCAGTCATGTGGCCATGGCTTCCTCCTCGCGCAGCTCCGCTTTGGGCCCCTTATCTGATTCCACTCTGCCAAAGCTGCTGTTGACAGCACAGTGCCGGTTTGAAGAACAGCACGTCCATTCTTTGTGACGCCCCCTAATCAGAGAGCCAGAGAGAGAAAAAGAGAGACACTGCAGAGCTTTATTTTTGTATTATCCTTCATGTATTTGCAAAGTAAAGACTTTCCTCTGCTGTTTTCCAATGAGAATATCAAGCGCTGCTTGAGAAGGCCTGTGGGTCTTCTTCACAACCTCAGAGTAAAACAAAAACCCAATCAAAATAGCTAGCTGGAGGGCAACAGAGGAACAAACAAGCCCACCACAACATCACAAACTATTCACACTAGAGACAAATTGAGAGAGTGCAAGAAAGGGACAGGCATACACAAACCAAATAAAACACCACACATATCATGAGGAAATCAAAATGGTGGATAAAGATTCCAATTCATACAAATCACTTTTAACCCTACAATACATTAAGAAAAGTTTTGATATCATCAATGATAGTGAAGATTTTATGAAAATATAATTGAAACGATTTTAATAAAACATACTGTTGTCACATACTGGTGGCTGTGATGAAGCACAAGATGAGGAGTCCAAACAAAACAGTCTTCAATAAATCCAACAAGGACAACGTGGGAGAATCACCAGTAGAATGACATGACACAACCACATAAAACTAAAGACGACACTGAACAATGAACAGACAGAACTCAGGGTTTAAACACACTGGGAGAGTTATCAAAGAAAGTAATAACAGGTGAAGGAACTTATTTCCAACCAGGCCGGAACAATGACCGGAAACTCAGGCAAAACTGAACATAGCAATGCCTGAAAACGAAACTAAAACAGATACACGTGACAAAAGTCCCCTCTCCCATCACCCTGTTGGGCGTTTATTCTCAGATAACAAACCCCTGGATGTACATTATCCCTTACTTGTGACGTATATGAGTGAAATTATTATAAAAATTATAAAAGAATAAAAAAAGTAGTGCTTGACTTGGTTCTATCCGTCGGTTGTTGATGACTATTTGAAAGTCATAAAGCTATGGAAGTACCGTTAAAGTATCTTTTCTTCTGTAATGTAATCTGAGTGAAACTCGTTTTCGGAAAGAAAAAAAAAAGTTGGTTGATTCTATCCTTCGGTGTCAGATCTAAATGCGGGCTTGCAGTTGACTCTAATAAAGGGCTGGGTTTATGTGGACAACATGGTTGGAGAAGTCTTGCATACTTCACCAGAGAGAAGTTTGTCATTTACCTGGAAGATTGAGTTATGATATTTTCATTAAAATCACAAGGTCAAACAAAACATAATAAAATGAAACATCCATGGATGAATCATTCACAATAAGATCAATAACATGCATTTATAAAATAGAAGAGTTGAATTTCCTTTTTATTCCAACTTTAAAAGGATGTTTATGTCTAATGACAAATTCTTACCAAAGCAAAACAAAAAATGAACAGACACGAATATGACAAGACAAATACTTCAAATCACCCTCAGACAGAATCAAAAATACACACCCTCAAACTCAATTACTCAGATACTTAACTAATCACACAAACACACTTGCTTTAGCACACACTCTGATGGCTGATGGTCCTGAAACAGACATAATGTTCCTCGAAACATTTAGCCCCATGGCTCCATTTTCGCTATTTAAAACAAAAAACACCAGGCTTCGTGCTGGTGCCTCGGTAGACAGATTACGCACACAAAGGTTTGAATTGTTAATCTGGCAACACGCATTAGCGAGTGGTGGGGGGATCTCTCACACGGGCTCTGCAATGGAGCTTATGTTCTCTCAGTGGGGAGTCAGCAGTCTCCAACTGCGTTCTCTGACTCACCAATGCCAGTGCAGGGCCAATAACGCTGCAGTCTTTGTTGTACCTAGAGCACATTAGGCCACAATACGCTCCCTCTGCGCATCTTGTGAAAGTCGCAGTGGAAAAATGTATGTGGGAGACTGGAATTTGCGTAGTTCGGGTACAGGATGTTACTGGGGGAAGATAAGTTGTGTGTTATGTAATATCTACAGGGGCATACGTTTAGCTATGTGCAGTTAAGAGACAAGGGAATGTGTGATGAAAGTTTAAAAATCTCATATTAAGATAAATAATTATTAATCAATTAGGTTGATTAAAGTGATGTTAGAAAGTAAAGAATTTGACCCACTGGCATGTTTTTCCGTCAGGCTGTTCTTTTTTAAATGTACTTTAAAGTGCCACTATTATGGTTTTTCGAATATTCCCTTTCATGCAGTGTGTAATATAGCTGTTTGTGAATGTAAATGTATTGATGTATATATTTTCTACCTGGTGTTAAAAATACGTAGTTCTCTTACGAGAGGTTCTCTCGTATTGCGTAAGCTAGCTTACGCTACGGGAAAGATTCCATCTTTCTGAGAAATTGAAGCCAAGAAATTATCCTATAATTTTGTATCCATTGTCAACGCAATTCAGCTGCAGCAGACCATGAGAGGGCTAGCTAGCCACTCATTGGTTCGCTCACGGAGAACTGCTTAAGCCTATGAGGGAGCGCGAGTGAACCCGCGACCAATGAGAGTCTGTCTCGCTCTCAATACGTCACCGCCCGCCGAAACGGGTGTGGACGAGACTATAAATATCCCGAAATAGGCTGAATAATCTGATTTTTCATCCTTCAGCGATGCACCTGCATCTGCTGATCCTGAGAGAGAAGCCGCCGTCGTCGAAAAGGCACCTTCTAGCGAGCGTTTGGGAGACTGAGGAAGCCGGCCGACTTCGCCACCTTCAGCCGTCCTGTGAGCTAGCGCCATCCGACGGAGTGTATCCTTTACTCAGAGTTTTCCTTATTGTATCTAAAAGAGCGAGCGTCTTTTTAAAGATGTCTCGGAATTCCTGCGGCTCCTGCCGCGCTCCCCTCGAGGCTGGAGACCGCCACGTCATCTGCGCCCTCTGCCTCGGACCGGAGCACGCCGAAGTCGCCCTCGCCGATGGCGGCTGCGACTTCTGCGATACAATGCCTATGTTGACCCTGCGGGCTCGACTGTTGGCTGCAAAAAATGCTCCCAAGCCGCCTCTGTCTGCGCCGCGGAAGAAGAAACGCAGAGGTGCTCAGAGGCCGCCGGAGCCCCAGCAAGAAGCGTTCATTCCGCCGGAGCCTGTAGCCTCCCGCTCTCCTTCTCCGCCGCTTCCGGACGAACAGTTGCCGCCGAGTGGCCGCTCTGTTGCCTCCGATGACGCCGCGGACATCAAGGACACTTGTTCGCTTCTCGCTTCCGACAGTGAGGATTGGTCCGGTTCTCAGGTCTCCTCGAACCGCGAATCTTCCAGGACTCGCGCTGGCATTGAAGGAGAGCTAATGCGCCTCCTCACACAGGCCGTTGAGCGCCTCGGTCTCGATTGGTCTCCTCCCCCCGAGCAGACCATCAACCGCATGGACGGCAGCTACCTCCGCCAGCGCTCGACTCCCGCTGCCAAACGGGCTGCGCCCTTCCTGCCCGAGCTTCACGCTGAGCTCTCAAAGTCCTGGAATGCCCCGCTCTCTGCCAGATCTGGCTCTGACTCTTCCACCCCGCTCCGCGTTGTGGACGGAGCCGCAGAGAAGGGCTACCTCGCCATCCCTCCTGTGGAACACTTGGTCGCCGCACACTTATGCCCGCCCTCTGCTAGATGGCGCTCATCACCTGTGCTTCCCTCGAAAGCCTGCAGAGCGACTTCAAGTTTTCACGGCCGCGCATATTCAGCCGCCGGCCAGGCAGCGTCTGCACTCCACTCGATGTCCGTGCTGCAAATTCTGCAAGGCGAGTTGCTGCGTGAGTGGGATGAGGGCGGAAAGAACCCCCCTTCTGTTGCGGATTTGAGAAGCGCCACGGACCTTGCCCTTCGCGCCACAAAGTCTGCTGCTTCAGCCCTGGGGAAATGCATGGCCGCCATCTGTGTGTCTGAGAGACACCTATGGCTCACTCTCGCCGACATGGGAGATTCCGAGCGCGCCGCCTTTCTCAACGCCCCGCTCTCTCCAGCCGGCCTCTTCGGATCTGCCGTCACAGGTATCGTCGACCGCTTCTCCGAAGTTCAGAAAGCTTCTCAGGCCATGAACCTCTTTCTGCCTCGTCGCGCTAGCTCCTCTGCAGGCCGCCCACGTGATCAGCCTCCTGCACGAGCCCCACCCCAGCACACAGCTCAGCACAACCAGACTGCTCAGCGACGCCAGGGCGGCCGCCCGCGTTCCCGCTCTGACAGCCGTCACAGGCCGCCGCCTCCTCGGGGGCCTCGGCCTAGAATCGCGCTGAAACCTGAGCAACCAAAGTCTGCCTAGCACAGCTGAGAAGAAAAAGACGGCGCTCTCCCGCTGCGGCCGGACCGCGTCAAAGATTCGCCCTCTGTTAGTCCCCGCCCAGGTGGCTACTGCAGCAGTGTTTTCAGCCATAACCAAGCCGGTTTCCCTTCCCACTGGCATGAGCACAAACGCCGTTTTCACGGCGACCCAGAGAAATCTCAAAAAGAGCATAAAAGCCTCTTGTGTACGAAATGTGCCCACAAGACTGTGTTCACTCATACACAAAAGCACTTCAGTTCCCCTGTCTCACACAGAGTCCACTCTCATAAAGCGGGACTACCCCGCTCGAGTCTCAGAGTGCGTAAGCGCGCCCACAAGCCAGTGTGCGCGTCCCACCTCTGTTCACTCTGTTACAGGGCCCTCAAACTCCTCTCCAAGTGTAAGTCCCGCTGTTATAAACACTATCAGCGCGCTCGCGCAGCCCGCGAAGTGCAGCAATGGGGACCATGTAGCCATTCACCCCCTAGCGTCACGCTTCAAAACGTGGGAAGCTATTCCGGGAATCTCCCAGTGGGTGTTGAACACAATAAAGCTAGGCTATCGCTTACAGTTTCGCCGCCGCCCTCCTCGCTTCCGAGCGCGGCTAGAAACTACTGTGAACCCAGAAGCAGTGTCACTGCTCCGTTCAGAGATAGCAAGCCTGTTGTGCAAGAGGGTTATAGAGAGGGTGCCTCTGGCTATGAGCGAGTCGGGGTTTTACGGCCGTTATTTTCTTGTCCCCAAGAAAGACGGCGGTCCCAGACCAATATTAGACCTCAGATCTCTGAACAAAGCTCTCGTAAAGAGACCGTTCAAAATGCTCACTATCAGGAAACTCCTCGCGCATGTGCGCCAGGGGGACTGGTTCATATCTCTAGATCTGAAAGATGCATACTTCCAGATCCAGATAAATCCCCTTCACAGGCCATTCTTACGTTTCGCCTTCGAAGGCCAGGTTTATCAATACACCGTCCTACCGTTCGGCCCATCCCTGGCACCCCGTACGTTCACGAAGTGCATGGATACGGCGCTCGCCCCCCTGCGGAGTCAGGGGCTGCGAATACTGAACTACTTGGACGACTGGCTGATTTTGGCACAATCTCAGAGAGAGTTACTGTCTCATCGTACAGTTCTCCTCGACCATCTGGAAGCTTTGGGCCTCTCTGTCAACTGGACAAAGAGCGTACTACAACCCAGTCAGACTATCTCCTTCTTGGGTATAGAGCTGGACTCGGTTATGATGACGGCGCGTCTGTCGACGCAGCGCGCGCACCGTGTGCAGCGTCTCGCCGCATCCTTTCAGATGAACAGACTCACGCCTTTGAAAACTTTTCAGAGAGCGTTGGGTTGTATGGCCTCAGCCTCCGCGGTACTCCAGCTGGGGTTACTGCGCATGCGCCCGCTTCAGCTCTGGTTGAAGAGCCGTGTGTCTCACCGAGCGTGGTCCACGGGCCACCAGCTGATAAAAGTAACGCAGACCTGTATCACAGCTCTGCAGCCATGGTCAGTGGCAGAATGGTTTCAGCGGGGCGTTTCCATGGGGACAGTTTCACGCCGAAAAGTCATCTCGACAGACGCCTCCAACACGGGTTGGGGGGCGGTCTGCGAGGGCTCACCGGCCTTCGGCCCCTGGTCAGCTCAAGAGAGCCTCCTTCACATAAACTGTTTGGAGGTGTTGGCGGTCGAGAACGCGCTCATGCGTTTTCTCCCGCGCATTCAGGGCCACCACGTGCTGATCCGTTCGGACAATATAGCCGTGGTCTCTTATCTAAACCGTCAGGGCGGAGTCAGATCCAGGAATCTTTTCCAGCTGACAGAACTTCTTGGTTTGGTCTCAGTGTCACCTGCTCTCGCTCAGAGCGACGCACGTGCCGGGACACCTGAACGACGGTCCAGACAGCCTGTCCAGGAACCCCATTCCCCTCCCGGGGAATGGTCCCTGCATCCTCTTACAGTTCAGAAACTGTGGCGTCTATTCGGCAGAGCAGAGGTGGACCTCTTCGCCTCGGCGGAGAACACCCACTGCCCAATATTTTTCTCAAAGAGCGAGGACGCGCTAGCCCAAACCTGGCCCAGCCGCCCGCTTTATGCTTTTCCCTCCAGAGAGGTGCTCCAGAGAATCAGAGAAGCGCAGCACTCGGTGCTCCTCATAGCCCCGCGCTGGGAGGGTCAGACTTGGTTTCCGGAGCTCACGCAGCTGTCACAGACAGCGCCGTGGCCCATTCCAGTCAGAGCAGATCTCCTCTCCCAAGCTCGCGGCACGATCTGGCATCCCCACCCAGAGCGCTGGGCGCTACACGCGTGGGTGATCAACGACTACCCGTTGCTTTGCCAGAGGGAGTGTTAAACACGATCATACAGGCTAGAGCGGCTTCTACCAGAAGGCTCTATGCGTCAAAATGGTTTGTGTTCTCAAAGTGGTGCACCGAAAAGGGTCTGGACCCACGGTTATACGAGGTTCCCTCCTTGCTAAATTTTCTCCAAGAGATGCTGGACAAGGGCAGATCCCCGTCCACTCTTAAGGTGTATGTGGCAGCCGTCGCGGCTTTGCTGAACCCCGGCGCGGCCAGTCACTGGGCAAAGATGGGTTGGTAGTCCGCTTCCTCAGGGGAGCTAGAAGGATGAACCCCCCTCGCCCCCCTTCGGTGCCGATTTGGGACCTTTCCATAGTTCTTGATGCTATGAAAGCTCCCCCATTCGAACCGTTAAGCACCGTGGACCTAAAGCACCTGTCGCTTAAGACCGTTTTTCTACTCGCGCTCGCGTCAGTAAAACGGGTGGGAGACCTACACGCGCTGTCCACCAGCGCGTCCTGTCTTGAGTTTGGTCCTAATGACTCCTTAGTCGTTCTCAAACCTAGACATGGCTATGTCCCCAAAGCGATCGGTACCCCGTTCAGGGCACAAGTTATATCCCTATCGGCTCTGCCTGCATCCGATAGCGAAACTGATTCTAATCTCCTATGTCCGGTCAGGGCCCTGAGATTATATGTTACTCGCACTGCTCCGGTCAGACGATCCGAGCAGCTTTTTGTTTCGTTCGGTGGGCGCACCAAGGGGTTGGCCGCCTCGAAACAGTCTCTATCTAGATGGATTGTCGATGCCATTGCAGCAGCATACGCATCTAAAGACCTGCCATGCCCTCTGGGCATCAGGGTTCATTCCACTAGAGGCATGGCCTCATCGTGGGCATGGTCCAGCGGAATTTCCATTCACGACATTTGCGTGGCAGCGGGATGGGCTTCCCCCTCCACCTTTGTCAGATTTTACAATCTGGAAGTACCGCCTTGCAGGCTAAACTACTAGCAGTCTAGTATGTTTTCAGCTCTTCTGGTTGAGCTGCACTATAGGGGGTTAATTACGCAGACCGAGCTCGCTCTGTTCCCTCTCCATAATGTGCTTATGTACTTCACAATCACCGGCCCGCTCCGCTGGCCTTTTGTCACAGGTACATATATTCATTCCCACTTACAGAGTTCCCCGGGGTCCCCCCCTGGGACTAATAGTGGATGCTTAGCACGCACGGCGTTGACCAGGTGTTCCCGTAGCGTAAACTAGCTTACGCAATACGAGAGAACCTCTCGTAAGAGAACGAATCGGTTACCTAACGTAACCTCGGTTCTCTCTAGATGAGGGAACGAGTATTGCGTTCCTGGCCGTGCTTGTGCTACTGGCGATTTTCGCTTCAGTTATGAAAAACCAGATTATTCAGCCTATTTCGGGATATTTATAGTCTCGTCCACACCCGTTTCGGCGGGCGGTGATGTATTGAGAGCGAGACAGACTCTCATTGGTCGCGGGTTCACTCGCGCTCCCTCATAGGCTTAAGCAGTTCTCCGTGAGCGAACCAATGAGTGGCTAGCTAGCCCTCTCATGGTCTGCTGCAGCTGAACTGCGTTGACAATGGATACAAAATTATAGGATCATTTTTTGGCTTCAATTTCTCAGATGGAATCTTTCCCATAGCGTAAGCTAGCTTACGCAATACTCGTTCCCTCATCTAGAGAGAACCGAGGTTACGTTAGGTAACCGATTCGTTTTGTGTTTGTTTTAAGTTTCCGGCTGACCGTCAAAAGGCCATTGCACACTGAGTCTGAATTCGCATCCGAAATTTTCGCACGTTAAAAAATAAATACGACCTCACGTTATGTCAATCACGCTTGCACACTGCCTCCGAAACTTTCGTCCGTCATAAAAAAAAATCTGATCTAGTTTGATTTTCTGCATTTTTCGCATACGTAGCAAGCAGTTTGAATGGTGTTTGAATACGAATACGAAAAAATGCATACGAACATTTTTGACTCAGTGTGCAATGGCCTTAACTCACATTATACTGTCTTACTAAAAAAACTTCTGCTAAGCAGCTGTGGCCAACTATTACCTAAAACTGTGTCTATTAATGCAGATTACCCGTCGTTCTTACTACTTTGAGTAAAGATAAAGGATAGAGCAAGATTTGTTTTACCAACGTTTGTTACATAAACCATTCATGTCAGTGCTCGTCTAACGTATGCACCGATATTGATACAGTTCCTGCATGTGGACCTCAATAAATTGTTGATGGACATACACTTATTAATGCTGATGGTGAGGAATTACAGGTACAACATCTTATAATGTACCTCAAACTGAGTAGCGTATCAGTGAGAAACGTCCTGCTCGAGTCGTTTTTGCGATGGAGGTTCGGGCTGGATAACTAGTTCTTCCAATGTGTCATTATCGGACTCGCGCTCGTATTGATATGGTAAAATCAATGTCATCGTTACTGTCTTTACAGTGTGTACAATCGCAGAGCTGAAGTTCAGTTATGGTAATTGGCCGTTTAGCTTCTGAAACATGCACTGTAAGCGCTAGACCAATCACAACAGACTGGGCCATCTGACCAATCCGAGCAGAGTAGGCTCATGGAAAGAAGGGATTTAGAGAGATGGATTCTTCCGTTGAGTCGTTTAAAAATCATTGATGTGCTCAAAAAAGTGATGTGCAATGTATATTATGAGAATATTGCATGTAAGCCTGTTGTAGGAAACCTCCAAAACAAAATTATGAGCATTTAAAATAGCATAATAGGGGCAGTTTAAGATTTGAAGTACACTACCATTGCACATGCAATACAATTAAACAGCTGAACAGATAAAAAAAAAAGGTTTTCTTTTCCTCCTACAATAAGTGGTTTCAAATATGCAAAAGTCAGGGTTTGTAAATTTGTGTGTAATGCAACATCACTGTAGAATTAATTAAAGTCCGTAAGGAGAGATTGATGCTGACATGATGTGAAGACATTTCACAAACCTAAATAAATTTAGCTATAAATTGGCTACATAACTTAATTTGCTCAAACATTGATGTAATCCATTGGGATTTTCCCCCTTCTTGTGTCTCTTTACATAATTTGTGAATTTGCATGAGGTCCCGCTAGCTGGTGGGCCGTGGGCCGTCTTCAGTGCCTGACTCATGTCAGTCACATCCCCATGCACAGCTATACGGAGATGCAAATAGGATCAATCTCATTTAAATAAACACCCAGCCATCTGGGGGCATAAGTAAAGGAGGGGGTTGTCACATGAGCAGTGAAAGCTGGACAGTGGTTAGGGGTTTTCTCATGAATCTCATTCAGATTTACACATAATGGAGTGATGGGATCAGTCAGTCAGGATAATGATCTCTATTGATCCTAACCTCTATCTCACGGACATTATAAGTAGTTTTGTTTGTCTCTTTGATAGAGAAGGTAGGCTGGCGGCATTTGGTTGCCACTATTCATCAAATTTACCAAATCAAAAGGTCAAAAATGCTTGTACACTTTACATTAACATGGTCTTCTGTTGTCCATGTCAATGGCTGTTTGTCATTGGAACTTTGGCTTGCATTTGTCCTGTTTCAGAGTACTTTGTTTGCAAGGACTGAAGATGAACATGCATATTAGTCCTTCTCTACGGACATCCTTCATTAAACCTTGGTCCACAGGAAAATATAATTTATATTGACTGTAATTGTTCTAATGGTGGTGTCCACATCAGATGGTGGGTAGAAAGGATGATGTCTAATTTGTCTGTTAATCAACAAGCCAGCAGGGATCCCTGGGGTCAAACGGTGACGATAAATGCACAACCTCCAGTGATGGAGCCTGAAGATTAGGGAAATGCACTGCTGTCTCCATGAATCCGTCCTCTGCACTTCTATAACTTCTATGACCACAATATATGGTGTCCCAAGAATGTGTCTATGAAATTTCAGCCCAAATTTGCCCCTTGTTGGGTGTGAGCAAAAACAGAGTTGACTCGGAGCCTGCAGCTACAGTCCCGCACCCAGAATACCGCATTCTCAGACCCCTCGTTTTTCGAGACAGCGCCACCTGTCAAATTAAATCGGATAAACATGTGAAGAACTTAAGCTGAAACATGAGTATCGTCCATTTTATTTACCGAATCACTCATTCGATTTCTTTTTTAGTCAAACTACTTTATAGCTCATCGACAACATATGAATAGTCCATTTAATATTTGTAAAGATAGTTTGTAATAAAATCTGAGCCGTTATGTTTTTTCTTTTTTCTATTATTGCCATATATGCAATGTTTTATATATAAATAAATAAATTAATACATTTATTTATTTATTTATATGGACCAGCCATCATTCATGGCCTAGCCTATGTGAGATGCAGGCATTATCCTGGAAGGAAGCTGAGGAGGTGTTCCTCCGTGGCCCTATACTTGTCGGGTATGCTTGTAATTTGCATTTGCAAAAAAAAAAAATATATATTATTTGTTATTACACAATATTTTTGACAATAACATTCATCTTTTATTTTAGTGAAGTCAAGGAATTTGAGAGCGATTGCAAAAATAATGAAAAAAAGAAGTAACATTCACCTACCAGAAAGTAATTAGGCCTATTTTACCTTATGCATTTAAATTTTGTGCTTGCTTGATGTTGACTGTATCTATGTAATCTGCTTATGTTTTTAACGTTGTCTGTATGCAATGTTTTTACAGTTTTTATAAACAACCTGCCAGGAACTCCGGATGAAAATTAGTCTGTACGGCTATATCTGGCTCATTTACATTTGGACATATTCCTTATGTTCATTAATGTGCATTGTCCCTTATTAAATAAATAAATAAATAAACAAACAAACAAACATTACATTTTACATATTCAATTTAGTAGACCCTTTTATCCAAAGCGACTTCTAAATGAGGAGTTTTTTTTTTATGCAATTGAAGACGAAAAGTAAAGTCACTAACACAATTCTTTTTCCTTTTTTCTTTGCTTTGTCCTGTTTACAGCAAGATGATGTTTAGGTGATCGTTAACTAAAGTACATAATTGTTTATTATTGGTGTTTTGTCTATTCTTATTTGAGTTTTGCTTCGCATTCAAAATATCAAAAAAACAGGTTTTGTAATGTTGGCATGGTGTAATGTTTATTAATTAGAC
Source organism: Chrosomus eos (assembly GCA_036326025.1). Classification (NCBI taxonomy): domain Eukaryota; kingdom Metazoa; phylum Chordata; class Actinopteri; order Cypriniformes; family Leuciscidae; genus Chrosomus; species Chrosomus eos. The sequence goes on from CM070818.1 coordinate 54,732,286, forward strand.
CATTATAGGTTGAACTGAAAGAACATAATGGAATTTGAGTTAAAAAAAAAAACATTGTAGCAATATAATATCACATAATGTTTTTCAGAAGATAGTTCTGTAATTGTATTACAAGTTTACACAGTTCCCTGAGGTCTTTTTATCCCAGCTGTGACATTTTTTGATCAAATAGTGTTCTGTGCTCATCTGTGCAGGCGACAACAGAACAGTTTGCATGCTTTGCTTGAACTTTGTCATTGTGTTGACTGGTTACAATGTTGTCGCTTGCGAAAACCAAATGGCGGCGCTGTGGGAGTAAACGTGCAGTGATATTATAATAAGATCCTCTTCTTACATCAGAAGGAGAGCGAAATCTGATCGGCTAATTTTTGTACATGCTTGCAGAGAAAGGCGTACCCAAAAAAAGTTACTGGGTTGTCACTTTTCAGGTTTTCTGGGTTGGTAGATGCACAGAGGACCCGATTATAGCACTGAATGCTATAGATGCTGAAATGTACAATGTGGATGTACTGACAGCAAAAAACAGCATCTTGTGGATGTGGCGATACACACTTCTATCTCATCTCAACCAGTTCTCAAGAAAATAAAACGACAACAACAACAACAAATACAAGACTACAATTGAGGTGTTTCGGAAGCTTAGTGACATTGAAAATAACTCTCTTTTGAGTGGACGTTGCAACACAGACCTTTTTTCATGCTCAATCAGCACACTGAAGAAAGTTGAAAATGTAAAACAAAAGAGAGCATAATAGTCTATGCCTACAAACAGTGGGACATAAAACTCTTTCATTTCGAACCAACAATGGAAATTCTTTTTCATTTATGCGATTGTAAAAATATTAGGCTCATGTTATCATATGTTAACATCTTTATGCTTGATATTGCTCCTTTTGCAGGGCAAATTACTGCGTATTTTGTTTTCAGAGCAATTAGTATGGCATATGATGATTTCATTTTATTTGAAATATAAGCACTTTTTCCATTTTGTTTTACTAAAAAGTGTCTGCTTTGCAAAAAAGTGCAGTGTTTCAGATACCTCAACTACATTATAACTTCACACTCCTAAGAAGGCGAAACTAAAAGAGGTTTGATATTAATAACTTCGCCGTTAGTCCACAAAGAAAGTGAGGACAGTCATTAGATGTGGAAAGAGACAAAGGGTGAAGTAACATTTTCCAAAAGTTGCTAATGTTAGCAAGAACCTATAGTACATCCAGACACTATTGACTCTCACACCTTAATGGTAACACGTCTAGACATTTCTAGGCGCAGAAATACCTCAGTGTCTTATTAATTAATTAAAAACACTGTGGCGTCTGTTAAGATTACATCAGCATGCTTCTAGAGTCCTGAGATACTTCAATGTGAAAAGTCTTGGATGTTTTATACATTCAGTTTCTGCCAAACTGATATGTCCTGATTCTCTCTGCAAACTCTTGTCCCAGATATCAAACCTTTCTAAAGAATTCTTCACCCTGAATCCAGAGTACCTTTTAAAAAAGAGTTCCACTCATTAAAATAAGACCTAGAACAAATTGTCTTCATATGGTTAGTTTGTAGGGACCAGCATTAACAGCCTTGAAGTAAAATCCTTATGAAAATGTACACTTTATCAATATATTTTAAAAGAAAATACTTAATTGTGAATTGAATGTAATTTTTTTGAACACTTAATTGCATGTTATTTACAATAAAATAATACAATTTATATTAAATGCACTTTTAGTCAAACTTTAGTGTTTAAGACTTAAGTACAAATTTGATGTAATTTCATAAATACTTGAATGTAATTTCTATTGAAACTATTATGTATTTAAATATAGTTGTAAGTACATTTAAATATATATTAGCATTCATTTCAAATAGCACATTCCAGTTAAAATTATAATCAAGTATTTTGATGTGCTTTAGTATGTCAGTCAACACATCAAATTAAGTGTACTGTAAATTATAAGTACAATTAAAACAATGATTAAAAATGCATGCTAAATTAACTTTTTATTTGACATTATTACAACGTGCACTTTTTAAAAGTGTACTTAAGTGTGTTATGAAACAGTTATATTCTCTTTAAGTACACCTAAGGTGGTTTTTATTTAATCAATGTTATAATATCTGCAAGTACAGTCTTTTAAAAATATACTTTTAAGATTTGAAGTTCACTACAAGTGCATATACAGTAGGCTACAATTAAACACAAATCTTTTTCACATGTTAAGTCAAAATGCCCCCCCCCCCTCCAATCCAACGCTTACATAATAAAAATGGCATTCTTATTCGGTTGGCCTGTTTGTTGTTTGTGTGCCCCCCGAAATTTCCTTTCGTTTGTCACATCTTGGTGCTCAATCAAAGATTATCTCCTCAGCCCATAAAGAGCTTTGTCACTTCTAGATGTCTAATTCTGATTGAGAACCCTCCCTCCTCCTTTCCTGCCATCCTTTTCTCCAAACTAATCCATAGCCTATAGTTTAGCCTTTCATAGGAAAGATTACAGAGAAATAGCTATTAAGGCTTTGGCGCTATCAATTCTGATATCGCAAAGCCACTTAAGGGCCCAGCAGACTCGGTTAGGACTCTGGACCCAACTCTGCTGTGCAAAGAGTGAGAAAGAGAAGAGGGAGGGAGGAAGTCGAAAGAAAGAGAGAGTTATCTTGTTTAGAAAGATTTAGTCAATGTGCCCCTCTGTAGACCACTCTCTGGTCTTCTTTATTAAGATACCACCCAAAAATACATTCATCAGAATAGCTGTAGATTTGGTACGGGGATCCCACCAAATGTTTTGAAGATTTTGATTTGTTCCTCTTAAAGGGATATTATTACCCCAAAATGTTGTCTTTATTTACTCACCCTCCAATTGTTCCAAACCTGTATTCATTTCTTTCTTCTGTTAAACACAAAAGAAGATATTTTAAAGATTGTTGGTAATCAAACAGTTTACAATAGCCATTCATTTCCAAAGTAGAAAAAAAAATACTATGGAAGTCAGTGGCTACCGTCTACTGTCTGGTAAAGTCTCAGGTTACGTATGTAACCCTGGTTCCCTGAAGAGGGAACAAGACGCTGCATCGAGAAGCGGTGGAAATGCCCCTGCGTGATTGCGTCATAAAGCACGTGTATATTCAGTCCAATGGAAAGACGAGACGTCATCGGCGGATGACGTGATCGACCTGTAAACTATAAAGCACACCTGAAAACAGACCACGCTAGCTTTTGAAAAAGCCGATGCAAGTAGATCACAGGCATGCAGGGAGTATGGCAGGGTGATGCAGCATCTCGGTCCCATATCAGGGAACCAGGGTTACATATGTAACCTGAGACGTTCCCTTTCAAGGGAACTCGAGCTGCGTCGAGACGTGGTGGGAACACCATACCCACGACACAATAAAACAAATGCCTGTTCTGTGTGAAGTCAATGCGTACACTAAGAAGCAAGCACCCTAGACCCTGGAGTGGAGCCTAGATCCAAGTCATAAAATCTAACAAATGTATGCGGTGAGGACTTGTCACGGTGTGGGTTTTGTGTCTTGTTCCTTGTTTTCGTCTGTCATGTGATTCCCTGTTTGTCATGTGTTCCTGCCATGTGTCTTGTCCCATGTTCAGCTGTTCCCCGTTATGTTGATTAGTCTTCCCAGTGTTCCAGGTTTACCACGCCCCCTTGTTATCTTGTTTAGCTTGTCCTCCCTTGTATTTAAGCCCTGTGTTTCAGTTCAGTCTTTGTGAGTTCTTAATGTTGTTATGGTGTAATGGGTGCTGTCGTGATGTTCCTGGTCTGATTGTCTTTTGTTTGTGTTAATATTAAACGTGCTTGCAGTTGGATTCGCTCTCCGCTCCATTCTTCCCGTTTCATTACAGGACTAGCCTGCCGCATCACAGATGTCAAGGAGGGAAATCCCCTATAAAAAAGCCTTTGAGGCAGCCATACTCCTGGTAGAATGGGTCCGGACAACCAAAGGTGAAGGCTGACCAGCCGCTTCATAAGCAAGTGAGATTGCCTCGACTATCCACTTGGTCATCCTCTGCTTAGATGCAGGGTAACCTTTTCTAGGTGAACCAAAACAGACAAATAGTTGATCCGATTTACCCCACAGAGCAGCTCTGTGTACGCAAGCATCCAAAGCCCAAACAGGGCACAGCAGATTAAGTTTTTCCTGATCTGGTGTATTGAAATGTGGAGGACAAAAGGCAGGAATAAAGGAATAAAGCCTGACCTAGGGTGGAGAAAAGCTTTCACCATACCAGGTGCAAATTCTAGGTATGAAGGAGCAACTGAGAAGGCTTGCAAATCACCAATTCTCTTAATAGACGAAATAGCAATGAGAAATAGTGTTTTTAGAGAATGGAACTTTTCTGAAACCTCTTCAATGGGCTCGAAGGGAGCCAAAGCCAGGCCTTCCAGTACAACGGCCAAATCCCAAGCCGGTGCTCTAGTGCGCAGTGCAGGCCTCAGCCTCAGTGTGCCACAAAGAAAATGAATAATGAGAGGATCTCTTCCTAATGATTCACCACCCAGAAGGGTGTGGTAAGCAGATATAGCCAATTTCACAACCCCGGGCGAGGGTGAAATATAGTGCACCCTGCACCGAAACGACAGTAGGTCCCTCTTTATTGGAATCTCCATCGGAGAGCCGTCCAGAAGGGACACCAGACCCAAGAACCAAACTCGGGCTGGCCAGTACGGGGCTACTAATAACAGACGGGCCCCTTCCCGGTGAACCCTCTCCAGAACTCCCGGGAGCATAGATACCGGGGGGAAAGCGTACAGGTGTAGCCTCGACCACACCTGAACCATTGCATCTGAGGAGCTGGGTGCGTGAGAGAGAACCACATAGGACAGTGCGCTGTATCTGACGATGCGAACAGGTCGACTTGAGCTTGACCGAAGTTCTCCCAGAGGAGCTTCAACATCTCGGGGTGAAGTCTCCATTCCCTAGGCCTTAGCCCCTGCCTTGACAGGATATCCGCTCCCTGGTTTAGATGCCCAGGAATATAAACTGCTCTGAGAGACACTCATTTCCTTTGGCCCATAGGAGGATCTGATGAGCCATTTTGCAAAAGTGACGTGACCACAGACCCCCTGATGGTTGATATAAGAGACCACTGATGAGTTGTCCGTGCGGACAAGCACATGGTGACCTCTCAGGTCTGGCAGGAATTGCTTGAGAGCTCGAAACACCGCCATCATTTCTAGCCAATAGAGTTACGCATCGACAAGAAGACCCCATCACTGGGCCTTGGGGGAGAAACCAAGGTTTGTTCTACATGACTAAGGCTCGTAGGCATCGCCGCGTGACCTTGATCATGCGAAACAGATTTCCCCTTGGAGAAAAGTGAGTGACTGATGACGCTGACCCGGGAGAGAGATAGCTTGCAAGCTCTCTTCAGCCCGAGGCATTGTCTATATAACCAAAATCTTTAATTACAAGCTCAAAATAAAAACCGGTTTATTCCACGATTTCGACACATCAGTGTGGAGATCGGGAAAAAACGGCAAACCCCGGCGAGGAGGCTAGATGGTAAATATCTTTCATCTTGTAAACTCTTTTTATAATCACACTGTTCCTCGGCTGGCCAGTCAATATTTAATTTGTCAACAGCGCGAGTCACAACCTCCATAAGCTCCTCATCAACAAGGGTATGAGATGGCAACCTCTCATAATCCTCTGCATCAATGCTGACGACATCCAATTCCTCAAAACTGGATAATCGCAGCATTGGTCTCTCATCCCAGAGAGAAGAAACCGTGCTTCTCCCTGAGATAAGGCACTGGATCTGGCAGGTGACGGCTGAAATAGGGCTGTGCCGTCTTAAACCCTGCTGTCAGATCCATTTGCGAACCCCAAGATGTGCGTCGCCGCTGTCCCACGGCAGCTGCAGGACTCGCACCTTGGGTAGGCTGCACCGAACCGTCCTCCTCAAAGAACGCCCAGCGGGAGCAGACCTTCCTCACGGACAGCTTTTCACAATGCTCACAGTCAGCTCCCTCAAGAACTGACAGGGCATGCTCCACTCCAAACAAGCAACACAAAGCTAATGTGTGTCCCCACCCATGATAAAACGAGGGCAGGGAACAAGAGTCACCCGCTGATGACGTCTCGTCTTTCCATTGGACTGATTATACACGTGCTTCACGACGTGTATAATGTGTGAAAAAAATAATTCACGTCCTGCATCACATTTTTTAAATAGCAAATGCAATTGTGCCCATCAGGGCATGTTGGTCTGAAATCAAGGTGTGTTCAGGCGCATTGTTGGTGCGTTGCTATTTTGAGGCAACTGAAATAGACTGCAATTTTTTTGTTGTTATTTAAAGAGCGTGTTAGTAATATGCCCCTATAGGCGGGTGCACAACGCGCATGCGCTCTGCTTATTACACACACAAGGACGCACAGCAGCACAAAACATGTACAAAATAAATGGATTTCAATGTAAAAGATTATTATTGTGTACATAAAGACATGGTGGAATCAGGCTTGTCCCGTAGATGGTCTGCTAGCGCGCTTTAACCTTGCGCACGATCTGATCCGAAATAGCGAATCCGCCATGGCTCGAGCACAACTGGCTTTTAAAGGGAATGGGATATGAGACTCTGATTGGTTTATTGCACATTGCGCCTAAAACACATCCATTACTCATTAAGAGAATAGGAACAACCCTTTTAGGTCGTGCGCCGACCATTTTTCCAAAAATGGTTTTGCACACACATGCACTTAAATCGTTAAAATAGGGCCCTACATTTCTAATAATAACAATGGGTTGTTGGTTAAATGCCTGAAATAAGGTCTGTGGTTAACTCAAACTCAAGATATTTTCACATTTTATTCTACACAAAAAATAAACCAGTATACCCCTTGTGATTGTTTTTTGGCTAAATGGGACTATAGGGGTTGTCAGGGACATTATATTGACACCATCATGCCGCGCATAATTGTGCTTTTGCAAACTATTCCAACTCAAAGTAGCTTTTATAAATGTGCCTTAGAAAAAAAAAAAAACATTAATGGTGTGCATCTTGAAAACGCCTCAGTAACGACTGTAACCTTGGTTCCCTGGAGAGGGAACGAGACGCTGTGTCGGATTGACGTTAAGTGAACGTCTGTCAGCGACTACTTCAGACTTTTATGAAGCTGGCACTCTCTGTTTTCAAGCAGGCTTTATAGTTTCCTGGTTCGTGACATTACCCGCCTCATTGGACTGATTTTACATGTGCTGCAAGACGTCATCACGCAAAACGTTCCCTTAGCGTCAATGTGACGCAGCTCGAGTTCCCTTGAAAGGGAACAATGGCATTGATATATTTTTAGATATGTTAGTGCAAGTTGATTTCAGTTAAAACACCTCAAACGTACATTATTACATACATAACATACATTACTAGACTTAAGCCATGTCTGTGAAACCAGGGGAAAGAGTTGGAAGCTAAGGGTGCTGACGTTGAATTCATGGGACTGGACTTTTATATCTGTAGCTTTTTACTTCTGCCGATTATATTTAAACTAATATATTAATTATATTTAAATAATATTTGTGTTGATTTGTGAAGATGATCAAGATAAACAAAATCAGAATCATACACTTTTGTTGGTCACAGAGCTTATTTTCTGCAATAATCCAAAAGCCAATGGAAAAATAATTTTGTGTTTTTGCATTCTGTGCTTCTGTGCACTTGTGACCTGCAATGTCTGCTATACCACAGTGGAAATAAAAGTTTAGGACTGGTTCAAATAAACTCCTCCTCTTCAACTAGTCAGTTCATGCAGCAACGCATATAACATCCACCTGTGACTGTGTATGCAATTCTTGAAGATTTTGGAACAACTTGGTATTCAAGGTTTGACTTCAACATATAACCTCAAATGTTTTACCTTCTATAGTTTAAAATAAAGTGTACTTTCTTTTTTACTTGGAAGGGTGTATTTTCAAATTCAAATGAAATGTATGATTCTGTTCACTGCATTCTGCCGAACCTTACACATAAAACAAACACATCAAATGGACCAAACATTTTGAAACAACGTTATTATAGTTTCCATTGGGTTGATAGCCCCATTCTCCAGGCTCCCATTGTTGAAGACGCTTTAGTTGCCTCCTTTACACTGAGCAAGTCCTGGAGGACACGGCGGGAAGCCTGAATCCAAACAGCCAGCATAATCAGTGAAATAGAAGGCTATCTATAGCCACTTTAGTTTTGTTAAGATACCAGATGAGAGCGGAGAGTAGTACATGAGCACATGAGCTGAAGTGCTACACTACTTACACTAACCACTAATGTAATGGAAGCAAGGCTTAGGATATCAGGACGCACAGTGGGCAGCTGCAGCAAAGCTATGTGCCACTCGGCCTTGTGACTGCTCGCTGTTCATCCTTGGATGTGCTCCAAATGACACCCTATACCCTTTGTTGGGCGCCACATGTGACATCACCAATGGAGTGGGTTAAAAATGTGCTAGCAGTCAGTCTGTGAGGGAACATACCGTTTAGAAAGCCAAAGGTCACAGAAAGTATAGTGAAATGGTGACGTGAGGAATCAACCTTTGCTTTATTATCTCAGAGAATCAATGGTACATCCATTGGCACTTAAATGATATTGGCACGACTTTCCCAATTAAAGATGGTCATTAAGCTTACACTGCAATGACAGCGACCATGAGTAACTTACATTTATGAGTCTTGGCATAACCTCATTCAGTCTTTATGCTCTCTTTATGAGGCCGTCTTTCAAAGAGTTGGAAACGTGCGGCATATTAATTTACTTTTAAAACTTGTTTGATTAGGATTTCCAAGACTTTGGCCACGTACACACTGCAGCTAAATATGGTTGTCAGTTCACCTTTTAGTGCTTAATCCTGTTCTGTACCAGGCCCTGTTCTATGGGGTGCTAGATGTGCTAAGAACCCTCAGTTCATACTGTAATTATATATTGGCAAAACAGATTTGGCAATCGCTCCAGTGCATATTTCTGTTTGCGCACTGGAAAACATCAAATGTATCTATTTACAACGTGTTTGCAGTGGTGAGCAATGTAGCGTATCACAGACATAGTTGTTGATCTCTTGAATGCAATGGCCAATCAGTGGTGACATTTCCATATAAATGCTGGATTCACTTAGCCTGGTCCCACCAGACTCTCGTACAATTAATTTCATTTGTACATAGAGTCTGGCACCGCTCCATTGACAAGCGATAACTTTCTTGTAGGCGGGTACTCTAATTGAAGTCTAAAACTATTGGATCTGCACAGAGTCACTCTATCTGCCATAACCAATCGCTAACGTTTGGTCGTGACATGTATTTTCCCGAACCCCGTGGGGAGGATGGCCACCAACAAAACTAAGCAAAGATTGTTCTTGCTCCGGCTTTAACTTCTAGAATTTCGGCAGCGTTCAACGCCGAAACGACCGAATGGCTTTGCTTGCATCTTTCTCCGCTGTCATTACTGAACTACAACTCAACATAACGCACGAGTCGACATCATCGTTATTGTTCTCAGCCACTCCCTCTGTTCGCTGATTGGCCCGGTAAAAAAATTATCGGAGAAAACCAAAGTCTACAGCAGAATCCCAGACGTAGTACTGAAGGAAAATCAAAATTGAGCACGAAGTACGAAGGAGGGCGGAGTCAGGCTAGGATTCACTCTGCATGGGATAGAAATATGACATGTTAAAATACTAATGCCATTAAAGCAATGTAAAGGCAGACTAATGGAATTAATGGAAAAATATTAGTAGCAACATATTTTTTTAAATCTATTCCAAATAATCTTAAATGTCTCACTGTACACTGCTATGGTGAAGCCATTGCTTTGCCTACATCTGCACCTTAGAGCACCCTCAGTGATAATATTCTGGATCTGGGCCTGTTCTGTACACACACAGTTCAGTCATTTACAGGAGTGACAACCGCATGACAGGTAAAAAATAATCGCCCTACAAAACATAGCTTATCATTTTCTCGTTATGCTGTGGTATCACCAAATATTGGATTCAATATTTTTGTCAACTTATTTTTATTTCAATCAGGACAGGTTTTGTGGTACTTTTTGGAACTGATTGATCATCTCATTGATCTGAGCTTAAGCACCTGGATAATTTTGTCAATATTCAACAAAATATGGAAAGAAATGGCACTGTTTATCACACTAGTGTGCTTAAGCCAGGAAGTTTTAAAATAATTTTATTTTGTACAAAATGACACAAAGTCACATTTGTGGTGTTCCCTGTCAAAAATTACCGGCCTACAAAAAAATTGCTAATAAATCTCTTGTTATGCTATATTATCACCCAATAATAGATTCAATCTTTTTTCACTCAAAAACTGAGGTGCACAAGCTCAGATCAATGAGCCCTTCAATCAATCAAACAAACAAAAAAAGTGCAAACACTATCCTAAAATTTGCTGCATTTTCCCTTTCAGCGTGAGCAGACAAATTGGTGCTGACAACTTTACATGTTGTGCCCGGTTAGAACACATGCAATCTTTTGATCCACTGAGTGAGTGAAAGAACACGTTTGTTTCTCTATCACACTTTTGCTCAGTTTGTTTGTGTCTATTCAGTCCCCTTGTCCTTTCCATTCACTCAATACAAAACCAGTGAATGGAAAATAGCAGTGTTCGGTGGAAAAGTACACCATACTCTCATTATAGTGTGTGAGTTTGAAAGCATTTCTACCCTTGAAGGAGGAAACAGCAACAACATGATATAAAAACATTGAAGTACTTGCATTTGAACTCTAAATTAGGCTAAATGGTTGCACCTGTTGAGGGTGTTTGCGTGGTAACTTTCTGTATGCCATTTGTGAAATGCAGTTTTGGCATTTTCCCTGAATACAGAGAAATGGAGGTTCCATTTTGTATAAAGTCAATGTACACGTGACTGTACACCTTCCAGTCATTTTGTTAATTGTCCCTCCTCCCCTCCCATCCCCTTCCCTTGCTTTATAGCCACCGGTCTGTTGCTGTGTGCCACCTTTAAACCCCTGCTCACTTTGGAGGCAAAAAAAAAACATTTTTAGGCAAGACTCCAGCTGGCAAGTAATCTCTCTCTCTCTCTCTCGGCTAAAGATGGACAGAAGGTATGGTGCCATGATAAGGACAGCTGGCCCCAGCATTACTATGAGCCTGTGTGTGAAAGCACAGATACCTTTCAAAGCATGTTATCCTCTCTTAAGGAAAGCGATAATGACAAAGACAAAAACAGAGAGGGGGATGGGTTTGTTTACTGCTTCGGTTGTCAGATATTGTCAGCTTTTCTCAAACTGAACTTGTGCTGTAGAGCACAACGTGTAATTTTCTGATTATTCCTGTAACACTTAAGCAAACAAGTTCAATATCAATGTTACTAAATTATAAAAATATGTTTGACATGCACATTTGCATGATGGATGGTTTTAAATAGTCACCAGCCGGATTATTACATATTTAAAACTGGCAATGTTTACATTCTTAATAAATAATCCTGTTCTTACTGTGTACAATTCAGTGGCTTTTTTGGTAATCTTTCATCAAAATGTTATAACTTGCACCTCTGAAACGACTTTCCTGTCATCGAGCCTTTTTATTTTTCAACCAACCACTTTTTGAGAACTGATCAATTCAAACCTTTTGAGACCTACATTTTTTTCCCACTCTAACATACACATCACATTGTGGGAGTAAAATAGGTTGCAAATGACTTTTTACATTGACAGACTTCATGATCTTTTGGTATTTGGTAGATCTATTAGCAATACTTCACCCAACTTATGAGTGAACAGTTGTCCTCATTGATCACTGGACAACCTCTCCCATCCTAAACATAATTGTCATTCTGACATTATAGAAGAAGGACATGTCCACTTCGCCAACCTTCTTGACTGGAATAGATCAGTATAATTAATTTGCTCAGGATTTTTATAAGGTGGCACAAATCCGAGGATTGAACTGATAAGGAGAGGGGGCGTCATTGATGCTGTTATCAGTGAAACCATTATCCACTTCAATTAAGATGAAGATGTAAATCCCTAAAGATCAACTGCTTGTCAAAAGAGACTGGGGATTTGTCTCAAACTCTGTAACATTTTTTTATACTTGTAGCATGAAGCTATGACATTGTTTAAATTCAGGGGCTTATACAAAAGTGTGGCTACATTCGTTATTTGTACTGATTGTGTCGGCTCAGGTTTAAATATATAGAGAGATATACTTTAAATTTAAAGGGATAGTTTACCCCAAATGAAAATTCAGTCATTATTTACTACCCCCTCATGTTGTTCCAAACCTAAATTCCCTTGTAGTGTACTTTAAATCTTAAAAGTATATATATTTTTTAAAACTGCACTTGCAGTATACCATTGCTTTAAAAAGGCCTCTTAAATTGATTTTTTAAAAGAGAGTGCACTTTCATTAGGAAGCTTGTTTCTGCCACAGAGTAAAAATAAAAAAGGTAATTGTGACTTTTTATCTCGCAAATCAGATTTTTTTTTTCTCACAATTTCGAGGTTTCATCTCAGTGATTTATATTGTGTGTTCCCTTTCGAGAACGTTCACTTCGTATTGCGTAGCTATACGTCTCAGGATACAACTGTAACCCTAGTTCCCTGAAGAGGGAACGAGACGCTGTGCCGAGACGGGGTGGGAACGTCCCTGCGTGATTGCGTCATGAAACACGTGTATAATCAGTCCAATGGAGAGTGAGACGTCATATTTCATCGACCAGGAAACTATAAAGCACACCTGAAAACAGGCCGCGCTAGCTTCTGATAGGCCGAAGCAAGTCGATCACAGGCATGCAGGGAGTATGACAGGGTGATGCAGCATCTTGTTCCCTCTTCAAGGAACCAGGGTTACAGTCATAACCTGAGACGTTCCCTTTCAAGGGAACTCAAGCTGCGTCGAGATGCTGTGGGAACACCATACCCACGACGCCATAGTAACAAGTGCCTGTTCGTGTGAAATCTCTGGCGAACTCTCTTTAGAACTCCCTGGAGCAGAGAGATCAGGGGAAATGACCTCGGCCATGTCTGCATCAAAGCATCCAGACCCAGAGGAGCTGGCTGACTGAATGAGAACCACAGTGGACAGTGTGTCGTCTCTTAAGATCAGAACAGGTCTACTTCCGTTCGAACAAAGTTTTACATAGGAGCTCCACCACCTCGGGGTGGAGTCTACATTCACTGGGCCTCGGTCCCTGCCTCTACAGGATGTCTGCTCCTGGATTCAAAACCCCGGGATGTAAATTGCCTTCAGAGAGAGCAAAGTCCCACGGGCCCACAGGACGATCTGGTGCCAGTTTGCATAAGTGACGTTACCTCAGACCCCCCTGATGGTTGATGTAAGAGACCACCGAGTCTTTGCGGACAAGCACATGATGGCTCCTCAGGTCTGGTAGGAAGTGTTTGAGAGCTTGAAACACCACCATCATTTCTAGACAATTTATTTCCTAAGAAAGTAGATGGTCCGGCCACAGACCTTGTGCCGAGCGACCACTCATGTCGCATCGCCGCGTGACCTTGATCATGCGAAAAAGATTTCTCCTCTGAGATGTTCTGCGCCACCACTGCAGGGGTCTCATGTACAGGAGACCAAAAGTTATAACGTTGGACACTGCTGCCATGAGACCCAACAGTCAGTGACTGGCCTAATTTTACCTAGGCCGAAGGGAAGAACCCGATATTGGTACACTTCACTAAGCGCGATGCAATTGTGTTTTGCCAGTTTCAGCCTGACGCAGTTATAATTTACACGTCCTGCGCTACGTTGTTTAAATACCAAGTGCATTTGCGCCTATTTGTGCACCCGTGGGATGCTGGTCTGAAAACGAGGTGTGCTCGGGCGCAGCAGCACAAAGTTTTAAATATGGATATTTTTCTTACACAAACGCATCGCTTCACTTTAGAAGGCCTTTATCAACCCCTGGAGACTCGTGGAGCACTTTAATCATGAATAGATGCACTTTGATGGACTTCCAAATACAGACACCCATTCACTCAATTTATATAGCTTCTATTTTTTTATAGAGCCAGGACATTTTTTAACATCACTCTGAGTGTATTCGTCTGAAGGAAGAATGTCATATACACCTAGGATGGCTTCAGGGTGCGTAAATCATGGGCTAATTTTCACTATCCCTGTATTTTCATGCTTAGTAACATAATTTACCATAAATTATTTTCAATGCATTGGGCAGTGCACTATTTAGACAATAGAAGTAATTATGAAATTGCATACAGTTTATATAGGCCTAGTTTCACAGACAAAAGCTTGGATTAAGCCAGGATTTGGCTTTAGTTCAATTAGCTTTGATAAACGTGCCTTAGAAAAAAAAAACATTACTGGTGTGCAACTTGAGATAAACACAATGGCAGTGACATATTTGAAGATCTGTTAGTGCAAGTTGCCTTCAGTTAAAACAGTTCAAACATGCATTTTAGTCTGTAACTAGCTTTAGCCTTGTTTGTGAAACTGAGGGATAAATATGTAAAAAGGACTCTAAATTTGGGCTATTGGTTTAATATAGATTGAATTATAATACATATTAATTTAATTTCTATTAACATGGATTTAAGTGTCCAAAAACATTATATTCAGTTTGCATTTAAGTATATTCTTTTAAAGTAGGCCTTATTTCCGCAATAAGTACTCTTCTTAGAGGGATGCTAAAGTGTACTTCTTTTTTTTCATTTGTGTAAACAAAAATACATTTTTCAAAATATCTTCTTATGATCTACTGAGGAAAGAAAGCTATAAAGGTTTGTAATGAGTAGTTGATGATAGAATTTGCATTTTGGGGTTAACTATCCCTTTAATGGTGCCCTAGAATGTGAAATTTAATTTATTTTGGCATAGTTAAATAACAAGAGTTCAGTACATGGACATGACTTACAGTGAGTCTCAAACACCATTGTTTTCTCCTTCTTATTTAAATCTCGTTTTTGAAAAACACCCCTGAAAAATAGGCGAATCTCCACATAACACCATCTGTAGCTGTCGCAGATAAGGTAATTTTCTTGCTGAATAATCATCATCGTTTGAAAGATTTTTGTTTGTTTGTTTTATAAATATTGTTTAATTTTTATTTGGGAATTGTATTTGATTTGCATTATAGTTTTGCAATAGTGACACCTACTGGAGAAAATAAGTGATGTAAGACGTACTGGTCATGTGATTTGATTATTTGCGTGAACTCAGAGAAGAAACTGAGAGACATGAGGTGTCGCACACGAATTGAGAGGTGTAAAATTGAGAAGAGTTTTTGATCAGAAAATGTCTACTAATGTCTCCTGAATCCTGATTGAAAGGCACACGGTATGTTTGCATATATCTTGGTTATTGTTTATGTGTATTGATTTGAATTTAATAAGCTTTATATCGAACAACGTCATGGCAAAATCACTTCATCACAAATTTGATTGTAAATTTGGTTTATTTTCAGTTTTTTCACGGTGTCCATTTGATGTTTGTGATGTTGATTGTCCTGATTCTTAAGAAGAAGAAATTAAATATAGAAGACATCGAAGGCATCAGTTGAAGCGTGGTTTTTTCTGGTCTGGAAAAAACATTCAGGAGCCGTTATAGTGAAAAAACGTGCATTTACCCTGCCTGGAAGAGTGCAAGAGTTCATCGTGGAAAAGGAAAGATCGCCAGACCTCGATGGGAAGCGCCTACTCCAGTCGACCACAGTAGAGCACTACAGCCATTGGTGAAAGCGAAGACGTCGCCATTCAACAGAGCAACGCGATTTCGTCGCATTGAAACACTATTGCGTTTCGCGTGACTGCATTCCTTGCCGTGCTGAAGTGTAACGCAAGAAGATATTGCTGCAGTGACGACGGACAGCCACAAGGCGGCAACGTTGCGATGTTTTCGGACAATCTAGTTGTCAATAAGAGTTGCTACCTTTGGATTTGCAGGTCAGACTGTATCTTTTCAACTTGAAATTTCATTTTTTGGTTGCCTTAACATTTATTCTAGTTGAAATTGTGCAAATGATTGAAACAAATATTTGCATTTGATAATTTTCTAAACTGATAGAAGTGTGTAACTTGTTTAATAATTGACATTGTGCAATTTCCACATGGTATTATAGCTTGTTATCAGTGTTTAAAGCTTATTAATAGTGTGGTTTACAGCAAGTTACAGACATGGATCAAAATAGATCAGACATTTGTGTCTTAGACCAAGTGGTTCAAGCTCTTGAAGAAGAAAAGGCACAATTAGAAGGGAAATTAGAAACGGAAATTGATGCCTCTGATAGAGAAAAATATGAAGAACGCTTAGCTGAAATTAATGCAGATCTGGAAGTTAATAAGACGAGATTACAGGAATCATCATCACAATTTGAGCAAGAAGTTAGGCGATCAGAAAGAGAAAGGCGTCCAACAGAAAAAATGCTTGAGTTTAGATGTGACGAGTTGGCAAAAAGAGAACGGAAGTTTATGTTCACATACTTAAACTTTAAAGCTGAAGCTCAATTTATCAGATCTAAACTGAAAGAAGAGTGCTCTAAAACCGAGTTAGATGATATGATGGTGACGGCAGAGAAACGCGAAGCAGAGTTAAAACAAATATATGAGAGTATTCGTGCACTGAACGTCCCATCTCAAGATATAAGAAGGAGAATGGATAGCTGCACTTCAGTTACTAGTGAAATAACTGCACTACTGAAAGGACGTTGCGCAGAAGTTGGCACAAAGGAGTTTGATGCTGAAGCTGTAAAAGAAACACTCCTTCAGTTACTGCAAAGAGATGACGCCAGGTCAGTTTATGGATCAACTGTGTCGAGAGCTGAAAGAGATAGTCAGCAGGGAAGTCATGTGTCAGCAAAAAGGGCAGAAGCAGCGGCACGCTTAGCTGCGAAACGTGCTGAACTAAAGAGAGAAAAGAAAATCTCAGCTCAAAGAAAAGAGGTACTAGCCCAACAAGAGAGGTTAAAAATGCTGGAGGAGCAAAGGGATCTTGAAGTAATGGAAGCTGAGTACATTGTGTATGCAGAAGAGGAATCAAGTTTGAACGCTGAAATAGGAGATGCTAAAGAAAGAAGCACTATGCCTCCAAGTCAGCTTCCACTGCACCACAAAAACTCTTCATGCATCAAGGTTTCCCAAGAAACTTTAGCTCAACCTTGCTCTGAAAATGAGCTAGAGAAAAGAGTAGATGAGGTCTTGTTAGTGAAAGCACTAAAAGAATCCCTGGCAATGACTAAACTTCCAGCTCCAGAGCCATTCACGTTTACAGGTGACTCACTCAAGTTCACTGAATGGTGCACCTGCTTTAAAGCTTTGATCGAAACAAACTGTTCAAGCCCAGGACATCGGTTGTTCTATCTGAAGAGGTATATAAGTGGAGATGCGCTTAGTGTACTAGAGGGAACATTTTATAGGAGTGATGAGGATGCATACACACAAGCTTGGGATGCCCTGAACAAACGTTATGGACACCCCTTTGTAGTTCAAAGAGCGTTTAGAACAAAGCTAAATAACTGGCCAAAACTTGGACCCAAAGAATCACTGAAATTAAGGGAGTTTAGTGATTTCCTCATCTCTTGCAAAAATGCAATGCCTCATGTACATGGTTTGAGGGTTTTGGACGATTGTGAAGAAAACCAGAAATTGCTTCAGAAACTTCCTGACTGGATAACAACTCGCTGGAATAGGTATGTCACTAAAGCATTAGATGAAGAGAAGCCATACCCAAGCTTCACTGAGTTTTCAGACTTTGTGGCAGAGGAGGCACGTATTGCATGTAATCCTGTTTCCTCTCTACTTGCTTTAAAACATGCAGAAGAAAAGTCTGGCAAGGAGCAGAAACGTCTCAAGGCCAGTGCTCTGACACAAAATGTTAAACCCATTGCAAGGAGTGCATTGGAAAGGGAGAAAGGCTTCAAACTAAACCCTTCTGTCACTCAGGATAAGAGACAAATAGAATGTGTCTGCTGTCAGCAAAATCATTTTATATACAAATGTGAAAGGTTTGCGGCAATGCCTCTTGAGGAGAAGAAAAGGTTTGTCATCAACAACAAGATGTGCTTTGGTTGTCTCAGAGTCGGCCATGTCTCTAAAAACTGTAGAAAGCGAGCTACTTGCAACATCTGCAGGCAGAGTCACCCCTCTCCACTTCATGAAGATCGCTCTCAAGTAGGAAAGCCAGAAGCTTCACCTGATGAAAGGGCTTCCACTAGCTTATGCAGTGTGGAGATGGATAATGGTAATCACACTTCGATGATTGTTCCAGTATGGCTCTCTTGTGCTACAAAGGACAGCAAAGAAATTTTAGCCTACGCATTGCTGGACACGCAGAGCAGTAATACATTTATCAATCAAGACATCTGTGATAAACTACAAGCAAACACAGAACCCGTGAAATTAAAGCTGTCCACAATGACTGATAGAGCTTCAATAGAGAATTGTCAGAGAGCAGTTGGACTAAGAGTGAGAGGTTATAGTCTCCAAGAGTACATCGAGTTGCCACCCGTATACACTCGAGAATACATTCCCTTGGAACGAGATACCATTCCTACTTGTAAAAAGGCTCAGAAATGGATGCATCTGCTCAGCGTTGCAGACAAGATGCCAGATTTGTTGAATTGTCCTGTAGGGCTTCTAATTGGCTTTGATTGTCCAAGGGCTCTGAAGCCAACCCAAGTGATATCAGGGAAGGATCACGAACCATACGCAGTCAAAACGGACTTAGGCTGGAGTATAGTGGGATCCATAACACTGCATACTTGCTCTAGAAATGTAGCGGGGTTCTGTCATCGCATTTCTGTGAAGGAACTCCCAGCAATCACACCTGCTGCAGTAATCAGGACGTTAGAAGCAGATTTTCGGGATACAGACTCAAGAGAAAAGACAATATCTCAGGAGGACATTCAATTTCTTCAACAGTTGGATGAAATGACTCAACACATCAAAGAAGGACATGTGGAAATGCCCTTACCTTTCAGAGAGCGTCCTCAATTACCGAACAATAAGCAGCTTGCTACGGTTCGTTTGAAACATTTGAAAAGAAAACTGGAGAGAAATCCCAAATACAGAGAAGACTATGTGAGATTTATGGATGGTGTCTTTAGAGATGGTGATGCTGAAGAAGCAGATGTCACACCAAAAGAAGGCAATGCATGGTACATTCCGCACCATGGGGTATACCATCCCCGGAAGCCAGAAAAAATAAGAGTGGTATTTGACTGCTCAGCCAAATTTCAAGGTACATCTCTAAATGACCACTTATTCACAGGTCCAGACTTAACAAATGCTCTAACTGGAGTTTTGTGCAGATTTCGTGAGCATCAGATTGCGATTGCTTGTGATGTGGAGAAGATGTTCCACCGCTTTCACGTCAGTCCAGATGATCGTGATTTCCTGAGATTCCTATGGTGGGAAGAAGGGAACACTGAAAGGGAACCCAAGGAATACCGCATGCGAGTGCATATTTTTGGAGCTGCATCCTCTCCGGGTTGTGCGAACTACGGCATGAAATATCTTGCCAGCAAATATGAAAAAGACTACCCACTGGCAGCGAGCTTCATTCGCAAAAATTTCTATGTGGATGATGGACTTGTCAGCGTTGATTCCATCGAGAAGGCCAATAAGTTGGTTAGTGAAGCGCAAGAAACCTTGGCTAAGGGAAAACTGCGTTTGCACAAGTTTGTGTCCAATAGCAGAGAAGTCTTGAGTGCAATTCCAGAGAGCGAACGTGCCAGTGCAATGAAGGATGTAGATCTAAACTACAATGAGCTTCCAATGCAGAGTGTACTGGGAGTAAAGTGGAACATAGAGACTGATACATTCTCTTTCAAAGTTGACCTTAATGAAAAGGCTGCCACTCGGCGTGGAATTCTGTCAGTTGTCGCAAGTGTGTACGACCCATTAGGTTTTCTCGCTCCCTATATCTTGAATGGGAAGAGAGTGCTCCAGGAGATGTGCAAACGAGGGGTAGGATGGGATGAACCTCTTCCCTCTGATCTGAAGCCAAAGTGGGATACATGGATCCATGACTTGGAGAATCTCCAAAGGGTTAAAATACCAAGATGCTTAATTCCTGGAAATATAGGCAGAATTCAGAAAATAGAGCTGCATCATTTTTCAGATGCTAGCTGTGAGGGTTATGGGCAGTGTTCATACATCAGGATTGTTGCTGATGAACAAGTACATTGTGCACTGGTCATGGGTAAGGCCAGAGTAGCCCCTACGAAGGTTTTCAGCATACCACGCCTTGAGTTGACCGCAGCCACAGTTTCTGCAGCAGTAAGTCATGTTCTTAGGGAAGAGCTTGATCTGAAGGTAAATGAGGAGTTTTTCTGGACTGATTCCCAGGTAGTGCTGGGGTATATCAAGAACGAAGCCCGGCGCTTTCATGTCTTTGTAGCTAATCGTGTACAGAAGATAAGAGACTCTACAGATCCAAGACAATGGTTCTATGTGGAAACAAGTCAAAATCCTGCAGACTGTGCGTCAAGGGGTCTCAAGGTGGCAGACCTGATAGACTCAAGTTGGTTGATAGGTCCCAAGTTCTTATGGGAACGGGAGATTAGCACTCATGAAAAATCCCCAGTGCTTCTTGTAGGTGACCCTGAGGTAAAGGTCCTGAAAACAGATGCCTGTGTAAGAGGTAGCTTTCTTGAAAGACTCTCAAGATTCTCAGATTGGAATACAGCTCTCCATACTATAGCTAGGATCAAAAGACTGGTAAACAAAGACAAGTCAGGGTCCATTAGTGTAGAGGAGAAACAGAAAGCAGCTCTTGTGCTCATTAAGGCAGCACAAAGAGAAGCCTTTGAAGAAGAACTGAAATTGCTTAGTCAAAACCCTGCTAAGCTGCCAAAGAGTAACAAGTTATACCAACTTGATCCCATCCTCCAGACTGAACTGCTTAGGGTTGGAGGACGATTAAGTAAGTCTAACGCAGCATTTGAGTTGAAACATCCAGTAATTCTTCCTAAGGAAGGAATTGTCACACAACTAATACTTGACCATTGTCACAAGAAAACTCAACATCAAGGCCGAGGTCAAACCTTGAATGAGCTCAGAGCCAATGGATATTGGATATTAGGTGCAAGCAATGTAGTGGCTAAGAACATCAAAAATTGTGTTACTTGCAGAAAACTGCGTAGATCAGTCGAAGAACAACGTATGGCTGACCTTCCAGCTGACCGAGTGGAACCCTCACCTCCATTCTCGTATTCTGGTATCGACTGTTTCGGCCCCTTCTACACAAAACAAGGTCGGAAGGAATTCAAGAGGTATGGACTGTTGTTTACGTGCATGAGCTCCAGGGCTGTACATTTAGAGATGCTAGAAGATCTTTCCACCGATGCATTTCTGAATGCCTTGAGGTGTTTCATAGCAATCAGAGGAGCTGTGCGACAGATCAGATCCGACCAAGGCACGAATTTCGTGGGGGCTAAGAATGAGCTGGAGAAAGGTTTGAAGGATCTGGACCAAGAAAGGATCTCTACTTATCTTGCAAGCAAACAATGTGACTTCCTTATGAATGTTCCTGAGGCAAGCCACATGGGAGGTTCGTGGGAACGCCAAATAAGGACTG
Organism: Chrosomus eos; assembly: GCA_036326025.1. Classification (NCBI taxonomy): domain Eukaryota; kingdom Metazoa; phylum Chordata; class Actinopteri; order Cypriniformes; family Leuciscidae; genus Chrosomus; species Chrosomus eos. The sequence continues at coordinate 54,753,805 of CM070818.1, forward strand.
TTAGGAGTGTGATGAACGCTGTTCTGGCACAAGCTAAAGGAAGACTGGATGACACTTCATTAAGGACATTTTTCTACGAGGCAATGTCAATTGTAAATAGTCGTCCGCTTACCACTAACACAATAAATGACCCAAAGAGTGTTGAGCCTTTGACGCCTAATCATCTGCTTACGATGAAGACCTCAGTGCCTCTTCCTCCTCCTGGAAAATTTGTCCGTGAAGATTTGTACGCTAGGAAAAGATGGAGGAGAGTGCAGTACTTGTCGGAACAGTTTTGGAGCAGATGGCGCAAAGAATACCTGGCCAATGTAAGCCTCAGACAGCAATGGCACACGCCTAGAAGAAATGTTCATGTTGGAGATGTAGTAATTCTCAAAGAGGACAATGTTCCCAGAAGTGAATGGAGGCTAGCTAGAGTCGTTGAGACAAGTGTAGACGATGATGGGTTAGTGCGAAAGGTTAAACTCCAGATGGGACAAAGTAAGTTAGGAAAAAAGGGTGAGCGATTGACACACATATCCCTTTTGGAGCGTCCAATCCAAAAATTAGTAGTAATAGTTGAAAACAACTCTTAAACTATGAGTGAAACCTCAAAATGGGATTAGACTAATTTTTGACATCTAAAATAGTTCAATTCAAATAAGGGTAAATAACACGGGTTGTGAAAGTGTTGAAAGATGAATGAAAGTTAGTAACAGCTTATAGGAAAATTCCAGGATTCATTTAATTTGATAAAAATATTACTGACATAAATCCTTGTAATTTTGGTGGCAGTGTAGCTGTCGCAGATAAGGTAATTTTCTTGCTGAATAATCATCATCGTTTGAAAGATTTTTGTTTGTTTGTTTTATAAATATTGTTTAATTTTTATTTGGGAATTGTATTTGATTTGCATTATAGTTTTGCAATAGTGACACCTACTGGAGAAAATAAGTGATGTAAGACGTACTGGTCATGTGATTTGATTATTTGCGTGAACTCAGAGAAGAAACTGAGAGACATGAGGTGTCGCACACGAATTGAGAGGTGTAAAATTGAGAAGAGTTTTTGATCAGAAAATGTCTACTAATGTCTCCTGAATCCTGATTGAAAGGCACACGGTATGTTTGCATATATCTTGGTTATTGTTTATGTGTATTGATTTGAATTTAATAAGCTTTATATCGAACAACGTCATGGCAAAATCACTTCATCACAAATTTGATTGTAAATTTGGTTTATTTTCAGTTTTTTCACGGTGTCCATTTGATGTTTGTGATGTTGATTGTCCTGATTCTTAAGAAGAAGAAATTAAATATAGAAGACATCGAAGGCATCAGTTGAAGCGTGGTTTTTTCTGGTCTGGAAAAAACATTCAGGAGCCGTTATACCATCTGTGACGCAACAGTCGGGATCATTAATATGGACGCCTCCAAAAATTTGCATATGCCAGCCCATGTTCAATGCCAGGCACTGCGCAGCCGAACCATCAGAAGTTCTGCAGGTGAAGAAACAAGCGAGGTTCACAGGGAAAATGACAGATAAATGTTATGTTCCAGGCTGTGAAGGGGAGGTGAGGACTTTTCATACCATTAGTTTGCTCTGCCCATTTCACCACTGACTTATTTTCTAACCTGGGACAATATCAAGCAGGCTTCTTTCAGTGAATAAATTATATACAGAAAGCGATCAAAGAACAATCTTTCCACACAGCGCGAGTTTATCTGGACTCTTGCCAAACTCGTTATGAAATCAATGATGCTGTTACACTGCACAACGAAGCTCTTACTGTATGTACATCATCGCGTTTGCATTGGTGAAAGCATTAGAGAGAGTGCAGAAACTGCGTTGCATTGATAAGATCTTCAGTCTCGCGATCAACAGACTGTCATCTGCTCAATGCTCATCACAGCAACATTTTATGTGATGGAAATAGATTTAAATACTTTAAAAACATCTCACGATTCGTTAATCTCGATAGCTGTATTAGTAAAAACGTATAACAGCTGTAGTAAAAGTATTCGAGAGAGTTTCACATGTAATACGTAGCTATTTCATATGCAAGCATGTCAGCCAATCACAGCAGTGGCCGGTTACACTGAATCCCACAGCAGACACGCCCCTTCAAACAGAGTGTTCAAATCAGAGGCTAAAGTTAGGCTAGGGAAAATGCCTTTTATTTCTAAATTATGACTATTTTTTGATCTAAAAAACATACTAACATTATAAGGGCAACCCAGGAAACAAAATAAAGTAATAAAATAACCCCATTCTAGGGCACCTTTAAACATATTGTCTACTACATCAAAGTATTAAGAATTGCACATATCATTATATACCTAAGGAGGAGGAACACCATAATAACTGATCTGCTGGGTTGAGATCATTCCCTATTATCATGTTAAATGATGCTGTCATGGTGCTGTCTTGAGCCTCCAGAGCATTGAACTGTTACTTTACATAAAGTTGTCGATATCATCAAGACTCATTCGATTACGAGCACAGTGATAGGGGTGTTACTAGACTTTGATACGTGCCTTTTTAAATAGAACCCTCATCTTTCCACGGGCCCTGCTGTCGGCATGTCAACAACACACCAAATTTGTGTTTATTGAATCATTGTTCTATATGGGAAATGATAATTGCAAGAGCTGGTGGCCTTGCACATTACGCAAGTGCTGGTTCATGACTTTTCGAGAAAAAACGGGCTGCCTTATTAAAGCTGGCTGCCCCAGCTCCTAATCTATTTCTAGGATTTCCGAAGTTTCAGCAAACTGGGGATTAGAGTTTTTTTTTTTTTTTTTTTGCTTCACAGATTTAGCCTCTGTCCAGCGCTCCCTTGCTCCCAGATGTAGCAGAGTTGTTTGCGTCTGCGGTTTTTTGCGGTAGTGCCTGTGTTTTGTCTGTATGTCTGCGGTGCTTTTAAGGTTTGTGAGGTCTTGCTTGTAAACTGTTTGAAGCACAATACTCCCCTGTGATAGATGTATACAGAAATGCAGTCAAAACATGTTAGCATATTTTTGCAACATTTACCAAAGAAAAGTGTCTATACACAGAATTTGCATGCTTGGTGCAATAAAAACATCACACAACAATAATATTTTAATAATCAGCATTTGTTTTCCAAGAGCTCCAATACACGTGACTTGCTCGTGCGATATCTGTGCGCTCTCTGATGGCACCTGTCCTGTCTTACACATCACACAGGCTTTTTGCTTATTGTGGTCATCCAAATTCCCAAGGCACGCCACATCTCCTAAAAGCTTTTCTCTGTCCAGTTTGATTGTCTTTTGTCTGCAGACATCAGAGTTGGATGTTGTATTCAAAACTGGATTTTGAATGCATCCCATCCTCCAAATAAAATGTTTACTAATGATAATATGTGTGTCTTTGATAATTAAATAATGATTATTAAAACTACTGCCTCAACTAAATGGGACAAATCAAGCATTCACATATTTATTTGGTCAGTCCAGCTTAATTGTAGCTTTTTATTACCCTTTTCACCTTAAAGGGCACCTATTATGGAATTTTAAAAATTTCCTTTCATGTAGTGTGTAACATACAAGAGCTAAAGGCGGGCGTACACGGTGCGAATTCTGACGGTCGGAAGATCGTATGTCCACGCACACGTTACGAGTGAGTTTATCCGAAAATCGTATGGAGGCAGTGATATACGACACGATTTTACGACCTGCTGAATTCCGGAGAAATTGCACGAAGCCAAAAACTCTGCTCTCTCATAACTGCATATAAAATATTGATACAAGCCGTGACTATTTTGCTACATATTTCAGCACCGGGAAACGGACGTCCGGTCACCCTTTTGTAGGGTGGCCATACGTCCGGATTTTGGCCGGACAGTCCGGATTTTAAGCCCCCTGTCCGGCGTCCGGCGCAGCCTCAAGCCGGACACTCATTTGTCCTCCTTCTTGGAGTTGAGCTGAATTTTTGAAAAAAAATAACTTTTTTTTTTTTAAATTAACTTAAAATCCCGCATAATGATAGCGGCTCTCTGATGCCCGTAAATTAGTTCAAATCTCTTGGAATCTAGAGCCGCGAATGCGAGACAGAACATACTCTATGTGCTCCAAACCGTGCAGCGCGCGGCAGAGAGCTAGTTGCGTGCCCTCAGCACCAACCCAACACATAGACCGCCAACCCCCCCCCCCCCCCGACAACAAAACCACCGATCACCAAACTATATGTGTCCTCCTTTTTGGTGTAATGGAAATGGCCACCCTACCCTTTTGTGTGTGTGTGTGTGTGTGTGTGTGTGTGTGTGTGTGTGTGTGTGTGTGTGTGTGTGTGTGTGTGTGTGTGTGTGTGTGTGTGTGTGAGAATGAGTTAAAAACGTAGTTATGGTACACATTTAAAAATAAAATTGCAAGATCTCTGAATGATTAATTAGCCGTTTAAACCACCTCATATGAGTGTTTGCAAGTAATTTTGCTGAGAGAAGCTATAGCGCAGTGAACGGGGCTCGAGCGCGCGTGAGTGAGGGCGCGGTTGCCAGATCCACATAATGGAAAAGTGACAGTAATCTTCTGGACTTGTTTTTCTGATTAATGTCACACTTTAGGAAGTTATTAAAGTGGAAAGTTGCATGTTAGGGTTCGTGATATATTAATCTTATTTCCAAAACACAAGCTTTGAACTTATTTCGGAGTTTTATATATTTTTGTTTTGTTTTTTTTGCTTGTTTTTCGTAGCAATATTTGGCAACATTTTACTGTCGGCATTAATAAAAAAAAAAACTAGGCTGTAGACAAACTGTAATTGCTGACAGGAAGATACCACATTCGGTAAGACAAACGCAATGATCATCGTGGTTATCTGTAAGAAGTGTAAGCTATAGCACTACCAAAAACAATAGCATACGGATATGTTACAGAATTAAATATGTCAAAATTAAATAGGCCTAACGTTACAGGCCGGCAGGAAGACGGCTCACATGCTGTTTAGTTAACCTTTCACAAAATCATCATAAAAACATTAATTGAAGCAGTGTTTCTAGTAGTCCACACCATTTTCGTCTTTCTTCTGTGGATTTCCTCAGCTCCTGATTGGTCAAATTCAGATAGATTGACAAATCGGCTCATTCAACCGCACACACCTCACGAATTCAAGCCGACAGCTCCCGAACTTTTTCGACATGCTTAAAAATGATCGGGAGGTCGAGAGGTGCTCGGCTCGGCTCGTATCTTCCTCGCACACGATACGAGCTGCGACGTGCGAGCATAACCGATTTCCACGCGATTACTCCCGAGTGAAAAAAATCATCTGCGAGCTCGTAAAACAGCAAAAAATCGCACCGTCTACGCCCGCCTTAAGAGAACAAAAACATCCTGCAAAGTTTTATATATGAAAGTTCACCGTAAAAAAAAGTTATTGTCTCTCAAAAGTAAGAGTCGACTCTGAGTCGCTGATATGAATCGATAGACGAACGATGCTTTTTCTCTATCTAGATGACATCAACTTGACAAGTTATTTGAATAAGATACGCCCACTTATTGCGCGCGCAAATACCAATGAAACTTCAAAACATCATGTCGACAACAAGACGCTGTGTTCTGAAGTGCGAATCAAAAGCGATTTTTTTTTCACTGTCCAGAGACGAGCATGTGAAGAATCAGTGGGTAGAGTTTATATTTACAACTATACCACAGAAGTATAGCCCGAACCTTGTGTGTGTTCGCCTCATTTTAATGACGATTGCTTTACAAACATAAATGCTTTCAAGTGTGGATTCGCGAGCCGGATGATACTGAAGGAAGGTTCAGAACCAGTTTTATTTGGATCAGCTTCCTCCTCCGAATCACAACCTGTAAGTATTATTAATAATTGTTGATTAATAATCACTTTTTCCCCTGGTTTATTCATTTTTATTAGGTCAAGGTTTGATCACACATCCCCTTGATCACATAATATTAAAATGAATTATGTGTGTGTGTGTGTTTATGTTTGTCTATCCAAGTGGGGAGTTGAACCTTCAACCTGAATACACACATACTCATGGGGACTCGTGTCACCGTGGGGACCTAAATTGAGGATCCCATGTGAAAACAAGCTTATAAATGATACAGAATGAGTTTTTTTTTTTAAATATAAAGTGCAGAACATTTTGTGTGGTGGGTAGATTTAGGGGTAGGGTTAGTGTGAGGGGATAAAATATACAATTTGTACAGTATAAAAACCATTAAGCCTATGGAGAGTCCCCAGTGTTGATCATTTTTGTCTGTAGTTCTTTTCTTGGATGTTTTTTTTTTTTTTCACGTAATATTTGGTGGCTAACGGTTTAAACCTTCCTAATTATATCTTTACATTGAACGTATACTGTTACCAAAGGCTAAATGAAATCCTTGCAATTAAAAGTGCAATTAAAAGCTGGCGAAAGCTTAAAATTCAAAGTGGCCTTGAAAAACTACCCCATGCTGATAATTGCTAGTGAGAATAAGGTCAACATGGAATCTGACACATGAACCGCATCTTTATGACACCACAGCTGAAGAGATCAGAGCAAAACATGGAGGTCATGGAATCTATCAAAGGTCAATGGCCTCTGATCTTTTAACATCCCGACTTGAGTATGTGTGAGTGTGAGAAAGCTTGGCTTTCAAAAGACTTTACATATTAATTTTAAATATGAATACCATGAATACTTACAACCCATACTTCTGTCTTCAACGCCTGACATTTGAAATAGGTGTCCAAAAAAATCTAAAACGGTTTGTTGATCCTTTTATTTTTATAGACAAAAAAAAAAAAAAAATAAATATATATATATATATATATATATATATATATATATATATATATATATATATATATAAATTATATATATATTTAGAAAAAAAGTTTGCATCAATTTTTAGTTGTTGTTGTTAAATATATTTGATATATCAGCCTTTCGTAGCTCATACAGTATGATATAGCAGAATATGGAGCTCATACTCGAGGAAACATGGCCCAAAATGAACAAAAAGAATAAATGTTATTGCTCTTCACAACTCTGATGTATGTAAAAAATTCTGACTTAGTCAAAATTGTGAAATTAAAAAGTCACGATTAAGAGATAAAAAGTCAAAATTCTGACATACTAAATCGAAATTATGTGATTAAAATGTAAAAATTATGACTTAAAAATGCATATTATGACATTTTGAAATTATGATAGAAAGTAAATGATCAGAAGTCGAAATTATGACAAAGTTACAATTATAAGATAAAAACACATGCATGACATCATAATCTCATAAATTTGATTAAGTCATAATTTTGATTTGGTATGTCATAATTTCAATGGTTAGACTATTTTGATGGTTCACTTTAGACAGTCTAATAACTATAAGTAACTTTGCAACATGTCTTATTAGTGTATTAGTAGAATGTAGACTGTTACTGTTAGGTTAGATATTACTCAATAAAAATCAGTAAAGATTTCAAAGCAAAAAGACCTGAAGGGGGACATTTTTACAATTAAATGGCCTTTTAACTTGCTAAAAATAAAATTAAAAAAACTCTTACATTTCAGTCAGATGACAGAAGGCATGTAGTAAAAGTTTTTACCCTGTTGATAATTTAGAAGCCTTTGAAATGTGTATAAATGTGATACATATAGGCTTTGTGGGGTTAAATAACCAGATAGCTCTATTCTGCAGAGCAAATGTGCACTGTGTGTCTGGGTGTTTTCAGCTGTTGGCGTCCTGCAGTGCTGTCAACACACTGAAGGTGCTCAAAACACTGTTAATACCAAGTCTTGAGGACAGAAACTCTCCACTGTGGCCTCCTGTCACACAGTGTCCAATGCGAAACATTTGGCAGTGCTGCTCTTAAAAAGGCTGAAGGAACTGGAAGAGGAACAGGCTTTTAGCTGCTGCAGCAGCACTTGAACGGAGTGGATGTGAAATTATATCTGGGGCTTTGACAAAGCTTATTGTGGGGAAGCTGGGGGCATTTTGGGGCACTTTAGAGAAGCGTGACGAGAGGGACAAATTTGTCACATGTATGTGTATAGTCTTACATGGCTCTGTGGATCCTGTGCCTAATCTTTTTAACAAGCAAACAAATAAAAAGTCTGAGGTATTTATTTTGGCTCCCTTAACATTCTCAAAGACTAAAGGTATATCCAATATCAAAGTCGGCTGAAAATGCATGCTGATGCACCTGGCACTGAAAGGGATTTTGATATGACGTTTAATTTGACTCGCACACAGAAAGCAAATGTTCTGCCCACCCTTTATATTACATCTGTGTGTCTCTGCTACACAAGATGTTTTTGATTAAACTACTCTAAAAGAATGTGCCATCATCTTCCTTTCAGTGAATTAAAAGATTTAGATAAGCTGTAGTGATTAAGAGTGGAGGACGGGTCTGCTAGCAAATCCCTTCCGACAGCTCCTCAATATATATCTCTTTTTTTTACCATTTGTGATTTTTTACATTAAAATCAACATGTTAATGCCATGATATCTAGCCAGTTCTTCTGCTACTGACATCATGTAACAGTGCATTCAATGAACATCAAACATGTAAGCCATGTTATCTTTAGTATTCCAACATTATAACACTATGCTAATAAGAGATCAGCAGAATAGTGTATTTGGAAAAGTGGAAAACACATTTCATCAAGAGTCTTGTAAGAATTGTATAAGGCTGAATATGTAACTCCCCTGGCTTCAAGAAGTGTGACTGATGGGAAAAACTGCAGTCTATAGTGTCCTTGTTAGCGCTCCCGCCTTCCATGCCGGAAATCCAACTTGAAGTAGTGCAAGTAGAACCGGAGATGTTTTATTGGTGCCGTGACCTGGATGGGAGTGAGGTTTAGGGGGTGAGTGTAACGGAGGCCAGCTTGTAAAGAGCTTTGCAAGTAAACCTCACTCCCCTGGCCTCAAGAGGCAAGCTAAAGACTGCATGTTTTTTTAGTGTCCTTATTATTGCACCCTCCTCCCATGCCAGAAAAGGCCGTTCGAATCCTGCTCTGAGTTGTGCAATACTGAGGTTACACTACCATGTAATCTTTATTAAGGAGTTACACATACACATATGGTATTCTTTTTTAATTGTATGTTAATGTCCGAAATACTTTAGCTTTTTCCACCAAAGTGTTTTTTTCACGTGGCTCGTGAAAATTTCATGTATCCAACTGTTTTCAATGGGAGTGCCGCATTTTTAAAACGCCATGAGCACAACAATGCGCTGTGTTTTTTAACTTTGGGTAAAACGCAACAATCTCTGTCATCACTGTCACTTTTTACCCAGCTGTCCAATCACAGAGGACAAGGGGCGGGACAAATACCACACCGACCAACTGTGATATTCTGCTTGTGCAACGTCAACAGATGACAACAAGAAGCATAAGAATGTAAAAAAAAATATTTAAAACAAGAGCCAGCTAGGATTTTCAGCAGAGCGTCTAGTGTTTTCAGCTAGCTAAAAACGCTTCGGTGGACACGCAGCCTTATATTTATACTCCCATTTATACTCTTTTGTTTCTTAATTATGGGTTGAAATGGGACCTGGAATAAACTGAAGAACAATGAAATTGATTTTTTGAACTGTTTTTAAGTTTGATGTATCAAAATGGTTGTGTTCATGCTGTGAGGTGCTGAAAAGTGCAACAGTCGAAGACATCCATCTAACATATTTGCATAATAACATTCATCAGCACTGACTGCTGACACACGAACACGCCCTATGTGGACGGTCCCTAAGTAAATCAAAAAGAGTGTGATTTTATTAAGTTTGAGGGCTTACGCACATTCTAACCCACTCCTTCCTCTGTGGCACCTTGTGATTATCTGACTCGGTGTGACATTTGTTGTGTGTATTGACTCCAGCCTCACCATTGTGTTCACTTATTGCCACTTTATCAATAAAAGGATAGTCCATTCACATGCCAATCAAGAGCAGCCACACTGGATTACTAAACAGATTGCTGACCTTCCCCCACCACATAAAACAACCTCCTGCACAGGGACAGACTTCCTCCTCTACTGTCCTTTCTTTTACAAGTGCTCTCTGAGGGTCAACTTGTAGCAGATTCGGCTAATTAACTGCCCTTGTGTTGAGCAGTGATAGCCAGTGAGGATCCGTAGATGCTTTGACAATCAATACAGCCTTGTCCTTTTCCATTCCAGTTTGCATTTGGTAGACAATCTTTATCCAAAGTGACTCACAGTAGTAATCAAGGGTTAAAGAGATGAAAATTTTATCGGCATTCAGCCTATACTCATTTCAGGGCTCCATACTGCGACAAAATGGTTGCATTTTGCAACCATTTTTCCTGCCGGTGCGACCAAATTTTGATATAGGTCGTGCTGGAGTGACCACAACGTTGCCCAGCATTGAATGGCAAACGAAATGAAAGCGGAACGAAACTGCACTACTCATTTGTGCTTCACGGACCGTTTATTAGTTCGGACCAATAATAGACAGTGCAGCGCCGCGAGTTACTCGCCAGTCGCGGGCCGATCTCGATCACGCAACACCGTTATTACACAGCGCTGGGAGATCCAGTGAAGAAATCCATTAAATTCGCCACAGAATTAATAACATTGATGCAAGATCCAGTGAAAAAAACATTCAGATTCGGATTTCTCTGTTATAAACCATAGATATCAGATCAAACAGGACGTGAAAACCAGGAGAAACATTGTGCCATGAATTAACAAGTTACAGAAGGCTTTAAGTCCAGCGATCAGCAACATTCACCATGGATTTAATGTAGTAACACTAACCGTAGCTATGGTATTGTGACAGAAATAGTAAAAATGCTTACTATGCATCTTTTCTAGCACTTCAAAACTATATTATCATATTTAAATGTTTTTTTTTTAATGTGATGACCAAAATATTTTTTGTTCATCCTTCAAATATTGTCCCCATTTATAAAATAAAAAGTTTCAAGATGTAGGAAAACTCACACTTAGTTATTATTAAAAAAAAAAAAAAAACATTAAATTACCATACGATTACCAACAGGTGGCTGCAGATGCTTGGCTTTTTTCACTCCCTAATATCTATTTTATTTTTTTTTACTCGTTTTGCTATTGAATTAATATTAAGACATTATGAATGATAATAATTAAAGTTAATTTTATCTACACCTCAAATTAAGCTCAGTGCTTTATTGAGCTTGATGCTGCTGCCCTCAAATGTTAGTCTGGGGCCCTGTGAACTTAAAATAATTTCTTATAATTAAAGTCTATTTATTCTCAAAGCATTTGTCAGTAATACAGTTATTGTGGGGCAAAATTTGAATAACTGCATTGCAAGCTGATTTAGGGTGTACCCCTAAATTTTCTGCTTTTCCACAAAAAAAAAGTTAGTCTGGAGCCTTGCATTTTGTTCCAAACCTATATAACTTTAATTCTTCTGTGTAACCACCACCCACACACACACAAACACACGCACACACACACAAAAAAAATTGTCCACACATCAAAAGTCACTGCAATCCAATGTTGTTTTGGACTATGGAAATCCCAACGCAGTCTCATGAAAGTGTGTATCAATACCACGAATGTTATTTCTCGTGGCATTTATACGCCAAAAATGGTTTTGGCGTGCATATGCTACGCACTGAAAATCCCTTGGGTAGGATTAGGGGGAGGGGGGGATGGGGGTGCGTGCCTATTACACGCCATAAAGTGCGTATCATATGCACGCGAAAACTGCGTATCATATACACGCCAAAACTGATTTTGGCATATAAATGCCACGAGAAATAACATCCGTGGTATTCATACGCACTTTCACGAGATCGGGCTGGAAAATCCATAGAAAAACGGAAAAGGTATGTATACTGGTCATTTTCTGCCAGGACATCATCCGTTAAGTTTATGGACATTTCCAAGTATTTTCATGTATTTTATTGAAAACAAAGCATGATTGTTTCACATACAATATTGCCAAAGCAATGACTCATATACAGTGCATATACATACACATTCAAACAAATACTGTGATACAAAAAAAAATTATAACAACAACTACAATATTATTACTAATAATAATAACCCTAGAACACAACACAATGCAATGCGTGATTCAAAACACAGGTACAGTAAAACATTAGTAAAAGATAAATATGAAAAATGCTTTCTTATTAACACAGTACATTGTGCCCTACTTTTTTGGACTTTGAGTTTCATTGTTATATAGGGTGAGTAAATTAGGATTTCCTTTTTTGGGTAAAAGATTTGAAATCCCCTGCATAATGTGATAGCAGAAAGTCTCCAATACTTCAGTCACACCTACCGTACCTGAGATTGAACAAAATGTACTCATTCGCCCAAATAACTATGAGAGGTCTGTCATATGCCAGAGTTTTAAATACACAGTAATAGCTGTGATTCAAACTACTTACTGGAATTTCTCGAGATTTCAAGCAAAAACTATACTGAAATGGATTACATTTCTCAGAACTATGTTTATGGTAAGCTGATTTGATTCTTGGTAGTGAAGGTTAGAAAATATGTGGAGCAAATTCCTGATTGGAAAGTTAATGTGTTACTTTATTTGAGATGTGTGCGGTGGATTGAAATGTGAAGTTACTAAAAATACTATATATAGATCTCACTGTATTTAACAGGCTAGTTTAGAAAAGAATGATCGTGTTTCATCACCATTGTAAAAAGGAATTGACAACAAAAGCTAATGATTAACTGCAAGTAAAGGCTTAATGATCCAATAAATGGCTTTGATGAGTAATTAAGAGTTTAGTGTTAAAGCGTTAAAATATAAGAGACAGAAACTTTGTTCTTGCGATTCACGCATAAGTTGGCGTCTCAACATGGTGTTACTTTTCTCACCAATTACTCGGCTGAAAAGACTTGTTTGAAAGTCAGGAAACAGAGCATTAGAGGCCATTATTAGGAGCGTCTGGGCTGGTGTGTGGTCATGACAAGTCAAACAGTAGCTAATGGAGATTGTCTCATGTTGGTCTAGGCTAGAGTTCCGAGAACCAGATCTTCCCCATTTTTCTTCGCATAGCCAATGTTGCATTGCTACAACACAATAAACATAATATTATACGGTACTAGAGCCTGTGCTAAATTGTGGAAAGAGTACAGCTAAAAAGCAGTGTTATCATTGCAAAAGATGCAAAAAATACTGTGATAAAAAACTGTGATGAAAACAACAACAATATTAATATGTTTATTGTTGTTGTTGTTAAAACTTAAAAGTATGTTGTTTTCTTTTAAAACTGCACTGGCAAGTGTAGGCTATTTAAGGAGAGTACACTTTCATGATGGTTAGGTAACACTTCATTTTAGTGACCTTGTTACATATGTTACACCATAGTAATAACAGTAAATTATGCATATTTACATGGAACTAACCCTCAAACAATCCCTAATCCTTCCCTAACCCTATAGTGAGTACATGTTGTTAAATGGATAGTTCGCCCAAAAGGAAAATTAGCCCATGATTTGCTCACCATGAAGCCATCCATATGGCATTCTTCGATCAGACGAATACTATAGGAGTTATATATATAAAATGTCCTGGTTCTTCCAAGTTTGATAATGGGAATGAATGGCTGTTTGACTTTGGAAGTCCATTAAAGCGCATCTATTCATGATTACAGTGATCGACACAGACTACAATAAATAGCTTACGTCTGTCGGCGGTACGCATCGATTTTCACCAAAAGAGTAACCCTTGAACTTGACGCACAACGTAATGATAAACACAGTTGCCCAGTCCTGGGGTGCTTCAATATCCCTTCTCGTTTCCTACGTCCTCCATCCTATGACCCGGAAACCGATCGAGCTCAGCCATCTTGAAGGACATCTCAGTTCTCTAATTGCACCGTGAGCAGACAAGGATCGAGGAGTGAGGAGCTTCCTGAGGAGTTATGAGCGAGGATACACGAGTGTATCCTTTGTGGAAGTGTTTTATCGACTAAACGTGACGCATGTATACATTTCGACCTCCCCCTTCACATCTGTCACAATCATTTTGATTTATCCTTTACCTTTGCAGTTTAAATCTCACATATTTCAACAGGGTATTTTGCTTTATTATTATTTATTATGAATTTCTTAAATAACCAAACTAAAACAAAATAACGGCAGATCCTCTGAGCGCTGCTAATGACGCAGTGAAGAATGACGCTCTAGTGATCAAGTATTCTGATGTATAAATAAGCTTTCTTTTGATTCCCCTGTCCTCCTTTTCTTTCCTTGCGTCCTTCCCTCACATCCTACAGGGGGTGGAGCTGAGACATGAGGAAAGGAAGCGAGGAAAGGAGGAACGAGGATGCAAAAATAAGAATTGAGAAGCACCTCTGTTTGTTTGAACCGTGAGAGGCGTCAATTGACGTCATTACGTTGTGCGTCACGTTCAAGGGTTACTCTTTTGGCGCAAATTAATGAGTACGGCCGCCTGCCTTCTTACACAAACGCATCACTTCACTTCAGAAGACCTTTATTAACCCCTGCAGTGCCGTGTCGAGCACTTTAATCATGAATAGATGCGCTTTAATGGACTTCCAAGGTCAAAAAGCCATTCACTCCCATTATCAAGCTTGAAAGAGCCAGGACATTTTTTAATATAACTCGATTGTATTCGTCTGAAAGAAGAAGAATGTCATATACACCTAGGATGGCTTCAGGGTGAGTAAATCATGGGATAATTTTCCTTTTTGGGTGAACTATCCCTTTAATTAATATTACTCGTACATAAATATATAATTACACTGTGAAAGTGACACCTTAAAATGTTTAACCCTATGTTTCTTAACACACTTAAGGACACTTTTAAAAAGAGCACATTGTAATAATGTCAAATTACAAGTACATGAAATACATTTTACATCATGTTTTAATTTTTTGTAATGCTTTAAAGAAGTACACTTATTTTAAAAATGTTGGCTCACATACTAAAGCACAAGTGTGTCATTTGATATTGCATTTAAAGTTAATATATTTTAATGTACTGGATTGCAACTTTATAATTCAAAACCTTTGATTACAAAAATGTGTAAAATGCATACTTTTCAATACAAATGACATTAACAACGACTCATATTTCAAAGACAATAAAAGTAATTATGAAAGGACATATAAAGATGTACTTAAGTCCTATCCTAAATAAGTGGGTCAAAAAGTTTAACTATTTGCATTTAATACAAATTTAACATGCCATTCATTGTCCACAACTTTACATTCAGGTCTCACTTTAAATATATTATTTTTGTTATAATTTTTTTTTTTTAAAATATGCTAAAAGGTACTTGTTTTTCACAGGGGCTCTGGGATTTAAAGTAGAGCTTTCAATACAAATTCAAACTCTGCCCTAATTCAGATTGAATATTATATTTGCCCAGATTGATCAATCTTTGTTTAGTAACAAATTTCCACTTGCACTTGTAAAACCACTCATATAGGCTTCACCTGAATGGTCCAAGCTAGTTATTTGGACAAACCTGTAAACCAGTGCAACATTTTAATCTCCCAGTGTGCAAGCCCAGTTTACAGAAACATGAAGGATGTTCCAAGTACAGTGCTATCGAATCCAAATCTTATAGCCTGGCAAAGGCCAGAGTTTCAGGTCAATACTCGCGCTAAACCGTACAAACAAACAGCTCCTGCACTAGATCATTACTCATGTAAAATATGTGCATGTGACATTTCTTGCTGGGGGAGGGGATGTTGTGCATATATGGTTCATGCAGGCCATCAATTGCTTTTCATGTAAAAGGGCTTTCTCTTCAAGGATATTAAATCTGTTGTGTATATAAAACGTGTTGTGTGTTATGCCTATTTATGAAGGACTGTGAGTGATGTGCTGTGCTTATGTGTACTGTATCTGCTAAGGACATTACGCCTACAAAGCTCATGCTCTGAATCATAATGCCCGTGAATGTTTTTATTGCATTCGACTATCGCACTGGAAGTGCAACATACAACATCAGACATGTGATGGTCATGTGGAATATTTCAGCGTGTTTGTGTGTCAGAAAAGACAGGAAGTGAAAGGGAAAGTACGTAGACTGTTTTGACATAAACTCAGAGCACTGTTTTCCATGATATTTCCTCTTTTGGATGTTGCTAACCCCGGATTTCCACCAACTGCGGATCGGCTCCGTGCTCCGCCATCCTTCACTACCCACCAGGTCCGGATTTGTTGTGGAACGACTGCGACCATGACTGACAGCTGAAGTCACGAGGACCCACGAGATCTTGAATTCACGTATGATCGCGTGATATAACAATCTGCCCTTACGCAAACAACTGCGTAAGTACACTGAAATTACGGTGTACGTTTCTGTAATTATAGCGTACTTCCGTGTAGGTATAAGGGAACAATATGTTAAGTTTGGGGTAATAAAGGGGTAACAAGCAGATAGTATACAACCTGCAAATAACTTCGTAAGTAAACTGAAATTACGGTGTACGTTTCTGTAAATATAGTGTACCTCCGTGTAGGTATAAGGTAATAAAGGGGTAACAAGCTATGCAAGCAAATTATTTATAATGTAATTATTTTAACAGGTACCTATTATGTTAATGTCAGGGTTGGGTGCAGGTTGCTGAAGACGAGGACAGGGGAGCTTCAATATAATAGTTTTAATGAACAAAATGAAACTTCCAAAATCAAAACAAGAACAAAACTCCAGGAATTCAGGGTTAACACACAACCATACATAGACGACGATCGACAAACACTGAGGGAAAACACAGGGCTTAAATGAACTGAACCAAACAAGATAATTAACTGAAAACAGGTGCAGAAAATTGGACACAAACGAGGAGCGGGAAAACCAAAAACCACAAAGACAGGGGGAAACAAGATCTCAAAACATAACTAAACACACTGAAACGTGACAGTACCTCCCCCCTCCCTGAAGGCGCGTCCTCGCGCCGTATAACATCCAAAGGGGTGGGAGGGTGGGCGCCCTGGAGGCTGACAAGGGCATGGTGCAGGTCCAGGAAGCCTCCAGGGCGGAGCAGGCTGTGGGCGTGGCCACGACGGTGCAGACTGTGGGCGTGGCCACGACGGTGCAGACTGTGGGCGTGGCCACGACGGTGCAGACTGTGGGCGTGGCCACGACGGTGCAGACTGTGGGCGTGGCCACGACGGTGCAGACTGTGGGCGTGGCCACTGTGGAGCATTCCCTTCGGATGGCCACGGCGGTGAGGACCCTTCGGGTGGCCACGGCGGTGAAGACCCTTCAGGTGGCCATGGCGGTGAAGACCCTTCGGGTGGCCATGGCGGTGCAGGCTCTTCAGGTGGCCACGGCGGTGAAGACCCTTCAGGTGGCCACGGCGGTGAAGACCCTTCGGGTGGCCGTGGTGGTGAGGACCCTTCAGGTGGCCACGGCGGTGAAGACCCTTCAGGTGGCCGTGCTGGTGAGGACCCTTCAGGTGGCCACGGTGGTGCTATTTTTTCAGGCCTCCATGGATCTTTGGCCGGCCACGGCGAAGGCGTATAGCGCCCCCCCAAAATTTTCTTGGGGAGGACAGGCTCAGGATCGGGAACTGACTTGACATCAACGGGCGCTGGGTCAACGGGGTCTGGGTCAACGGGCTCTGGCGCTGGGTCACCGGGCTCTGGCGCTGGCGCTGGGTCAACGGGCTCTGGCTCTGGCGCTGGGTCAACGGGCTCTGGCTCTGGCGCTGGGTCAACGGGCTCTGGCTCTGGGTCAACGGGCGCTGGCGCTGGGTCAACGGGCTCTGGCGCTGGGTCAACGGGCTCTGGGGCTGGGTCAACGGGCTCTGGCTCTGGCTCTGGGTCAACGGGCTCTGGCTCTGGCGCTGGGTCAACGGGCTCTGGCTCTGGCGCTGGGTCAACGGGCTCTGGCTCTGGTGCATCATGGGACTCGGAACTGGACGGGGCCAGCACATCATGGGACTCGGAACTGGACTGGGCCAGCACATCAAGGGACTCGGAACTGGACGGGGCCAGCACATCAGGGGACTCGGAACTGGACGGAACCAGCATTTCAGGGAGCTTGGGGCTGGGCTCAGGCTCTGGCGGGCAGGCGACAGGCTCAGGCTCTGGCGGGCAGGCGACAGGCTCAGGCTCTGGCGGGCAGGCGACAGGCTCAGGCTCTGGCGGGCAGGCGACAGGCTCAGGCTCTGGCGGGCAGGCGACGTGCTCAGGATCTGGCTGGATGTGGCTGACTTGAACCCCAGCCTCGGCAGCCATATTTTTGGCTAATCGCACCGATATCAGCGGGGGATCAGTCATACCGGATATCAGCCGGGGAAGTCCAGGGACCGATCTGGCGGCAGGGCTGATGCGGTGTGCAGGCTCTGGCGGGCAGGCGATGGGCTCAGGCGCTGGCGTGCAGGTGATGGGCTCAGGGGCTGGCGTGCAGGTGATGGGCTCAGGGCTGCGTGCGTGATGGGCAGGGGCTTGCGGGCTTGGCACTGGTTGGAGTGGGAGATCCTCCACGAGGTATGTGGATCCACACGCCCACAGTGTGTGATCCACGAACTCCAGGAAGGATAGATGGAGGTCCCTTACCAGAATTATCTGGGCTAGTGGGTCTTTCAGTCCACCCCAGAAACTCCTTGTAAGTTCCTCCTCATCCTGAGTCTCATCATCATACAGCTTTATGTAAAGTCCTGCATACTCTTCAAGTGAGCGTTCCTCTTGGAAGAGGATTGGGTTGTCGAAGGGGCTCACCTCTTTGTTTTTCCTCCTTCGGCCCATATTTTGATTTTAAGGTCGATCGTTCTGTCAGGGTTGGGTGCAGGTTGCTGAAGACGAGGACAGGGGAGCTTCAATATAATAGTTTTAATGAACAAAATGAAACTTCCAAAATCAAAACAAGAACAAAACTCCAGGAATTCAGGGTTAACACACAACCATACATAGACGACGATCGACAAACACTGAGGGAAAACACAGGGCTTAAATGAACTGAACCAAACAAGATAATTAACTGAAAACAGGTGCAGAAAATTGGACACAAACGAGGAGCGGGAAAACTAACAGGACTAAACCAAAAACCACAAAGACAGGGGGAAACAAGATCTCAAAACATAACTAAACACACTGAAACGTGACAGTTAATATATTCCAGGCAAAAATTGTACGTCTGTTGTATATAAAAGTTATCATCACATTTCTGGCAAAATATGTTCTTGTGCAATTTTACATTTAATTTTGGCATCTGTGGGTTGATTTAACATTAATTAATCTGTAAGAAAAGCCAATAAATTCATTTTTTATCATACTGTGCTTACATACAGCCATACACGTTTCATTTTAAACCCACAGATGTCAAAATGACCCTGTAAAATTGCACAAGAACATATGTTGCCAGAAATGTGATGATAACTTTTATATACAACAGACGTACAATTTTTGCCTGGAATATATTAACATATAGGTACCTGTTAGTTTTAAAATAATTACATTATAAATAATTTGCTTGTATTTCTGCTTGTTACCCCTTTATTAGCCTACCCAAAACTTAACACATTGTTCCCTAATACCAACACGGAGGTACACTATAATTACAGAAACGTACACCGTAATTTCGATTTACTTAAGAAGTTATTTACAGGTTGTATATCTGCCTGTTACCCCTTTATTACCCAAAACTTAACATAATTGTTCCCTTATACCTACACGGAAGCACGCTATAATTACAGAAACATACACCGTAATTTCGGTTTACTTACGCAGTTGTTTGCGGGTCGTAAAATAAAGTGTTACCAAGTTTTATTATCAGAAGTTCATTCAAAACGCCACATTTTATTTTCAAGTGTACATATGGCATTTCAGGTACTTAAAAAAAAGAAGCTTGGCAGCATATTACAGATGCAGTTAATGGAGTTTTATCCGTTAATCGAACAGTCCCAGAAGTGAAAAGAAAATGGTTCGACATGAAGCTTGACTGCAAAAAACGAATTAGTTCACTTTGAAAAAATCGTATTCAAACTGGAGGAGGACCACCATCGCAGATGCTATTACTGGCTCTCATAATAAAAGTAAAAAGAAAAAAACGTATGTAATTACTAGCCTATATATAATATTTTTTCAAAATGCTGTGTAAATATGTACCCAATTAAGGAAGAATTAAAATGCAGCCTTATTAATGAGCAAAACGAATGTTAAGCGCACTCTTTACACGTGGCTGGGAGCAGGTGTAGATTTCTTTCGTACCAACTAACATTTGGGAAATACGAACATTTTAATGAATCCAAAAATTTACGCCAGAACCACTTTACACACGATTTACACAAAAATCCGGTCTGCTCGTGTTTCATGAATGAGACCCATCGACTTTAATGGAAACGTATTGACTCCGTCGCTGTTCCGGAGCGGATCCACAGCCGTTCCACAGTTGGTGGAAATTGCTAGTAAGACAGACTGAGGCTTGCTTTATAGAAACAAGTTCAAGGAAGACATATTGTGACATTAACAATTAGCATTGCTGCTTAAGGCTAATAAAAGAAGTCCCACTCCACCTTGAGATGTCAAGTTTCCGAGATTAATTTGTGTGAAAGCGACACACTATGAGTCACTGTGAGAACAAAAAAAAAAGCTTGGCACAAAAGCCTCGACTGGTTTCTGTAAAATAAGCATGTTAAACGCTGTATTTGCTGGAGTAACTTAATCTTTGTGGCATGAAATGGTGTTTGGGGATAGGAAGTAAGGCAATTTGCATGTCAGAATGATGCGTTTAATAGGGACTGTAAATGAGGTTACTTGATATTGGACAAGTCCGCAAATCTGGTTTCCTAGCAATCTTGCATGAAAAAGCATGCACTACTTAAAATAGCCAGTGGAGAGCCAATCATAATACTTTATTTTGAGAATGTAATTTTCTCAAGCCTCGCCAGTAATTAACCTCGCTACAAAAAAGGTATTGGAAGCACCACACTCACAATTCCAGCTACAGCACAGTAAAGGACCGGCCATATGATAGGGAGGAATGAGAGGGAGAGAAAGAGAGTGAAAAGGGCTCTGGATTCAGCTTTATCTGTGAATGCCGGCTCTTCTTTTTTTCCCGTTCTTTCTCTCCAATTTTTATTTAAAACTTCTTTATTTGGCTTCTGCTGAATTTGGGGAGTCATATTGTTCAGAGTTAATTCACTTCCAGCTCATTCTGAGCCTTCTCTGAGCTGCTGGGATCGCTTATAATGATGGTGGTCAAACACCATGGCAGATAATTGACTGCAAGTGGTCCGACTTGTTTTCCACAGGCCTAACAATGGAGACAAAGACCATTGAGGGCGAAAAGAGAAAAGACCTGAATCTTGAAGCTCATTGCGCAGTCAAAGTGAGAAGAATGTGTCCACCTGTGCCAAATTGCTTCCTTTTGCTTGGTGCCAGACTGGAGACGTGAGCTCTGTTCCAAAATCCAGTGAACTGCCCAACAAAGGCAGCATCCCAACTCTCATGGAACCCTGATAAGAGACCGATTTTGAAATACTCTCACCACACATATAGCCAATGCTTAAGAGAAACTCGACTCAATAAATTGTTGTAGAGATTTAAATTAGCATGTTGTCAAGCTAGTATACAGTATAGTGCAGGGGTGCCCAATCCTGCTCCTGGCAATCGACTGTCCTGCACAGTTCATCTCCAACCCTAATCAAACACACCTGAAGCAACCAATTAAGGTCTTCAGAGCACGTCAGGATCACTTGAAAATTAAAGGCAGGTGTGTTTGATTAGGGTTGGAGATGAACTGTGCAGGACAGTCGATCGCCAGGAGCAGGATTGGGCACCCCTGGTATAGTGTATATATTATATACAGTACTGTACAAAAGTCTCAGGCAAATTAGTATTTTCATTTAAAAAAAATGCTTTTAAGCCAGTTATTTGTATATTTTTCTGTAGTATGTCAGTAGGAAATATCAGTTTACATTTCCAAACATTATTTTTTCCATTAATTGTAATAATCCAGTGAGACTTCTGTATGCACAAGGAGTCTGACAACAGCTGGTATGATCCACACGGAGATCTGATCTCACCATTATCTAGTCCTTCTGAGATTACATGAAGAAACAGAATAATCTGAAACAGAATAAATCCAAAAGAACTGTGGCAACATCACCAAGACTCTTGAAGAAACCGACCTGCAAATCTACTGTACCCTGAAAGGTTTTAGGCGTTTTAATGTAAAAATGCTGTAAAGTGAGGATCCTTTCAAAAACAATGTCATAAATAGATTTTATTTATCAATTAACTTATATTAACTAAATCAAATCAAAATATATTTTGAGCACCCTTTGCGATTAAACCTTAAAAGCTTTTGTCCTTGGTGAGTCTTCCAGGCCTCTGCCTCTCTTGCTGTGCTTACTAAATAACCAAAAACATGAACTGAAAATAAATCCACTACTCGTTACTGACAAAAAAGAGAGCCCAGCATTAACCTCCTAAAAGCCTATATAATTAGGAATCCCTGATGATGTCACTCCTCTCCTATTGATTGGGGAATCCCTCTCTCAACACCACCTATGGACTCAAAATAAATTATACACAGACACATGTAACATCAAGCTAATTGAAGCTCTTGCAAAAAAAATAAAAAATAAATTCCTTGTGACTATGAAATCAAAATGATCTGTCTTTCTACGAAGGCTTGCTTTGGTAAATTCATATTGTATAAGTGTATTCAACTACCTTGATACATAATAGAGTAAACAGCAATGCTACTGAATGTTATGACAGTACGCTTAGATTTGAACGAGAGGACATATTCCTGGAATTCTAGTTCTCTCTGAACAGACAGATTCATGCATTAAAAAGTGATACGTAAACTGCTGCTCGCATTTTCCCAGAATCAGCATCCCTCCAATTTTCAGATATAAATGGGTTCAGATGCAGTGCTATCTATGAGGGTTAGACAGTGACCTGACGGCGCACTGATCTCACAGTGGGCAGCCATCCACTATCTGGTATCTCATGTTGTACTTTTTATACACCAAGGGTTATTTTTAATGGCCAGCATGCCTCACAGTCTCCTGATGTGGCATCACCCTTTGTTGGCTCATTGGCAGTCACACCTCTGAGTTAGCTGCCATTTAAAATGAGGGCATACGGTGGTCAAACCAAGTAAAACTAAAAACATTTAAAAAACATACATTTGCGTTACTTGAAATAAAATAAAAAAATATTTTATTTCTACTAGTTGTTACAGTTAATTAGATACCTGGGGACAGATTTACTAGCTTGCGCCAGCGCAAACCATCCTTTGCCATTAAAAAATGACTGTCAGGATTTACTAAAGACACGCAATGAAAAATTAGCACTGAAAAGGCGTGGACCGGGAAACTATTTGCGACTGACCTTATTGCATATGCATTTGTAGGAGTTTCCCTTTCAGACGCAAAATGAATGGGAGGAAAGTATTTAAATTAATCATGCAAGGTGATTTACTAAGGTTTGCGCTCGCCAATTCACTGGTATTTGTGCCATTATGTATGCCAAAAAAAGCGCTGTTCTTGGTAGATTGTGTTGGTCATTATGGAAATGATCCGGCTGCGTCAGCGTTCTTTAATTTGTGCATCGTCTGTAGATCACAACCAGAACTTTTCTTTAATTAGTAAATCTGACCCCTGGTGTACTAAAAATGACTAAAATTGAAATAAAACTTAATAAAAACTATAGACATATAACAAAAACTGACAGAAACTAAATGACTTAAAATGTAACAAAAATGTAATTCAAACTCTTAATACAAACTATAACATTAAGTCCCCCTTCGGTTAAAATCAAGCTTTTAATGTTGCATATATGTATATGTGCTGTTTTTAATATGCTTTAAGTCAAAACATGTGCAAATTCATGTCAACACCATTGCTGAGTATTTTTTCCTTAAACCTGAGGTACACCATATTTACAGAAACGTACACCGTAATTTCAGTTTACTTACGAAGTTATTTGCAGGTTGTATACTATCTGTTTGTTACCCCTTTATTACCCCAAACTTAACATATTGTTCCCCTATACCTACATGGAAGTACGCTATAATTACAGAAACGTACACCGTAATTTCGGTTTACTTACGCAGATGTTTGCGGGTCGTAAAATAAAGCGTTACCATAATTTTTTTTTTCAAGGATAAAATGTTTAAATGTCCTTTTGGTGATCAAAGATAAATGTTAAGGGATAAAATGATTGACTACAGGGGGACTTTAAAATAACACTGACCAAAACCACACAAAAAATAAAATCAATAACACTGACTGAAACCACACACTGACCGAAACCACACAAACATATTTGAAGCAGCGCAAATGTAAAAAGTAAAACTAGTCCTACTCTCAGACTTCCATTCACACAATGGGAGTTACTCCCTCCTCAGACTCTTAAATGTATTTCCCCTTTTCCCTGGTTGATACCTTAATTACCTCTTTCAGAGCCTCATCCCGTTTAAACCTCTAGGCTGTCGTTATTACATATTCATCCTGCCAACACTATTATTCAATGTGACTCTCAATGGCCATAAAGCAACAACTGCTTGTGGGCTGATTGTGACATTCTCACTAGTGTGCTAAATGGTAGGGCCGGTCTTAACGTACCCTCTCCTGACACACACTTATGGCTCCAACAGTTGGGCTTAGCAAAAGGGCAAAGGATGGAATGTTGCCTTTCACTAAGGCAACCTTGACAGCACTAGCCTTGAAAATTGTCAGATATACCAGCCAACCATTGTTGTCCTCTCACACGTTGCCATAAATAGGTCAATGTAAATGGAAGTTTTTAGGGAAGTAACTTCCCTTTTAGGAGACACCGCTTTTTTGAAGAAAAGAACGGAGGGGATGTCTTCTTTTGTCATAGAGAAAAAAGGAATAATTCAAATTCATCCGGCGACTAGCTGCTACTATTCTTTGCCTTCCCGATCTTCTCGGAGCCTTCACTAAGTAATTATTTTTGCATGCCCCATTCAAAATGACTATAAAAACACCACGGCAATGTGATACCACGACAATACGCTTATATCCTCCGCCTGCCTCAGAAATTAGTATGATTCATCGTTTCACAGTTTAGTAACTGGGGGAAAAAAGAGTTTGTTCACTGGCTCATGAGTCATATACAGCCACTGTACTCTTTCCCCAACCTGAAATAGCAAAACTGCCTAAATACAGTCACAGAAAAGAGGACATGGTTTATGTGATGTTAGAAAATGTCATCACATTTTTGTGTTGTACTGGATGTTCTTTGCACTGAAACATCACAGAATGAGTTGATGTAGAGGAATGTGACTGTTGTTGTTGAACTAGTTGTTGATATAAGGATGAACATGAGTGTAAGACTAATGGTTTATATTTATTTGATAATAGATAAAAGCATTAAAGACAAACATTGTGAATTAGCAGTGTCTAACGCAGCCATTACATTAGGAAACATAATTATAAATGGACTGATGTTTATGCATGCAGAAAATACACAAATAAGTCAATAAATAGACACTTTATCATACTTTTATACTTTAAAAGAATGTGTGCAAACTTAATTCTGTCATTTTTAATAGTTTTTTTTTTAAATAAGTGTACTTTAATGCATGACACAATTTAATTTAAAATGTACTTTAAAGTAAAACTTTTAATTTGACTAGCTTAAAAACTCACTTACAGTAAGTGGTCTTTTATTTCATTAATAGGCTATTATATTATCTGCAACTACAGTAAAACATTCTTTTAAGATCTGAAGTACACTACAAATGCAGATATAATACAATTAAAGTCCCCATGAAATCAAAATTGACCATACTTACTTTGTTTGCCTAAATTGATCGTTTTGTGGTGAACAATTCATCCATGCAAGTCAATCCACACAAAAAAATTTTTTGGCTTCGTAATCTTTAATCAAATTCTGAAAATGCCCCTCCCCTCTGCACTGGAGGACCTTGCCCGATGACGTACACTTGACGGTTTAGGTGTCTGCTTAACATCCGTAATCACGCCCCTCCAACTGACATTAGACAGGCACACAGCGTGTGAAAGGAGAGATGGCGAGGAGGTGCATTTTTCTAGATCCAATCAGGTGCTAGTTGGAAAAAAAAGCCACGCTCACTATTTTGCCTCATTTAGTATTCCGTTTCTCTCGGAAATACGTCACAGCACTGGAGAAAAGTCGTTTGCAACTTCCGGTTCACGGGGACTTTAAGCACACTTGTTTTTCATAAGGGAATATATAACCAATAATGTGCAAGTCTGTGTAAGTTGAAACTATCTTGGCTAAACTTCTTGCCTTTTCAAAACCTATTCAGCTGATAGGTTGGAAGGCAAGCGTGACGCATGGAAATGATGTTTAGTTTATCGATTATTTCCTTGTCCTGGGTGTTTGGATAAGCTCAGATATGGAACAGAGAGTTCAATTCTGAACCCAGTCCAACAGTATTATCACTTCTTCACACAGAAATGCAAGATGGAAAAGTGTGAAGGCACAAGAGCTGAACTTTATGATGGCAATATCTAATGACAGGCTAAATGAACTTTCAGGCAACCAGAGTATTAAACTGAAAATCTATTCTGTCACTCTCACATTTCACATTTCCCAGTCCTTTTAATTGCCAATCGCTTTAAACGCACAACACCGTGTCCAGCCCAGAAGGGCTTCATGTGGTTGTTTTCATTGCCTCCGTTTATAGACAACGCACAAGGCAGAGATCACCTAATAGAAGAGCCACTCAAGGCACTGATATTTTTTTATAATAGGGTTTGAAGCTGCCAGGTTACTCTCATATACGTTAAGGTTCGATTCCCCACAGGTTTTTAGAGACTGGCACAGAATGAGATGCCAGCTGGCTCCCACGTGATGCCAAGTATACTGGCATGCCCTGTAAAGCTCTGCTGGCCATGCAATGCAGAGCACCCACACCATGCCTCTTCATATGCACTGAAAGGTTTCGATGGAAAGAATTGTTCCATCTTGATTTGCAATATGTCAGTGCACACCCGTGCTATCCGGTCATTTTCCAACACTCTTAAAATAATGGTTTTAAAAGGTTTTTTTTTTTTTTTAAGGAATGCCATAGAATAACTCTTTTGGGTTCCCCTAAAGAACCTTTTAGTCAACAGTTCTTAAAATAACCATGTAATTAAAAGAACATTTTAATAATCTAAAGAACCATTTTCCACTACAATGTGGATGCGTTCCAGGGATGTTAAAGGTATACCATAAATGCCAATAAACAACAGTTATTTAAGAGTGTAAGACACAGGAATGGGGATCGTTCAAAAATGTTCGATACCGATACCTTGACTTCGATAACGGTTCCTGAACGATACTTTTTTCGATACCAATTTTATAAAATCCGTTTTAACAAGATTACATTATGTACAAGATGAAGTAGACGTTTCTGACTTGTCATCTCCGCAGTATAGTGAACCTGAGCGCCTATAGAAAGAAATGCACCATTTATTTGGATTACATAACCAGAGAGGTATTTTTATTTTATTTTATTGGTTAATTTTAAAGTAGACATTTTAAGCTTTCTATATGCCTTATGTCTGTGTGGCAAGTAACCTATACGAGTTTCGGTTTCATTTGTGACACAGTTCTTCTTGCAGTCGAAGATGGTGCAACTTTCTGCTCTTAAGTTTATTCCATGACTCAAGTGCTTCATCAGATTTGTCGTGTTGCTTGGCAGCAATTATCTTGAGGCAAATATTGCATTGTTCACTGTTAGCATCGAGCCTGCTGAATTGTAGTCACTTTTGATCTTTTCCACATCTTTTACATCTATGGGGGTTGGGACGCTTACAGCATCACGTGAGCCACATCTCTGGGCGTAACCAGCGTAAACTACTTTTTTTCCTTGATGCCTCGCCACAACCAATCATGCTGCATGCTTATTGGCTCACTGATATTGACAAGATTAACCCCTTACACTGAAAAAAGTGATCAGTTGACTTAACTTTTAAAAAGTTGAGGAAACCCATTGCCTTTTTTCAATTAAGCATTAAGTTTATTTACTTAATAATTTTAAGTCAACAGGTTTACAAAACTTTTTTAAAGTTGCCCTAGAATGTGAAATTGAATTTCTGAATCACTGAACAAGAGTTCAGTACATGGACATGACTTACAGTGAGTCTCAAACACCATTGTTTTCTCCTTCTTATTTAAATCTCGTTTTTGAAAAACACCCCTGAAAAATAGGCGATTCTCCACATAACACCAACTGTGACGCAACAGTCGGGATCATTAATATGTACGCCTCTAAAAATTTGCATATGCCAGCCCATGTTCAATGCCAGGCGGAACTGTGCAGCATAGGGAAAATGGCAGATAAATGTTATGTTCCAGGCTGTGCAAGGGATGTGAGGACTTTTCATACCATTAGTTTGCTCTGCCCATTTCACCACGGACTTATTTTCTAACCTGGGACAATATCAAGCAGGCTTCTCTCAGTGAATAAATTATATACAGAAAGCGATCAAAGAACAATCTTTCCACACAGCGCGAGTTTATCTGGACTCTTGCCAAACTCGTTATGAAATCAATGACGCTGTTACACTGCACAATGAAGCTCTTACTGTATGTTTGCATTGATGAATGCATTAGAGAGAGAGTGCAGAAACTGCGTTGCAACGATAAGATCTTCAGTCTCGCGATCAACAGACTGTCATCTGCTCAATGCTCATCACGGCAACATTTTATGTGATGGAAATAGATTTAAATACTTTAAAAACATCTCACGATTCGTTAATCGCAATAGCTGTAATAATAAAAACGTATAACAGCTGTAGTAAAAGTATTCAAGAGAGTTTCACATGTAATACGTAGCTATTTCATATGCAAGCATGTCAGCCAATCACAGCAGTGGCCCGTTACACTGAATCCCACAGCAGACACGCCCCTTCAAACAGAGTGTTCAAATCAGAGGCTAAAATCAGGCTAGGAAAAATGCCTTTTATTTCAAAATTATGACTATTTTTGATCTAAAAAACATACTAACATTATAAGGGCAACCCAGGAAACATTATAAAATAATAAATTAACCCCATTCCTTTAAGTAAGTGAACTGAACGCTTTTTACAGTGTATTTATCTAAATTTGCTACCGAACGACATTTTTTGATTCTCGATGTTATCAAGGCAATTCGGTTGGTGCCTAAAAAGTATTGAACTTGATACCCAGCCGTAGTAAGATAACACTTTGATGATATGGAAGACATGACGCCCCTGATGAACATTCATGGAATGCCTTTTGTAGTCAAACTCGAACAGATTGAGTTCTCGCCATGAAAAATCAGCTGACGGTCAGCAACGGAGGTAAAAAAGACCCAAAGAATATGTATGGGCCCTGCTGATGTCTGGATGAATTAGGCAGCATTAGCATAAACGAATATAAAGAAAGTGGCCCCACAATGGTCGAAATCTGCATATTGCTCTTTTATTCACCTTTTTTTGTCTTGTCACCATCCCCTGAATCAGAACGACTGTATGGTCTGGAGATATTTTCGCTAGCTTCGCATTTACTATTCATTTCAAAATGATTGTATCCTGAATAGGAGATTAACTTTACATTCAGACTTCAACATGACAGGCGTTCAAATCTTTCGACTATATTTCTTGAATAGGGATGACTTCCTATCAACTCTCTCTGACTTTATCTTTATTTATTTAATGGTGACCAGTTAAAGCACTTTAAAAGTGTACATTTTCTGCTTGAACTTTTCATGAGAAATGAGGTTATTTGATCCTTAGACTTCAAAAGGAGTGTGGTGTGTGTGTGTGTGTGTGTGTGTGTGTGTGTGTGTGTGTGTGTGTGTGTGTGTGTGTGTGTGTGTGTGTGTGTGTGTGTGTGTGTGTGTGTGTGTGTGTGTGTGTGTGTGTGTGTGTGTGTGTGTGTTGTGGTACATCCACTGAATTATAATAGTATCCTGTGTAGCGAGGAAGAAAAAAAATCCCATAAATATCTTGCATTATGAATTATTTAAAGAAACATTGATGATGTCCTGTGATGGTGGATGGGGAGCTTCATTTTTTGTAGCTAACTAATATCTATATGCTTATGGGGTGTAATAAAAATCCAATTACGTAAAATACCTGTGTCATTAACCTTACAGTGTTCATATAGGAATCAGCAGGAATTAATAAACAAACGCAGTAGTGTCTTCCACATGTGGGCTTATTAAAAATGTGCCATAATTATTTTTGTAGCGCACCACTTTTGAAGGCAATACATAGGGGGGCTTTTGTGAGTGAGAAAATGTCACTGTATCAGTTTGCTACTGGGATATATAGTTTGTGATTGAGCCTATACCTAAAACAGAATTCCACAGAATTCAAATGCAATATTTGAAATAAGTTGGATAATCTTTAAATCCATTCTGTAGAATTCCACGTATTCACAATTCCTCGTTCCGAAACAAATCTGCAGATTCCGTCTGGACTCCATCACTATCATACATGATGCTGGAAAATGTTGTTTTCTACTTTCTTTGCCTGGAAATGGTAGTAGCTGGGTTTTGATCAACAAAAAACAACTGTGAACTGTGAAAACAAATGTTTTTTAGAGTGTTTTTGAAGAATTTTTCAAAAGCAGCTTTTCCAATACAGATAGAAAGTACAGACATCCCTTGTGAAAAAGAAGTGCATTTAATTATATTAAATGTGCATGTGTAGTGTAGTTTTACTTTAAAGTACATTTTTAAACCATATGTTCTTTAAACCAATCCAATCATTTGATTAAAGTTTTTGATCTAATTGGTGCCCCCTCAGTGTAAATCACAACCCCCCAGATTTAAGTCAGTTTTCAATCTTAGAAAGTTCCATTATAATCATTAATTTGTCTACACAATTAATCTTTTATTTAAATTGTGTCTACTTTGAACTCTGAACAAAAACTCTGGCATGTTGACTGGTGAGTGGATTCGGATAAAATTAAACACCCCTGATTGGCTACTGTGTTCAAGAGATTAACAAACATGTCTGTGATTGGCCACACCGCTGCAAAAACACGTGATATAGAAACATTTGACGTTCTCCACACTGTAAAAAGTGAACAGTTGGATCAACCTAAAAAAATTACTTCAATTGGTAACACCTAAAAAAATTAAGTTTTCTCAACTTAAATTATCACGTTAAAACGTGATAATTTAAGTTGAGAAAACTTAATTTTTTTAGGTGTTACCAATTGAAGTAATTTCTTTAGGTTGATCCAACTGTTCACTTTTTACAGTGCAGAGTGCAAACACCAATACGTACTAGAGCGTTTGCCAAATCTGTTTAAACGAGGAAGAAGCGGCACGTGATTTTAATCAAATCCCCAGCAATAAAATTAAATATTACATTGAAAGTTAATATAATATAAATGTACTAAATTGCATCTTCATCATTATAAATGTGTAATTACAAATATTTAAATACATGACATACAAGTTTCAATTAATTGAAAAGACAAAGTATTTTAGTTTACCATAAATGCTTGTCAGTACATTCAGCAGTGCACTTTAACCATATTTAAAGGGGCTATGTGTAGTTTTTAGCGGCCTCTAGCAGTGATGTTTCAGATTGCAACCAATTTTTACAAGAGCGCTCGTGCGCGTGTTCGAACTCAAGAGCGAGCACTCATGGTACCGGCCACACTGAGACAACACATCGGAGAAAGCATCACAATAGGGATGAAAGCCAACTCTGGGTCTGTTTTTATTCCTAAATATATAACTATACCTAAAACAAAGCGGAGGTCTCTCCATAATTCAAACGCTCTGCCGATGTTGATCAGTGTTTTCGTCCGAAGTTGATCCGATTCGCGTTTGGCCTGACGAGCTTCAGCAGATAAAACTTTGTTTTGAAGTGTGTGTTGTGCTGGAGGCAAGTAGTTTTTTGGTGTTATCAGACTCCATGTAGTTAGCTGCAGTGCCGTCGCATAGACTGTATATAAAAAGGAGAGAGGCTCGGGAGCGCGCATGCACATCACATCCGATGGATTTCGCTGTAAATCCGACCCGGAGCCTTCACATATAAATATGAATACTGGCCTTCAGAGGTAATAGCAAAACCCGACAAGTGGATCATTGTAATGTGAGATTACAACCCCTTCACACACAGGCAATAAAAAAGATTCATTTTAGAAGAAAAGCTACATATAGCACCTTTAAAAGACAGAATTATGAAATTACCTATAAATATGTACTTATGTCCAACTTAAGCTGGTCAAACAGACTTTAATATTCAGCTAATCTTATTTAATATAAATTTAAACACTAATATTTTTTTTTATTTAATTGCAAGTAAATTGTCCGAAAACATTATACAGGTATTCAAATATATTATTAGTACTATTTATTATTGTAATAAGTACTTTAAAAAAAATAGCATGCTAAAGTCTATACTAGACCCAATGGTTTGAAATGATTGACGGATAGCAAAAGGGAAAACTTTGGAAGGGTGAGTTGAGGGGATCACGAGAGTCTGTGATGCCATTAGAGAGGAACATGGCATGACAGATTCTCCCAAAGATATAAAGAGTTTGGCGGCTAAAAATAGCAAGGAAAAATGCCCTCGTGTAAGGTGTTTATTTTTCCACGCTGTCAATGAATGATGACACTGTTTCCATATGCACAGACAAAAAGATATAATATCCCTTCCGGAGGATTCATGCACTCCTTTTCACTTCACCTTTAAATTACAGTTCCTCATCAGGAATCGGTAGGGTGGAATTCGTTTATCGTGCCAGTTTAACATACTAATGCAAAATAAATATGGAGAAATATAAAGGACAAGTGAAATGGGATGTTTTGCGTGGCAATGCTTCCAGTAAATATCAAGAAGCCCTGACCTAGTTTGTCCCTCACCAGCACATATGCATACACACTTTTTTTCTAGGTTTCTCTCGTACTGACTCACACTCTCGCTATCTCTTTCCCCCTCACGAGCATAAACTGAACCACTGATGGGCTCTGACTAAAGAATTATTCCTTATTTTCCCTTCCCCCCTCGCCTCCATCATCTTCTGCCTCCTCAGTTTCCCAACAAACTGTGCCGTACACACTGCGAGGTTAAGAAAACGGTCCTGAAATGAAGTATTTTTTCTTTTAATCCCCAACCTCCCTGGTCTCCATACCTCACTCGACGGCCATGAAACTGGCGTGATAAAAAAAACACAACCAGCCTATCTCTGTGAGCCATTTTCCACACCATCACGGCTACGAGGCCTGCGCCCCAGCACGTCCCCAGTCCTCCGCTGTGATGGGGAACCCGGTGCAAATTACCCAGCCACTATCATAGGTTATCAGCATCTCACAACGATGACCCCCTCCCCGAAAAATCAGACCTCTGAGTTCTGTTGTCCAGGCTTTGCTGCTTTGACTTCAGTGAAGTAGGAACACTTTTTACTTTTCTTCCTTAGCCTGTCTGAGTATTTCTTAGTTTTGTTTAATCCAGGGCTCACTTTTTGTCTCCTGGTGAGAATAGGACAGGGCTTGGTTGTTTAGACCTAAAACAAAGTCATCTTAGAGATGTTATATTTCTATATGGTGGCATTTGATTGTTTTGTTTCTTCTGTTTATCTATAAACTAAGTCAAAAACATGTTAAAGAATGCAAATTACACATACAATGACTTGAATGCATCTTGACATTTTCAAGGGGGCATAGTCAAATCTAGTGATTTTCCAAAGTTACTAGCCACTCAGCATTTTCACTGGCCACAATTTTGACGTCAGTACTATGTTTAAAAAACTGCCATATATATAATATATATATATATATATAATATATATATATATATATGTCACGGTTTCTGAAGGAGAGAGTCCAGGAAGACGTAGAGCAGGTAATACAGTCTTTTAATTAGAAACAAGGCAAAGCCGCAATGGCCGTATAACAAAAGAATGTCCACAAAAATATTCTTGATACTCGAGAGATGCTCAAGCGACTGATCCAGAAGGCTTGTGTGAGATCAGCGCAGGATAGCTGGTGAGGTGACGATCCCTCTGCAACTCTCCACGGCACAGCACTGGACACAGCACAAATCAGGTAACGTACTGCACAAAATAATTAAAGGCACTGGACAGGACAGGACAAGACAAGGCTAATCATCTGTGGATGAAACACAAGCGTTTAGCAACATACGTGACGGTTAACAATAATCCGACAGAGAAGAGGTGAAAGAGACAGCTAGAAATAGAGAGATTAATGACAAGAGATTGAGAGCAGGTGAGGAGATGAGAGAACAAGGAGCAGGTGAAAGAGATGAGTGAGTAACTACGTGTGTGTGTGTGTGTGTGTGTGTGTATGAGAGCAACCAGCAGATGGAGAGAGAGAGAGAAAGAACCAGGATCATGACAGTACCCCCTCCTCAAAGTGCGCCCCCTGGCGCAACCAAGGAGGAGGACTGGCGGGGAGCGATAAAAGTCGTCAATGAGCGAGCGGTCCAGGACGTCCCGGGCAGGGATCCAGCTTCTCTCCTCAGGACCATACCCCTCCCAGTCAACAAGAAACTGTCGGCCACGACCACGGGGACGAACATCGAGGAGTCTGCGGACTCGATAGACAGGAGAGCCCTCGACACGGACAGGAGTAGTTACAGGGCGAGAGGGAGGGCGGACTACGGGCTTAAGACAGGAAACATGAAACACGGGATGGACGCGACGAAGATTGGATGGCAACCTCAGTTCAACAGAGACAGGACTAAGAACCCTAACGACGCGGTAAGGGCCGATAAATTTGGGAGCCAGCTTTCGTGAAGAGAACTGGAGCGGGAGATTAAGAGTGGAAAGCCACACCTTCTGACCGCGGACATAGCGGGGACTCTTGACACGGCGTTTATTAGCGGCTCGGCGAGTGATAGCGCGGGATTTACAAAGGGCAGATCTAACTGCTCTCCAAGTTCGTCTGCAACGTTGGATAAAAGTATTGACCGACGGAACATTAGACTCGGGATCTGAGGATGGAAAAAGGGGAGGTTGGTAACCCAGACAGCATTGAAACGGCGACAGCCCGGTGGCAGATGAGGGGGCGGAATTATGAGCGTATTCTGCCCACGGGAGTTGCTCGGACCACGAAGAGGGGTTGCGGAAGACAAGGCTGCGTAAAATGCGTCCAATGGTCTGGTTAGCGCGCTCAGCTTGTCCATTGGTTTGAGGGTGGAAGCCGGAGGAGAGACTGACAGAGGCTCCGATGAGGCGACAAAACTCCTTCCAAAACAGGGAGGAGAATTGTGGACCTCTATCTGACACGACATTCTCGGGGAGACCATGGATCTTAAAAATGTGATCAACGACAATTTGGGCGGTCTCCTTGGCGGAGGGCAGTTTGGGAAGCGGGATAAAACGAGCAGTCTTAGAAAAACGATCGACAACGGTGAGGATAACAGTATTCCCACCGGACGGAGGAAGCCCTGTAATAAAGTCGAGTGCTATCTGAGCCCAAGGACGCGACGGAATAGGTAAGGGTCGAAGAAGACCCGCAGGTGGTCTGTTACTAACCTTGGTTTGAGCGCAGACCGAGCAGGACGCAATAAAGCGACGAATATCTCGTTCCCGAGTGGGCCACCAGAACCTCTGGGAAACGGAGGCTATAGTACCCCTAACCCCTGGATGCGCGAACAGCTTCGAGGAGTGACCCCACTGGAGGACGGCGCGACGAGCGGAGGGGGGTACAAATAGTAACCCCCTAGGGCAGAGACGAGGCGTGATTGAATGGGAGAGCGCGCGTTTAACAATGCGTTCAATTCCCCAGACGGCCGCACCCACCACTAATCCTTGAGGAAGAATCCCCTCATCAGTGGGTTTGGTCTCCGGGGAGGCAAACTGGCGAGAGAGGGCGTCAGGCTTCTGATTCTTAGAGCCGGGACGGTAGGAGATTGTGAAATCAAAACGCGCAAAGAAAAGTGACCAGCGAGCCTGACGAGCATTAAGTCTCTTAGCCGTGCGGATATACTCGAGATTACGATGGTCAGTCCAGACAACGAACGGAACTGACGACCCCTCCAGCCAGTGGCGCCACTCTCCTAACGCAAGACGGATGGCCAAAAGCTCACGGTTACCCACGTCGTAATTGCGCTCGGACGGAGACAGGCGGTGTGAAAAGAAAGCGCAGGGGTGGATTCTCTCATCAGCAGACGATCGCTGGGAGAGAATAGCCCCACTCCACCTCCGAGGCGTCAACCTCCACAATAAACTGTCTGGAGACGTCAGGAGAGATGAGAATGGGTGCGGACGAGAACAAGGATTTAAGACGATCAAAGGCCGCCTGCGCAGCGTCACTCCAAAGAAAACGGGTCTTGATAGAAGTTAGTGCAGTAAGAGGAGCTACCACCTGACTGAAATTCAGTATAAATCGTCGATAAAAATTTGCGAAACCTAGGAAGCGCTGGAGAGAGACCCGGGAGTCAGGTGTTGGCCAATCAGTGACAGCGCGGACCTTGGTAGGGTCCATACTAATACCCTGGGCTGAAATGACCGAACCGAGAAAGGTTACGGATTGAGCGTGGAACGTGCATTTCTCGGCCTTGACGAATAATTTATTCTCCAAAAGGCGTTGGAGAACCTGACGAACGTGTTGCACGTGAACTTGGAGAGACGGAGAAAAAATTAAAATATCATCGAGGTAAACGAAAACAAAAATGTTAAGCATGTCCCTAAGAACGTCGTTGACAAGGGCTTGAAAGACGGCGGGAGCGTTGACCAGCCCGAAAGGTAAAACCCGGTATTCAAAGTGACCGAGGGGGGTATTAAAGGCGGTTTTCCACTCGTCTCCTTCCTTAATGCGAACAAGGTGATAGGCATTGCGGAGATCCAGTTTTGTGAAGAACTTGGCTCCCTGCAGGATCTCAAAGGCAGATGACATAAGTGGTAAGGGATAGCGGTTCTTAACAGTTATGTCATTTAAGCCTCTGTAATCAATGCAGGGACGTAAAGAGCCATCTTTCTTCTTCACAAAAAAGAACCCCGCACCGGCAGGAGAGGAAGAGGAGACTATAGTACCTGCGTTCAATGACTCGGAGAGATACTTCTCAAGCGCCTCACGTTCGGGAATAGAGAGGGAATAAAGTCTTCCCCGGGGGGGGGTGGAGCCCGGAAGAAGCTCGATGCTACAATCGTTAGGGGCGGTGCGGAGGAAGAGAAGCGGCCCGGGATCGACTGAAGACCGCTCGCAGATCGAAGTACTCCTCGGGGACTCCTGACAAATCTCCTGGATCTTCCTGGAAAACAGAAACAGAGGACACGGGAGGAACAGCAGACATCAAACACTTAACATGACAAGAGAGATTCCACGAGAGAATGGAGTTTAGGGACCAGTTAATCTGGGGGTTATGCTCAACAAGCCATGGATGGCCCAAAACAACAGGGGTATTGGGGGAGTGAAAAACTAAAAAAAAATAGTCTCACGGTGGTTACCGGAAACGGTGAGACTTAAAGGAGCGGTGGCGCGGTGAACCCTGGCCAGAACCCGTCTATCCAAGGCAAAGACAGTGGTGGGGTCCTGAAGATCAACGAGAGGAATATGGTGTTCGAGGGCCCAAGTCTCATCCACAAAATTCCCCTCGGAACCAGAGTCTATCAAGGCTTGACCGGAGGCGGAAGAGTTGGACCAGTGTAGGTGAACCGGAAAAGTAGTCCGTGAAGGCAGCGGAGGGTGCAGAGAGGAAGCGCTCACCAGTAACCCTCTCTCTACTGGCGAGCGTTGGCTTTTAACTGACAGGTGGTTACAAAGTGACTGTCAGAACCACAGTAGAGACACAGCCGATTAACGATGCGGCGCTGGCGTTCAGCAGCTGAGATTCGAATCCCGCCCAGCTGCATCGGCTCTTGGTCTGCCACGGAGGCGGAGGAGGCGTTGGTCACTGAAGGAGGGAGAGGAGAAACCACAGTATTGCGAGTGCGTCGGCGTAGCTCGAAACGTTTCTCCACGCGGAGGGCCAGGTCGATAAGAGGGTCGAGATGAGAAGGAGCTTCACGCGCTAGAACCTCATCTCTGACTTCGGCGCTAAGACCTCGATGAAACGCGCCACAAGCGCGGGTTCGTTCCACCCACAGGAGGTGGAGAGAGTGCGGAACTCAACGGAGAAGTCTGCAACCGAGCGTTTTCCCTGGCGAAGGGTGGATAACAGACGGGAGGCCTCCGGGCCATGCACTGATCGGTCGAAAAACCTTTAACATCTCCTCTTTAAATAGAGAATAGCGGTTTTAAACAGTCTGCATCAGAGCCCCAACAGCTGTTCCCCACTCACGAGCCCGTCCCTTGAGAAGCGAGATGATAAATGCGATGCGACGGAGCGTTCCTTGGCATAGGTGAGAGGCTTGTAGCGAGAAAACAACTTCACATTGGGTCAAGAAAGACATGCACTCGGTCGGCTCACCCGCATAGCAGGGGGGGTTGTTCACACGGGGCTCTGGGGCGTCTGAAGATCTAGAGGAGTCCATGCGGAAATAATGAAACTGCTTGGTAAGATCAGCCACCTGGGAAGCCAGTGTTTCCATAGCGTGACGAGCTCCGGAGAGTTCCTCTTCGTGCCTACCCAGCATAGCTCCCTGGATCTCCACAGCAGCTTGAATAGGATGCTCTTCCGTAGGATCCATGTTGGTCGGATTATTCTGTCACGGTTTCTGAAGGAGAGAGTCCGGAAGACGTAGAGCAGGTAATACAGTCTTTTAATTAGAAACAAGGCAAAGCCGCAATGGCCGTATAACAAAAGAATGTCCACAAAAATATTCTTGATACTCGAGAGATGCTCAAGCGACTGATCCAGAAGGCTTGTGTGAGATCAGCGCAGGATAGCTGGTGAGGTGACGATCCCTCTGCAACTCTCCACGGCACAGCACTGGACACAGCACAAATCAGGTAACGTACTGCACAAAATAATTAAAGGCACTGGACAGGACAGGACAAGACAAGGCTAATCATCTGTGGAATAGACAACACAAGCGTTTAGCAACAATACGTGGACGGTTAACAAAATCCGAACAGAGAAGAGGTGAAAGAACAGCATAGAATAGTAGAGAGATTAATGACAAGAGATTGAGAGAGGTGAGGAGATGAGGAACAAGGAGGCAGGTTGAAGAAGATGAGTGAGTAACTAGTGTGTGGTGGTGTGTGTGTGTATGAAGCAACCCAGCAAGATGGGACTAGAGACAAAAGAACAAGGATCATGACGATTATAACTATTATAGATATATTAGATAGTTTTCTAATAATCATACCTCATTACTAGAATATTAATATACCTAATATTTTGCCGGCTGGTATATTAGGACTGCTGTCACTTAAGACCTGATGCACTGATCCATTATACTGTTACGACTTCGTTTTCTTTCTCAAACGTTTATGATTCACTTAAACATAACGCGACTTTTTTACGTGGAATACTCGACTAAGACCCACACTTTTGACATTAGTTTTTTGCATTTGGACTGTTTAAGTGAAAATCAGTGAAAAAAAATGAAATAAATTTAGTTTGAGAAAGTCCTATTTGTGCCGACATTGGGTCTGAGCACCAAAATCATGTCGGAATGAGAAAATGATGTGCATTAGTACAAATCCCAACTACTGAAATTCAAGCCATGTAACACAAAAATTTTCCATTCGGAGCAAATGAAATGGTTTCTGGGTAGCAAATCCGCTTTACGGGAATCTGTGAGAGAGGGCGAGAAAGCAGGTGCCTGGTATTGTTTATCTATTCTGCCGAGGATGAAATGAAGCGGTTTCAATATTCTGTATCGATATTTATCGCAAAATCGTCATTTTTGACAACTACACTTGCACTTAGTTTATTTCAGATGCCTATTTTAAAAGACTACAAATGGAAAAATGTAATTTTGTAATTGTAAATATGATTTCTGGAGAATCACTTAAGACTGGAGTAATGATGCTGAAAATTCGGCTACTAAAAGACTACAATTGAAAAATGGTATATTTGAAGAAAAAAAATTCAAACCGCAAAGTGTCTAATAGTGACTGTATTACCACTACTTCTGAAATCCCCGAATTGGCGGTGTTAATGTCCAAGGCCCTGGTCATAAATATGGTTATGCAGGTCAAAAGTTTGGAATTATTATGTTTTTTTTAATGTTTTTGAAAGAAAATGCTCACCAAGGCTGAATTGATATAATCAAAGATCCGAGTAAAAACAATAATAACGTGAAATACCATTACATCTTAAAGGGTACCTATTGAGTGGCATTTAAAATGTTCCTAATATTGTATCTGGGATCCCCAACAACAGTTTTCAAGCATGGCAATGACTAAAAAAATTTTGTTAATCTTATATAGCATTTATCTTTACCTGATTTGTCCCTCACCGGACTCCATATGAATCGTTTAGCGAGTCATTTTTCCAAACCCGCCTTGCGTGACGCTAATCTGTGGTGATATGTTAGACAACCAGCCGACGGGGCTGTCATTGGTTGTTGCGCTGATCTTACCGAATACAACGTGCTATTTTCGATTGGCTAACAACACCAGACGAACAACACCAGAGGAGACCACGGTTTACCAGAGTGGCTGGCCACAACAAAACCAGCCCAATTGTCATCAAACTAACCAATCACGGCCAAAAAATTCGAAATAGCATTCCCGGGTGTTTCCTCAATAACAATCATGTTCCATGGATAAAACAACGCGTCAAACCAGCGTTGCACTACACAAAAACGCCGCGGAGAAAGTGCAGGATTACGGACACTGGCAACACTGGCGAGACGCAACTGATCCTGCCAGGTTCACAGTGAGTGAGTTTGAGGCATTGCGCATATTAAATTATTAAAATAGTTTACAGCCTGAGAAATACAATGGTGGGCCGGGAGAGGCGTGGACAAAGGACCGAAATGAGTGACTGTCACGCTCAATGCGTGATGCGTGACACTCGAGAGCCTTGTGACAACTCCATTAACAACGACAAACACTTCCATATTTCAACACTTGACATTGAAGACCTAAAGTTAGCTGCTAGAAGCTGTGCTGTGCCTGTGCGTAACAAACAAAAAATAAATATATAGAAATGATACAAACATAAAATGAACAGCTACTATAACAGTTGTGATTCGGGAAGAAGGAAGCTGATCCCAAATAAAACTCGGTAGACTCCTCAAATCACAGGGGCATCGGTCCAAATTTCCTACTTTATAGCAATTTAGGTTTGTGAAGGCAATCATCTTCAAAATGCGTCGAAAAGAACGAGTTCGGGCTATAAACTTCTGTGGTATAGTTATGGAACTTGTAGCCATGTCTTCAAATCGTCCTCACTGGGCAGATGAAAATAGTTTTGCTTTTGCATCGCACTTCAAAAACAGCAGCGTCTCGTCGACATGATGGTTTCCCTGGTGCTCCTAATGCAATGAGTGGGCTATCTTATTCACATAGATTGGACAAGTGACGTACGAAAGTGCATCGTTAGGGCTATCGGATATCAAAGCGCGGATCAGAGACCTCCGTAACTTTTGGAGATAATAACTTTGTAATACGGTGAACTTTCACATTAAAACTTTGCAGGATGTTTTCGTTCACTTAGATCTATTAACACTTAACATGAAAGGTAATTTTCAAAATCCTGATAGGTACCCTTTAAAATAACAGTTCTTCTATTTGACTAAATTTAAAAAGGTAATTTATTCATGTGATGCAAAGCTGAAATTCTTCAGCATCATTACTCCATCTGATAAATGTCACATGATTCTCCAGAAATCATTCTAATGCTGTTTTGCTGCTCAAGAAACATGATGACTTATCAATGTGAAAACTTTCTATTTCTTCAGAAATAGTCTTCATTCAATTGTTATATACTTTATATAGCTGAATCAGAGGTATGAATTTCTTTTTTAATATCCCAAACTTTTGAAATGGTAGTGTAAACACGGTTTCCAGAAATTGCACACAACACAAGTCTTTAGATTGATAATAAGACAAATATTAATTGAGCAGAACAATCACCATATTGCAATGGATTTTTGAACATACAGTAGTTTTCCCGATTAACACATGTTCACAGTGTGGATTGAACCTCTTGTGGCTCACTGATTATGCAAATTCACCGTCACCCCATTGCCCTCAACTGGAGGCCTCTGAAGGTTTGGTCTATGGAACTATTGTTTTAAGAGTTGTATGAGCCAAGGCAGCGAGGGACGAGGCAAAATAAATGGGTAAATAACTAATGCTGCAATTAAGATGTCCAACACGGTACTGCTGAGAAGGAAAGCATCATTTAGTACGCAAATTGAATTCAATGTAGTGACCAGGAGCATAAGTGAATTAGAATGGGAATGATGGAAAGATAAATGAATAAAAATGTTTTGTAAGTGAGTTTGTATGTAAATGGGTACACAGTGTGGAAGGGCAAAGTAAATCAAACTCAGTAGTCATTAAATGAATACATGTAAGACTTAAGGTATGGGACAGAGGGGCCGGCGGAGCGAACATCTTGGGTAGAAGTGATGGTACATAAGCGGTGATATGAGTTATTAAGTATTGAACTACTCATTGCATTTCAAAGCTGGATGAGGCTTACCGATTTGTT
This sequence comes from Chrosomus eos, assembly GCA_036326025.1. NCBI lineage: Eukaryota > Metazoa > Chordata > Actinopteri > Cypriniformes > Leuciscidae > Chrosomus > Chrosomus eos. Next base: position 54,796,170 of record CM070818.1, read on the forward strand.
CTACCACCACCGAAGTCCACCCATCCAGCTTTGAACTGCATTCAAGCAAACCACTAATAGATTTCACATTTTCAGGAAGAATTTGTGTTCAGCAATGCAAAACTCGCAGCTTGATGCTATGTGGTTCAATTGTTTTGAAAGAGTGTTATTTTACAGTATTGCTATCTGAAATCCTTCCAGGTAAACTAATATCTGTAAATGTCTTGAAACGTCTTCATCTGGAGTATTTCTGACTTTCACTTTAAAATGTTTTTGGAACACTTTACAATATGGTCCCGTTAAGTTACTACATGAACTAACAATAGCCATAATTACGTGGACACTTTTTGTTCAGTCTGAATTAAAATCATTCCGATTGTTGAAATCGAACACTTATGAACGCTAATAAGTGATTAAAGCAAGCATTGTGGACAACGTTGTCCTGCAACACTTCACAGATGATGAGTGGAAAAGTAATTTTAGATGACAACGTAATTATATATTCAACAACATCAACATTAGCATTGGCATATGCGGCAAAACTTTCAGTTTCGGTTTCAATCGATCAAGTGTTAAAATGTTCTATCAAAATAGTAGTAAGAAAAATATTGAACCCACATATTCCTTATTGGTATTTTTAAATGATTGTGATCGGAATACAGTGCTCCATTGCAAGCACACCGCGATGAACAATACTTCTACAGCATTTATTAAATCTTAAGGTGCAGTCCATTATTCTAAAGATTTTTGCAGCAAAAATAGTCATCAATACGCAATAGGGAATTTTGCATAAGGGGATTAGATTTTTTACATGATATTTCAAATTGGTTCAGTTGGTAATGCAATATTTCACCGTGTTGATCAACTGAAAGCTGTTTGGGTTTCAGTGACATCAATGTGACGTGTGGCATATATACTTACACTTACTAACCATAGACAATTTAGCTTTTTGCCAGTAAAATTTTCAGATAATGCGTCTGGACCTTTAGGTTAATCTACAAATAATATGTTTTAAATTGTTCACCTAATGTTGCATGAAAATGTGACCTTAACATGAACTGAACATTTTTTTAACTAACTTTATACAAAGGTTAATAAATGCGATTTAAAGATATATTTAAACTCATTGTTAGTTAAATGTTAGGTAATGCATTAAACTAATGCTAAAAAATTAGACCTTTTTGGTAAAGTGTTACCATTGCTGTGTTCGTTGGCTCATTGTAACCGTTTTTGCATATCTTGCTGAAACGTATATCAATCTTTCCCAGTGTCAGATGATGTTGCCAATTACTCTCTAAATTACATGCGTCATTCTGGTGTATAAATCCTGTTTACCGTACTGACAAGCCTTCCGGTGGTCACAGCCAGTCTCTGGAGAGACGGATGAAGGGATGGACCTCCACAAAGAGGATGGCGAGAACGAGACATCAGGCAGTGTTTCTGAATATAGCCCTTACAATGCCAATGACTGCATCTGAATGATTACTAACAAAGTTTGATATTGAGTTAAGGGCCAGATAAACAATATTAACATGAACACATCTGTTCATTGGTACAAAGCTTTTCCTGAAAAAGAGAAAAAGCCTAAATGATAATCATAGACATTACTAGATGCTCTATCATCAAAATCAGCTATTAACTGTCATCGAAATACAACATAACTGAGGTCATGAATCCTCTCTGAACCCTCCAATGCCAGTCGCTAACAAAAATGTTGTTACATTTAAGTATTAAGCCACAATATACTTCAAGTGAAATCGAAGATTGAACTGATGTGACAATTTCGAACAAAATCAGGCCAAAACTAAGTTAATTTGGAGTTTGTTTGAAGTTCCTTTTGGGAGTTTAAAACTTTAGGGAATGTTGGAATAGAAAGATCCGAGTCAAACAGCTGCTCGACCAAAAAAATAAAAAATAAACTGAAGGATGGGACTTGATTGGATCATTGGATTATTGTGGTTTGCTATTGCTGTGATCTAATGTGAGTGACAGGTTGTCCAGCCTGACTACGACAGACTTCGTACTTCCGCTCAATTTCAGTTCGCTTCTGTACTCAGTCGGAGATAGCGACCTATCTCTCAGTTTTCCTCCGGCCTGAAAACAGCTGGTCAATCAACGAACAGAGGGCGGGCTGAGAGCCGTGACGTAGACGCTACGTGCCGAGTTTAAGATTGTATTTTAGGTTAGGGAAATCGAAAATGACCACGGATATGGAGACACGGGATGCAATTCGCTCTGTTGTGGAGAATAGTTAGCCTGGCTCTGTCTTACGTACTTCCGCTCAATTTTCATTTTCCTTCAGTACTACGTCTGGTATTGTGCTGTATTCTAGGGTTTTCTCCGGTCAATTTTTTACCGGTCCAATCAGTGAACAGAGGTTGAGGTTGTACGCTAGTTTGAGTCGTCATACGTCACGACCAAACGTTAGCATTTGGTTATGACAGATCTAGAGTGGCTCTGGGCTGATCCAATAGTTTTAAACTTCAACAGAGTACCCACCTTCAAGAAAGTTAACCCTTGTAAATGGAGAGAGGCCAGACTCTTTGTACAAATGAAATGTAGAACCTGGTAGAACCAGGCTAGGTTGTCCCGCCCTCGCTCCAGTAAACACATCATCAGAGAAGAAATGCAAAAAACTTATAAGTTATTTAGATTGAAGATTACAATGGCACATATATAAAAAAAATATATATAAAAAAAATGATGTGCACAGATAAATCATTTATAATAAATACTGCAATATTCTATAAAAATAAGAATTGTCAATTTTGATTTCATAGTGACTTTAAGACCCTGAATCACATCGGAAAAGACTGTTAAAATAAGGCCTTGCTGCTCAAAGCATTGTTTCCATACTGTTTGACTAGATCTTTGACAGATCTGCATTTCAGATCCATGATCATTTTGTGACCAGAATCAGTAGCCAATCTGATTGTAAAGAAGCCTTGCTACTGTACGTTCAGACACTTCGAGGTATTACACATTTGGGTATCAAATATCACTGTTATTGGATCACAGAAGTGCTGTGTTAAGAACATTTCCTGGGTTTATCCATTCATTTAAGCTCCCTTCGTTTTGTCAGCTCAAAAAATTCATTGAAAACCACTACCATTGAATCACCCAACCATCTCTACCTTAATTACACAGGAATTGTGGAGTTGGCACTTTACTGCATGACTGCTTTTGAGGCCAACTGGACTGCTACTCTTTCCTCTACTACTTTAATGTACCAAACTATCCTCCATAGACTTCATGTGTCACAACATTAGTGGCTTGCCAGAGAGATATTCGTTAACCAAGGCTTGGGAACTGCTGTGTAGAATGAAACTGAAGTCAAAGAAACCACATCTCATCATGAAAATGGTTCTTGTGGTTAACCACTCAGGGAAAGATTTAACATTAACCACAGGCTCATGTAGTAATTCGCACATTCTTCTATATGTTACTTAAAAGCTCAACATTTGCCCACCTAATGAATCTGTTTAAACTCATTAATCATATTTACATGAAAATTAGTTATATAAATATGTGAAAGATTACATTCTTACAGTATTATGTTTCTTTTTTTTTCTCAGTCAATGATTATAGTGCTAAAAATGTGTGGAATACAGAAAAAAGTGACTACATTTTCTTCATGACCAGGACTTTCTGCCCTCCATGTATTTTGGGTGAGTTTGAGTTGGGAGATGGAGTTAGTCATTTGTAATGCCTGATCACTTGAAACAATCTTGAAACTATTAAAAAAACTGTACTTGCAGATAATATAATATTAAAATAAGAATCTTCTTAAGTGTACTCAAAGAAAGTAAATTTTCATGACGTTTCACACTTAAGTAAGCTTTTAATAAGTTCATTTTGTAATAATATCAATTTAAATTAAATGTTTTACTTTACATTTTTTTGTGATAATATTTTTAAGTGTTTTAATTGCAGTTATGTTATTAAGAGTCTGAAAACATTGTATTCAGTATGCGCCTTAAGTAGGGTGGCATATAGGAGAAATTCCCTCTGTAAGGGGAAAATAAGAAGATACACATTTTTTTTTTTTTTGATGCCGTAAGGGCTTTCGCCTGTATGCAAGCCAAAATCTCACATGTGTTTCCCCCTCTCCTCACGTGTTCTAAGAGTAATTAGACTGGTCATGATCATCGCACCACAACATTTCTAAAATTCTCTACCTGTGCACCTTCCCTCCCCCAGTTGCTGTTGCAGTGGTTGAAGACAGAACGGGTCTTCAATATATAGTTTTTAATGAGACACACTGAAACTTCCAAAATCAAAACGAGAAAAAACTCCAGGAATTCAGGGTTAACACACAACCATACATTGACGACGATCGACAAACACTCAGGGAGAAAACAGGGCTTAAATACACTGAACCAAACAGGATAATTAACTGAAAACAGGTGCAGAAAATTGGACACAAACGAGGAGCGGGAAAACTAACAGGACTAAACCAAAAATCACACAAGACAGGGGAAAACAAGATCACAAAAGATAACTAAATACATCAAAACGTGACAGTACCTCCCCCCTCCCCGAAGGCGCGTCCTCGCGCCGTATAACATCCAAAGGGGTGGGAGGGTGGGCGCCCTGGAGGCTGACGAGGGCATGGTGCAGGTCCAGGAAGCCTCCAGGGCGGAGCAGGCTGTGGGCGTGTGGCCAGGGCGGAGCAGGCTGTGGGCGTGGCCACGGTGGAGCAGGCTGTGGGCGTGGCCACGGTGGAGCAGGCTGTTGGGCGTGGCCACGACGGTGCAGGCTGTGGGCGTGGCCACGACGGTGCAGGCTGTGGGCGTGGCCACGACGGTGCAGGCTGTGGGCGTGGCCACGGCGGTGAAGACCCTTCGGGTGGCCACGGCGGTGAAGACCCTTCGGGTGGCCACGGCGGTGAAGACCTTCGGGTGGCCACGGCGGTGAAGACCCTTCGGGTGGCCACGGCGGTGAAGACCCTTCGGGTGGCCACGGCGGTGAAGACCCTTCGGGTGGCCACGGCGGTGAAGACCCTTCGGGTGGCCATGGCGGTGTTATTTTTTCAGGCCTCCAAGGATCTTTGGCCGGCCACGGCGAAGGCGTATAGCGCCCCCCCAAAATTTTCTTGGGGAGGACAGGCTCAGGATCGGGAACTGACTTGACATCAACGGGCGTAGGGTCAACGGGGTCTGGGTCAACGGGCTCTGGGTCTGGGTCAACGGGCTCTGGCGCTGGGTCAACGGGCTCTGGTTCTGGCGCTGGGTCAACGGGCTCTGGCTCTGGCACTGGGTCAACGGGCTCTGGCTCTGGGTCAACGGGCTCTGGCTCTGGGTCAACGGGCTCTGGCTCTGGCGCTGGGTCAACGGGCTCTGGCTCTGGCGCTGGGTCAACGGGCTCTGGCGCATCATGGGACTCGGAACTGGACGGGGCCAGCATCTTACAAGGACTTGGAACTGACGTGGTCAGAATGAACTGAATGGAAGAAACCAGCACTCACATGAAATGGTCGTGGTACCACATCAGGGAAGATTCAACATGAAGCCACATCAGGCTCATGTAGTGAATCAGCACTTTCTTCAGAATGTTTTTTTCTTCTTGGGAGTTTCTGGATGATGTTACTTAACAGCCACTGCCACCTATGAATCTGGTTTAACTCACTATATCATATTACAGAAAACTGGTATATAAATAGGAAGATTACTCTTGCAGTGTTATGTTTCAATTTTCTGCAGTCAGATAGGGCTAAAATGTGTGGTACGGTGCAACATGGTCTCTGCCGTTTGCTGCATGGTATGGGCTGAGGCTGGTTGGGAGATGGAGTGAGTCTTTGAGGTATGCTGGATCACTTGACACAGTCTTGAACACTATTCAAAAAATGAACTTGCAGATCTTAAATAAAATTATGGGTCTTCTTAGACCAAAGAAAGTAAAGTTTTCATGAGTTCACATAAAGTAAGCTTTATATAAGTCTGCATTATTTAAGTGAGTATCCATTTAGAATTAATGTTTATACTTTATTTTTTTGGATAATTTTTGTGTTTTATTATTTCTGCGGGGTTTGCTGTATTAAGGTCTGAAGACAGGACAGGGAGCTCCATATAATAGGTGGCATAAAGAAATTCCATCTTAAACGGGAAAATAAATCAGAATATTAACACAATTACATTTGAGCCGTAGCTTTCGCCGTATCAAGCAAAATCACATGGTTTACCCTGACCAAACAAGTATTAATGAGAAAACAGGTCAGATCATGGACACACAACAAATTGACTAAAAATCTCTAAAACCTGATCACACTTCCCGTCCCCCATCTTTCACCATTTCATGATACGTTTTTAACATGGAGTTTTCTTGCAGGCACACCACTCAAATAGTGACCTAATTCTTCCCAAGTATGCAGACACTGCTGAGAGAGCAAGAGAGGCAAACTCATCTTCTCACACAAAGGGAGTTTGAGTTCTAATCATACCAGGACTACATAAGAACGGCCGCTAATGCTTTTCAACTCCTCCGTTTTAATGGCGTTAACAAGTATGACCGTTTTGATGTTGTGGCTTCAATCCATTTAATTCCACTCATTCTAGAACCGCCTTTCGCATTCTGTCGAATCATGAGAAAGTCATAAAAATCTCCACTTGCATGCGAACGCATGTCATTCGGAGCTTGCGAACACATCCCTGCTGGCGCTCGTCTTCTTGCATGCAGACTCATGTTTTTCTTCATGCATCTTTCATGACTGCATAGTGATTCTAACTTGATGTAATAACAGCTTCAGATGGGGGAGCTTCTTCCATGTGTGCTGCTCCGAGAAAGAAACTGGAGCCAGTTTTTTTCCCTTTTTTCTGCTTGACCGTGGTATTTCTGTCCAAGGGAGGCTTCAAGCTTTCTCTCCAAAAAATATCACAGGGCTTTCCCACTGAGCCCATACTTCTCTCTTGAGTTATGTCCTTGGTGTGGATATGCTGTTGTGTCCCACCATTGTTATTTCCAATTTCATAGCTGAGTCCTGGCTAGCACGCCCCAGCCTCGCTATGCCATTTACTGCAATAATACACATCGGGCCCTCTAAGGTAGCAATCGGCCACACTCCAAACCTCCTGTGAAATGGTTGAATTCGTCAATAGAAAGCCTTTTGTTCTGATAGACTAGGCTGAATAGCTTTCTTTGATTCCTCTCTCAAGATGACTTCCTTTCAGAGGAACTGTCTTCCATTTGCTGCTATTATTTTGGGTTTTATTGTATCCGTGGTACGTTGTGCGGCAAGGTGATGCATCTTAAGTTAAGTGTATTTCAGAGGACCTCATATTTGGTTGCTTTCATCTTGTTTTCTTATTCTGTAGAGGAGATATTCTAAGATGTAACTATAAAAAGCTGAAGTGAAAAAAACTGTCATGTGCTCATTTGTTGCTGATATGAGCAGATATAGAAATAACAGCAATGCATTGTGTTTCTACATCTGTATGTGTCTACCAGCACATGAATACAGTATATTATCGTTTTTAAAATAAAAATAATATTAGCCTATGTATGAAGAAAACAGTATGATGCACTTATTTGTTTTGTTTCTCTGAAATTCGAAACAATGGGGGAAGTATATCTCACAAAATAGCTTTGCAAATATAAGCACAGATGCCTTTAAACTGCAAGGTAAGCTCCCAGGGCTTTGCCCCAAATCTGCCTCCAAGTCATGTTAATAAATGTTTTATAGTGCTGGTGTGTCCTAGCCGTATCCAACATACAGTAGCTGTAATGTATGCCTTCCAGATTGTGTGTGTATATATAATGTATATGTATGTTGTGTGTGTATATACTGTATACAACGAGGTATATATAACGATTATTAAAATATGGTGATTTAAAATGTACTTTGAAGCAATACTATAATTTGACATTATAACAAAGTTCACTTTTTAAAAGTGTTTGAGTACACTTAAGTATGAAAGCTTGTTTTCGCCACAGAATAAAAAAGGTAATGACTTTTTATCTTGCGACTAAAAACTTGTGACTTTATATCTCAAAATCGACTTTTTTTTCTCGTAATTCGCAATTTGGAATTCTAAAGTCAGAATTGTGAGACATAAACTTGCAATTCTAAAATAGTCTGTCTTTTTTACCTCAGAATTGGATTTAATAATCTCACAATTCTGAGAAAAGAAGTCAGAACTGTGAGATGTAAACTCACAATTATGAGGAGAAAAAAGTTTGAATTGTGAGATAAAAAGTCACAATTATTTTTTTTATTGTTTTATTCTGGGGTAGAATCAAGTTTCCAATACTTAAGAGGCATTTTATTTCCTTAATATTATTAGGTACATTTAAAAATATATATAGGCTACTTTTCACATTCTAAGTGCACATTTAATACAATTAAGCACACTCATTTTTCCACAAGGGTATACCGTAATTTAATTTTATAGACAAGGGAATGCTTCTATTTATTTGAATGTGGCTGTTTGGCATTTATTCATTGACAGTTTCACAATTCATTTACATTCAAAACCTGCTGTTCATTTAGACATTTCATGCCACCATGCACTACAGACTCGTGACAGGTTGTAGGCCTACACTAGTTCTATCTGGAAAATAATATCTTCTCTTGGAAATGCTGCCAGCACGAGGAAGAAACTGAAAACAAATCAAAATCCATTTTAAAGGAAATCACAACAGAGTCATATTTTTAGCTCGCTATTTCTTAATTGCCATAAAGAGAACAATCAGATAAGGCTTTCAGCGTGCCTGTGCAAGAGAGAGAGAGAGAGAGAGAGAGAGAGAGAGAGAGAGAGAGAGAGAGAGAGAGAGAGAGAGAGAGAGAGAGAGAGAGAGAGAGAGAGAGAGAGTCACGTGCCTTTACTACCATACAATGAGCAACCAACTATTTTCATCCCTCCAGCTCCAGCCTTGATTACAATATGGCATCAGTGTGTCATCTGTGTGTTGCATTAGTATTGTGTTTATGCTACCATGTAAGAACCATCTGAGATAAGAGTGGTCGTCTGTTGATAACACATGCCACCATTACACATTAGGATTTATAGGGGTTCTGTTTGTTATATTAAAATATGCAATTGCAAACTATATTTGTGTATACCTCACACAATATATAATATTAACTATGTTTCTCAGTGTTTTGGACATGAAAATGATAAATAGTGGGCTTCCAGCTCTCAAAAAGTGGGCGGTCATCAGTGGTCGATCTGCGTTTTGTTTTGACTGTCTACAAACCTCGTGTTTTGGTTTTCTCTATCTGTGTTGCGTATACATGAACTGTTGATCTGTACACTTCGTCACCTGCTTCTTCCTGGTGTTTGAGTGAAGAAGAAAATCCGTTGTGAGCGCATTACATTATCTTTAACCCGTTATGACTCTCCAGAGCAGCCATGCTTTGTGATGCCGGATGGAAAGTATCGCGCGCGGGGAGAGACGGTGGGGGTGCTAAATGTGACACTACATCCAATGAGCTCAAAATGAAGTCAGTCATCAGTCGGTCGGCGCGCAGTCCGTATATCTATATCATGAAACAGTATTTGGGCACACAAAGTCCCTCACATACACTCCTCCTGACTGTGAGCATTCGAGTAAAGAAGATGCCTCGGGCTATATGGATTCAAAGTATTATGCGAACCACCAGTCTTCACAACTTATTGACCGCGTTCTCATATAACCAACCAATTTATCCCGTCTTTATTTACATTATTTTCCTTTCGCAATGCTGAGGAGATGAACGATAATTTGCGTAATAAAGAGGCCTAGAGCAAGTGTTTACTTCGGTGAACGAAAGTAATTAGGATTAAAAGCTTTTCTTAAGCGGACCAATTATGATATGGCGAAGGAAGCTGTTCACAAGAGAGAGAAAAAAATAATAGCATATCTGATGGATGCACTGATGGGTAAAAGGTCCCTGCAGACTCGTAAATTATATCCCTCCTTTGACTGACTGCACTGACCGATGTTAGCTTACAGGCAGCATTTATGTATTGTTGTATGTTCATATCCAACGTGCATATAGCCACTCAAAAAAAAAAAATCAAAATGATTTGTATCCACTAAAAAGAACCGTTGTCATTCATTCGGTGCCGGTTGCGCTGTCGGTATTCACTATAAAGAACCGGCTCATGAGTCATTCATTTGGGAATCGAACTGCATTGGTCCCTGTATGTTCCGCGCTGTACATTTAGTAGCGGTGCTGTGGCGCCGCTGAATAGTCAAGAGAGGGATATTTTAATACGGACTCTTGTTTGCATCTAAAAAGAATACACGTTTGAAAAACGTTCATGCACTCGAAGTCTCGAACGTCAAGAAAATCATTCGGTTCCGGTCAAATTTTTAAAACAGGACCTGTTCTTGGTTCCCAACCCTAGCTGTTACTAGAGGCATGTTGAGAGGGGCGAGTGGTTTATAGTTGAGGAAGATTTACTATGCGCGTGCCAGACCCCGCCCTCCTTACGGTACGTCATTGGCGAGTAACAGCGAAGGGGAGTCACTCCCCTGCCTACTTTTAATAGCTTTGTCATGTGATGGAAAGCAGTTGTAAGACAGGTGCCCTCGGTTCATTGTCAGTGAGGGGCGCGAGGGAACGAGTGGATTTTCTCTTTTGTCCGTAATTTATTTTTTATTTTTTCGTACCGTCATTCAGTGGCTGGATGGCGTGGGACAGGTGTAATCAGGACTCGGTGTGGAGAGAACTAGAGGTGAGAATTGTGCAACTTATTTTTCAAGGGCTGGAACACTTTTTTTTCTTTGAGGAGACGGAGCGCAGTAAACGTCCGAGACTGGCTTCAGTCGTAGTTCCCGTTATGTGAAGTCGCCCGTTCTTGTAAGATGCACGGAAGACACGGACGCTCCGAATGCACGGGAATTACACCGGGCTGTGAGAAAGTCGAATATGTTGGCATAAATTGTGTGTGCTGTGATTTATCTGGTGATAGCGAGTGGCTTTTCTCAAGCGGTGTCGGAGTTGAACAGTGACAGGCTGTTTAGGATGTCTTGTCCTGGGGAATTGTTGACATGCCCGTGGATGGAGTGCGCGCTCGCTCGCTGGTAACGCAGGTGATGATGAAACAGGTATCTGCTTCAGTGAGAGCCTGCTGCTACCGATGTGCTGGAATTACTAATATGTACTCGCGTCAGGTATTGTACATTGAAACTTTCCTATCAGAAAACAGACACAGTCTCGAAGAAGGCTTATTTGCATGCATGCGGAGCGCGTGCTGGATTATTGGAGAATGCGCAGGAAATCGGGGTTCGGCAAAAAAAGCTGCTGAACCTCGTTTACTTTGTATTTAGCAAGACTTAATTGCAAGGTTAAGTGTTGCTTCAGTGCAATACATCAATACCGATTGGCATTGCATAGCTGTGTATGACGTGAATCATTAAAACATGCTGTTCGATAGTTTAAACACGTTATATTTCGCTCGGCGAAATGGAAGATAGCGACGCACTTTCATGTAGTCTACATTAGCTACGGTATCTATCTATCTATCTATCTATCTATCTATCTATCTATCTATCTATCTATCTATCTATCTATCTATCTATCTATCTATCTATCTATCTCAGTTAAACTCAAACGAGCTGTGTCTGTCAGTCAGGACGCTCTTGTAAAAGAGATTCTTAATCTCAATGTGCTTCTTTTCCTGGTAAAATAAAGGTTATAATAATAATAATAATTCAGTAAGACTAGCTAAAACTTTTTACTCCCTATATAAATATATCGCTGCGCTGACTGTATGGCACCTGTCTACGTTGCATATGCACGTGCGCTATTGTTATTTTCGTTTTAAAAGGTTAGTTAAGTGTCTCAGTCGGAGCATAAATCCATCTAAACACAATCAGCAAATTGCTTCTCGTTTCCAATTCTAATCATATCAGTTCCAACACAAGTAGCTATTCTCTCTCTCTCTCTCTCTCTCTCTCTCTCCTCTTCTCCTCTCTCTCTCTCTCTCTCTCTCTCTCTCTCTCTCTCTCTCTCTCTCTCTCTCCTCTGCATGTGCTCGTGATTAAGCGTGAGCGTGTCCGTTTTTTGGGAGAAAAAAGGGGGAGAAGGCTTTCAAGAAAGTGTCGAGGCAGAAGCATCGGATGCCTATGATTTTATCTTATTTTATCATTAACCTATACAAATGGATGTAATCGGTTTCCCCGGCGTCTATAAATCTGTGAAAGCGGAAGGATAATTTGTGTCATAAATAGATCTAAATCAGATACCGATGATCATGAGGTGTGAGAATCTTCTTTGATTTCAGATTACTTATTGCAGATTGCTTGTTGTGATGTTACATTTGTGTCAGTATATTACCGAGAAAAAGGGACGCAGTATCAGTAGTTAAAGCGCGCTGATGGAATCCTTTGGACAATCGTAGAAAATAAACATTTGACTGTTCACGAAAACCATCACTCTACAGCACCCTCCGCCGTCTGTCAAAACTCTACACACCTGTGCGCACGCACAGTCTTTCTGCTGGTTTAGCTCCCACCTCGCTTCTATTTTACTCACAACATACTCAGTGATATGAAGTACAGTATTCTGACCAATCAGAGGGCGTGGCTGTCGCGCTCTTCCCTACGACCGACCGCCCCTCCCCTCTCGCAACCAATCACAGAATTATTTGTTTTCTGGTTGGTTACGTTGTTGTGGTTTCCTAGATGCAGCAAACGCGTCTAAATGTGATGTTTGCTTAGATTTATGTTTCTCTCATTTGGTTCTTAATATGTCTAACTCTTCTAGTTCGGGATAATGAAACCCAAATGAGTACTGGTTATTTAATTCAGCAGTGAATGAAGTAGCTTTTTTTGTGTTAGTAGTTACACAGGTGGCAATTACGTAGGTTACACTCCCTATGAATCAAATAAAGGATGAGTTATTGGTGGTTACATCAGTCACACACTGTGCAAATAGACAGGTGCACATTTTTGAGATATTATGGCATGATGTGGCGCAATTTGTCAGTTTTGCTTATAAAGATTTAAGTTTGTGTGTAGGCTACAGTGATTCACTTTTCTGAAGCTTAACTAGTTGTTTTATAGAAATGTAATGTTTTGCTTGCAGTGTTTCACACAATTCATCTTTAGCATTTAATGCTCAATGAAAAAATGGGTACAACTCCATATCTCTTTTAAAACATTGCCCCATCTTGAATACTAATCTCAAATGCCATATTGCGAGGACGTTTCATTTGTACATCATGCCAGATTTAGAGATACTGTAAAAATGCAAAAAAGTAAACAATTATGCCTTATTCTCAAGAATCTAAGCATTTTAAAATATTATGCATGGTGTGTTAAAACATGATAAAGCATCATTGCCTTAGTTTACTTATTGGATTAAAAAATCAAAAGCAATAAAAATATAGGTTTTGGTTTAAATAAATGAAAGCAGTGGAAAATAAATAGGTTTACAAGCTTATTCCAGGAACATGTTTATGGGGACTGCTGTCAATATACAAGGTGTTGCAATGCCTGAGCAGTATTGAATGATTTGTTGATCCCACCAGCAGCAATGTGATCATTTATTTTATTTTTATTTATTGTTTGTGTGATTTGAGCTCATCCAGCAGCTGCAAAGTTAGAGAGTAAATGCAAAATGTAAACACTTCGAATTCCCTTTAAACAATTCTACTATCACTGTAACTGGCCCAAGCCATGAATAATGTTGCTTTTTTGGAAACTTAGCGCTCATTTCGACATAAACACTTTAATGAAGATTTTCAACATCTTGGCAAATATGTGCTCAACAATCTCTTCTCTTTTCCAGTGTGCTGCCTTGGTTGGTGAAGACCAACCCCTTTGCCCTGACCTGCCTGAGCTTGACCTCTCTGAGCTGGATGTCAGTGACCTCGATGCAGATACCTTTCTGGGAGGACTCAAGTGGTACAGCGACCAATCAGAAATCATTTCCAGTCAGTATGGCAATGAAGCATCAAACCTGTTTGAGGTAAAGAGGGTCATTGTGCTGCGATGTTTTTTCTTATCTGATCATGCATGCTTGTCTCTTGTAAGTCTAGATATGATTCTAGCCTCATGCGGTTTATTGCGGGAGATTGTAACTGTGAGTGTGGAATTCTTCAAAAGATGGGCTTGTCAATCAGTGTGGTTTATTAGTTAATAACAGAGAGTTAATAACTCATTGAATGATAATTCACCCATGTTGTCTGATAATTGGGGTGAGTTATCATAAGCTCCCAACCTTTATCCAGTACTTAAGGTCAGTGTTTGTACCTTTTAGTACAAGTTATGGCTATTTATATGCACATTCCTCTTGATGTTCCAGAGTAATGGTCAGTTATAATAGAGTGTGGCAGTGTTTGCCCACTTTTTCAGCGACCTTTGTTTAGGTCGAAGTCTTTGTTTAGGAGTTATAAGCCATGACCAAGCAGCTAGGTAAATCACAACATCACAAACTTTGATCTGAAGCAAAAAAATATATATATATTTGAAAATCAGATAAAAAGAGAAAATGTACAATAACTTCACATGACGCATTGGGAATGTCATGATCAAATTAAAATGATGCATACTAATATTTAAGCAGTTTGAGAGCATGATTCATTTGCAGTGCTTCATGGGAGAGGGTGGGTGCTAAAGTATTATTTTGGAGTGATTGGTTTGTTGCGGTTTTCTGATTAGTGGAGATTTCAATGTAGGTAATGTAGAATTGCACTGTTGAACAATCTTTAAAAAAAAAAGTTGACAGCTTCAACAAAAGTATATACATTTTATTTTAAAGGTTTATAAGTACAATTCCCCTATGCCTATAGAGAAAATGATTGACAAGGTGGAGAAAATATGCGTATTATACATACTAATATTTAAGCAGTTTGGGAGCATAGGGAAACTGACTTTATCACAGTGCTTCATGGGAGTGGGTGGGAGCCAAAAGGTTATTTTGTTGTGTGATTTGCTTGTTGCAATTTTCTGATTGGTGGAGATTTCTTTGCACAATCATTAGTGATGTAGTTTTCACCAGGAATTCCACTGCTGAGCACAATCATTTTGCTTCAATAAAAGCATATAACGTGTACCTTGTATCTTACAGGTCTGTCTTTAAAGATGTATACGCTCAAAATCAATTTCCTTATGCTTATGGCATATAACATTTTTACAAATAGAAACCCGACTGTTGCACTCTGGTGGTGATAATGGTACTCCCAGTGAGCAAATCAGAAATCATTCAACTTAGTCACTAACACTGTTGTAGTTTATTTTAATTATACAACTGGTCTTATATCTGAATTATTACCTTAATCTAGATGGTCCACTTTTAACTGGCTTGCGCCTGAAAAAGGGAAGAGGTAAAACTTTAAACCTGTTGCACACTTGCGCTTCTTCGTCACTGACAAAGAAAGCAAAGTCCATAGGAAAAGAAATGAGGCGGTTAAAACAAAGCAGCACTGGCCCTGGCTAGTTCATTGTCTTATCTGAGAAGATAGAGAAGAGAAATGATAATGCTGCATTGCTTTGAGTGCTGGCAAATATAGCACTGGGTCTGTTGCGTGTTTTGGGGTTTTGTGTCATGGTGTGATAGGGAATTCTTCCACATTCCTATCCTGGACCATGTGGTTAGAGAATGATTTTATGGGGCCACAATTACAAGTGCCAAGAAACCAGATACAAAATTAATACTGTGTGTGTATGTTAATTGACATGTTAATAATTTGCATGCATTACTGCTACTTGAAATTCATATAGATACAGAATATTTTGCTTTTTTTTGTATACCCTCATTGCCTGATTTAAAATTTAAGTGGCGACGGAATAAACACAAGGTGCTAAAGCAGCTGATCCTAGTTCAGTGAGATGGGACATGAGGTGTCAATAGTGATGAATGTGTGCATTGTATATGCATTTCCAATAGTAGCCTATGTGGGTCAGTACAGTGCCCAAGAGCAGAGTGAAGACAGGTTAATGAATGGCCAGCTCTTGTGTAAAGCTAGTTGGCAGAACTTTTTCTTCCTCCCCCTGCACTCACTCAAACCCCTGGCAATGTTTTCTTAACCTGTCTGACTGCAGTGTAGTTAATGGGTGGCCTGGTGAGTCCTCTGATGTCACACAACAAGCAGGCCACACAGAGAATATAGAGACTCACTCAACGCGCCTGTGCTGTTTAGGGTCTGAAAAGAGAACAAGGCCATTTTAATAATCTATGCACATTATAGTTAGGGTACGTTTAAACGACAACGATATTTCTTAAAGCAGCACCGGGTAACTTTTCAACCTTCATAATATATTTCCATGTCTCTTGTGATGGTACATCGACTTACAATAGGTTGAATGACACGTCTGCCATAGCCTGACGGGGTCTGTAGCGTTTTTAATCGTACTTTTAAACTTCGGGTTTTCGGGGTAGTAACCGGCGAACAAAGAGAACTACAAAATTTGACTGCTTTACGGCATATACGTCACTTCCACCACCGCCCCCACTTCCTTAACATCGGACGTGCGAGCCAAATGTTAGTCATGGCCGAAGCAGCACAGAAAAACAAGAAAGCAAAGGTTTTATCGGAGCAAAGCAAAAGAGAAAGTGATCGCATTAAAGGCAGAACAAGGATCAAAATTGGGCCAGCGTTTTCTCGCTGGCGTGAGCTGAAGGAGGAGGAAGGGTGCCTGACCGATGCGGGCTGTCATGCTTTTGTACTAGTAAGTATATTGCTTGCATACTAGCTAGGGTGACCTGACCAGACATCCCGTTTTTCCCGGGACAGTCCCGTATTCCAACTCTAATTTTAGTGTTTAGTGTTATGAGGTGAAAAGGTTGTCATGTACAAAGTTAAACCCTGGAGGAACTTTTGCTTGTTCGGCTAGACCCCTATGGGCTAGACCATGACTACACTTGGGCCCTGTCCTATGCCAGTTTTAGGGAGATGCATGTTCATTCAGTGCACTGAAGATGGGCCGTACGTTGTAGAAAGGGTTGTTGAGTTGTTTGGGGTCATGTGTGGGGCACACCAATTGGTTGTCATGAACATCTGCCTAATCCTCCAAATATTTCACTTCTGCATCACCATTCAATGCCTGGCAAATGGGCCATTTCACCCTGGTACTCACTATCTGAGCCCTCACTATCACTGTCACTTTCAATTTGGGTGGGGGATGGGGGGGGGGGGGGGGGGGGGGGGTTGTCACATATCTCTAGAAGGTCCAACACATTGATAGTTTCTGGGATACTGATAACTACACTGAAGAAAATTATAAACGCAACACTTTTGTTTTTGCCCCCATTTTTCATGAGCTGAACTGAAAGATCTAAGACTTTGTCTATGTACACAAAATGCCTATTTCTCAAAAATATTGTTCACAAATCTGTCTAAACAAGTGTTAGTGAGCACTTCTCCTTTTCAGAGATAATCCATCCACCTCACAGGTGTGGCATACGCTCAGTGTAGGATTAACAGCCAAAACCTGTATTTTCAATTGAAATACTGTGTTATACTACCGATCACAATTGTGACCGTAAACAAATTTACACGTCTTACGAACAAAATATATATGCAGGAGTATAATTCTCAAAATATATCAGTAGTAGACCCTTTAAAGAATATATGTACAAAATATTATATTTCTATCTGTTAATTAAGATGTTTTACATAGTACTTGTTTTAGTAGTCTGAGGAAGACATCTTCTTCCAGATGTGCAAGCAAGAAGTAAACTGATCTGGTCATGTGACCTTTCACACTAGTCACATGACATTAATGGATTTTAATGAAGACAATCTATTTTTTCATTTAAAAGTTGAATTTCTTGCCCAAAGCCAATAACAACATTTTAGAGCTTCTAGAAATAAGAAAAAAGTTGCGGTCACAATTGTGACCGGTGGGATTAAACGGGTTAATTACACGCGCCAACGACAGAGAGAAGGAGAGCGCGAGAGACCTTGCGTGTGTGTGTGCTAGAGTAGCCTACGCATTAATACGCACGCGCGCACATTATTGATATAATAATAAAGCTTGCTATTATAATATTGACGATATATGGTTATTATCTACCACTCAAACATTGCATTGAAGTATAGATTCAGTAAAACGGTAACCAATAGGCTAGACTAGGCTACTATAATGACGCTGGCTTGTAAACGTGAGCATCGCGATCATTTGTCGTTAGAAAAAAATAAATAAAACCCATAGATAATAATAGATAATAACCCATATGGTTATTATCTACCACTCAAACATTGCATTGAAGTATAGATTCAGTAAAACGGTAACCAATAGGCTAGACTAGGCTACTATAATGACGCTGGCTTGTAAACGTGAGCATCGCGATCATTTGTCGTTAGAAAAAAATAAATAAAACCCATAGATAATAATAGATAATAACCCATATGGTTATTATCTACCACTCAAACATTGCATTGAAGTATAGATTCAGTAAAACGGTAACCAATAGGCTAGACTAGGCTAGACTGGCTTGTAAACGTGAGCATCGCGATCATTTGTCGTTAGAAAAGAATAAATAAAACCATGAAATTATATTCATATGACATGCTGAAATATATGTCACTGTACCTGGGATGAAGACATTTCACACGCGACGCAAGCTAGCAGAACATCTGCATGTGACCTCCTCCTACAGTGTTCACTGCTATCATGGTTGTCAACAAATGCATGTGCTACATTCATGACGGTTTACGACAGTAAGTAGAGGACAATACTGTTTCCCAACTGTAGGGGGGGACCCCGAGAGCAAAAGTTAAATTTTACCTGGTGTTACTTTAAAACTGAGAAGTTTTTCCTTTGAGTTGTCCGCGTACAGACTACACCATTGTCATTGCCGATTAAACACTACTGAACACGGAATACGCATGTGCATGACGTCATCGTCCTCAGAGATTCACGTTTTTGTTGTTTACACAGAAACCGTTTTCAAAAACCTGCACTTTGAAACTCGTTTTTAAAAGTTTGCCTTTTCGGGCACCCAAAACGCAGTTGTCGTGTAAATGAAAGGCCAAAACACATAAACAGTTTTACGCTTTTATTTGAAAATGGTGTTGTGTAAACTTCAGTTCCAACCCTGCTCCAACACACCTGCTTGTAATTCACCTTGATTAGCTGGTTCAGGTGTATTTGATTGGGGCTGGAGCTGAACTCTGCAGAATGGTAGTTCTCCAGGAGCAGGCTGTGTCCAAATGCATACAAATGTTGCCTTTGGAGGATTCATTCCAAGGTGTAGGAACTAAGGCATCAAGGCACGTCCAAATCCAATGTTAGCTTCACATCCTGTCTCCTGAGATTCCTTCATCTGGGGTGTGTGTCCCGAAAGCATCGTTAGCCCACTATGGTCGCATGTTCCGTCGTTATCAGCATAGTTCAACGAGTCTGTGTTTCCCGAAACGATAGTTCCAATGAACATTTGCAAATAGCATCACATAGTTGTGTGGTTGAAACGACAGCTCTCGAACTGTGGTTAGAAGCATAGTTTTTTGTTTGCATGACATGTGGACTCAATAAATCCTTATCTTGAGCCAAATAAGCAAGCTGACATATCATTAATTTGATCTCAAACAGATTCATTAAAATAAGTTATTACTCCACCACGTGCGTGACATCCTTAACCAACGTGGTTAAGCAACCAGTTTGCGACAATCCGGTTTCAGGGAAACAGTCATGACTACTAGCTACTTGATTTCTTCAATGATGAAGTATTATTACTATGAAGTATTATTAAGTACTATAGTAGTTAATCAGCGAGTTGGGGAAATGGACCCCTGATAAATTTTTGAAGGCAGCATAGAAATGTCTTTCGCTGCCTTTGATATCCCACAATCCAGTGCTTTCTATTCTATGACAGTTGAGCTAGAAAAATAATGGCGTCTGAATGTTGCGGTTGGTGGTCAGTTTGTGTAAATGTTTTTGACCAACCAACTTGATGTCATTTCTAGCGAGAAATGACTATTGTAGTTATTAAATATTTGCTTAGTTATCACCAAAGCTCGTTTTGCTGTAGATAAACCGTCACGCTGCCTCAGAAGTTTGTCTGAAATCAGTTTTGTGAGGTATACCTTTGTGCACAAATGCTTCCTGCAAAGTCATTGCCTGATAAGGCAGCGAGGCAACAAGTCAGCTGCCTAAGTATCATATTTATGTCATGCATTTAGGACATGGAGCTCATATTCGAGGAGGAAAAAACATCTGAGCCAAACTGAGCAAAAATATGCAATTTTAATGTTGATATTTATATGGCAGAAAAGTAAAATGAAATTCAGACTACTTACATAAAATGCATATAAATATAATCTCCTATAGTATGTCTCTGTAAGATGATATTAAAATGCTTATTTTTTATGATCAAAGCTCTGTATTTTTTATTGTGGGAGGGAAAACATATAATGCAGTGCAGTACAAATAAAACAAGCAAATAAACATTCCTCAAAGTGGCTTCTATCCAGTAAATGTTCATCTTGAAATATTTCTAACAATATAAAAGTTATTTTTACATTTACTTAAAATTCAGTTAAGATTTCAACGTGCCACGACCTGAAGGGGGACGCTTTTACAATTATACTAAAAGGCCTTTTACTTGCTAAAAAATGCATCAACTATTGTAAAAGAAAATGATTACACACTATCAATCAGACAATAGGCATATATTAGATTGTGTAAACAGGTTTTTCAGCAAAGTTCATATTATGGTGATAATTTAGAGGACTCTAAATTTGCATATCAAATGATACAGACACATGGCATGTCCATTTAAACACACGCTTGCATGTGACACAAAGCTTTTCTCACTATAATGATTCATTATTTCATGTCTTCCGCTTTCCTGACATTTTGTACATGATGTTCCATTATTGCAGGGCCGTGTGGGGCAAGCCGGCAGGCAGATGAGAGTGAGCGATAGCAGCGGGCAGGGAAACGCAGCCTAGAGATTTTGTGTGACGTGACGGCTTATGCCTTTCAGTGGCAGTTCAGCCCTAGTTATCAAGCCCATCTCAGGGGCTAAAATGGATCTCTGGAGGTGGGGGCCGACAGGCAGCTCGCTTTGCCCCAGGGAGAGGGCCTGACAGCGCGGTCAGCCTGTCACCGGCAGCCCCTCTCTCGGGAACAGGGCCTTGGGGAGGTTAGAAGCACTCACTCAGACATGTAAAACCATGTTTTGAGTCAAATATATTTGCTCTTTTAAGCATTAGTTGAAAGTGTAGGGATGCTACATTTGTATTGATCCAATTGTACCCACTAAGTGGAACATTTAGTTCTCATGCATAGTGATAAATGTGAAATAGTGCACTGTGTGAAAGTTTATCATACAGGATGTTATCTTACCTTTTTTCAGGAATTTTAAAAGTAAAATCTCATTAGATAGCGTTTTTTAGGATATTTTAAACGCATTTCATGGCAGATGCTTTAGTATCAGGCTTCTGTGAACAGTGCTATGGTGGTACAGTGAAGGTAACTTCATTAACACCATGGTACATTACCATATTTACATACTGTACCATGTTATGTATTTTTATTCAACTTAGGCTAATTCGAAAACCATGTCTGTGGCGACATTTTTGCAAAATAAGATATTACGTTGCTTCTTGCTCGTTTCATGACACTTTCAAAGGGAAATGCCCAATTGATTGGCACTAAATGCTTGTTCAGTTGTATCCAAAATAGACGTGAATCTGGCAATGTTTTTATTATGTTGTTGGTTGGACATATCGCACCGGCTCAGAAATTAAATGTCCAGTGAGTAACACTAACCGATAGTGTTAACTAAAGAAAAAATAAGATAAAATGCATTTGCTGAAGTAACCATCCCATTTGAGCTTGTCTTAGATCATGACTTGGAAGGAAGCAGTCAAGTGCTATGCTGTACAAGGTGAGCAACAGAGCAAGTACTATGTCAGAGAGAAAAAAAAACTTGGGGCTGGTTATGTGATGGAAAAGTCCAAATGGATTAGTTTACAAATCATGCACAATGGTAATGTTTTGAGGTCATTACATAGTAGAACCATGCAAAAATAAGTCTTTATTAATAGATAATTTGCCATGTAATCATAATTTTGTGTGAAAAGTAAAAGTGAAAAGTTGTTGCTGTTTTACTGCCCCTAGTGTTCATTTCAGCTGGAAACTGCAGTGAATTGTATTTATAGGTATGTTTTTGGAGTTTTGCAAAATTTTGTTTTTATTACTCATAAGAAGTATCATTGACTATTTATTTTAATTTATACAAGACACATGGTATTCCTATGCTGCCATATCCAAAACACTGGTAAAACCATTTTACATTCTGTTAGTGTAGAAGAGTGAATAATAAAATGAAATATAAGGATTTGCATTAAGGCATTAAGTTGCATTAAAACATGTTGGTATATAAAGTGTTTTTTAGGCCTTTATCATTAAACGTGTCGCCAAGTTTCAGAATAACTGATCAATTTTCAGCTAAAAGTTCCATGTAATTCAAGCTGTTCTCTGACTAAAACATGTTATAGGGTTTTATAATGTCGCCTTGATCCCCCTCTCATTTGATAAACAGATGACCGGAGTGTAACATGCTGTCTTTTTGATGGCCTTTAGCTCTGAATCTTGTCAAGAGTTCTCACTGTTCTATCCACTGCATGGACAATGTGTGGAATGGAACACTCCCTGACTCCAAGTGATTGCCGCAGCCATTTATTTTAAGGGCACTTGACAGCTAGTCAAAATAACTCCTATTTAAGCCTGTACTGTATTAGGTCATCCAATAAGGGCCGTGTGGTCGGGTTGTGTGATGTTTATATCCAAACATGAATCCATGCCGCCAGGAAGTGTTTGGAATTACAACTTGGTTGTGGGGTGAAAGCACTGGCTGTGCTTTGTAAGGCGAGTGCAGTTACTGATGACCGGTCAAAGTTTTGACCAGACTTTGACCTAGCTATAACTGGTGAGCCAAACTGTGTGTGGATGTCTAAGTGTGAAAGCGACTGCAGATTAATTGCTGAAATAAATCACAGGCACACTCAAGTACACACATTCACTTACACATAAACGCATCCATGTAAACAGGTCCTATTTGCTTCTTGCTTGTCTTGTAATTTGTAAATCTATCAAACAGAAACCTAGAGCAACAGCACGGAACCGTGATTGATAAAATCGGCCAAATGTACTGTAGGCCTACATCTCTCAGAAGACAGAAAAATGCTCACAAGCATATCCACGCCAAGACACACACGCACATGGTGTTAACGGTGACTGCTGATGGTTTCGCATTTTTAATTTGCAAATTTATGCTGACATTTGAAAACACACCATCAGTTTAGCTGCACAAGTTCAGCTGGGCCAAGCATATTATCATTTTGTGCTGTATAATATGATTTCCTCAAGTGAACACTTACACGCACGCACATTCACACACATGCACCACACTTTGACTTATCTCCCGACTGTGCCTATCGAAACGAAGATGTTTTGCATGTTGTTTGGTCTCAGCCTCCTCAAAAGCACCACTAAAGCTTCTTTTGTCATGTTGTGACCAGTGTTATTTTAGAATTATTTATACATTATAGTATTATTCATATTTTCAATTTGAGTTGAAGTCTTAGTTATTTTGTTATGTGCTTTTAAATGGCGATTAAAAACTATAGATTGAACATGTAATACGCATGTGCATGAAGTCATCCTTTTCACAGATTCACGTTTTTGCTTACCTGGAGACCGATTTCTAAAACTTGCGCTTTGAAACCCATTTTTAAATGTTTGCGTTTTCAGGCACCCATAGCGTTGTTGTCGTGTAAACGAATGGCCAAACCGAACAAAAATGTTATGTTTTTAGTTGAAAATGGTGTCTTGTAAATAGGGATGTGCACAAATATTCAAATGTTCAAATATTCAATCTGTAATTAATTATTATTCGAAAAGTAAAATACTATTCGATACTATTTTACTGTTTTTCAAAAGAAACCCTGTGGAGCGTGTTTAACAAGTGGATTGTATTTGACCACATAATGTTGTCGTCTGCCTTGTGAATTTTGGAATTACTTATGAAAATAATATTACAAAATGGAATTACTTACTTTTAATCAATTTTTAATGAAACCGAGTTATCATAATATCACCACCACAATTATAAATCACATGAAATCCAAACACCAGTCGACTGAGAAAGCATCTGTCCATCACTGCATTAACGAGCGCAGCTTTACCCGAGAATCGTGATCTGAGATGATATCTTCTGGTAGCAAAATTATTTTGAGCTATATTTTGAGATATTGAGATAACTTTAAAGTTTTGTTGAGGGAGACAGGTGTGAGAACACAAAACGCAAAGTGCTGACTTCACTTTGCAAACTGTGTCTCTGCAACATCTGTCAGCGCGGCACGTTTTCTCACTCGAACGTGGATATTATTGTTTTTCTCAACATGAACGTGAAACAATACAAACACGATAATGCTGACTCGAGTGAATGTACGTTCTGTGCAATAACTGCAGACTGCTTTATTAGCGTTTTTTTTTTCGTTCGCGCTGCATGAGCTTAAATGCTTTTGTTCTTTATATTTTGTTTATATATATTGTTAAATGCTTTCAACTAAAAGAAAACCTTAAGATGTATAAGCTTGTGTATATTGCCTAATGTAAGCTTATTCAGAAATGGTGACAAACTTAAACTTAAAAAATAAAGTCTTTCTCGTTAAACAACATTTATATAAATCAATTTTTATGGACCCGAATATTCGAATACAATATTTTTGACAAATGCCCATCCCTACTTGTAAACAGCTCTTTTAGCTGTCTCCCTAATCAAACACACCTGATTCAATTCATCAGCTCATTAATAAAGACTCCAAGGCTGAATCTGAAATCACCCCCTTTACCATCAAATAGGGCATTATTTGAGGGGACAGCCATTTGTAGTGGTGTCCGTAACCATCGCGGACGATATTGAGTGCACTCATTCTATCCCACGTTGCACCGCAATAACGAGTGTACAGCCGATGTACGTTCAAAGGCTGCCCGGATTCT
The DNA here is from genome assembly GCA_036326025.1 of Chrosomus eos. Classification (NCBI taxonomy): domain Eukaryota; kingdom Metazoa; phylum Chordata; class Actinopteri; order Cypriniformes; family Leuciscidae; genus Chrosomus; species Chrosomus eos. The sequence goes on from CM070818.1 coordinate 54,821,034, forward strand.
CTCACTCGTTTTCATTCACTCATTCAAGTGTACTGGACTGACATATGGAATAGCGATTGAGGGTTTTCCCTTAGATTGAGGGATTTCGAATTCAGTCCAAGACAGTGATCTCAAACTCAGAGGGCCACAGGGCCCCGCTGAGTTTAGGTCCAAACAGCTCCAACTCACCTGCTTAAAAGTTTCTAGTAATCATGAAGACCTCGATTAGCTGGATCAGGTGTTTTTAATTGGCCACCCCTGCTCAAATATGTATGTGCGAATAGATAAGAGAGTGCATATGTTTGATGTCTGTTGTGGGTACTCCAGGATCAGGATTTTAAAACCATTGGTTCAGTTAATTTCACTGGTTATATCTCTCATTTTGCATGAACCAGTTATATTTAGGTACATGTCATGGCTCCATCTTGCTCCCAGAGGGCCACCTTCCTCCAACACACCTGCCTGGAGGTTTATAGTAATCCTGAAGACCTTGATCAGCTGGCTAAGGTGTGTTTAATTAGGGTTGGAGTTGAGCTCAGCAGGATGCCGGATTGGACATCCCTAGTATAAGTAGTTTTTTCCTGGAATGATATGAGATCAGTGACATGGTGCCCCCATTGGGCAATTGGTTAGGGCTGTTTCATCACACTTTTGGAGTGTTTGACTTCTGGTGTTCCTCATATGCAGTAAATAAAAAAATCAATTAAAAAAAAAAAGAGTTGGACAATTTCAGTCGTACCAGGGCGACCACTTAGTTGCAATGGTTGCGAAATGCAACAGAGCCCTGTCATCAATAAGAAACCTCTGAAGTTTTGATGGAGAAGCTTGTCTAACAACCGTAGAGAGAGTCTGAATTCCAGTGGGCATAAGCAAATTTATTCACTTTGCAATGAAGGGAGGGGAAAGCAAGGGAGTGCAAGGAGGAAGGAAAGAAGAGGGAGGGCAACATCACTTGCAGTTGGAAAACAGTCCCCGCAGGGCATGTTTGGAGAAGCACAAGTTAACATAAAGCTTGTTGCTCGGCTTACTTGCGTACTCTTGCATTCTGCTTCTTTCCCAGGCTCTTGTTTCCTGTCCTGTATTCATTTCCATGCTTCTGTCATCCTTCTCTGTCCATACACACATATTTTATTATTTTATGCTTGCTTTCCCATCTCTATCTCTCTAAAGTGGTGGTGGACCTTTCTTCAGGGGCCTGCAGCCTCAGCTGATCTTCATTCTTAGCCACCTGATGCTCATCACAGAGCCAATTTAACACCTCACACACATCTGTGAGGGAGAGAGTATGGGGGGAATTTGTTGCCAAGAGAAATGGAAGTCTGTGTGTGGAAAAGAAAGAGTAAATAATTGTTTTATATTACATTTTGTGCCTGTTATTGGCATGTATTGATATGTATATAAAACATAAACTTCCAGGATATTTTGTTAATGTGATTCGACTGATTGACCAAAATGGTTTAATTAGCGTTTATCGAGTTTTCTGCCGGGACTGTGTCAACGTTTGTTTCGTGCACACAATAATCTGTCAATCATTGTGTCAATGTATCATTTTCATTCAATCTCCATAGTTCATGAGTCAACTAGTAGAAAAATATCATTAAATAAATTAGCTCAATTGATTATTGAATAATTGTGGGTTGTTTGCTAAATTCAAACATTAATTTTGGTTTCTGAAAAAAATATTTTTGGTGCACCAATATTAGTATAAATTACATTGTTGGTTCTATTGACATTGTCAGGTGAACCGAGCACAAACTTGCATTAGTCATTTATTGAAGGGTGTTTGAAATCCAATGCCTTCTAAAAGCATAACTAATATATATATATATATATATATATTTTTTTTTTTATATATTTTTTTTTTTTTGCTGGACAAAAATTATTTTGTGATCACAGGATTTCATTGAGGAGGGAGAGTCTGAATTAATTACTGCAAACATCATTATAACTGCAAACATCACTTAGTGCATCCATATATTGCTGCATGTTGATAAAGTGCTAAAACACACAGAAAACACTCACACTCTCGCACACTCTTTTTCTCTAAATGTATCTTGACACAGAATTGCTCAGTTATTTTAGTCGAGTATGAAATGAACCTTGTTTTAGCGCAATGCTTGATTGACAGGTGAGTAGGAGGTATTTTCTGGAGCATATGAGGATGGATTACACTACAAATGCAATATTGTCGCATTCGTTTCAGACTGCCTCTGAGTGAACCGAACATATTCTTTGAAGTACTTTTGGAGTACCATGTAAATACCCTGGTATATGAAGTACCATGGCATATGCTGGATCAAAGTATTACCTTGCTAGATAATTATCGAATTCCTTCAAACCACCGATATGAATTACCTTAAGCTTTGATCTCAACACATATCTCCTGTGTTTGTTTGTGTGTGTGCAGCATGTTTGTACCGTTTAAATGGCTGTTGCAAGGTTTGGCTCGCTTTGCTCTGGGACACACTATGTTCTGCCAGTTGAGTGTCATCTGATGATGGCTCCTACCCAGAACTGAAGCACCACAGGTGGTGTCACACATGAGACCATTTTTCCATGTCTGGGGACAAGTTATACATGGGGTTTTCCTTGGACATTGTGTTCAGCCTCTTAACTCCTTTTTTATGAGGCTTAGACAGCTTGGTGGAAGTTGCACTGATCTGGTGCCAAAATTCATCCCGGTCCTGATAAATATCCTACATCGACAGTTCAACCAGTAGGGGTACAACGGGGCTAAAGGCGCCTCGGGGTAAAAAGGTGCCCTTGATTTTATTTTCCTCTAATCCACTAGATGGCACAAAAACGTGCCATAGCACTATTAAAAACATCCACTTTTCAAGATGCATGTAGAAATTTGGCTGAATGGTCTTCTTAATGACTTCCAGTTTTGTTCAAGGTAATTAAAGCAACAGTTTTTAATAACAGAAGAATATGTAAAAGTATGGTATTTGGGGTAAAAAAAACACCTCTGCTGTTGACACAGTAATTCACATGATTAACAAGACACAATAAATAACATAAGAAATAAGTGGCTGACTTTTCATTTGTTGACATGACATGGTTAGATTCACATGTTAAAAATCATGTATTAAGTTTGATGTCCAATCACCATATTTATAATGCAACCATCATATGTAAAAATATTATATTAATCATATGTAATAAAATATAATTTACTGTTACTACTGTAAATCTATATTAAATTATTATGGGATCTCCTTCAATGCTTTCAGAATCTTTACTTTTTAAAATAATTTTATTTTTTGTATTTTTAAAAATATTTTTGTATTGACATATTTGAATAACTGTATATTTATTGAACACAAATTATTTTTTAATTTTCAAAATAAAGAGAAAATAGTTAACGTTGTTAAAGTGATTGTTTTTACAAGTATTGATATTAAAATGGCTAAAGACAGATTAACTTATGTTGGCTAAAGTGTTTGTATCAATAATTCTGTGTACCTTTTGTAAAAGGCCTCCCACGCCACCTCATATTTATAACACTTTTAAACAAACTAAACCACTTTTATGATTGATTTTCACACAAAAATCTGTTGCTCCATAAATGTTCAATACATTCTTTCTGCAATCATACACTATGGGGAGTAGTGAATAGCACATTTTTCTTAGGGTGTGCCTTTAGCCCGGATGTACCCTAATATCTGAGGATTCAATGGTGGCTTATATTATGCTGATAATTGTGACATTATATTGTACAACAATGCAAGAATATATGTCTTTGTAGTTCACCAAAATAACATTTCAGACAGATTTAATTTATCATCAAATATGGTAATGGCACATCAAATATGGTAAACCCAGAATGTCACACATTTGAACTTGCTTGTTTATTATTTATTATTAATAATTTAATTAAACAAATAAAATACATTATGCAATATGTATAACTGTTCAAATGTATCCAAGCATATATGTCTAACATGATTCTGTATTTTTAGCAAAAGCAGAATAACGAACAGTTCTGTTCATGGTGTCACCATTGTCTTGTACATGAGGTAGAAGGATCAAACTTATTCAAGTCTTTTCCTGATTTAGTACCAAATTTATCATTTTTACGAACAGCACTTTGGTTAACTGTTTAGGATGAATCATTAAAAAAAGTTTTAACTTTCATTTTGGCTTTGTTTAAAGTATTTTTGAGATCAGTTTAGTCTATCAATCTGACTTGAGTATATTGTTACACCCCTACAGATAAGTTGAATGGCGCCATACGTGCCAACATAACCTCCACAGTGTTGTGTGCATTGACATGCAAAAGCGTCCAAACACACATACACGCAGTCCCCCTGTGCAGTAATATTCACATTTTGTAACGTGTCACCAGTCGTAAGTGCGGGATAGCCATTGTGGGCTATTTTTAGTCTGGGACGGTAATCTCTTCTAAGAGCCTTTCAGGGCCCGTCTCTTTCTAACCTGGCCGGAAATGCTAAGCCAATAAGCCTCGGGCGTCTGCCTCAACTCGAGGCCAGGAGAGAAAGTGAGTCCCGGTACAGGCGTTTCCTGGATTATTTAATACTTCAGCATCGCAGGGAGGGGGAGTTTGAATCTCTGAATTCCAGGAATGCTGGTTCTTTTAGGGCTTATGCACTGCAGGGTACAGAGTGTTTTGGATATAGCTTAGTGGCGTCACACTGCACAATTTCATGGAGTGGGTAAATTAACAAACAAATGCTAAATTTCTGCAATGAGGGCAAAGCTGATTGGGCACATTGTAGACTTGCATGGGTATCTTTTAATAGCTCTGTTTGCAAGGTAAAATGAACCACTGTAACATATCTTCCTAACAGTTGCCTTGAGACCAGTTTGAAAAATAACCAGGTTTTTTTCCCAGTCTCGTTCCTCCATCCATCTGTAGTTCATCCTTTTATTCAGATGATATTCATCAGTGATATAAAGTGTGAACATATATTTTGAGCAGCTGTGAGTGATGCATCCTTGTCACTTTTTGATGGTTAAAAGATGTAGTTCAGTGCTGTACACATATTGTTATCTTTATGTGCACAAATGCACACAAACGCAAATTTCATTTTGGTTGGTGTTTTAATTTGTGACCCAGGCCAAGCCATACCTTTTAAATGAATACATGATACACATAGTGCCTCCAAAAGTTTAGAAATGCTCTAAGCAATATGAGCATAATTTCTTATCATCTCTTGGCATGCATTTTGAAGTCTTTGTAACTATACTTGAAGACCAGCAGATGCTTACATAATAACAGCAATATAGACAAATCTTTAAGGAGGCAATAACACAAGAAATGCTAGCAATACAAAGTTTCAAACATTGTCCTGAATAGAGATCATAAATAGCTCTAGTATTTTTTCTACTGTACTGTATTTATTAATTTGTTAATTTGTTTGTTTGTTCATTCATTCATTTTGTCTGTGTGTTGTTGTTTGTTTTTGTTTGTTTGTTTGTTTGTTTGTTTGTTTGTTTGTTTGTTTAAATTATAGGGGTTGCAAAGTGAATATCAGGATTTATGCTGATATTGTCCAAAATTTGCATTATACAATGTCATTTAAAAGTTTTCAAGGATTTCATTTACAAGATTCTTTTTTTTTTTTTTAAAGAAGTATTTTCTGCTCACCAAGGCTGCATTTACAGTAAAATGCTGTAATATTGTGATTTTTTTTTTTACAATTTAAAATAACTGTTTGAATTTATTTCATCCTAATATGCTATGCCGGTAACTTTACAACCGCACCACCCGCGGTGGCTCGCCAAATTTATATAATTTAGTATATTTTTGTATGTGATTGCTGTTTTACATTAATATTATGACACGAGTGAACCACAAAGCTTTGTTTATAAACTAAATAATAGGTTAGCAAATAAATGTTACATTGCAGCCATGGAAATATTTGGATTCATGACGAATGAGAGAGTTGTGCTTGAGCCCATAAATTTAGCTTTGTCGGCTTTGTATTCTGGTTTGCGATCTGGTATCCTGATTATCAGCGAATTTAACAATATTCCATTAGTTATTCCACTGGATAAGTGGAACCACTTTCCCAAATCTTCTCTCACGTCTCACCCATTTTCACAGGGGATTATTTTTTTTCTTTTTTGCATTTATTTATATAGCCACATAATACATATACGTTGCCAAGGTTTCTTTCACGACAGGTAAAATAAAACAATTAAACATTTACGTACAGTTATATACAGCTAACATTAAATAAAACATTTAAAGAACAATACAAACTACTCTTTTCGCACAAAAATAGCGCTATTTAGACTGACCCCATGCTACATCTAATAAATAGGTTTTTAGCAACGACTTGAATACGGCCAGCGACTTTGCTGATCTGATAGAGTGCGGGAGGTTATTCCAAAGTGTAGGACCAACTATAGAAAACGCTCTGTCACCCTTACGTCTCAAATTTGTTCTTACAGTCACAAGGAGATTTAAATTTTCTGATCTCAAAGACCTGGATGGAATGTATACGGACACCAACTCAGAAAGGTATGGTGGTGCTAAGTTATGTAGTGCTTTAAAAACCAGAACAATGATCTTGTACTGCACTCTCAACTCGACTGGCAGCCAATTTAAAGATCTCAATAAAGGTGTAACATGATCCATTTTCTTCGCTGACATAATCAATCTGGCTGCAGCATTTTGGATATTTTGCAAACGTGCCAGAGCTTTTTTATCAATTCCAGCATATAGTGAATTACAATAATCCATTTTAGAGAAAACGACCGCCGAAATAGCTCTCTCAAGATTTATTTGGGATAAGAATGGTTTAGTTTTTGCTAAGAGTTTCAAATGAAAGAAACTAGATTATAAACATTTCTTCCTTTGGTTCGCTTTTAATTAGGCCTATTATATGTGCATTCTTTACTGTGGTAAAGTAGAAAAAACGCTGTAGGACAGATAACCTACCTTTTTAGTTTATCAAATTCTTTTTAACAGTTTGTGCTTATTATTAGACTTGGTAAGGCGCGTCAAGTTTATTTGTAAATCGCGTTTCACACTCGGGTGATTTTAGTTTTGCTTTCTCTGGCAGTGCAAAATCAAACATAGCCTAAATATATCAGAAAAGAGATTGATGGTCTCTTTCCTGTTATTGTCCCACAACCCTCTCAACGCGCATAGCGGTAGGCTTAGCGGTTCTAGCAGACCAATCACAGCGCTTACGTCAGCTTACGCCCGTGAAGGGTACGTGTGCTACACACAGCCTACGACGCAGCTACGGCATGAGTTCGACGCAGAAGTATATATTGGGCTAAAGGCAAATATCAAGCGTCTTTGTGTGGAATTATAAAATGCATGTTTTGTAAATATTTAACTTTATTATATTATTTAAGTTACTATTATTTACTGATATTTATTTCAATGCTTTACAGGCTTTAGTGTGTTGTTTTATTGACGTAATTGGGCTCAGATAAACACACATGTATGTTACGTAATGGATGTTTGAGCCTCGTTTATTGTTTTTTTTATTTCAAAATGTATTTAATTGAGGTGAGATTTTAATTGAGATTTAATTATATGTATAATTTTCTTTTTTTCTTTTCACAACACACGCCAACATCAATACGCTTCACAACACAACACACGCCAACACCGCACGTAAAAAACGTCTCAGGTTACTATTGTAACCATAGTTCCCTGAGAAACAGGGAACGAGACGATGCGTCGAACGACACGGTGGGAACGCCTCTTGCGTGATTGCGTCTGAAGCATCTATGCCAACTAGTTCAATGGAATGAGAGAATGAGCGTCACGGGCGGGTGACGTCATGAACCAGGAAAGGATAAGAGCACTTCCGCTGCTCGCCGGCATTTAGCTTCGACAGTTGCCGAAGCAAGCCGATCGCAGGGACGCAGGAAGTATGGCAGGGGGACGCATCGTCTCGTTCCCTGTTTCTCAGGGAACTATGGTTACAATAGTAACCTGAGACGTTCCCTTTATCGAAAAAGGGAACTTCGAGATGCGTCGAACGACACGGTGGGAACGAGAATACCCAACCCGCCATAATTACAAGTACCTGAGTGTCAGTCTGTTGATCTAAGCACTCAGCACCTGAGAACCTGGGGCAGCATCCAGGTCCAGACTGTAAAATCTCACGAATGTGAGCGGAGAGGACCAGCCCGCCGCATCACAAACATCTTGAAGAGATACCCCCTGCAATATGGCTTTAGAAGCCGCCATACTCCTGGTCGAGTGGGCTCGGACCACCAAAGGACAAGGCTGGCCCGAGTACTCGTATGCCAGTGAAATAGCCTCGACTATCCACTTACTGACTGTCTGTTTTGAAGCAGGAAGACCTTTCTTAGGTGATCCAAAGCAAATCAGTAATTGGTCGGACTTTCTGAATGAGGATGTCCGATGTAAATATGTGTCCAATGCTCGCACTGGACACAACAGGTGCAGTCTTTCCTGGTCCGCAGTTGCAAATGGAGGAGGACAGAAAGCCTGCAGCACAATAGGCCTCGGAGTCAAGGTTGGAACCTTAGGGACGTATCCCTGTTTTGGGTATAGGAACGCCTTGACCATCCCCGGTGCAAATTCAAGGCAGGTGGGGGAGACCGAAAGAGCCTGAAGGTCGCCAACTCTCTTTAGGGACGAAATAGCTAGCAGAAAGATAGTCTTGAAAGTCAGGAACTTTTCTGAGACCGAATCTAAGGGCTCGAATGGGGCCCTAGACAGGCGTTCTAGAACTATAGTCAAATCCCAAGCTGGCACCTTAGTGCGGATTGCAGGCCTCAGCCTCAAAGTGCCACGAAGGAAACGTGTAATCAGGGGGTCTCGACCCAAAGATATACCTCCCACCAAGTAAGGTAAGCCGCAATGGCTGCCACGTAAACTTTTAGTGTGGAAGGACAAAGACCTGACACAAAGCGCTCCTGCAGGAACTCGAGTACTGTGTTGACAGAACAGTTAACTGGATCCCACTGGTGTCGGTGACACCATAGGAGAAACTCTCCATTTAAGCGCATAAAGTTTCCTCGTAGCCGGAGCTCTGGAGCTTAGGATGGTCTCAGCAGCCTCAGCTGAAAGACCACTATCTATAAGTTGGGCCCCCTCAGAGGCCAAACCCAAAGATTCCATATCTCTGGCTGAGGGTGAAATATTGTGCCCCCGGCCTAAGACAGAAGGTCCCTCCTCAAAGGGATCTCCAATGGAGGCCCGTCTAGCAGAAGGATCAGGTCCGCAAACCAGATCCGACTTGGCCAGCGTGGTGCTACTAGCAGTAGGCTTATTCCATACCGACGGACCCGCTCCAGAACTCCTGGGAGCAGAGCAACAGGGGGAAAGGCGTACAGACGTAGCCTCGGCCACGTCTGCACCATGGCGTCCAGCCCCAGGGGGGCTGGGTGCGTCAGAGAATACCAGAGAGGACAGTGCGTCGTGTTCTGAGACGCGAACAGATCCACCTCTGCCTGACCATATGCCTCCCAGATTTTCTCCACCGCCTCGGGGTGGAGTCTCCAATCCCCTGGCCTCAGCTCCTGCCTCGACAGGATGTCTGCTCCTATATTCTGGTCCCCAGGAATATACACTGCCCTCAGGGAGAGTACCTTCCCCAGAGACCACAGGAGGATCTGGTGCGCCAGTTTGCAAAGCGGACGCGAGCGCAGACCCCCCTGGCGGTTCAGATAAGAGACCACTGATGTGTTGTCTGTTCGAACGAGCACATGATGGCCTCTTAGGTCCGGAAGGAAATGTCTCAACGCATTGAAGACGGCCATCATCTCCAGGCAATTTATGTGCCACGAAAGATGATGGCTTTTCCACAGACCCTGAACCGAGCGGCCTTCCATTACCGCTCCCCAGCCGGTGAGGGAAGCATCTGTCGAGATCACAACTCGATGGCAAAGAGCTCCCAACACCGGACCCTGGGTTAAGAACCAGTGTTTACTACATATAACTAAGGCACGAAAGCATCGCCGCGTGACCTTGATATGCAAGTGGGTTTCCCCTCGGGGAGAACCCTCTGGTCCTGAGCCAGCACTGTAAAGGTCTCATATACAGCATGCCAAAAGGAATTCCGTTGGACACTGCTGCCAGTAGACCCAACAGTCTCTCGAACTGTTTACAATGCGTGACTGGTTTTGGGTTAAGAACCAGTGTTTACTACATATAACTAAGGCACGAAAGCATCGCCGCGTGACCTTGATATGCAAAGTGGGTTTCCCCTCGGGGAGAACCCTCTGGTCCTGAGCCAGCGCTGTAAAGGTCTCATGTACAGCATGCCAAAAGGAATTCCGTTGGAGGCTGCTGCAACAAGACCCGACAGTCTCTTGAACTGTTTTACAGTGCGTGACTGGCCTAGCCTCAGCTCTTCTGTGGCTGTTAGGATACTAAATCCCGTACCACACCAAGGAAAGTGGTTCTCAATACTGGAGAAAGCACACTCTTCTTGGTATTGAGCCTCAACCCCAACATCTGCATATGAGCGAGAACGACACCTCGGTGCCGAACCGCCAACTGCTCTGATTCCGCTAGAATCAGCCAGTCGTCGATATAATACAGAATGCGAACGGGTGACAAAGCTAGGCCGAAAGGAAGAACCCGATATTGGTATTCTTTGCCCCTGAAAGAAAACCATAGGAACTTCCTGTGCTGAGGGAGGATGGAGATATGGAAGTATGCATCCTTTAGATCTATCGTGACAAACCAGTCCTCGGATCTGATTTGGGTCACGATCTGTTTGAGGGTCAGCTATCTTGAACTTTAGTTTCCGAACTGACCGAATTAACAGGCGAAGATCTAAAAAGGAACGCAACCCTCCATCCTTTTTTGGAACAATAAAATAATGGCTGTAAAAACCCGACTCTCTGACGGGTGGAGTACACCTGTTCTATAGCTTCTTTTGCTAACAGGGCCTTTACTTCTTGTTCCATTACCAGAGCCTGCTCGGGATGCACCACTGTGGGCAGCACCCCGCTGTAATGAGGAGGACGAGAGCCAAACTGGATTCTGTATCCTCTCTCTACAATCTGCAGGACCCAATGAGAAATATTCGGCAGAAGCTTCCACGCTGCCAAAAAATTTACTAAGGGAACCAGCCTCTCGAGGCTGGCCTCTGGTGTTACTGAGAGAGCCAAATCTGGAGCCTGAAACATAATGGCAGGAACTACCTGACCTGACTACTCAAAAGCCCCCCTCAGAGGGCGCGAAACCAATGCTGTGCCGCAGCATAGCATCAGCGACTCGCTGGAGACCGCTGCGCCCTGAAGCACCGGAGGTGGCAGGGTTGGCAGGAGGGTCTCGTGAGGACCCCGAAATGGAACGGGCACCGTGTAATGAGGTGTACACCACTCCACTTCGGTCGGGGCTGTCCTCACTTTCTGTGCACATAATATGATGAACTAGACGGCTGGAGCTGCTCACGCCCAGCAGCCCCAGGGGGCTGGACACAGCGAGGGAGAAACCTTATTATATATTTTTTTATATATATATATATATATAATGCATCACCTAACAACGAACGCATGGAATGCGTCGCCGAAGAGACGCGAAGGCTCAAATTTCACTATATCCAGAACCCCAGCAGATCGGCCTGATAAGCCTGGAGCATTATACTATAGTTTTCTATAAACATTCTCCAGCTGACCTGCTGCCGTATAAGCTTTACCCATAAAACCAAAGTAGCTATAATTAAACCTACGCGCTGCCTCGGCAAACGCGAGATCCCAGCCACAGAATCTTATTTTGCAAAGTACACTCGAAATCTAAGCGGTGCCTCGGCAAACGCGAGATCCGAGCTAGATTCTGATTACAACATTGAACCTACGCGCTGCCTCGGCAAACGCGAGATTCTTTAGTGATAGGTTTATTGAGCAAAGCAGAGGCTTTAAATGACGATGCTGGACCAGGTGAAAACAGCATTTTTCTATTTTTTTTTTTTTTTTCAGCCTGGGGCATTATATCATAACCGTAATCTTTCAACCCTTGAATAAATCTTTAACACGAGGGCTGAAAGTAGTAATAAAATACGGTTTATCCCACAATTTAAATATTCAGTGTGTAAATCAGGGAAAAGGGAAGCCTCGTGGTGGAGATATTGTGATAGATGTAGGAAACGCTCGATAAGTTTTTAGGAGCGTCCCTAATCTCAGCTGGCCATTAAATATTTAATTTATTAACAGCACGGGACAAAACCTCCACCAGTTCATCATATACTGGGGAAATAGATGGCGAATCTAATTCAACAGTGTGTGTGCTTGCTTTCACTTTCAATATTCTAAAACATTTAACCTCCTCGGAGGAGAATATGAAGGAAAAAGGGCTCTCTCTCCCCGAGCGGAAGAAACCGCAGAGCGTGCTTCCGACACCGGGGAGATAGAGCTGGATCTTCCGGGTAAGGAAGGAAAAAAGGCCCACGGACCCGTTTCAAACCCCTCCAAAAGATCCATCTGCGATCCCCAGGAATGCATTCCCCACGCTGCCTCGGCAAACGCGGGTCCTGGGAATCGCAAGCCTGTCACTATCATATAGAGTGACAGGCGAGAGCAGAGCATACTATTTCACAGAGTTGGAACTCAGCCCCCACCTTTTTTTCTTTCAAGGGCTGAGAAGTATGCTCTACCCCAAACAAATTAAACAAAACTCGTGTGTGTCCCCACCCGTTTAAATAAACGCGGGCAGGGAGAAACACACTGTTTGTAATTTGTTTCGCCATAACGTTTCCATACAATATTGCAACAGACAACAATAAATAGACAGAGACAGTTTTGACACAGATCGCTTGCTGAGGCAACAGAAGCTAAATGCCGGCGAGCAGCGGAAGTGCTCTTATCCTTTCCTGGTTCATGACGTCACCCGCCCGTGACGCTCATTCTCTCATTCCATTGGACTAGTTGGCATAGATGCTTCAGACGCAATCACGCAAGAGGCGTTCCCACCGTGTCGTTCGACGCATCTCGAAGTTCCCTTTTTCGATAAAGGGAACTGCCACCGTCACAGCCCTGCGTGCTCAATATTTTTTTTTCCTATTATCAATGTTGAAAACAATTGTGTATAATTTATAAATTGTCATAACATTATAAATGCCTTTACTGTCACTTTTGATCAATTTAATGCATACTTGCTGACTAAAAGTATTCACTGACCGCAAACAGTTGAACAAACGTGTATAATGTTACAAAAGCTTTTTATTTCTGGTAAATGCTTTTCTTTTGAACTTTCTTTTCCTCAAAGAATCCTGAAAAAAATCCTGAAAAAATATTTTCAACTGATAATAATCAGAAATGTTTCTTAAGCAGAAAATCAGAATATTAGAATGATTTCTGAATGATCATGCGACACTGAAGATTGGAGTAATGATGCTGAAAATTCCGCTTTGCCAACACAGAAATAAAATTACATTTTAAAATATATTCAAACAGAAAACAGATTATTTTAAATTGTAGTAATATTTCACAATATCACTGTGTTTACGGTTTTATTAAATAAATGCAGCCTCTGTGAGCATAAAATTCTTTCAAAAACATTTAAACATCTTACCGATCCCAATCTTTTGAACTGCAGTGTACATACAAACAGAGAGAAAAAGGAAAAGGGGGGGGAGGGGGGGAACATGTTTAAAGTGCAATGGGAATAATCGTCTCACAAAGTCAAGGTCTGGTAGATCTTCCCTCACCTACAGGAGATGGAAGTCAAGGTAAAAGATAATGCATTTATTTAGTAATCAGCAAATAGCTTTTATCCAGTAGGGGTGAAAGCAGTGCAGTGGGTTCTGATAAGATCATTTGCTTTCAGGTGTTTTGCTGGCTACTGTACTCAGCATTGAGTGTAAATTGAATAGCATGACCTTTCACAGCCGAATCAAATTGACTGCATTTCCACACACATTTGGTGGTTTCAATTACCATACATTTTTTGATATTGGAGTCTGTAACCCCACTCATTCCTCATGGATACTCTAGCATGTGTTCATGATAGAACATGCAGGCATGCAATCTAAGCGTTATTTTGCTCTCTGCTTTCTGAATACAGACGAATTCAAGCAATTGACCCTTTTGCAGTTAACACATATGCTTTATTATAGAAAGAGAACTATAATCACGCCTTTCTCCTTTGTTGTCGCTCGTCCGCGTGCTTGGTGCAGTGTCGGTAATGATGTGCCCTGCTGCTGATATCATGGTGACAAATGACGGGCGCCCTGCGGTTTGATGCTCATAAGCCTGCCAACAGCTGAAAGGTCAGAGGGGATTCGGAGGGTAACAAAGCACTTTTAACAAGAGAAGAGGGTGACTTTACATGCTTAAATGTCAGCTTTATATGTCCATGTTTCCACATGCATGGCTGTTTATGTGCCCTGCTGCTTTGGAATGAAACAGGACTCTCTTTCCTTTCATATCGTTCCTAATTCCTTGCATTTTCTTTGGATGTCTAGCACATGATCACCATGCCATCCTGTATATGTTTATTCTCACAAAAGATTGCCTACCTCTGCAGATTTGCCACCTCTGACTTAAGTGAGGTTCTGTTCACATGCACATTTCAAAAAGGAATAACGATGTGTGTTTTTTTCTTTTCTTCACTGCATTAACATATTTAGACTCCAGCTCTTTAGGAATCCGAGCACCCTAGTGTCAGCATTATTGGACAAGTTTCTAAAATAAGTAGTGCATCAATATGTCTGAGCACCGAAAACTATGTTTATTCTAATTGCATTAGAAACAGAGCTGTGGAGCATCTGTTGCACCACAGCTAAGAAACAGCATGCATCCATTTAAATTGTTAGTTTGTTGTAGTCCCTTTCATCTCTTTCACTTTTCTCTTTCTATTTGTAAGAGCAATTATTTCTCTGTTGAAATTGTTTGTGGTTCCGATTATTTTGATTGTTTTCATGTTAAAATAAGCAATGGTTGTTTTTGCTGCTGAATTTGATTGGTACCTGTTCAAGCTTCTGGTCGTGGTGTTCAGACAGTGTCAGGGGGGTGGTAATGTTGGTGAGGGTTATGAAAAGTTAATCTTTGCCATACTCCGTCTCTCTGTGATCATTGCCTCTGGAGCAGGCATGCCTCGGTGCCCAGCTTGCAGGATCATTTGCGGGGGAAATGAGGTTTGAAATAGTTCTAGTGATTCCACTGGCAGAATCCTATTTTTGAGTATGACATATGACTGCTGTGCCATTTATGTATTGTGTGACACAATCTGGTTAGACTTATTGAGGGAGGCTTATGTTGGAATGTTTTTGATAATGTCAATATTATGTGTTACTTGTAATAGGTATGGTGGTCTGTTTTTTTTTGCTGACCATGAATTAAATTAGTGTCATATTCAGTGCTCTGTACCATGTTTCTCTCTCTTTTACTACCCACAATTCTATGACCAGGCCAAGCTCACATAATGCACTTGGATTTGTTAGCTGTGGAATCAGAGGTAAAGTAATCATTCTCACTTTCCATTAAGCCTATAAACCTTAAAATCTTTTTATTATTTTTTTTTTAAACTTTCGGATGAGGCTTTGTTTTTTTAAGATTTTCTTATTTCCAAATCTATAATTCTCCATCCTGCTTACCACCACCTCTATTCAAATTCTGAATTTGAACTGAAATTCAAAAGGCATTCATAATCCAGTTCTGAATGGCATACAAACCGTGTTTGTGTCACAGCAAGAATTAGTCAAATTATAGACAAATATTGTTATAAAAAAAACTCTTGGTTTTAGAGAGAATAAAAAGAGAAAGAAAAATCCATTTTCATTTTCATTTTCCATCCTTTTTCCACATATTCTAGCTCATTTAATGTCTTCCTTGTAATTGTGCAAGGCTTTGGTTGTAAAACTCTCTCTGAGTAATTGACTTTCCAGGTTTTATTACCTGCAGAGTTTTCCTTCTCTGTCGCGGCGGAGATGCAAGGCCGCAGACACACAGGAAATACGCACCTCATATTTTACTATCTTTTTTTAAATTCTTTCGTCACCTGTGGGGTATTCGCTCAGATCCCTGAATGATTTTGGATGGATTATTTTTCAGTTTGCAGTGAAGTTAATTATGTGGGTAAATTATGGGGTAAAAGAAAAGGACCACGCTACCTGTTATCAGTGGCATAAGTTATATCTCAGGAATACAATGGCTTTGGTGGAACTCAATAAAAGAGTTAAAGCAAGGACAATTTCAAAGACAGCCTGTCTGATAACAAAAGAGCGCACCTGATAATGAATGAATGGTGAATGCTGGCATGCCTCTGAAGTACTAAGGGAAAGGAGGGGAGCTAGATGGAGTGTGACTACCGAGCGCTTGCCAGTGTGTTTTATGGCTAATTGAAGCATTTGTGGTAAAACAGCCATGAATGGCACCCTTTAGAATTAGAGCAGGTTAATATATTGTGATCCCACAATTAGCCCACGATTGTTAAGATCTGTTTAATTTGGTGGGGTCCATTAAGCGGAATGGGAAAGGTCTTTTCTATTTTTCTTCCCTTCTTACTCAAGGCCATTTCTCTTTGGAGCTGCCAGAGGCAATCGATGGCTGTGGAAACGGCTTCAGAGGTTGCCAGGCAAATCTGACCACTCTGGCACTGGGCTGGATGTACTTTGCAAATGTTGGTTGCACTTTGAATTATGAGTCTGAATGGAGGACAAAGGTTATTGAGCCTGTTTCATAGAATACGAGATAACCAATGTTGAAAGAGGAGTGTAGGTTTTGGCAGAACGTTTGATTGCTGTCTAAACCCTGGAGCACCCTCTGTCATTCTAGATAAAGTCTGAGATCGAGTTCACACTTAACAAGTATTTTTACTAACCACCAGTCCTTATTTGCGTGCATGCTGCTATTGAGAAAACCGTGAAGAAGATCCTCAAATGAATAAAAAGGTTTCTCTGTAAATCAAATGATGAGCATCTATGGGAAGTCATCCTGAATAACCAGGATTAAAATTAGCTGGAAGGAAATACGTATTGTTATTGCCCTCTGTTTTATTGTCTGCCTGGGTTTTTATGAAGTTGCAGAAGACAAATTGCGGGAGACAGCAAAAGCATAGCTCAAAGAAAGGACATTATTAGCCAACCATTAAATGGCAGCAGGCTAAGTCACAGGCTGTGAATTTCTTTCTAGCTGCTTTACGTCAGAACTCAGGTGTCCCTGTGAATGTTTTGTTACATCTCGGAAATATGCGCTGTTATCTAATCCAATATAGAATTAGGAAACATGTCCTAAGGAGGGCATTATGAATTCAGTGAAGCCGGGCTTAGTATTTTCCTCCCTGTCAGTGCACTAATCAAACGTTATCACTATCAGCACTGAAATCTCTTAAATAGAGTGAGATAAGTAAAATGGCCTTGTTTTGATGTCTCAAAAACTGCTCCCGTGAGCATGGGGAGATGCTGGTATGTAATCGTGGGAAACTATTAATAGAAAAGGGATCAAACGGGGTGATCGTTGCACATGGGACTGGAGGCTAAGCAATGCAACACTTCTATCTAAAGAGGACAGTCCCCCTGCAGCCACCACGATTGTGCCCGAATGCTATCAGCAAGCGATGCTAATCCTGTGGTGTGCATAAAAGGATTTGTTCTTGTTGGCCTGCATACGCCACGTCCCCCAGCAATTTTGGTGTTTATCTTTTGCAATTGCTAAGTCCCGTGGGTTTTGGTGCTGGAACTTCCAGTGCCTGTGACTTTTCCACAGCCACTCTCTACAGATACTACCCCTTCTGTGTTACCATCTGCAGAAGAGACAGAGACGGGAACATCAAAGACTGGAAGCAGCGTTTAGCATTTGATTCTGTAATCACACTCAAAAAAATATTGCATCTATTTCAGTTCACAATAAGACTCCTTATCTATGGATTGCCAGCTTGAATTTTGTTGATGAGCCATTTGAGACATCTGAGTTAGCGATTGGAGGAACTTAACTTCTCTCTTTTTGTTTCTTACCTCTTTCTTGCTACTTCCCTGGGTACTTGCTGTGTGTCAGCTCAGTTAATGGGTTTCTTAGGGGAGATATTATTTTGGTCCAGTAAGCTGCATGTTTAATGTATGACTGACAGTGCTGACTCATGTGGCTTAGGCAATTTGTAGTTGAAAGAGATTTTGTAGTAAAAAAAAAAAAAATGTCTCCATCCTCTATTAGCGATTATAGAGCACTGCTCCACTCAGTCTGAAAACAAAATGGACTTCTCCGGACTAAAATGTCCTTCTTTTCACTGTTCTTTCTCTTTCCCCTTTTCTTTTCGCCCCCTTAAGAAGATAGATGAGGAAAATGAGGCCAACTTGCTGGCAGTGCTCACAGAAACCCTGGACAGTATCCCAGTGGACGAAGACGGTTTGCCTTCGTTCGAGGCCCTGGCAGATGGAGACGTGACCAATGCCAGTGATCAGAGCTGTCCTTCCACCCCCGATGGCTCGCCACGCACCCCAGAACCAGAGGAGCCTTCCCTGGTAAGAGACGCTCCTCCCATGCTTCCCTTGTGCCCAATCCTATTTTGCCATGAAGCAAGGCCCTCTCATTCTGTTTCCTTCCATCGGTCTTTCTCTGTCCCAAAGTGTTTCACTTTTCCTGACTCCCTCTGTCTGGTCTTCACTAGCACCAGATAAGGAGATGCTGCAGGCCTATCACCAAAAATGGGTACAGACTCGCCAGACAACAGCTCTGGCAGCCTCCTATTGATGTCTGCACAGAACATAACCATAGCACTGTTGAAAAAGCAGATCAAAGTAGATCAGTGTTCCTGAGGTGTTAATTGCATTGTTCATTACTGCAAAAAGAAACATGCACAACACTGTCAAGCTGAAGCAGTAAAAAATATGCTGAAATAATTACATTTTATAAGTAAACTATTTTAATCTGCATTTTCTCTAATAAACCAGCAGCAGACAGCAAAAGTTGAAATCCACATAGCATTTGTTTTGTTTTATGTTAGCAGATTAATTTTCATCACATGATAATCTGATGAGTATCACAGAAAAAGCATTGCACCAGGTCTACCTGACAAACTGCCACAATATTAGTTTGATCTGACTCATATCCTACAAAATTAAATCCTTAAAATTTAAGTTTGCATCACACAAATACAGTCATATATTGCATAATTGTTTTTTTATATGCATTATATGCACATGGTACTGCTGTATCAATAAATTAGTTTGTCACTTACAGGATGCTACATATTTGAAATATTACATGTAAATGCTTGCAATAACAATATTTACATACAGCAGAGCAGGTGCATGGTAACAATGCCATGGTCAGGTTTGATTCTCAGAAAATGCATGAACCAATAAACTGTATACCTTGGATGCAATCTAAGTCCCTTTGGATAAAATGATCTGCCAAATGCATAAATGTAATGTAAATGTAATAGAAATATTGTTTGAAGTTCTTTGCATTTTGTAATAATGCATAGCTTTAATCCTTATGATCTGTTCTCTGCTTTGTTTGTAGCTGAAGAAGCTCCTCCTGGCGCCTGCTAACTCCCAGCTCAGCTATAATCAATACCCAGGTGGCAAGGCACAGAACCATGCAGCCAGCAACCAACGGATCAGACCAACACCTGCTGTTGCCAAGGTAGCTGCTCGCTGCACTTCTTGCATCAAAGGCCTGGTGTGTGAGCTCATCTGCTAGTTTCATGTAATTTTTTGCTTTCTGATAAATTATACAAATAGTCTAAAGCTTGATTCATTTGTGTCTTTGACGGAGGTGTTGTGGCTGTCTCATCTAAAAGTCTTTAACCCTTAATGACGTTCAGGACTTCTGAATGGCACCATCTCATTTCCATGAAAAAAAGAAAATGTGTATATGTCTTGATAGAATTAGCATTGTTGGTCTCATTGTCACAAAAACAATGATTTATTACCACAGGCACAGTCATGTTGTAAACTAGAAGAAAAATGAGTAGTTATTTGAGGTGAACATCATGCATAATTCTCTCCACTTCACACAAACATGCTCACACACATGCACAACTCTCTTTGAGGAGTTAATTTTCCATAATGACTTTGACTCTGTTTCTGGAGCTCTGCACATGGCAGTGTCCCAGAGGACACCGCTGCCTCCTCCTGCTGCCTGCATGCAGATCTTCCTGGAGCCGTCCCAAGACCTCGTAATTAAGATGATGGGCAAAGCACACTCACGTTGCCTTTTGGGAGACTAAACCACCTCTGGGCTAACCCCCTGTTCTAATCTACCTATGTTACCAATGTCCCCTGTTACATGCCATACTCATTCTGCCCCCCCCTCTCTCTCTCTCTCCTCTCCTCTCTCTCTCTCTCTCTCTCTCTCTCTCTCTCTCTCTCTCTTCTCTCTCTGTCATTCCTGTTCTTTAGACAGAAAACCCCTGGAACAGCAAACCACGTGGGGCCTGTCCCAACCGGTCCATGAGACGCCCTTGCACTGAGCTGCTCAAGTACCTCACCTCCAGTGACGAGGCCTTCCAGACAAAAGCCAGGGAAGCCAAGAGCACCTGGACAGGTTGTGGCAAGGACAGGGGAGGGGCTTGCACCTCTTCCTGCTCATCTTCTTCCTCTCCATCGTCTTCGTCCACCTCCTCTTTCTCGTCTCTGTCATCCTGCTCCTCTTCCACCGCCTCCAAAAAGAAGACGCCTTCTGCCTCCCCATCATCACAGCAGCAGCATCAGCAGCAGCAGCAGCAGCAGCAGCTGGCATTGCAGGCCCAGCGAGGTGAGAGCCAGGCAGCCAGCACGTGTAGTGTGGCTGGTGAGGGGGCGGGGAAGTGGCGGCGGTGTACTCAAGGGGAGCAATCCGCCCCCGTTGTGCTGTCCCGTGGAGGCGGCTGTGGCCATGCTTGCTCCGGCGAAGAGGGGAGGCTGCCAGGCCTGCAGCCAGCTGTTGACCCAGGCAGCCTGGCCGCTGCCCGCTTTATTAGGTACATGCACTCTTACTCTCTCCCGCCTAGAGAGACGGGTCATGCAGGCAGCTGTGGTCATTGCCTTGAGGCAGGCGGCTTGGCTGAGGCTGGCCGTGCTAATAGGCACATCACGGTGACCATTAGGAAAAGGAGGCAAGAGCTAGAGCACCCCATGCTCAATCAGATGCTCACCTCCAGGCCCAGGCCGGCCCGTTACCGGGCTCACCTGCAGTTGCCCAGTGTCCCCCAGAGAAATAGGCGAGACCTACCTGACTTGGCTCCTAGAGTCCAAGAGAGCCAGGGACATTTAGAGCAAGCTAGCCGTGATAACCCTAGAAAGACACCTAGCTTACACAAAAAAACATTTAGTGTGGCCGTCCAGAGTGATCTTAAGTGTTCATCCGGGCTTAAAATTAGACCTAGAGAGCTGGTTAAGCATGCCAGAACAGGTGACAGGAGACCTTGCATGATCTGGTAGGCCAAGCCGGGGAGGATGTTTTTGAATATGTCATAGGCAGCCCCATGTCATTCTCACAGGGCCTGCCAAGCCCATTGTTCCCAGACTCTTTAGTTCCAGAGCACACGCCCTCCGACTCACAAAAACAGGCACTCTGCAGGCACCTTGATGACCAAGTCCCACCAATGTTAGGTAATCATTGCTGCATCCCTGCCCTCTCTCCTTTGCCTCTCCTCCTTTAACTGCTTCCCAGTTTGACCACACACTAACCCCAGCACTAACACAAACCTAACATTTATTTGGGAGCAAAAACAAAAACAGACAGCCACACATTTCACTCCAAAGGATATACCTCTGAATTGGCACAAACCCTTGTCTGTAGATTAATTATAAATGAAAGACGAGGTACGCCTGTAACACTTTAAACTATCACTTACCCAATTTCAAACTCAAATCTGTGCTGAAAAGCTTCTTTGTCAGGCTGCCGTAATATAGCTGTCTAACTGAGAGATACTCCCTAGCTGCAGTTGGAGACGGTCGCAGCCTCAGGCAACTGCACACGCTTCCTTGACTCTTCTTTCTTCCTCTGCTTTGGTTTCAATTGCATGCAAAATATCCTCTTTTTAGACATAATTTTAGCAGTATGAAACATTTGTGCCATTCTTTTTCATGTCATAGTCTGTTTTACGTTTTCTACTCATTCTGACTGTTGGAATGTGGTGGACCTTGTATGATGGGCTGAGAAACTGAACACATTCCATCACTCCATCCTGCCTCACAAAGTATGCAGTCAGATAAAGACAAAAACTATGGGGTCAAGTTAATCCAAGTATTGGTTTTTCTCCAAATTTCTGGCTGGAGAATCATCTAGCCTTTCAGTGCAGGGTTGGATTTGCAACATCTTTGCTGTCACTGATAAAGTCTAAGATATTTAGTTGTAGATGTGGACCTGAAATATCGTGGGCACAGTGTGAACTAGAAAATTAATTACCCATGCTCCTTTGTGTTCTGCAGCCAAACCACCCATCTTGCCACTTCCTTTGACCCCAGAGTCTCCAAAGTAAGTGAGAGAGTTTTTACACAACTTTTGTAGAGCAGACACAATCTGAACAAAAAAAAGAAGAAAAAAAAGATGAGGCATTTTGTTAATTTCATTTCCATTTGTAAGCTCACACAAACACTCTCAGCACTCCATTCATGTTCTCATTTTTTTTTCCCTTTGTGTTGCAGTGACCACAAGGGATCTCCGTTTGAGAACAAAACCATTGAACGCACATTGAGTGTGGAGATCTGTGGAACCCCAGGTAAACAAACACAAGGTCTTTGCTCGTAACCAAGAAAAGAAAATGAAAATTGTACCAAAGACAAAAATCTCCCTCTTTCCTCCATTTGTCTGATTGTTAATCTGAAATATCTTGCTGTTTTTTATCATTCACTAAATATAAAACTTATTTGGCAAAGGGCAAACTCTCCAACAAGCCTACTTTGATAGTTTAATCAAAGCAAAGGGTTCAAGGTGAACTGATGGAACATGGTCAGAATTTTACACAGTCCACCATTGATTACTTTTTCCATTCTTTGTGTTATTTATTGGAAAGTTTCACTCTTCCCTTTTCAACGGTTAGTATTCTCTCTTTCTCATTTAGACTCTAATGCTTCTTGACCGGGCAGCTCACTGCTTCAATACATCAGAGATAAATTGTTGTGGCAGTATTATTGTTTTAATTGGTTTTGCCATGCAATTTGGGTTTGCCGATAATATCAGCATCTTTTTTTTAGAGAGTCTGGCAATTTGATTAGGGACATTAAGGTAATTTCCTCTGTTAATTCTGCTATTTATGAAAATGACCCATTTGTGAATTTGAGCCAAAGCATTTTTTACATAATTGAAAGGATAATATAATAATATATATATATATATGTATATATAATATTATTTAGTATATTATAATAATATATATTATAGTGTGTGTGTGTGTGTGTGTGTGTGTGTGTGTGTGTGTGTGTGTGTGTGTGTGTGTGTGTGTGTGTGTGTGTGTGTGTGTGTGTGTGTGTGTGTGTGTGTGTGTGTGTGTGTGTGTGTGTGTGTGTGTGTGTGTGTGTGTGTGTGTGTGTGTGTGTGTGTGTGTGTGTGTGTGTGTGTGTGTGTGTGTGTGTGTTTTTTTCATATATTTATTTTAAAACGCGTTGGTGTTGACCAAAAGTAATTATACCCAGACGAAGTTTATGTCAGCTGGGGCTGAAACACAACTCTTCAGCAGTTCTCCCCTTTCTCACTTTCTTTCTCTCAGCATAAATCATGCAGGTAATTATTTCTGTATCCCCCATGCAGAGATTAATCATTCCAGGTCAATAAAAACAAAATGGCTGCCCTTTCCCTCTCAAAATGTGTCATGGTGAATGGGCAATTTGGTATTCACTTACTACAAGGTAATGGCCCTCAGTGTACAGATTTGACCTAGCCGGAGGGTACAATGTAACTCTATGTTTGGTGTATTTGCTCAAACGTGGATTGTCATAAATGTTAACAGAAACTACACATTTTGAGGAATTTTGCCACTTCTGCAAGCTATTCGTGTTTCCATGTATTAAAGATTTGTTAGCTTTAAGATTAAAGTAATTTAAGTCATGTGAGGTCACCTTTACAGCCTTTTATGCAAGGCTAACTTTTATGCAAGGTTCATTTATCTCTGTGTTTAATGCACAAGCTTGTACCTACTAACTTTTTTTTCTTTTTTGCCGATACCCTCTTAAACAATTCAGATTTAGGATTCAGTACTAAAACAGGAAATGGAGGGAAAGTGCTTTGAAGTTGAAGTTCTCTGATGAGAATAAGTTTACATTCTCCTAGTGTCTACTGTCCCTAGACTACCCTAAGCCCTTCATACTCATATGTGTTTACTGATGATCATACCAGATTAACTGATTACAAGTCAGTGTAAAGCCGGATGAGACTCTGAGGTCATACAATAAATACATTTCCGTTGAGGTTTGTGTCATCATGACAGCGGTGTGAGAATCCATATTTATGGAACTGTTGAATTAGAAAATGTCCAGGTGTTTCATTGCAGTGCAAAACACCTTGACACCTGCGGAATAGCCAGCACTATGAAAGTGCCAGATTTAATACCATTCCCTAATCCCCATTCCTCTAATAGATTAACTTGAGCAGGGGTTCCTTTAATTATGGTATCATATGACACCCAGGTCAGTCTGTGTTACGCTCCTTGTGTGGCATTTTAAGATTACCACGGGGATCAGTTCTGTAAGCTTTAAGTAATAATTCGTTCAGAGGTCCCTGCGTAATTCACACCCTGCCAGAAACAGACGAGAGAACCCACCGGTATATGATTAGTGTTTGTATCTGTGTGCATTCATCATGGCTGCCTTGAACTGAACAGCACATATTTATGTAATGCTATGTAATGTAATTTATGTAATGTAATGTAAAGGCGATAATGGTCCTTAGTTTATGACCCTGCATGCATTGTTTTGCCCAGATGGTGTTTGATTGGTGCAGCAGAAGTTCCATTGGCAGTGCATGCTTTCTTTTCATAGCTCATTGCATTGGCATAATGATAAATTTAGTCAAGGCCACTGTTGTTTTGTATGCCGAATCAGGCTCGTAACGGTTGCAGTACTGTATCCATTTAATTTAGTGATTGACATAGACTGATGAAGAAAGAAAAGGAGGGATGGATATTTATCTTTTTTTTTAAATACCTGTTTCATGATATGATTGTAAAAGTATGTGATCCTAATACATATTTAGACAATGGCTTTAGTTTGATGCACTGAAATCTGTTTTTAATCAAAGTAAATCATGCAAAGGAGGTCAAATATGTATATGAAGCAGGAAAAGAGAAATCAGGAGAGGTTCTGAAATAGAAAGAGAGAGGTAGAAGTAGAGAAAAATAAAGAGGAACTACCGGTTGTTTGTGCAAGTGCATTATCCATGCCATAAAGCAACACATCTCAAGAATTCCCATATAAATGCCATCTGTTGGCACATAAATCTGTCAAAATGGCTGGGGTTCATGAGCAGAAAAGGTGGCAAAGATAAAGAGAATGATAACAGCTCCTGCATCACTGTGCTTTCATCAGAGTCCCAGGAGGGTGGCATTCATGCATCTGTTGAAAGCACCAGTATTATTATAAGATCTGACTCTTTACTTTCTAATGAATTAGGATTGTTTATGGTCTGGATGAAGTTTAATTGAGTAACTCTGTCTGTGTCACAGTGCAATCTGAGGACACATTAATCTGTCAGGGTTGCAATAAAATATGGATAAGGATTAGGTCTAAATGAAAGGGAATATTTTAATCAGGCTCAAGTGTGTGCTCATCCAGTCACTTAGAGACAGACCAAGCACTGTTAAGGAACATGAGGGATCTCATTTGGTAAATATTTTGTCTCTTCTTCCCTCCAGGTCTGACACCACCTACCACGCCTCCTCACAAAGCAGTCAAGAGAACACTTTCAAACTATCACTCAAAAACAAGCTTTCTTCATGCTCTCCCTCGGCCCTGACAAGCAAAAGGCCCAGGCTGAGCAATGGGGGCTCTTGCCCTCAGCCAACCAGCGGCTATATTCGGAAGGGCCCAGAGCAGACTGAGCTCTATGCCCAGCTGAGCAAGGCATCCTCCGCAATGCCCCTAGGGGGCTTGAGGAGCGTCGGGGCAAGCGGCCCATGCCCCGCGTCTTTGGCGATCACGACTATTGTCAGTCTACAAGCACAAAACGAGACAGCACCACCACAGCTACAGCGGTATCTGGGCCAACGGAGGGCCGGCAGGTGGAATGTAAAGACTCGAACATGCCGACCTCCTCTACTTCTACATCATCATTGTCTTCCACCACCCCTTTGTCTTCCTCTCTGGCCAGGCAGCTTCAGGGCCTTTCCCCCACTGCTCAGGAGGCTTGTCCGGACACAGATGATCACGGACAGGACCACAAGTCCACTTCAGGCTCCAAAACGTCAGTGGATTGCAGGAAACTACTAAGGGACCAGGAGATCCGGGAAGAGCTCAACAAGCACTTTGGAAAGCCTCAGCAAGCCTTCTATAGCGGGGTTGTGGGAGAGCGAAGGGACAACCGGCCGCTAGAGGACAGTGACTCTGGGGATGATTACCCCGGTCTTCTCAGTGACTACATGCACCCGGGTCTGCCTGACTTTGAGGACCTTGAGGTAGGCCGGGAGCGCCTGTTCTACTTGGGGGAAGGTTCTCCACTAGAGCTACTCCTCGAAGGGTCGCCCTCCAGCTCCCCTTCCAGCAGTTCATTCTCATGGAGCTCTGTCTCACCTCCTTCCACTCAGCTCTCCCCTCAACACCTCCGCTGGCCACGCTCCATCTCTCGCACCCGTTTCTCATCTCACCACAGAAACAGATCCCTCTCCAGGTCTCCATACTCCCGCTCTGAGTCTCCCGACAGCCGTTCTCCCTCTTGGTAAGTTCTGGTGTGAGCCTACCGCCTGTCTCAGAAACACGTTTACCTAGCAATCTTTTTGGACACAAATCCACATATCTCGGCAGGAGGGGTTGTAAAGAATGTAAACATCTTTCTGTGGCTGTCATTGCGATAAAGCGTCAGTCTGGGTCTCACAGCATGGACACTGAAGTCATTACGGCTGATTTTGCACAACCAGATAAAAATTATGTTCAGTATACAAAAAGCATTGGCTTTGAGAGACACAAGATAAAATGAGCTTGGAAGGTTAACAGTATCTTAGATGGTAAATTGCTCATCTACACACTTGGGATGTTCTTGCTGTTACACTAAATGAGCCATTCTAAACCTGAGTTTAGACATTCGCTCACCATTATAGTTATACACTGACTTTGCAGAAACACCTTCAGAGGAGTTTTGAAGTTTCATTTCACTTATCATTCGCAAGCAGTGCAGATGACAAATAGAGTCCAGCAGAGTCATTTCTTGGGCAAACAAGCTTGAGGAACTTGGGAGACTTATGGAAGTCTCACATTGTTTCCTCAATGGGCCTTCATCCCTTTAGCTTGAATTTTAGATTAATTTCTCTCCAGCACTCTTTGATGGGCCACTGTTGTTTTTAGTAGCAGCTGTTGTTTTGCTCGACAGCGTTGCCCGCTCCATCCCGCGAGATAAAAGAAATGCCCAGTAAGTGAAGTCCTGAACACTCTAAAGTGGGTTACATCCAGATAGCATGCCACAAGACAATATTTACAGTGCCTCCTTTTGATATGTGTATGTGTGTGTATGTATATGTATGTTTAGTAACACATGGTAAAGTGATTGTACTGATAAAGGAAACCTCAAAACTGCTATCCAGAAGATTTCTCAGATATTTAACCTCCTTTTCAATATTTAGTGACATTGCCATTGTTCATGTTTACAAGCTCTCGAAACTTCTAATGGCCTATATAGCTAAATGTTTTCCCATTAGCATTGTTTTCCCCTTTTTTATTCCAAGGTTCCCCCTTTATTTCCATTTTTTATTGCTTACGTCTGCTATTTAAAGTTACACTATATACTGTATAGATTTCACTTGCTGATAATCCTTTATAAGTAAAAAAAAAGTGTTCAGTTTAAGACTAAGGTACAATTTTATTTTTTTCTGCTTATACACAGGTCTCCTCACGATATGGACAATAGCACTTTTATTCCCAGGATTTATAGAAGCCCTCAGCCCCAGTCTAATTCTATTTTTGGTCGGAGACCCAGGTAGGTGCTTGCACATGGCAAATGCTTTTCTATTTTACAATCTTTAATTAACATTTATGATGTGACACTTATACTAGAAAAAAATGTGTATATGCTGATATTAAAGACCTGTACATGAGACAGACTTAAATAAGTGCTGCAAGATAATGTACTGTGTCTGCAATACTTTCAGAGTCTGTCCTTATGCAAAGGAAGCAAGTCACTTGCTGACTCTGTCTAATTGATATGATGAGTTATCATGATACATCATTTCAAGGCCTTAACTTTTCAAACTTTTACAATAAAGCTTTTGTTGGCAAGAGCAGCTTGCATTAGGGACCCACTACCTCCCAGCTACACCTTTTCCCCGATGGTGCTGTAGTCCGCTCATATTGTGCTTTTACACCATGTTGCCTCTTTTGCAAATGGCTGTAGAAAAAAGTTGCACTTTTGGACGTAAAGTTCAAACTAAGCAAAAAGTAATGGCATGTGAAGTTGTGCTGACAGACACAGCTGCCAAATTTCTGCCATATTCCCTTAAGAGTCCCGCCATTGGGAGCTGTAACCTTTTGCGATGTAATGAGACATCTTATTAATGTGTTTGTTTGTCTTCCACGCTAAGAAGAATGGAAAGCAGTCTGCTCTGAGCTAGCTGATTCCCAAGGCCACTTGAGGAAAACAGCGAACAATACATCTATGTACTCAGAAATTTTTTATTGCTCAGAGGTTGCTCTTTCACAGCTCAGAAAACTTAATTGAGTTATCCGTTATATTTGATTTAAGTTTCTTCAACAGTTCATTTAAAAAAAAATGAAAGCGAAAGATATAATGTATGTGTGTGTATATATATATATATATATAATAAGAAGTAGACTCTCTATTTAATCCCATTTTGGAGAAACAATTTAGATAATAAAGATAAACCCTAAAAAAGATTTATATTTCTTATAGTTGTGTGTTTAGATTGTGTTTATTTTATTTTTTTATGGAATGTTTTGTCCTTTTCAACTACAGGTATGACAGCTACGAGGAATACCAGCACGAGCGTCTGAAGCAGGAAGAGTTCCGACGTGACTATGAGAAACGGGAATGTGAGAGAGCCGAGCAGAGGGAGAGACAACGTCAAAAAGCAATAGTAAGTACAACCCTCTTCGGTATTTTATTAAATTATTGGATGTTTTTTCAACTATGGACATTTATATCCCTGGGGTTGTTTTTTATTAAAACCTGTGGATTTAAAATTGTTTTTTTTTGTTTGTTATATAAAGGCAAGAGCATATGGAACTTTCTTGAAAACTATTAATCTGCCTTAATCAATTACTTTTATATTTTTTCAAATACCTTTTATGCATAGATTTCCAATCAAAATTCATCATACAAATATTAATTTAAAAACGTTGATAAGACAGTTTAGATTGAAACATGATAACCTAAATAGGTGTGAAATAATAATAATAATAATAAAAATATAATTAATTATTAAAGAAATGGTGCATAATTTCCAAAATGTAATTTTGTTATTATCAAAAGTGTTATCCAAAAAATAAAAATCCCTAAAAAATCTATTTCCATCCCAGAATGCTATTAAACACAAAATATAATTTTAAATGTGATGGTAATGGCTCTGGGATTAAAATGTTTAAAAAAAAAACATGACAGAATTATTTTGTTTTAAATTTCTGTCCACTGTTGGATAATATACACTAAATATTGAGTGTGTGTTTTAAGAGTGTTGATTTTCTAAAAGTCCACAGGGCCAAACATGCCCATAGTTGACAAAAACCCTATTATGCTTGGAGGTGTTTTTCAGTTGTGGTCTCTCTCCTTCTGGCAGGAATCGTACATTAGCACAGACGTTTATCCTTCTCTCAGGCTTTCTCTGCCTCCGTCACTGTGTATGCCTACAGAAAGCTCGAAGCACACAGCCATCCCAGCGCGCGCAAGCTCTCTCTGACTCAAAAAGTGAACTCATGCAAAGACTGCACTCTGAATCATTCAGGCTACACGTGTTTCCTCTTTATCTCCCAGTTGTGTATTTTTAACATCTCCGTGGCGTTTCCGAATGGTGCCGGATTCAATTAATCACACCATGGGCTAAATGCTTTCGACCAGACAATTGAGGGAAAAGTTGAAATAAGATTTCCCAAATCAAAGGTATGTTAATATGTGGGCTCAAAATGAGCAGTTTAATTTCTAACACTTGCATATTTGAAATGCAGTTCTCTGAGATGAAATATCAGTTTTGTTCTCTCTCGCTGTGCCTGACCAGACTGTGAAATGAGACGGCTTTCCAACTCAGTTCACTGATAAATGCACACGTCAAATAATGCACGCATGACTCGGCCCTGCGTACGTTTTTTTTTTTCCTCTTTTTTTTTCTTTTTCTCTTTTTTCTTCATGTTCTGCGCAGCAAGACAATTACTAGCGGCGGCGGCTGAGCTGTCAGAAGAGGTTTTGGGGGGGCAAAGGATGTGAGAGCTTCATATGAAGCGCTAGTCTCAGGGTGTCATCTTTAAAACCTCACCGCATTTATCAGCTGTCAGCAACAAAACCACCAATTCAGCAAACACTTTTGTCTCCTATTGCACATGATGGAAATGTGAGGGGAGCTTCAGAGGGAATGCAAAAAAGGGCAAATTAGCTAGCTAATTTGTAAGTTTTTGTTGTAGCTGTCGTTGTTGTTGTGATACGGTGACATCATATACACAGGTGAATTATGACTCTGTTGTGGGGCAATAGATACCAATCATAATTTTATGTATGACTTACAAGAGACCTCAGGTTATTGTTGAGGATCATAAGTATATTTTGTCACACATAATGGCAGGTACATGAACAAATGAATAAGTAATGCCACGTAATAAGGCCTGAGGCTTGTGCTTTGTCTCAAGATTAGCAAACTAAATTAAATACCACCATTTTATATATTCAGCCTGATGGGGTCTTTACGTTTTCTCAATCTATGTGTTCTTTTGCTTCAATGAATAATGGAACAAAGTCATATTAGCCTGTAGCTAAAATTGATGATAAAACTTGACTGTACATCATTTCTATTTAATGTGACGAGTTGCTTGGCAACTGTAAACACCCTACATTTAGGCATCTTATTTGGATTAAAAAAACTGATTATTATTAAATGTTTTTCATCACAATGCTGTATCTTAGTGACAATCTTAGTATTATCAAATAATTAATCTTGAGTAGGGCTGTGCGACTAATTAAATATTCACAATATATTATATAAATTTTGGTGGTGGTGTAAAATGAGTAACATTTACACCTAACATTCAAAACAAATTTTAGATATGACTTCAGCTTCCATTGACTAAGAAAAACACAATAATCCAGATAAAATAATATAGTATAATATTGTGCACTTTCGCTCGTTCTTAAAACCCCAAACTTAATGTGCAAATCAGTCAAATCATGTAACGTGACTTTCGTAAAATGCAGTCTACCACGGTAAAAACGTATTAAACGCACTGTGCTGTTCTTTATGTGGCTTTTATTTATGTATATAGTATTTTGAATCTGCTCGGCAATGATACTGTTTGTTTACAATGAAAGTGTGGCAAGCAGTGCAAGGCCGAGAGCCTTGGGAACAGAACGAGGCCGGTGACAAGATTTCTAATGAGCGTCACCACACCGGTCTTGAGTCTCACGGAAGGAGATCCGAAAGGAAAAAAAGAGGAGTGACAGCAGTGCAAGACGAGAGAGGACCAGGTCTGGACTTTATGTTGTGTTTTTATTAAGTGTATATGCGGCAGTCGTCCATGAGGGGCTGCCGCTTTACTTTCATTTTGTTGTTTGTTTATTTTGATATGAAAGTTTATGTTAAACGTAAAAAATAAATACAGACGGCAGCCTCCCCTGTTAACTCCCCTGTTAGTTAGTCCGTCCCCCTGGCAAAACACACCAGCATATCACCTTGAGCGTTGAAGTTGGTAGACTCCGCTCAATTGGATGGAACCACGGATTTCCCACAGCATCGAGGGCTCTTTGGGCTCAGGGAAGGAGGAGGCAGGAAAAGGCGAAAATCAAAAGATTGAATCAAAATAAACAAACAACAAAATAAAAGTAAAGTGTATAAACACAAGAAAAACACAACATAAAGTCCAAGCCTGGTCCTCTCTCCTCTTGCACTGCCATCACTCCTCCTTTTATTCTTCCAGATCTCCTTCCGTGAGACTCAAGACCGGTGTGGCGCGCAGGTGGCGCTAATTTGCAATCGCGCCACCGACCTCGCTCCATTCCCACGGCTCTCGGCCCCGACCTGCTTTCCACAGAAAGGTACCCTTTAAACTATTTAACAAAAACATAAATATCAAGATTTATATTGAATCTATACCAAAAAGAATGAAAGCTTTTTTTAGCTGTATCACCCAGCTTTTGTTACTTGCAAATCAGAGTGAGAAAGATAAAGGAGAGTCCTCCAGCTATTTTCTCCAGACGGTTCTTGGCTTTCCCACAGTGGTGGATGTTAATTACAGTCATGGGGTGAGGTTGAGAAAAGTCAAGGAGAGGGGGAAGAGGAAAAAAGTAGCAGAAGCACTATGTTAGACTCATCTCTTCTCTCTCGTTCCCTTTATGACCAGGAGGAGAGGCGAGTGGTGTATGTGGGACGTCTCCGTGCCAACAGCACACGCACGGAGCTCAAACGGCGCTTTGAAGTCTTCGGCGAAATTGAGGAGTGCACAGTCAACTTGAGACATGACGGGTAAGACTGTGGGCCTGTGTCTGTGTGTTTTTCTGGATCTTGTGTGTCAAATGGTTAAAAGGAGTCAATATTATCTTTCAGCATAAAAGGAATCTTCTGAATCTAGTTAATGATGTACTTGTGACCATTGGACGGTGATTAGGAGAGCAGACTTAACTGCTTCTCATTGCACACGCATCTGTCACAGACAGCACAGGCGTGTTTGAATACAAATAGGATTATACTGCAACAAAAAGCGAGATGTCTCATATTTACTGATTCCAATTTTGCATTTTGAATGGGGAATGAAAGATGAGTGCGTTTTTGTTGCGCTCTCGTCGACTTACGCTTCATTTTCTATTTTTCAACCCAGAGACAACTTTGGCTTCATCACCTACCGCTACACTTGTGATGCGCTCGCTGCCCTTGAGAATGGACACACCTTGCGCAGGTCGAAAGAGCCTCACTTTGAGCTCTGCCTTGGTGGACAAAAGCAGTACAGTAAATCGAATTACACAGACTTAGGTAAGTACACAGCCTGGCTGTTTATATAGCCACCTTAATACAGAAAGAAAAGAAAGTGTCAACTACAGCAATATATTAGATTAACATAGATGTTTTTACATTGTACTTAGAATTTTAAAAAATACCTGCAATTACAGCTGTAATTAGTTTCTGTAATCTATAATTACTCTGCTGACACTTCCCTTACCCCTTATCCCACCGTTATACCTACCCATACCACCAAACCTGTCCATAACCTTACCCGTATCCCACCTCAATAGCAAAAACTGTTTGCAATCCAACATTAACTCGATAAGAAATCTATAAATAATACTAAAATAACACTGGCCATCTTTGTCCGATCCCGATGCATTTCTTTCTTTCACTCTCATACCATCTCTTCCTCACACAATACCTAAAGGCTTTTAAACAGCATGCCCTTCTTTTCATATGCACCATGCCCTCTGTCCAGGATTACCAAGGTGACAATCTAGATCAGATTGATGGATATGTGAGCGACAAATCCCTTTGTAAAATGTTATGGGGCTTTTTCCTACCCATGATGCCTATGATATGGTTGTGGCTGTAATAGGCAATCATCTCCACCCAAAGGGGAAAGTGTCTTTTGGGGGAAGGGAAGAGATACAGAAGGAGGCAAAAGAATTGAGTCCTAAGGGCAGCGCCTTTACATGTTGGTGAAGGGGGAATTCTGCGACATTCCTGTTATAACAGGAAAAATGTGAGGTTGGAGAACAGCATGCACTTCAATATTTACTCAATGCTCCACTCCACATTTATTTTCTGAAAAATGTGAGGTCAGGGACGTGTAATGGTCGGGACGTTGGGATGATCCGTCTCAGTGGCGTTGATGGTGCTGCAGGTCAATGGAAAGGAACAAGAGCACTTTCCTGAAATAATGGGGACATTACCTTATATTTTAAAGGCTCAGGGTAAGGCCAAAGGTATTCAGATTGTGGACATAATACGCTCTCCAAAGGTAAGCGTGGAAGCTTTGGTTAAGGGCCATATAGCAGAGTCATTGAATTTGGGAATGTACCCCCACCTCGGGGCAGATAGATGAGTTGACCTTCATTTTCTTGAGGCCTTTCACTAGATACAGGGTTTTACGGTGAGTGTAGGCTGAAGCGCAGCGACGGGTTCAGATGAAGAGGGAATTGGGGAAAAGGCAAGTGCTAGAATAGCATGCCACAATAGCCTGAGAACCTTCCTCTCAATCTTCTGCCTTTCTCTTCCTCTTTCCTCCTTGTTTTCCGAGACACCGTCCATTAGTTCGAAGTAGAGCGCAGGGGCATTTTTCATCTTTCAAGGTGCGCTGCATGACACCATTCTCCCCTTAGCCATAGTATTAGATCACGACTGGCATCTCCTGCATGCCACGGTCATTCCCATTTCTCACGTGCTTCGACTTTGCCGCTGTGCATATGAGGGCACCATTTGTGAAGCTGTCTTCTACTAGAGATAAGACAGCCGTATTTGTTATCCTGGCCACAAATCAAACTGTATGTCTAATGGCCGTTCGGCTCTCATCTTCGGGAAGTTACTCCTGACTGTTTAAAAATTAAACTAGGCGGTTCAAGACAATTGATGATTATATTACAGGAGAGGTTGAGAGAAAAGCCTAGAAGTGTTTCTGTTTTAAATGGATGACCCCTGCATTATAAAATATATAATATTGCATAATATTAACCCACAGTGACAAATAAGTGTCCACGATAAAGAAAAGGACAAACTATTTTAAAGTTTAAAACAACTGTGCCAAGTTCATAGAGATGTACTCTTTGTGTTCGTGTTGGTTTCAAATTCTAGACATTTTATGTTTAAAATGTTACTTGTATCTTGAATTCATGTCTATAATTAAGGTACACATCTTAATTATACTGAACAAAATTATAAACGAAACACTTTTCATGAGCTGAACTCAAAGATCTAAGACTTTTTCTCTGTACTCAAAAGGCCTATTTCTCTCAAATATTGTTTTTGTAAAACGTGCACATTTTAGAGTAGCCTTTTATTGTGGCCAGCCTAAGGCACACCTGTGCAATAATCATGCTGTCTAATCAGCATATTGATATGCCACACCTGTGAGGTGGATGGATTATCTCGGCTAAGGAGAAGTGCTCACTACCACAGATGTAGACAGATTTGTGAACAATATTTGAGAAAAATAGGCCTTTTGTGCACATAGAAAAAGTCTTAGATCTTTGAGTTCAGCTCATGAAAACTGGGGGCAAAAACAAAAGTGTTGCATTTATAATTTTGTTCAGTGTATATTCAAAATGTTGCTACAACATTACAATTTGTTGTTACAAATATCATGAATTGTTCATTCATAGCATGTAAATAATAATACAAGTATTTATATATCTTAAAGTTGTACAAAACTGACTTCAGAAATGAAAAAAAAACGTATTATCACAGAACAGGACACAGGAACTTTATGAAATTATCTGTCTGTATTTGCATTTTGTTGGTGTTGTCATAAAGTCATAGTGAAAAAAGATGAAATAATGAATGCGATAACATTTCATAATTACATACGATGTCAAAATGACAAAAGTCTACATTGAGATAAAAATTCATAATTATGACAGTCGAAATTGACGGTCATAATTTTTTGACATAAAATTCTAAATTGACATAAAATTTCATAATTATGAAAATTCAAGATTATGCCATAGTCACAATTATAAGATAAAAAGTAAATTATGACAGTCAGAATTATGAGATAAAATTCATAATTGCCATAAAAATTCATAACTATGACAAAAAGACAAAATTATCACACAATTCATTAAGACATAGGTCAGAACTTTTAAGTCATATTTATGATTTGCCAAAGCACTTTTTTTAATGTATGTGACAAAGTTGGCTTCCATACAAAGGAGCTCCTGCAAAATGAGTAACACCTTTTAAAATGAGGCCATTTCCACAGATGTTCAAACTTGCCGTCTTCTCCTTTCAGATTCCCATTCTGATGACTTTGATCCAGCCTCCACTAAAAGCAAGTACGACTCCATAGATTTTGACAGCTTGTTGCGAGAGGCTCAGTATAGCCTGAGAAGGTAATGAGCACCACTGCACCGGCTGGCTGCAAACAGAGGGATTTGCAATACCTCACTGTTGTTTCTGTTCTTTGAATACAAGACTAAAGATGTTATATGTGGACAATAAAGTTCTACGTATATGAAGGGATATATGTGTATATCTGCAAGCAAAGTTTACATGAACCTAGCTGCTGCGAAGCTGAGGAGAGACACTTACCTGTTGGAATAACCAGTGAAGTAGCGCACACTACTTTAGTGGACTACACAGATCTGTGTGCCGCGTGAGGCTCTGTAAGAGACACGAATCTTCACCAGAGTTCGCTTCACACACGCATCACCCTCGGCACTTTGAAAGGGGAAAATTGCAGCTCGTTCAGTCTGTTTTTATTGTTTGGAGTTTATTTTTGTGGGCTTTTTCTGTTCCTTTTTTAATCTGGTGTTTGGATGTGGTGTTACATTATTGAGAAGGGTTTGAGGAAATCTATTGGATGTTCAAGGTAACATTGTCTACATTTATTGAGGGGTGGGGGGATGTAGTCGCCTATTTACAAAAGGAATATTTTTATTTGATGTGCATATCAGCGTTCTTTGTTTGTTACAGCTATGCACTGTAAAATGCAGCCTTTTTAAGATGAAATTTTCTTAATCGAGAATGTTGATCTGTAGTCATTATGATGATGTATAACCTACATGGCGTTTAGATGACGTGATTTGATTGTAAAAATATGTATGGAGATTTATTGCTCTTTTTGGGGGAGCATGCAACAAATTTTTGTCTGTTTTTCTTTTGGTTTTTCTTGTTTTGCTTTTGATTTAGTTTTATTTTTATTTCATTGAAAAACTCCATGTGCAGTTTTATCCGATTTTGAAGTTAATAACTCAGTGTTTTCTGTGTATACATGCAGTGTAAGATAAATTTTCAAGAGTTTATGTTCACTACTGTGGGAAAACAAGATAAACCAAGATATTTTTTTAATTTTATGTCTGAAGGAATCAATAGATTTTATTTTAATTTCTCTGTGCACACTAATAATTGTTATTGTTCCTGTTTGATAATACACTTTCACAGAGATGATTACTCTTCTAACACAGAATTACTCATGCTTATTTATGTATTTATCTCAGTATTCTAATCAAAATATTTATGGCAGCCATCTCACGTGATGCGCCTTACAAATTTTGCTATTTATATTATTTGTTATTCAACAATCACTGGAAAGGATGTAAATTTACAAGTTCTAAAGAAATATCGTTTTTATATGCCTTCAGAGATGGAACAAACAATATATTGTATGATCATATTCTAGGCTCATGATGAACTTTGCTGCTCCAAAACTCAAGTGATTTCTTTGTTTTTCTAGCTCTAAAACATACACCTTTTCATCTCTTTTTTTATTACATGAAGCAATAAAATAATTTTGCAGGTATTTTGTTGTACCACAGAAAATCTGTGTCTTTGCTCCACACTTTTGATTATGTGAATGCCAAACTAAAGTTTACAATTTTCTTTCCTGAATTTTTTAAAAAGAAGAAAAAAATATGTATTTGATGTAAAAAAAAAATATATATATATAAATATATGATGATACTAATCTTGTCATTACTCACAATAACTAAAAATAATGAAAAGTAATAATGGAATATGAAAATGTGAATTAAAAAAATTAATAAATAAAAAAGCAATAAATTATTTTTCAAAGCTGTATTTTAGCTCATGTTGTTGTATGGTTTTAGACATGACAAATTACCCAGACTCTGTTCAAATACGGGGGATCCATTCCAGTGCCTCAACACAGATCTTAAGAACACCGTTGGAAAAAGAAATTGGTTGTGAATGCAGCTTGTGTGTGTGTGTGTGCGTGAGTGTGAGCAAATTTAAGAATTCAATATAAGCAATGAAAGAAGTTGAAAAGCCAAAAATTGCATCTATGAGATTGAGTCTCTTTCCAAAGCAAGAGCTATTTTTGTCTTTGCTGTGGTTTGAAGGCAAAGGAACTGTTAATAATTTGAATCGCCCAAATACAACAGGCACTTGTCACGGACACTTAAGGTAACCTTTTTATGTTGATTAACAGCAGGTAGCCCATATTAAAAGATCCACAAATCATTGCTGTCAATGTAAATGTCTGGTTTCAGAAATGTTTTGTACATTATTTTCTGCACAGAGCTTGGGTATGGAGTCATGTCGCGTTCGATATGTGTGGCTTTAATCAATGCAACATTTATGTTGCAAATCTGCTTTGTAAATTGCTGTAGCAATATGTTACAACACCTGATGGGGTGTATCTTTTGGAGTGACAGACTTTTTACCATAGTGAAAACTACTACTGACGAATTTGCCACTGCGTTGGACGATTTTTTTGTGTTTCCATAAAGAAACAGATATATCTAAATGAGGCTGTGTGTGATTTTGTGTGTGGATTTGATAGAGTGTGCGTGTATTTCGGGTCAAGGGGACTGTGTTTGGCTGTGTTATCTTCTATTTGTCTCCTATCCATGTTGCCTTCTGCTGAGTCCTAACCAATGCCTTTGTAGTTGTACGTATTGTACAATCTTTGTTGTGGATTTTCTTTTTTATGTGTAGTTTTCATCAGCCTCACCATGCCAATAAAGGGAATTGTGTCTAATTTATTCATATCTTCCTTTTTCTTGTACATTCAAACTAAATACATTTAAAAGAAGTTGCTCAAATGATTACAAGCAAGTGTTCAGGCTTTTGCGACGTACCTATTGACTAAAGCGTGGACATAAACATCATACGAACCCCTGCTGGGTGATGCTTTTTTCTGCGTATCGTCACTGTAAGCTGTAGAGCACATTGTTTTGGATGACTCACTTGCAGAGTCAGTTATTTTTGGCAGATGCTCATGTTTTCGCCAACTCTGCACGACCCTGGAAAATGACTGATGATAATCCCGTGGAGCTTGTTTCTTAATTCCCATAAACTCTTTTTGACAGGTTTTGCATGTGCATCCGAGCGAAAACGTGCCTATAAAGGGGCAGAGAGAATTTGATGGCACATCTGTCCAGATGAAACATAATACTGTATCATTACTATTCAGTCTGTGAGTATAGGGAAGGTGAATAACCTCTTCTCTTCTTTGAGAGATGCGGCAGGAGTGGACATTAAATTTTAAAAGAAGAGGATCCAATTGTGGATTTATTTATTTATCTTTTTCATTAATGCTTCAGTTTAGCCTCGGAGAAAAGAGACTTCTTTCATTTTGCCGTCACAATCATCCAGGCAGGAGGTCTTTTGCAGTTTGCCCTTTTCCACACAATGAAACTGGGAGCTCAAGAGCTTCACTTCACCTGTCTTTTTGTGTGATACAGGTACTTACTCTGGCAATCCATCCTTATCTTTCATTTCACACAGCCATTGGTAAAAATGGCCATGTCTGCAGTTTTGAGGGTCTTCTACCTGTTATCCAAAAATATATGACTATACTGTACATGATATGTAGTGTATTCATACACTACCAGTCAAACGTCTGGACCACAGTCATTGAAACTGAATCAAATGACACAAACTGCAGTATGAAAAATATGTAGTGTTCATATGTATGTATATGTATATATATATATATATATATATATATATATATATATATATATGTGTGTGTGTGTGTGTGTGTGTGTGTGTGTGTGTGTGTGTGTGTGTGTGTGTGTGTGTGTGTGTGTGTGTGTGTGTGTGTGTGTGTGTGTATAGAGGGCACAAAGACAAAGAATGCAAGGATGTAGTGTTTTAAATTCAATAATCCACATGATACAGGGCAAAAAGATGGAGTAACATCCACTTCAAAGACGAGGCCGTAAAAAGAATTAAACAAAGCAGAGAGTATATATCAGAGGTGGAAAGTAACGAATTACATTTACTCGCGTTACTGTAATTGAGTAGTTTTTTTGTGTAGCCTACTTCTACTTTTTTAAGTAGTTTTTAAAATCTGTAATTTTACTTTTACTTAAGTATGTTTTGTTTGAAGTATTGTAATTCGCTACATTTTAAAACATATCCGTTACTGAGTAAAAAAAAAATGCTTTGGGTGAAAACATCGTGCTCCGGAAACTACAGCATTGATTGATTGAAGGGCGGGAGAACATACGCGCTAAAATCACAAAACAATATGGAGAAGGTGACGGACAAGACAGACAGTTATGCAGACCCAGCTGAACGAGACATGCTGTCGAGATCTCACTCGCGCACATACTGGTATGTGAAGCCCTGGTCAGGGAATACTTTGGATATAGAAAGAAATGGAATTTACAGTATAATGCAGATATGTCACGTAAAACACGCAAACTGGTAGATGTATGGATGAATAAATCGAAAGTAAATCTGTACAATAAATCAAATCGCGACATGATCTAAGACTGCTATGTAAATTATAATCTGCTTTTTCTGCTTGTCTCTGGGTGAATGAGTTGTGCTGTTTCGTCTACTTACTACATACTGAAGTACGCGACGCGCTCTTGGTGTTTTCAGCATTTTACAAACAATACGAGTAACGTTACATGAAAACATGAATATTTCCAGAGCTGCTCTGAGAGAACGCCTAATGAGCATTTTCATAATTTTATTTAAGAAAAAACATTGTCAAATACACTGAAACAGGACTTACAACCCGTCAAAATAAAAGTTCGGTCATTCTACGGAAATGTCCATTTTTCTGTCCCTATCCTTTACAGAAATATTACACTTAAAAAACACTTTAGAATTACAATTTCTTTACATTTTAAAATAAAACAATATGTCATTTGAACAATTACACCTTTTTGAGCCATCAAGTGGCAATATTTTGTTTTTTATTAATTATATAGAATTCCAAACACCACAGAAGTGCTCGTCCCCACAGTCATGTACAGAGGGAAAAATGCTTTATTTTGAGGTCAATAACATGTTTTTATAAAAAAGATTTAATATTGCCAAAGAAGTAAGGTAACACCAGTGGCAAAAAAATGGTGCATGCGATCTTTAAATATATGCACAAAAAATATTTAAAAATCATCAAGCTGTCATTTATGCATATTCATAAAGCCAAAGGGTAATCTAATAATGTGGTGTAAGTTTAAATGTTAGAAAAAGAAATACATTTTAAGACATCTTGCCATACCAAAAGTGGACGTTTCTGTAGAATGACCCTTTTACTAGAAGAAATTATGAATTAAAATTAAATTAAAATTAAAAAGTTGTTAATCTTATTCATAATCAATTATTGAAATTAGTTGATTAGATATGTTTTATTTATTTAACTGTCATTTTAACTGATGATAATAACCATAATTTAATAATACAGTTTATATAAACCGTGATATTTTCTGAGACGGTTATCATACTGTGAAACTCTCATACCGTTACAGCCCTTCAAAGGAGATTCCCCCAACACACACCCCCGCTGTTAAAGTTACTCAGTAAATTTTACTCTGAGTACATTTTAAATGAGCTACTTTTTACTTTTACTTGAGTAGATTTTTAGACCGGTACTTTTACTTGTAATTAAGTAAAATTTTATTGAAGTAATAGTACTTTTACTTGAGTGCAAAATTTTAGTACTCTTTTCACCTCTGGTATATATACACAGACTAAATCTGGCATTTAACAAATGACAGGTGAACTGAATGATTAATCAAACACACTCCGTTTACTGGGTCAAATTACAGCGACACAGGCAACCAGGAACATAACTAAAACACAAAGAAACTAAGTCAAAACAGAACATGTATGTGATGACTGAGGAGTGTGGAGGCTCTGGATGAACAGGAGAGAGACGGACACAGTCAGGGGCCGGCAAAACAGTCCAAGAAGGAGTGGAAGAATGGAGGAGCCAAGAGGAAATTGAGCCGGATGATGACCCAGATAAATGGGCGTAGCCAGGAAGTAGGACCACGTGGCGTCGAGGTTGGAGTCATGTTGGAGAATCCCTAGACAATACGATGGTGGCGATTGATGGAGACTGAGGAGTCTCAGGGGGAATGAACACCCAAGGTGACACCAGTGATCCTGAGGGCCGAGACGGAACTGCAGGCTTGCAGGACCGAGTTGTAGTTGGGGGCTCGGCAGGGCGGGGCAGAGCAAGTACCAAGGCAGCGCTGGAGGGAAGGAGGAGCCTGACGGAGCCAGAGGGATGAGGCACAGCCAGAGTGGAAGTGGAAGACCATGGTGTAGTAAGGGACGAGGGAGCCTGGTGGAGTCCGTGGTCTGACGGACCCCAGTGGAGCTGAGGGAACGTGGAGCCAAGGAGACGCTGAAGGGTCAGAGGGTCGAGGTGGAGTCAAGGGCTCGGAGGACTGATATAGAGCCACAGGATCCTCTTGCCAGGACTGAGCTGATTACTGAAAGCTCAAATGTGCATCAATCCAGCACAGCGGGGTGGGTGGAGTAGGGGAGCTGGAGGGGACCAGCGAAAGCAGGACCGATGCACTTTTGGTTTTGGTAGAGGAGGTGGGAGAGGGAAGCTGGGTAGGGACTCTGGACACTCGTAACTGGACTGAACCAACGGGGAACTGGGGATGGGCAGGACAAGAGGGTATAGGAAACACAGGGCAGCATTCTCTTTAAACTCATCCATGCCATAAATTTCCACAGAGATCGGATTTAGCATTTCCTCAACTCCGGTGGTGTGGGTGGGGTTCCACTCCATGCCCTCGAACTCCATGTGCAGCCCCACGGGAATGGTTGATGTAGCCGGCACACACACACCTGGTCAGACTCTCTGAGAGGCAAGGTTTCTCTCTCGAACCAGGCTCGGGCACGATTGTGGTAGGCTCATGCATAATATCCGTCATGATTGTGGTTGGTGGCTGCCAGGCCTCTGGGTGAGGAGTGGGGCTGGCGGTGTCTTCCTTAATCGGGCAGATGGTAAAAGGCGATCTGTTACACGTCAGTACCCATTTCACAAACACGGCAAAATTTTCCCTTGGACCATCCACTGGGAAGCATGCCATGGACCTCTGGTGTAAAAGAAAACAGTTAATAGTGAGTCTGGCACACCAGGTTGATGAAGTCCAGGGTATGGTCCACCAGTGGATGATCCCTCTGCTACAAACAGAGTAATTGAACTGGAGATAAATCAATGAGGGGGGAAAAGAAATAGAAAGGGGAGAAAGAAAACACAGCAAAATTAGATACTGTCTAGATCCGGTCTTCTGTAACAGGTGGCTGTATAGTGTACAAAGATGAAGAATGCAAGGATAATCTTTTAATTCAATAATCCACAGGATACAGAACAGAAACTCGGGTTAACCCATACACTTCACAAAGACAAGACTGGACAAAGAACTGAACATAACCGGGAGTATATATACGCAGACTAAATGAGGTAATTAACTAAACGACAAGTAAACAGAATCATTAATCAAACACTAGGAAACTGGGTCAAAT
The DNA here is from genome assembly GCA_036326025.1 of Chrosomus eos. Lineage (NCBI taxonomy): Eukaryota > Metazoa > Chordata > Actinopteri > Cypriniformes > Leuciscidae > Chrosomus > Chrosomus eos. The sequence goes on from CM070818.1 coordinate 54,864,586, forward strand.
TACAGGGCACACGGGCAAATAGGAACAGAACTAAAACATAAAGAAACTAAGGCCACATGCACATTGCAGCTAAATTTGGTTGTCAGTATGCCTTTTAGTGCTTAATCCAGTTCTGTACACACACAGTTCAGTAATTTATAGGAGTGACAACAACTGTATTATCTCCCGAAAAATGCAGGTAGTGACAACCGCATTTACAAACATTCTACATAGTCTACAGAACCGAACTGAAAAACAAGTTGTTAATGACATACAAGATATACGAGGGATGACAGATGAGAGATACCTCTCTGGTGCATATTAAAATACGTATTTCGAGAAAGACATGTACGTGTCACTCATCTGTATGTGTGGTGCAAGAAATCACAGGGAAAGCTGTACGACTCTGAATCGTGTTGCCAGATCTTCCAAGCAAATCAGCAAACAAGAACAAAAATGAAATAAATAGAAATGCATTCTAATATATAATATACTGTAGTCAACATTTGTGTGTGTGTGTTTGTGTGTGTGTGTGTGTGTGTGTGTGTGTGTGTGTGTGTGTGTGTGTGTGTGTGTGTGTGTGTGTGTGTGTGTGTGTGTGTGTGTGTGTGTGTGTGTGTGTGTGTGTGTGTGTGTGTGTGTGTGTGTGTGTGTGTGTGTGTGTGTGTGTGTGCTAAAATGCAAGAGTCTGTATTTTGATACATCCCTGATGAAAAAAGTATTAATTTATTTGAAACAAATAATATTACTGTCCCCAAACTTTCTGAGCGGCATGTTGTTTGAAAATACATATTCTCCTTTCAGCTGCATTAAAAGCAAATAATGGCAGCAGAAATAAGGCAACACGAACTGAATTCACCGTGAGATTTATTAGGATGGAGTTCAGAAGCTGTTATGATGATGATGATGAAACAACATCAAAGGAGCAGTGGTGAGCTGATACTCCAGGATTTCAGTGAGCTCGCCAGTGTGTTATTTTGAGGCATCATCGACACTGATCCCCAGCCTCATGCTCCATCTCTTTCTGTTTATTTTTAGAGTGCTTTATGAGCGACACGCAATTCCATTGTCTCGAGGTCTATCAGATTTACTTTCTCATGTAGGACAACAGCTGCAAGTCCCCAGACATTCAGCCAATCACCACCTTTAGAAATGAGTATATGAGAAACATTTAGGCTGTTTACTCTATATTAACTTTGAAAACTTTTAAATATCACTGTAGGTAGCAACCACAGTAAGGTGGGCAAGGGACCAGATTAATGCCAATGTTTTTATAAGGGTTTGATATGGAGCAGGAAAACATAAAACTTGTTTAATACGTTTGTATGCAATGAGTTTTATAAACACTTTAACTAAGTGTTTAGAAAACTAAGATTAATTAAAAATAATAAATGCTGTAGAATTATTTTTCATTCTTAGTTAACTAATGTAGTTAACTGATGTTAACAAATGGAACTTTGTAAAGTGTTACCAAATAATAAATAATGAACACTGCTTTGACAAAACTTGCCATGTTTATTTTAAGTCTACATCAAATATTTTACGGAGTTTGTTAAATAAGCCAATAAAGCAATATGTAAAACCAAACAATTAGTCAAGTAATGAGCAAAAAGCTGAGTGTGAGATTTCCCGTGCCTTCTGCCAGCTGCTTAACAATAGCCCTCCCTCCATCTCCATCTCCTCGCTGCCATTTTAAGCTTTAAAGAGTAATGAGCGACAGAAGGGATGATATTCTTCTTCTCCCAAAGTATCAACTTTGGGGACCAAACGTAAACTTCGCTTGATAATTAATGACACCAGACAAATGGCGGCTGATTGAGCAACTTGCCTTTATTGTCAATCACCATCTGGTCCACAGCGCCGACGCAACACAACGCTAATTGCCTCGAGTGCGCTTAAGATGCCTTTATTAATTACAAGTGAAAATAAAAACGGTTTTAGGGACGGTTCCAAAGCGTGAGCATCAAACTCGTTGACGTGTGGGTGGGAGTGAAATGCTGTGGACTGGATTTGGTGGGTCGTCTGAGGGAGGTACCCATTGTGCCCTGAGGGCAGCGCAGGCCTTTTAGATTGCTGTGGCTGGCAAGACTCACCGCGCACTGGGGACATCAGCAGAAAGTCGCGTGACCGAGGGAACCGCCGCTGACAGAGCCGGTTAGGACAGCGAGAGGTAGATGGGATGTTCTTTTTGTCAGTGCTTTACCTTGGAGGCCGGTAGGGGATGGATGGATAGGTCGAGGGAGAAAGATGGGAACAATGGGATGGAAATGAGAGAGTGACACAAAGGTAGGAGAGCGAGAGACGGGACTTGACATAGCTGTCTTGTTCTTTACGATGGACCTTGTCACATATGTTTCATTTACTTACCATAGTAGGCCTAATAACAGTAAATTAGGCATAATTACATGCAACTAACCCTAAACCAAACCCTAAAGGCCTGTTCACACCGGGACGAATTTCGCGCGCGTTATTCGCCGACGTTTAACGCCTCGTGACTAAACAATGGGCGCCAATGTGAGTGTTCACACCGACGCGTAAAACGCCACGCGTAAAAGCGTCATTTTTTTTTAGACGCCTCGGGTTCGTTTTTTTTGTTTGACGCGCCGCGTCAAAAACTATCCGACCAATGAGATTGGCGCTTTTGCTCACGTGTCTGGAGCTTCTGAAGTTACAGTAAAACACAACTTGGGGGCGCTCAAACACAAAACGGTCTTGCCAAGCACACATACGTGCGTCGAAGAAGATATACAGCGTCTACACTCTGCAGGGAAGAAATAAGACGAGGAAGATGCAAGGCAAGAAAAATGTAGAGCTGCTGGTCTTGTTTGTGGCTTTATAAAGAGACACCAACGAGAATAAAGAACTATGACAAACTTGCTCTCTTCTTCTGAGTGACAAGCGAGTGTCAGAAGCACTTTGTGGACCGGGGTATTTCTGTTTTACATTAAGCGCCATCTAATGTCAGGGAATGAATTTGCATGTTCTCTCGGCTCAACGACGGCGAAAAACGCTTGGGTGTAGACACAAAAAACGCGTTGAAAAACGCTGACGAATAACGCGAGCCGATATTCGTCCCGGTGTGTACGAGGCTTAATCCTACCCAAAACCTTAAGTAGGCTACATGTTGTTAATTAATATGTACTTAAAGATATAATTGCACTGTAACAATGACACCTTAAAATAAATTGTAAACGAATACTGTTTCCCGGTCCAACCCTTTCACTTGAGAATTCTCAACAGCCATTTATGAGCAATATTTCTTCATTTTACACATTTAGGCTATGCTTTTAAAAACGTACATCAATATTTTAACGATTTATAAAAGATGAAATACTTTTATTTGGAGATATCATGATTTTTTGTTGTTGTTGGTATATCACATTTTAACGGTTCTATATGGATAATGTTTTCAAAACACTTACGCTGCATCTGAAATCGCATACTCTTTTTAGTAATTGCTTCATGAACGTTAAAAAAGTATTTTCTATATAGTATGAATGTGTGTAGTAATGCAATCTGGACATACTACATTTGCCATGTTGCCCTTATTATGTGACCTACCAGCATCAGTTATGGCCCTGTCTAAAATGGCACCCTAAGCATTTGCGGTCTTCCAATGAGTCTGCACTTTTGTGACGTTATGCCACTTTGACTGTCGGGAAGAAGTCGGCTACTGAGTGCGGCTAATCAGTGCGGGCTCAACAAAAGTGCGCATCGAGGGCGTATATCGACCGCAAAGGGAGCGCTCGCGAGCACCCTTCTGAAACCTAAAATGACAAATGGGACACCCTTCGGTCTCATGGACTTAACGGACACGCGCACACAGCAGCCGTTGTAAGTCCACAAGATCGAAAGTGCATTTGAAGTGTGCCATTTGGGACAGGGCCTACGTCAATTCACTGCCATTCACAAATCCTCTGCCGCGGCCTCATGGGATAGTAAAGTGTCCATCGTATGCACACTTCAGAATCTCGTCAGAGGAATGATGCCTTCAGGGAACTGTGAATTTGAGAAACATCTTTTGTCACATACTGTTTTTCAATCAATCAATCAAATTTTATTTATAAAGCACATTTAAAATCAACCTTGGTTGGCCAAAGTGCTGTACATGTTTTCACCCACTATGTAGTATGGAAGTATGCGATATCAGATGCAGCCTTACTCAAGTGCTATAGCAAGTGGCCATTGATTCTGGCCGTCTCTGAACATGCGTTCTTGCATCCTTGTGTTCTCATCAACCATCAAAGTCCGGTTCCAGTACTCAAAAATGCAAGTAAAGAGAATGCATAAAAATTCCCGGATGTGTTCTTGATATCGAGGATGCATCAAGTGCAGACTTGAGAGAATCTAACCATTAAAAATCCCAGAAGTCATCGCAGCCAGACAACGTATGCCTGTCAGCTTTAAACTTCTCTAGTTCTTGCTGCATTCGTAATTCGTGTAGTGTCGTCTTGTCATAATTACCATAAATAAAGCTCCATACGCTTTCGAATCGCTTTCACGATACTTTGATGTCAAACACCAATCACTCTGCACAACTCTGCTTAAAGTCGAACACACCTTAAAGGGCACCTATTATGCCCCTTTTTACAATATGTAATATTGGTCTCGGGTGTCCCCAGAATGTATTTGTGAAGTTTCAGCACAAAATACCCCACAGTTAATTTATTATAACCAGAGCCGTCGCAAGGGCTGTGCGAACTGTGCGACCGCACAGGGCCTCGCGCCACCAGGGGCCTCGCAATCCAGCTGTTTTTTTTTTTTTTTTTTTTTTTCAACAAATTAAGCGGGTTTTTCACGGGCTGTAATCTCCCAGTCGATTAGTTAATTTATTGGTCGATACGTTCTGGATCAACCAAAATTTCATCAGGTGGAAAGCACTAATTGCTAATGGGGGTGTTTTCAGCGCACCCCTGTTTCACAGGTAACAGCCTGTCTTCAGAACACCCCCCATGTTTTCACTTTTTTGGATTAGCCCAACCCACTGGAGAGAGATTGAAAACGGCTACTAGAAGGCATTGGTATGGAGGTTTGCTGAATTGTAATTTAATTGCGAGCGTTTAATTTACTGTCAGTCCTCCTTTACCATGTCACAGACATCGACAGTGTGGCAGCATTTTACGAAAACAGATAACGGAGAAAAAGTCGAAAGTTTGCAAATCACAGCTCGACTACAAACATGGAATATCACCTAAAAACGGTGAGCTAACTTGTCTGCGTTGTCTGCGTTAGGTTGCCCCGTCTGTTTTGAGTAGGCTATATGAATGAACATATAAGAATTAGTATTTAAATATGCCAATTAGTAATAATCGTTTTTATAACTGCAGGCGCACCCGCGCAACGACGGTATTGCGTAATTGTGTTGCATGAAGGCTATTTGTTTTGAGCCAGTAAAAAAAAAAAATATGTTAAAAGTTAATGATCTCCATACGGGTGATTATCCGCTTATCATTATTTAATCTACCCACGAATTAAATTTACACTCTATTCAACAGATTTCAATGTAATACCTTTTAAACATTTGAAACATCTATTCGTGTCTCAGCCGCGAAGCTGAGCGCCTGGCTGTGTGCGCGGACATGCACAGATCAGCGGCTGAAATGAAAGTCTGTCAGTTAGCCTATTATAACATTATGACAAAAACAATTTTCTAAATTATGTTGCATATTCCTCAACAGTTCTTGTGCTGATATCACTAGTTGACAGTAGCTACTATTTTCGGAAATCATGGCTATATTGCGCAGGTGCACGTGATGCAGAGCCGACAGAGTGTGTAATTTCAGTGCCAAATAATTAGGTCAAAAAACGATTTAATATAGGCCTATTGCAAATAGCCTATTCGTTTTTTATGTTTGTTTATATTATAATTAATTTAAGCAGACAAGGCTTACAAGTAGGCTGCGCAGCCAATTATTCTAACATTCAGGAGGGGCCTCGCATTTCAAGTTCGCACAGGGCCTCGCACCCCACCTGCGACGGCACTGATTATAACCATTTGAAAATGTCAGTTTTGGGGCCTGTTTTAAAAAGAGCTGTTTTGGTGTGTACCACCTTAAATGTAAATGAGCTGCATATCCCCGCCCTGCCTTTGGATGAGGGCGTAACCTATGGCAATAAACAATCGGTAGAAACCGGTAGAGACCCGCTGTTTTGTTCGGCATTCAGCCGTACATGTTTGAACCGGAATCAGACCCAGATGATGAAGAGACTCCGGCAGAAGAAACACAAATGAAAATGGACCAGGACGTCTCGGAATGGTTATTTGATACATTTATGTACTTATAGAGTTGTAATCGCGTCCTGTGATAACTGTGATAACGTTGGCGCAATTTTTTGAAACTACAAACACAAAAACTGTGATAACGTTTGCTACGTACAAACGGAATTACATTTATGCGAGGGACCTCTTGCGTCATGTTTACATTAGTTGTCGTACAGGTGCTTATGTGGCAAATGTCATAAAATACACTTACTTCTTCTGGAGGTGACATTGGATCGCGAACAGTAGGCAACGATCCACACTTGAGGATTAACTTTGAAGCAAGACCTGCTTTGAATTGACTCTCGTTCACAAAACAGTCAGTCAGAAAATGATTTGTGCAAACATAAACATATTTTGGAAGTGTAAGTGGCGCCTTTTCTTCGTAAATAAAATCCATCCACCTCGTTTTCAGTGGCTCTGATGTCGGAAGTAAGTGAAAACTACTATGTACATTATTACATCCCACAACAGAACACTTATGTTTCTTAGGAGACATTACCGGCTGTCGTTGAAACAATGGAGGATGGTGACGTACAGATCACCGAGGGCGGGGTCTATGCCAAAACCACAGTGTCAATCAAACCACGTCGGTGGGGCTTGCGCAATTCTACGTCACATTGCACCGAATCTTAGAACAGCTCGTTCTGAGACAGTGCTTATGATTTATTGAGATTGTAAAAAAAACACTGGGTGGATTTTTATCATTCTAGGGTGGTTTTGCTCACACACTGTTAACACACATTTATGTTCAAACACCATGTAAAAGTGAATTTTGCATAATAGGTGCCCTTTAAGTCTGCAGTGATCAGGTGGTACAGCGGCCAGCTCTCAGAAAATGACATGTTCTACAATTGTGTGAAGGCTTTTTACAATTCAGAATCGTTACGGTCATTACGACATGGCGTGAACACATCCTCTGGTTGTTCCATGTTTCATTTCCAAATACATGATAAAGCAACCCAAAACCCAAACATTTTCTGAGAACTGAGCCCCTCTGAGACTCTTCAAACACTGGCGGATCATGTTCTGTTCACTTGCAAATGAACACAGTGCTGCCCTTCACTCTGAATCACATGGAGCATGTATTTATTTAATTAAATCACAGCCTTTGCAATTGGATAATCGCACTAAGCTATATTGTTTTTTTTTTTTTTTTTTTTTTTTTGGTGTTATTTTGATTAACACTAGGACAACTTAACATTTTATGTTGGTGGCAGATCCACTCGTGTTGAATAAAACATGCAAATCTAATGATTCGCAATTATTTTCCAGATATAAAGAGTAATTTGGTTTAATTTGGTAATTATCAACTGTCATCTGTTCTTATTAATGTAATAGTCAAGAGTCGTGTTGCTTGAAATGATGGCCAGCAACAGTCTAAATGTCTTCACTTCCACTGTGGGATAAAAGTTTGCTTCAAACTGAGAGGACCCATCCATCCAGATTCACAACAAAATGCTGCCGATCTTAAAAAAAAAAAGTGAATATGTCCAAGCTGTCATAACTTGAACATTTTGACATGAAAAATTATTTGACATGGCTATGTCCTTAGCTTTCTGTCAATATGATTTGACATGCAAGGACGAGAGAAAATATCACACTGACTGACTGAGCACAAGGTTTCAGCCGCTTCTGTGGACACTTTTTAAATGCATCTTGTAAATGAGGTGTTATATCATTGTACTTTTAGGATGTTCAGAAACATCTAAAATAAAAAAGCATTACAGTATAGTATACATTATGCTAGCTAATCCCAATGTTTAGCATGACAAAACTACAGACAGAAAGCCATATATATAAACAGCTGTGAGTGCATAGACAGTGAGACCATAATTGCTTGTTAAAAATATTGGTGACCTTAATCCACATGCTAATAGCATAATTAAAGTGGTGTTTCATGGACTTCGTAATCTTCTGTGACAAGGCTTACAATTCAATTAACCCCATTTTAACACTTTTGTTTCAACTGCATTTAGAAGGCTAATTTGCTTCAGATTTAACTCCACTAAACGTAATTAAGATTTGAAAATAATTTGGTCTCAAAGTATACAATCACAGGATGTTTATGTCTTAAGCGCACTGATTTGCTTTGCTTTTTAATATAGAGGATGACAAATATGTATATTGTAGGATAAATGATTGGAATTAAATTCAAATTAAACCTTGCAATACGTACTAATAATAATAAAAGTAAAACTTCATTTGGTGCTGGTCACTATAAAAATATATTTTTAAATTTACAACAAAAAAAATCAGCTCTGTTAATTTGTTGTTAACAAATTACAATTAACCATGAACAGTTGTACTGCTGCATTTTTACTGTTAAAGTTACAAACATCTTTCTACAGTATACAGGTATTCTAGATACCAGTAATTATTTGAGGACATACTTTTATATATTATCTTACATCTGTCAAGCGAATCCCGTATCATCTCACATTTTCTTTAGTTTTGCCAAACTGTTCTGCTGCAGGTTTAAAATGATCCCGGCTTCGTTCTTGTCTTCCTCTATTACAGCCGCTGTGACATATTGAGCAAAGACGTTTTCCATGTTCTTGTGGAGAAGGTCGACAGGCCAGCCCAAATCTAGTCCCTTGAAAGTGAGCCAAGATTTCCATCGGTGTCATTCAAATTAGCATTAGACTTGAATGCGGTTTGTGGGCAGATCAGACAGTGTGAAGGACAGAGCCGTCTCCTGTTCACATGCTCCACTCCCCCACTGTCACAGCACGAGGCACAGGCCTTGCCGTTTCTACGCTATCAGGGAAATTAATTGTCCTCAAACCACTTTTATCACATCCTCAGGTCCGTGGCTCGATTGAATAAAGAGTTGCATTAAAGCTACAGCTTGGGACTTGCTATTGACAGGTCTGATCGATACTGTGGACTGCAAAAGTGAGTGTGCTACTAATCAGTATTGATATACAAAATACAGGATGTTCTTTTTGAAGCATACTTGAGCAGTTCGTCTGTAGATGTGATTTATATACGGCATATTATATTACCATTACATTAAGAATCAAGTGTGTCCCAAAACAGCCAAAATCTTTATCGTACATAAACAAATAAATGATCCGCTTTTATGGCTCATACAGTATATGATAAATGATATTGTGAGAATATGGAGCTCATACTCAAGGAGGAAAAAAACACCATAATTTTATTCAGAACCCCGAAATGAGAAAAAAATATGCAATTTGGTTCTATTTATGTGGCCAAAAAGATGAAATTATGATAGCTTGTAATGTATATCAATGAGATTTGTAACAGTACAGCTGACTAACATAAAATGCATATAAATAACAGTGGTCACTCTATATTTCCTAATAATATGTCTAAGTAAGATGATATTTAAATACTTAGTTTTTTGATCAAAGCTCTGTTGTTGTTTTTTTAAAAGCACGTGTTTAAACACCACAATATCATTGGCCGACGACAGGCCATGACGTCACTACCGGTGCGACCATGAGTATAAAAGGCTGCCTGTAGTACACGTCATTCTCTTCTTTGTCTTCAGGAGCAGTTTGTTTGCAATGTGTTTTGCCGATTTTCAATAGAGTCCACTGTCAGACGTTTCAAGAAGTGTGTGCCTCCGTGTCAGAGCTATCTGACACCCAAGGTAACACAGTCTCATCCCAAGACAGTTAGATGACGATCCCGGGGCGCTATCTAATCCTAACCCTACCCCAGACCTAAACCTACCCGTGTCATCTACTGACGCTAAAGGTAAAGCGTCAGACATATGACGCCCCGGGATCGTCATCTAACTGACATTAAAGGGTACCCTAAAACGTCGGATGTTGACGTATGGTCAAAAGCGTCAGACGTATGACGTCTTGGGATGAGACTGGGCTGCCCAAGGACACACATGACTTGTGCGTTATATGCTTGATTGTGGAGCATGTGTGTTCAGTCCTTGAGGGGGCTGGATGCATGCACTGCGAGAGCTTCTCGATGAAGTAGCTCCGTTCACGTTTGTCCTTTTTCTCGAAGGAAATGGGACAAGCATCTGGCCCAGTCCAAATTCGCCTATTTATACAACGGCCTAATAGTATGTACTCTTTTTGTGAAGAAAAAGTACATACTTTTAAGTGTGTAGCAAAAGAGTAGGCAAGCTTTGGGACATACTATTACGTCATCTTTAATGGACAGATCTGTTGCGTGCATCCTGTAAACTGCCCTGTCAATCATCTTGTCACAGTTAAAATCCTCCATTCAATCTAATTTGATTTCCTACCGTTTCGGAGAGCACGTTGATCTGCCAGTCGTGGGTCTTTTATGTGGAGACTCTCCTCATGTGTTTGCAATTTGAATACTGATGCATTTAAAAGGTAATGGCTAAACGTATCATTACAAAAGTTCACAATGCTGCTGCAGATGTAATATAATGTGGACAACGTTGAATAAATACATTTTCGTCAGGTTACATACTGATAATTAATCACTCAAACCCCTTTATCTAAACCTCTCTACATAACCGCCGGACTTGCGCGTCCTCCATGTCTGTATTTTTTTAACACTTTTCACTCGTGTTTGTAGTTCTAACAGAATCCTCGTCCAACGCGCGATTGGTTGTAGGTTGCATCGATCTGCACTTCGGATTCTATCCGGAAATAGTAGACCATCCGGGTATCTTTGGAACACTCATTTCAACATACTACGCTTTGGGACGTACTAGTTATATTTTGGAATACTATTTAGGACGGATAGTATGCGAATTGGGACTGGGCCTCTGTGTCCCACGGCTTATGGGGATCATGGGGGTCGCAGGTCGAGCTGCCTGAAGAGTTTGGAAAAGGTATGGATCTTTTTCACCTTTCAGTCGCCGATTCGAGCAAATTTTTGCTTCAGGACGTGCTATCACTTGTATCATCTGATCCAGTAAATAATAATAATAATAATTTGTTACATTTATATAACGCTTTTCTGGGTACTCAAAGCGCTTCACATATGGAAGGGGAATCTCCTCGACCACCACCAATACTAAAATTGAGTGATAGCGCTCCACTGGCTTTAAGCCAGGAAGAGCAGGATGTGGCTGAGGAGGGGGTGAAGAAGCTGCTGAGCCCTCCCAGCCTACCTGTTTCGCCTGTCAAGCGTTTCAACACATCCGTTGAGACAGTGGTTAGAAAGTGCAAACCCTTTTGTTGTTAGGCACCTTTGGCAGTCCTGAGTTTTGAGATCTTGGTATGAGGACAGCTGGTTGTAGCTAGCATTTGGCTAACTCCCTTTAACCAGCAGACCTTCAGGATCTTCTGAAGAGTGACCCCCCCCCCCCCCCCCCCCAAAGTCATGGCTGTTCCTGAGCCGGGGTCTGCTGTTCCTGAGCCAGTGTCGCCTGTTCCAGAGCCGGAGCCAGTGTCGCCTGTTCCAGAGCCGGAGCCAGTGTCGCCTGTTCCAGAGCCGGAGCCAGTGTCGCCTGTTCCAGAGCCGGAGCCAGTGTCGCCTGTTCCAGAGCCGGAGCCAGTGTCGCCTGTTCCAGAGCCGGAGCCAGTGTCGCCTGTTCCAGAGCCGGAGCCAGTGTCGCCTGTTCCAGGGCCGGAGCCAGTGTCGCCTGTTCCAGGGCCGGAGCCAGTGTCGCCTGTTCCAGGGCCGGAGCCAGTGTCGCCTGTTCCAGGGCCGGAGCCAGTGTCGCCTGTTCCAGGGCCGGAGCCAGTGTCGCCTGTTCCAGGGCCGGAGCCAGTGTCGCCTGTTCCAGAGCCGGAGCCAGTGTCGCCTGTTCCAGAGCCGGAGCCAGTGTCGCCTGTTCCAGAGCCGGAGCCAGTGTCGCCTGTTCCAGAGCCTCTGCTATGGCCGCCCGAGGGCTCTTCGCCGCCCTGGCCGCCCAAGGGCTCTTCGCCGCCCGAGGGGTCTTCACCGCCCTGGCCACCCGAAGGGTCTTCGCCGCCCTGGCCACCCGATGAACTGTCATCCCCTGGTTCCATTCCTTCCCATGGTGCTGGCCCTCCATTTCTTCCCTGATTCCCCACAGCTCCACCTCCCTCCTGGACTTATTTTTTCAAGTGTTGTTTTCTGTCGTGGAGCGTCTGGTAGCCGCTCCGTAGAGGGGGGGTTATGTCACAGTGTCTGGTTGTGTTTTTACTTGGTGCCCACTAGAGGTCCCTTCCTTCCTGTATCCATTCACTCTAGAACCACATTTCCCATAATCCTTGTTTGTTCCCATCACTTGTGATTGCACCCAGCTGTTCCCATTTATGTTGTTAGTGTCTGTGCATAAATACCCTGGTTTTGTTAGTTCATGTTACGGAGTCATTGTATTTTGTCACGCTGCAACTCTGAGGTTTGTTTCTTGTCTGTTCTCGTTTTGTTCTTGCTTGCTTGATTATTATTCGGACTGATTAAAATGGATTTCGACACTGGCATGGATGACTACGATTCTGATTATTTGGATTATGACGCTTGCATGGATGACGATGATTTGGATTGCCCTGACTATACTATTGCTGCATTTGGATCCACCCAATTCTCCACAATTTGTCATGACAAAGTGAGTCTTTAGAGTTGAGTGCAGAATCGTACACCCCTCACTCCAGATGGTCCTTATACAGGGTCCTCTGTCCCCCCAGAGCTACCCATCATGAGAGCCCAATGAGAAGAGGATTTTTGACTTTTGTGACCAGTTTCCCTTAAAGGTAATATCTAGCATTCAGAGCTGACATTCCAGACCCTTGGGTCTTGCTCTATCGCTTGGCTCTGTGACGAAGGGCAGAAGGTTGAAAAGTTTTCTTTGTATTGCCATGATACTTACTGTAGGTAGATGTTTTAGGTACTGTAGGTAGAATTTCCTCACTGAGAGTTCAGCTGCTGGTGCACCTGAGTTGGGGATTCTTTAACGTTCGAAAGGGAACATTTTGGTTACAAATGTAACCCTGGTTCCATGAGAAGGAGGAACAAGACAGTGAGTCTCATTACCATGCTCCAGGCTTGTCTGTTTACGTCTCCTTCAGACAAAGAATTGGATGATGTGTACTGCAGGTGCCCATTTTTACACCTGGTTGCACCTGTAGTGTCGTCGACCAATGATATTGTAGTTTAAACAGGTGCTTCAGACACCGGTCACAATGGAGGCATTCCCCATAGCGTCTTGTTCAGACACAGTGCCTCATTCCCCTTCTCAGGGAACCAGAGTTACATTTATAACCAAGACATTTTTCAGCAAAGTTTTGCGATACGGTAGGCTTTATAGGGTTAAAATCAAATTTTGATATATTTAAGCTGAATGGGATATCTGAAAATTTTGTAAACTTGACATTCAGTTTACTTTAGCGCAGTGATTCTCAACCGAGGGCCTCAGTGATCCTCCAGAGGGCCACGAGATAACTTAAAATGAATATAAATATATTGATATAATTCATTAAATTTATTTTTATTACATTAAATTAAAAAATTAGCAAAAAAATTTACAAAAAATTTAAAACAACCTCTCTCTTATGTATTCTGTAATTGTTTCGGAGCGCCACAAGTCGTTTATCTTTGCACAGTGTGAAATACAGACTGAATGGTGGCTCAAAACACATAAATGCTTCATGAAGATGGGATATGCAAACTACATCTCTCAGTTGGATAAAGAAAACCAATGTTGCTAATAAAGTGTTGCTAAGTAAAATATACTTGCTTATAAAAGCTAATATATATTATTTAATATAAAATCAGCTACATATTGTCTTGTCGTATTATCTGTCCATCCTGCTTGTATTTCCTAACTGTCTATAAGAACAGGCTGTATGTTCCTACCTAGAAAGCAGAACAAAAGGCAGCTCACATATTCGATAGGTCTATTTTTACCAAGGCCATGAGTGCAGCAGGCAGAGCAGGTGAGGTGAGGTGGGACGAAGTTTTTGGGGCCCATACGGGAGAGTGAAACAGCCCACGTTAATCATCCAGACAGCAGAGACATTAACTGTGCATGAAGCCGAGTCTCTGGACATCACACCAGAGAACACACTCTGCGTATAGGGGGGAGACCAGGGCAACAACTCTGGGATTCACACACTGCTGCTGTTAGACTGAGTGCTATTGTAACTTGCCGGTTCCAACTTTATTGGCCACTCGCCTTTGTGCTTTGGAGGGGGGAAAACATACTTATAGTCATACTGTATTAAATGTGAAAGTTACATAAAAGCCTCCACTTCTGACATCTGAAGCTGATATATATATAGCTAATATATGAAGACTTCAGATGTAAAAAGTCCATCTGAAAGTTTTCTTTTAAATTAGTATTTTTATCAGGCTCCTAGGTTTAGGTTAAGCGAATTAACTTTAATAGCAATGAAAAGGTTTTAGTCAATTATTGAAATGCATTATTTTTGAAAATGTCACTTATAAGAGTAAAATTAAAAACATAAAAATACTAATTTCAAGAAAAGTTAGACAGATGTTTTTGCATCTTCATAGATATAGATATAGCTGGGTCAGTCTCTATTATTATTTTAAGAGTGGCTGATTCTCCATGACCTACTTGGAGAGCTGAAGGGGCCTCCGTGTGCACGGATGCATTGAGTACTGTCACTTTTTGAGGATTATACATCAACCACGCTGATGAGTGTCGGCAATAGTGTTCTACTGCCACAGTGCTCCAACGTATGAAAATGACTAAATGTATTTTCTTATGTGGTAAATTAACATTACAGCTCTTTATAACAAAACATAATTTGCATTCATGACACATAATCAAGACCGTTAAACATTTTAAGCACATCAGTGTCGGTTGCATTTCTCTGTTTTATCTCCAGCTGTATTCGTGAGGTGCTTTAACGTGGATGGCAGGTGGCTGTCATGGTAATGTCAAGTTTATAATAGGCAAATGTTTCCTGATTGATGGCTCGCATGTCACTGCTCTGCTCTCGGTAGACACATTACATACCAAAAACATTTTTTTTCTTGCATTCCTCAATAAAAAATAAAAATATTAAAAAAAATAAAAAACTCTCACCTGCCACTTTAGGTACTGTAGGTACGCCTGTTTAACTGCTCGGTAATGCAAATATCTAATTAGCCAATCACATGGTAGCAACTCAATTTGCTCAAAAAGCTGTTGTTGCAGACAGGCTGGTCAGAGTATTTCAGAAACTACTTGGCAGCATCTGTTGGTTGTGGTTCAGGCTGCTGGTGGTGTTATGGTGTAGGGGATATTTTCTTGGCACACTTTGGGCACTTTAGTACCAGTTGAGCATCGTTTAAACATTACAGCCTTCCTCAGTATTGTTGCTGACCATGTCCATCCCTTTATGACCACAGTGTCCCCATCTTCTAATGGGTACTTCCAGCAGGATAATTTGCCATGTCACAAAGCTCAAACTGGTTTCTTGAGCATGTGAGTTCCCTTTTGTTCGGTCACTGCGAATTACATAAGTGAATGACAAAATGGGGTTTCGCTTAGAAGCCTATCACCTTCGAGTTTTAGAAAACGAGCCAATGGCATGAAAATGTATTGGGTAGGAGGAATTTGCATGCCGCGAATCCACCCCACCGTGTAGGGTAGGAGTTTTCCGGAGATGAAGTTTCAGCTGTGCTGCCGCCTTCGGGTGTGCCAGCATTGCCAGCATTGTCAAGTCTAATCCAGAATTGACAGCCATGCTTTCCCAGGCAGCCATGAGCATCGGCTGGAATGGAATCCTCCACCCTGTCCCGAGCGCTCGCGGTTGGATGATTTGGTTTTTGGGGGCGGCCCCCAATACCTTTCTTCCTGGAGGTGCATGAGGAGGTCATGATATCGTGGAAGTCTCCTTTGACTTCTCGCAAATACTCAGCGGCCTCTTACACCTTTTTTGCCCTTGATGAGGCCGTGGCCAAAGGGTACACTTGGGTTCCCCCCGTGTAGTGTTCTGTGGCAACACAACTGTGTCCCCACAGCACCTCTACCTGCCGTGGCGACCCTAAGCACCCCTCCAAAGCCTGTAGGTTTTTGTCTACTCTGGTGGCAGAGACCTATATAGCTGCGGGGCAGGCTGCATCTCACAGCATGCTATGGCCAGCCTTCAGGTCTACAAGGCCAGGGTGCTCATTGACATGCAGAGGGTAGTGCTGATCCAGGGCTCATGGAAGAGCTGTGTGCCGCCACCGACCTCACTCTACGGGCGACGAAGGTGACCGCACGCTCCCTGGGTCAGGTGATGTCCACATGCGTGGTCCAGGAAAGAAACCTCTGGCTTAACATGGTTGATATGTGCGAGGCTGAGCGAACCCGCTTCCTCAACTTCCCCATATCCTCTTTGGCGGCACGGTCGAGGACTCTGCCTAACAGTTCTCGGCTGTCCAGAAGCAGACTGAGGCGATCAAGCATGTTCTGACCCCGCGGCCAACTGCTGCTACCCAGCCGCTGGCTCAGACGCCTCAGTCTGCCGAGGGAGCGCTCCTTCATCCGTGCTGCGCCGTGGAGGTAGTCACAGGAAGGCGCCCAGCCCGGGCAGCTCAAAGATGGGTTGCAGTTCTTTCCAGGAAGTGGTTGCAGGACCACTCCTTCCCCAAGTGGATCTTTGTCTGATATGGTGGAAAGGCTCTCTCCAAGCAAAGGTTGTCTCACTGGATAGTGGACACCATTGCTTTGGCATACCAGCAGCAAGGTCCACCATGTCCCCTTGGTGTGAAGGCACACTCCACCCGGAGTGTGGCTTCCTCTTGGGCTCTAGCGCATGGCACCTCACTTACAGACATCTGCATAGCTGCAGGCTGGGCGACACCCAACACATTCACGAGATTCTATAATCTCGGAGTGGAGCCAGTATCCTCTCATCCTCTCATAGGACCTGCTTGGTATCATCGCTTGCTCACCATTTCACTCCTCGGACTGGATATGTGCGATATTTCACTCAGATGAGTTCTTCTTCCCAAGACCTTGAGTTCCTCCTACACTGATGATGCCGTCACCAGAGTGCATGCCTGGTTGGTCAACCCTTGTGATTGTCTAGGTCTCTCTCTCTCTCTCTCTCTCTCCTCTCTCTCTCTCTCTCTCTCTCTCTCTCTCTCTCTCTCTCTCTCTCTCCTCTCTCTCTCTCTTACGCAGGGCACTGGAAGACAGCCGATGTGGCGTGATTAGATTGGAACCCCCATTTGATCATTCACTGACGTAACTCGCAATGACTGAACGGCGGGAACGGAGACGTTACGTCCCTCTGCCACAACCACTGTAGCAATGGAACAGCCTGGAGTTTAGTCTCGGCTCCTCAGCAGGAAAACATAATGCGAGATTGCCAGCACTCCTTCTTTTATACCCAAGTGGTGGGTTGGAGTCGCGGCATGCAAATTCCGCAGACCCAAGGCATTTGCCATCATGCCACTGGCTCGTTTCTAAAACTTGAAGGTGATAGGCTTCTAAGCGAAACCCCCATTTCGTCATTCACTGATGTAACGTCTCCGTTTCCTCCTCAGAGAATGAGGGTTACATACGTAACTGAGATGTTCACTATACTCAAATGGCCTCCACAGTCACCAGATCTCAATCTGTATATATATATACACTCACCTAAAGGATTATTAGGAACACCTGTTCAATTTCTCATTAATGCAATTATCTAATCAACCAATCACATGGCAGTTGCTTCAATGCATTTAGGGGTGTGGTCCTGGTCAAGACAATCTCCTGAACTCCAAACTGAATGTCAGAATGGGAAAGAAAGGTGATTTAAGCAATTTTGAGCGTAACATGGTTGTTGGTACAAGACGGGCCAGTTGTTCACAATCTGCTCAGTTACTGGGATTTTCACGCACAACCATTTCTAGGGTTTACAAAGAATGCTGTGAAAAGGGAAAAACATCCAGTATGTGGCAGTCCTGTGGGCGAAAATGCCTTGTTGATGCTAGAGGTCAGAGGATAATGGGCCGACTGATTCAAGCTTATTCAACTTTGACTGAAATAACCACTCGTTACAACCAAGGTATGCTGCAAAGCATTTGTGAAGCCACAACACACACAACCTTGAGGCGGATGGGGTACAACAGCAGAAGACCCCACCGGGTACCACACATCTCCACTACAAATAGGAAAAAGAGGCTACAATTTGCAAGAGCTCACTAAAATTGGAAAGGTGAATACTGGAAAATTGTTGCTTGGTCTGATGAGTCTCGATTTCTGTTGAGACATTCATGGTAGAGTCAGAATTTGGCGTAAACAGAATGAGAACATGGATCCATCATGGCTTGTTACCACTGTGCAGGCTGGTGGTGCTGGTGTAATGGTGTGGGGGATGTTTTCTTGTCACACTTTAGGCCCCTTAGTGCCAATTGGGCATCGTTTAAATGCCACGGCCTACCTGAGCATTGTTTCTGACCATGTCCATCCCTTTATGGCCACCATGTACCCATCCTCTGATGGCTACTTCCAGCAGGATAATGCACCATGTCACAAAGCTCGAATAATTTCAAATTGGTTTCTTGAACATGACAATGAGTTCACTGTACTAAAAGTACACAGTCACCAGATCTCAACCCAATGGAGCATCTTTGGGATGTGGTGGAAAGGTAGCTTCGTGCCCTGGATGTGCATCCCATAAAATCTCCATCAACTGCAAGATGCTATCCTATCAATATGGGCCAACATTTCTAAAGAATGCTTTCAGCACCTTGTTGAATCAATGCCACGTAGAATTAAGGCAGTTCTGAAGGCGAAAGGGGGTCAAACACAGGATTAGTATGGTGTTCCTAATAATCCTTTAGGTGAGTGTATATGTGACCAGACACGGAAAGTAGGGACACAAGTCGGTTCTGGGGCATTTTGAGTTATTCATAGATTCTGACAGTGTAGTCTCCAAGCTTTCCAACGATGTGTAACACATGGAAATCTGATAATATTTGGAGAAGTTGTGGCCATTTGAAGGTAGCCACTCAAAATAACTAAAAGCGGAGAAAACAGCCTGTAAAGATCTGCAGTTCTCACCTCTCTCTGCCGCTGGGAGTGAAAATAGCGCTCATTTACATCTCATTTAGATAAGCCATACCCCCTGTAAAGCTTTACAGCTTTTTTTTCTTTCCTGCTAGCTAATAACAATAGGTAGGTGTTGGGAAGGTCTAAACAGACTAAACATGAGATAACGTGTATGTGTTCTTAGAATGAGCACAAAACGACAAACTTTAATGTTTACGGAAACTCACCTCCAGGACGGTGAATGCACTTTTGCCGCTCTAGGCGAAAATAGATATAACGCAAAACCAGCAACAACACACAAATACCAATATTCCATGATATAACGCAAAACCAGCAACAACACACAAATGCCAATATGCCAAAGGCATACATATAACGCAAATAGTGCGCAACGCGCGTGTGCCCAAAATGTCAACAATATTAAAGTTTATGCAGGAGGCAAATGCCTGCTGGCATTTTTCTTTAAGCAGTCATGACAGGGATTTTCCAAATAATCATTTCAACTCCTCAAATTACTGTTACAAATCTCTTTACATCACTTATGTGCGTATACACACACAAATGAAATGTTCGCAAGCACATTATATCATCAGCAGGTTCATCTTAAATAACGACTAAAGAGCAAATGAAGCTTAACTTACGTTTCAGGCCTTCATCGCAGCAAAGGTCTTAACTGCATCCTTCATTTCGATTTTCTGTGCCAGTTCATGTTCTATTGAGATTGTTGCCAGTCCATTAAGTCTGTTCCCTGTTCACAAAACGTTCCCCATTCAAAGCAATCGGGATGTCACATATGAAACAGCCAGCTACCGTTGTCAGCGAGCCGAGCCGCCGTATTCAAGCACGCGCGCGCGGCTTCAGTTTCCCGAGCCCACAAAGTGCGGCGAAAAGGTTTTCAGTGTACTGTAACTGCCACGGTTCAGCTCTTCTGCCACAATCTTTGCGGCGTCCATCTTCATTGAATTTTGATATCAGATAGAGCCGAGCAGAGCACAGCACAGCAAAATAAGTAGCCATGCGGTTTACTTGGAGGGCGGGGACAAAAGCGCTATATTCAGTATGGAAGTACACACAGACAATAACACGCCACGCCCCTACTGCGTGCTAGAATCTACGAAAACAAGCCGATTTCAACCTCAAAATGTACGCTTTTAAATATACCAATACTGTTATCTCAAACATGGAGAGGCTTCTTCATGATCTCAACTAACAGATTCTGCAAAAAAACGGAAATCACAAATTTTGGAAAAAAACGCTTCTTTCTCATTTTCCTCACAAGTTGTGCTGCCGACTTGTGTCCCTGGGTTCCGTGTTCGGTCACATATGTCTCTGATATATGCTATTCACTTTCAGAGTGTTGCTAAAAATAAAAGTTACTTTCTCCTTCATGTTACATTTCTCAGAGATGACAGAAAATGTACTCCCGACTGCTGTCATGCGTCAAAACAGTGCGATCTGAATGCACTAGTAAGTAGTTGGATATTTTGCTAATAAAATAATTGTGCCGGAGGGATAGAGTGTGGACTTTATATCTGGTCACTTGGTATCATCTTAGTGAGTTTTTATGATGTTTTACACATGCACAGTAAGATAATTTAATGTTTTCCAACAATACAGTGAGGATGAGCAACTTTGGGAAAATGCTTGAAAAGGCTAGTGTGGACAGAAAATGTTTTGAAATGATTACACTGTTTTAAAATGTTTATAGATTAATATAGACATAGCCTGAAGACCTGTGTTGGAAAGACAAAACTAGGTTCCTTTGTAGCGATCAATGTAGTTAATTTGCTTTGATTAACAA
The DNA here is from genome assembly GCA_036326025.1 of Chrosomus eos. Lineage (NCBI taxonomy): Eukaryota > Metazoa > Chordata > Actinopteri > Cypriniformes > Leuciscidae > Chrosomus > Chrosomus eos. Next base: position 54,885,487 of record CM070818.1, read on the forward strand.
GAAATCCAAAAGGTGTGTGTTGAGATTTTTTTTTTTTTTTTGTTAAAATGTCAATAGGACATTTAGAGCTCCATCCATTCAGCATCAATACATAAATCCCATCAATTCTTTTTGCATCTTCAGGTCTTATTTATTATCCTGCTGTTCTTTATTCTTACATGGGTGAGAATTCGAGGTATAATCTTGATGCCACATTCATCTTGTGCCTTAAATAATGGGCATTCAGCAATCATCTTCAGTAGAGAGCCTAAATCCTGTAATAGTTTCCTCTGCCTGAGCTATGGAGAAATTCATGTGTTGAACTTTTCACACAGCGGAAAATGAATAATTCTCAGCAATATGTTCCTTCTCCAAGGCTATGAAATATTAGAATGTGGAGAGGCTTTTTATGATAACAGAGCTGTCTTAGCACAGACATTACCTTTGGAAATTTTTGGATGGATGTGTGTACATGTGTGCACATGACTAAAATTTACAAGAACAATAGCACATAATTTGTATATGGTTGTCAAATTCTCATTTCACAGTACTTTGACATCACACAAGCTTCACCACATGACAGAATCAAAGCAGAATCAGTTCTGCTTGAAAGCCTATTTGCAAATAAAACATGAGTTATGAATACTAAACCATCCTCATTTTTCTCAATGCTGGTGTTAGACAAGAAATAAATTCAGTGTGGGAGAGAGCAAGAGACCCAGACGAACATACAGTGATGAAAAAGAACAGAAATACAGGTAGTTTGCAGCTTTTATAGTTCCTAATAAGCCCCTCAAGGCGCTACAACATTACAACCTTCCCCTTTACAACCGACAATGGGCTGTACGCAAAGGCTCCAGAGGGGATTTTAGCCACAGAATATTTCCTGTCACGTTATGATTTGCCTGTATATTTGATGCCGAGTTGTTCTTCCCGTTTCTTCTCCGTGATCATTTGCGTAATAAAAAGGGGGAACATTCCACTCACGGAGAGAATAATATCTGACTGGCATCCTAATGAGGGACTGGAGACATTGACAGTGTTGTCCCTGAGTGTACATCCTCTGCGCTGATGTCTAAATCACATCGTGTCAGGTGAGTGTCAGAGTTTTGTTCTTCTCATACTGGGTGACATGGGAAGGAAGGGCTCCTTGTGCATCATCCTCGGCCTAAAATCTATCATCTTAAAGAAACCCTGAAACTGATCTTTTTATGTCTCTTATTTTGTATATAGCACGGTTTCCTGTCTAGTGTCATGTGACTCTCTCTTCTCCTCATGTGAACTGTTTCCCGCTTGATTATGTGTCATGTTCTCATTGGTTCATTGTCTTATCATGTGTTTATGAGTTATTTGTTTATTGATTGTAATGTGTTCCCCTGAATCATGTATTTAGCCCTCATGTTTGCCTTGTTTAATTTTGTATTGAAGTACGTATTGGCATGGGTGTAGATTATGCGGGGGACACGGGGGAACGGGAGCCCCCCTCAACCCAGGAGCCTGGCAGCGTGGTCTCCGTCCCACCTGCTGTTCAATCGCTCCAGCACCATCTCCTCGGGGAGTATGAGGGAGTGATGGCCGCCTATTGCTGCCCAAGGCGATGATGCAGGAGCGATTTGATGGTGTTCCATCGCTCTCTTGTGCTGTCCGACCTCCTCAGCACCACGATCCCCCTCAGCAGCGAGGGTCTCCGACAGCGTTTCCCTCCTTCTTCCCGGGTTTCGGCACCAGTGTAACACATTTCCGATGTTATGGGAAGAAGGAGGCGGGAACCGGCGAACATTCAACACTTTATTAAATAAATAAACAAAAACAAAAGTATAAGCCAGCAGCCCCTCACGGACGACTGCTGGGCACACAAAACAGAAACACAACATAAAATCAGGCCTGTTCCTCTCTCGATCTTCACTGTCGTCACTCCTCCTTTATGCCTCCGCTCCTCCGTGAGAGATACATACGAGACCGGTGCGTCTCGCAGGTGTCGCTCATTATCAATCAGGCACCGGCCTCGCGGCATTCTCTCACGTCCCTCGGCCTCGTCCTGCTCGCCACATTAGACTAATCAGACTAATTTGTACTTTTTTATAGACAGAGCAGAAGGCATCAGACATGTTGACAGTTGTAGAAGGAGGTGGGTCTTCAGTACCTGTATTAAAGCCCCACCAAACTAGATCCCAAGACTATTGTGTGTCAGGTGCTTCGGGACAAAACTCTAACATTTCAGGATCAGTGGTACCAAGATAATGCATGGCTCCATTTTGAGCCTGGTATTTGACAAGTCACAACTTGTAAAAAATACATAAACCACCTTTATCAGCTCTGGCTTTAACAACTGGAAGAAGAACAGGGAGAGGTTTACATTACATGCTGGATCAGAATGTCACAAGCCAGCCATAACAACACACATCTATGAATCTAGACCAATAGATGTTTAGCTGTCCACTGTAAGGGCATCCCAGCAAAAGGAGGCAAGGAAATGCCTGTTAAAGATAATCAGTGTTGTACAGTTTCTGACAAGACAAGGCTTATCTTTTAGAGGCTATGATGATGATGATGAGGGAAACTTTAATCAGCTTTTAAAAAAGTCGGAAGATGACCCCAGCCTAAACAAATGGTTGTCTCTCAAAACCGATTATACTTGTCCACAAATTCAAAATGGAATCCTCAATCTATTCAGTAATTCTATAATTTGTGGAATTGCAAAAAATATCAATTCACTTCCTAACTTGCAGTTTTGTGTCATCATGGATGGTACCCAAGACGTATCAGGGAAGAATCAGAAGTCTTATTATATTGATCACAATCTAATAGTCCATGAGGAATGTGTTGGTCTGTGATAACAGGAGATAACCTGGCAAAGGTTCTGAATGATGTATTGCTTCGTCTTAACTTATCCATCACTGGGCTGAGAGGACAGGCTTATGATGGTGCTGCAAACATGGCAGGAAAGTATTCAGGGCACAGGCCATCATCAAAGAGAGTCAGCCACTTGCATTATATGTCCACTGTGGTCCACACTGTGTACATTTAATTACACAGCATGCTTGTTCATGAAGTGGGAGTTTTGTTTGGCCAATCTGTGAAAATGAAGTCAATTTTCCAGGATATTTCAAAGTCAGAAAGTGGATCTGTCAAAGCCATCAGACCTTTTTGTCCTACAAGGTGGACTGTGCGCACATGTGCCATTCGAGCTGTGCTAAACCAGTATGTTACTTGCTCTAGAGGAAACGGCGTGTGGTCATTCAGAGTCAGCTTGCAGGGCAAATGGTTTGTTTGATAGATTACCTACCTAGTTACACATACCTAGTTCCTCAGCAGACTATTTCAGGACATAATTTTTCAAGGTCTTGGATGTTGTCAATTTGCAGTTTCAAGAAAGATTTGAGCAAGATGGGCAGCTTACGATCAGTTCTATTGAAAAGGTACTGTTGACAGGAGAGTCTGATGGTGGTTTGTTGGAACAATATCCAGAATTGCACTGGGCTTCACTGAGGGTGCAATTACCAATGTTCAAGTCCAAGTATAATTATCAGGCAACTACTGAGGCTGCAAACACTCTTCGGAATATGTTGCCAGAAGTCAGCCAATTCTTTGACCAAGTGGAAACACTTGTGAGGTTGCTCCTTGTTTGCCCTGTTTCTTAAGCAAAGGCTGAAAGAAGCTTCGGCTGTCTCCGAAGATTAAAAACCTGGCTCCGAAGCACAATGACACAGTCTCGTCTAAACAGTGTTGCTGTGTGTCACATCTAAGGTGCCAAACGGGACAGTATAGATAGGGAGATGATTGCTCAGCAATTCATAGATGGGAATCAATGTCGCAGAAACACTTTTGGCAGTTTCAAGTAGCTTAAAATGCTGAGATATATGTTAGCTTTAACTCTGTATAAATAATCTGCTGCTTTTGATCAAACCAACCTAAAAAGAAAAGCATAAATGAAATTACCTACACTAAATGTTTATTGAATCCTATTGTTCTACTGATTTAAGGTCTCCTTACTATGACATGTTTGTCAATTGAGTTCAAAACATCTTTGCAATTGTGTGGTTTGAGTGACTTTTTTAATTCCTTCCTGAAATGTGGACTAGAATAAAGTATAGTGTGAATAGTCAAGTCGTCAAGTAAAGTCACCTTCATTTATACGGCGCTTTTAACAATATAGATTGTTTTAAAGCAGCTTTACAGTGATAATAGGAAATTAATGTAACAGAGATTGTTTTGGCTTTACAGCAGCTCTAGAATAAAGTTATTGTCGCTAGTTAAAGTTAGTTTTCATTGATTCACTTCCGTCGCAACGATCATAAGTTATTAACTTTGGTGCTTCTTTTTCGCCTGTGTTTTGATCGGGAGATTTAGTACTCTTTCAGGAGTTGCATAATAGTGCCTACTACTGTAAAACAGTGAAAACACAGAAAGCCTGAAATGGCGTTCTGCACTAGTTTGTTTCTTTGATGGTTTGGTGCAGGGCTTGGCCATAATGTTCAAATATACAATACATATACAGCTCTCAATATATATACAATACATATACATCTCTTTTTGGCCGCTAACACGACACTGTCTTAACAGAAAACCCTTAATGTGATCCAGCCGCTCATTTGAATTTTGTATCGCTTCCGATGAACCTGAATTATCCCGACAACGTTTTATCTGTACAGAGGTAACGAGAAGGGAAGGAAGTCTTCACAGTGGAGAGACTAGTTGACACTTAAAGGGTCATGAAACCCCCTCTTTCAGCTCAAGTCTAGCTCACAATATTTTTGAAAAATGCAACTTAAATGGGCGTGGACGGTTGTGAGAAGAAGGGAGGGAGTGGGTGTGGCTCGGCAGGGAGAGGGGGAACTGTCATCAGCCAGTGGCCAATGCATATCGACTGTCACTAAAAATCAGTGGTAAAATGTGAGGAAATGCTAGATTATTTTTATAGCTGGCAAAGTTAAAGTCTAATGAAATACACTGACACTTTATTATTGTCCTTTCAAAAGTAACTGAATTCCCTGCTACATATATTAGCAATCGTAATTCTATTTAAAACATATTAATTTATTAAACATATTAAAACATTATGTCTAATTATATGTCATTATAAAATATATAGTTGTTTACATACAGACTATAAATGCATATATTTGAAAATAATTAATTGTCCGCTTAAAAAAAAGTTCCGTGCATAGCCTAGATCTACGCGCCCCCTGAACCCCAATAAAATTTAATTACACAAATTAAGCATACAATTGAGGTATTACTGAAATATTTCAAATTTTAATAACGAGTGCTTATTTAACAAAAGGCAAGTAAAACGATCAGGGTTACATTTTAGACACACACACACACACACATACCTCTGAAGGGATAGAAAAGTCCTCGGGACTTGGTATCGCATTACTCGCAAGAGGCAACCTGCATTGGTCGTCAACAATGCCGAAGTCCATCATTCTCCAGTTCTCGAAGCTCTCTCTCGAGAAACATGTTTGCTGCTCACATATAATTTAGATGTGTCCGTGGTTATGGCCAACCAACTGCCCGGAGTCACAGTCTGGCCCTGGCAGCATCGCGGGGAAACATATTCAACGCACTTGAACTTCTGCAGCATGAAAACAAACACTTGCGTCCCATGATTGCCTCTCTCATCTACTACGCGATATCACAGTTTGACATGTCTGTCCATAGACATCATATCTATATGTGTCTGTCATTGGAAAGATCCAAGTGGTGTCATTAATAATTAAGAGACAGTGTCTTCTCATAGGATATAAAAACTCAGTCTCATTAATAATTATGAGACACCGATGAGTCATCAACGCACAAACAGTGCTCTGCTGTGACGTGGACACGATGAAGATTTTAAACCCGGAAGACGAAAATAGCAGAAAAAATCTAAAATTTAACCTTTTTCACCCTACTATTAAATCTAACAGATAATAACATTGTCTTCAATGGTGTTCAACACACATACCTCTGTTAAAATCTCAGAAAATTTGGTTTAGGGTTTCATGACCCTTTAAGGACTGCGTTGTCGTCATGTCCAGGTGCAGGTCCTTCGGCCTGGATCGGGTGGACTGCGGTAAACCTCGGGATAAACAGAGCGACTAATATTAGCGTAGACACCCTCCTTCTTATGATGTTACAAGTACATCAGGATTTATGGGAAGTGTTCCCGGTTCCGGCTGACCTAATCTATGCAGCCTAACATTGAATTATAGAAGTCTATAATATATTATGTGTTTTTAGAAAATTATTTCTTACCTATAGCAATGAAATGCAAGTATCCATTACTGTGTGGCATTCACATACAAAACAGCGTACACAAAAACAATTTGAAATATGTAAACAATATAGTACAATATACAATACCATGAGCAATATAAAGTACAGAACATCTTTCTTTCTTTCTTTCTTTCTTTCTTTCTTTCTTTCTCTTTCTTTCTTTCTTCTTCTTTTCTTTCTTTCTTTCTTTCTTTTTTTTCTTTCTTTCTTTCTGTTTTGCTGCTTTAAACATGAATAGCATATTAAGCCAATTAAGGAAAAACCTGTCAACAAAGGTCTGAAAAAAAATGGGTATAATGCTTGACATTCTGTCCCGCTAACTTTTGAAATGATGGCTATGCCATTGCTGTTTACCACGTGCCAGGTTATTGTTATTGATTTTTGTTTAATGCAAATGTCAGCAGCCGAATGACTAATAAGATATATATTTAAATTTTGTAGCCGACAACGCCACCTAGAGTGAAAACTGAGACCCCAGGAACTCCATATGAAAAACAGGTTCTTTATCGGAGAAGGGAACAGTGGAAAACCACACCAAAAATAGCAGTAGAAAACTGTTTTATTACAATAAAATCGGTTGCAAACGATTAATCAATTAAATAAAAAAGGGGAACCAAGTCCAAAGTCCCGATCGTCAGTTCACAGGGCCGTCACCGTTCAACTTTGTCTCTGCTAGGCATCTGTATTACAGCTGACGTCCGTTCACGCTCCAGTCACACATCAGCCGATGCTGGAACACAGAAAAAAAGAAGAACTGCCAGCATACGACGTCCCACTCACATCACTTGGCGTCAGCACATTTTCAATTTATTAGGTCAAACGAAAAGCTCCTTAAAATACCGGCCGATTCAAAAGTCACTCAAGTAATTTTATGCACAGCAGGTTCGTTCTCGTCCGTTACAAGGCAATAACTGGATTTGATAGGTACACCGCAAGATAGAAGTCAGAACGTACTCACAGCATGACTGGACAGCAACCCTGCTATCCAGTCCAATGTGTTCACGACAGAAGAACCACAGCAGTTATCTCCACTCGTCCTCTCAGCACTCACGGTAGTCTCTCGCAGCCGGTCATCAGCCCGTCTCACCGCTGCTCCTCTGACAATACTCCGCGAATTGCCGCCTTTGTGGTTATTCGTCTAACAGTGTGCTGCAATCTCACATAGCCATAAGCCGTCTCAACGCAAGTGAAACACTCACTCTCTGCTGTAGGCACAACGTAATTCCTTCTCGCTTTTGCTGTGTTGACTTCAGTTACGGATGCACGATGCTGCCACCACCAGTCTCAGTCACAGTTGTTACGTTTTTATAGGGGAACATATTACTGCTCCACCCCAAAATCCATCACTTATTAGTTCATTAATTATCAAAAAAGAGAGGTGTGGCTATGGGAATACTGCTTGCAAAAAGACACAGCAATCAACACACAAAATATCACAACAACTCACAAAAGAAAGCACAGCAATTAAATGTGATCATGCATATATATAAAATACATTGTGCACACAACACCCCCCCACAGTAAAATATAAGCAGTCCCTGCCAAAGTCATTCAATTCACTCTCTATATCTCATAGGTCGCTGTCCAACATTTATACGTGTAGATCGTCTAACAGTCTCATTTCCCATATTTACAGGTTCAGAAGCCGGAGCAACCCAAACACTATATGGTACAGGGTCCTGAGCCATGACTATAGGCGTGGTATTAGAAGTACTAGGGGGTGCCAAAACTTCCACTTCAGAGGCAGCACACAATTTAAGTGCATTACGGTGCAAAACCTTTTCCTTCCCTCCCTTTTCAGGTCTTACCCGATACACCAACCCAGTCTCTCCCAATGTTCCTATTACAACATGGGGCACTGGACCCCACCAGCCACACAGCTTTCCACGGCCTTGCCTGTTTCGGTCCCTAACCCAGACTCGCTGACCATCTAACAAGGGTACATCCTTAGCCCCACGATCATAAGTCTGTTTCATTTTCTCAGCAGCATGATCCATCTTATTCTTAGCTACAGAGTAGGCCCACTTTAGCTTTTTGTAATGATCTTGGACCCACCCTCTATGATCCCACTTCTGCTGATCAACCACTACACCCAGCCCCAAATCTACAGGGATTCTCACTATACGCCCAAACATCAGATATGATGGAGCAAAACCTGTGGCACTATGTACCGTGTTATTGTAGGCCTGCATTAGCTCAGGGAGGAAGTCAGGCCACCTATCCTGTTTCTATTGTTCCAATGTAGGGAGCATATTTAACAATGTCTGATTAACTCGTTCTACCCTACTATTTCCTGCAGGGTGATAGGAAGTAGTTCGACTTTTGACTGTTCCATATAATAGGCAAAACTCCTGAACCAACTCCGACTCAAAATTTGGTCCTCTGTCTGAATGGAAACGTAAAGGACAGCCAAAGGTCTGCACTACATGAGTCCAAAGGGCCCTCACTGTGGTCTGGGCAGTCTGATCTTTTGTTGGAACTGCCCATGCGTAGCGTGTAAACATATCTACCATAACTAATAAGTTTTGGTAGCTATCATTAGGTCGTCCCAAGGACAAAAAGTCCAAAGCCACCACTTCTAACGGACAAGACACTGAGATGGGATTAAGGGGCGCTTTATGACTATCCCTACCCTTCTGCAGGCTGCAGGCGACGCACCCAGAATGAAACCCTCGCACCATCTCCTCCATCTTGGGCCAGTAGAAGTGGGACCGCACTCTGGTCAGTGTACGTTCAACACCTGCATGGGCCAATGCTTCATGATATCGCCTCCACACCTCTTCTTGCTGGACAGCTGGACAAACAATCTGCAATTGACACTCCTGGGTATTTGGATCAATCATCTTTTTATATAACACCCCATCATGGATTGCAAGTCGTGATACATGGCGAAGCAACTGTTGTACAATAAGGGGTAATGCTCTTCTCTCACAAGTGGTTGGTACGCCGGCAGACCTTACATACCGCATAACCACCTGAAGATCCTCATCCCTCTGTTGTGCCTCTCGCCACTCCTCGATCCCCAAAGTACCAAGAGCGGTGGCACCTCCGTTGACATCAATCTGCTGGACCTCTGCAAGCTGGTTCTGCTCTGTCGGGGGCACAGGGAATCGGGACAAACTGTCTGCATTGTCATTTTCTCGCCCCGCCCGATATTTCACTATAAAGTCATAACTGGCTAATTGAGCCACCCAGCGTTGTTCCACGGCCCCGAGCTTAGCTGTTTGTAAATGAGCCACAGGGTTGTTATCCGTAACCACCGTAAACTTTGACCCAGTCAAGTAATCTTTAAATTTTTCTGTTACAGCCCACTTCAATGCCAATAACTCTAGTTTAAAAGAACTATAATTTGCATCATTTCTCTCTGCAGGGTGAAGGCTTCGGCTAGCATAAGCAATCACATGCTCCCTTCCATCATGCACTTGTGACAGGACAGCACCTAAACCTTGGTGGCTGGCATCTGTATACAGAACAAACGGTAGAGCGAAATCCGCATAGGCTAATACAGGGGCTTTTGTTAGACACGATTTCAAGGTCTCAAATGCAGCCTGGCATGTAGTAGTCCACTCAATCTGACGTGTACCAGACTTTTTATCTACAGGAATGCCAACCAAGAGAGCATTTAAAGGTTGAGCAATTTTAGAAAAATTTGCAATAAAGCGCCTGTAAGGGCCCAAAAAGGCCCTTACCTCCCGGACTGTTGTAGGGGTAGGCCAACCTTGAACTGCTGCGGTCTTTTCAGGGTCCGGATGTACGCCAGCCTTATCCACCACATGGCCGAGAAACTTCACCTGCTGTTGGAAGAGCTGGCACTTGTCAGGTCTTAATTTCAACCCATAATGGGACAGTCGCTGAAATATCTGTTCCAGGTGGCTAAGATGGGTAGAAAATTCTAATGAGTACACAATAATATCATCCAAGTACACCAAAGAAAAGTCTATTAAATAGCCACTTAGGCAACGCTGCATTAATCGCTGAAATGTGGCAGGTCCATTGCACAGACCAAAAGGCATACGCTGAAATTCGTATAGCCCCAAAGGGGTGGCGAAGGCAGTCTTGGGACGATCCTCTGGGTCTACACCCACCTGCCAGTACCCACTTGCCAGATCCAGAGTACTGAACCACTCAGCCCTCTTCAAAGTGGTCAGAGTCTCCTCAATTCTGGGAAGAGGAAAAGCATCTTTGTGGGTGACAGAGTTCAATTTTCTATAGTCCACACAGAATCGCCAACTCCCATCCTTTTTCCTCACCATCACCACTGGGGCTGCCCATGGACTAGCACTCTCAGAAATGACTCCTTTATTCAACATGTCAGCCAACAAGGCCTTCATTTCTTGATACATCATAGGAGGCAATGGTCGAAACCTTTCCCGAATGGGAGGCACATTTCCAGTGTGAATTTTATGCTGTACTACTTCTGTGTACCCCACATCCTCCTCATTCTCTGAAAAAACTTTAGACCATTTTCTCAGAAGTGCATCAAGATCTTGGCACTGCTGTGTGGTCAAATCAGATCTTTGAGAAAATTGGCATATACCAGGAGACAATGCATCTTCTGCAAGGGGGCTAGCTTCAGTAAGACTCACCTCCACAATACCTTCAGTATCCAACGTTAATCCAAGGTCTCTGCATCCATAAATATCAGGGCTATTGACTTCATATAGCCGTCCAAGCTTCTGATATTTTCCGACGAAAACACTGTATGGGTGTATATTACAGAGTCTCACAGGGATCTTACCATCCTTTACCATGGCAATTGTTCGTGCAGCAGCCACAGGTTGTTCAGACACAGGCTCCACAAGTCCACAGTAATCACGCTGTCGCAGACCCCTTCGAGCACGTCCCCAGACTATGACTTCACTCTTTGGTGGAATACGTACACCTCGTCTGTTAGCCAGCCACACATTTCCCAGTGAGCCATCCTCATGAATACGTGCCGCAACACGTTGACAAACTGCCGTGACCTGCTGCCATGCTTGTCGTTCTCTGGTACTCTGAAACAATGATGAAGAATGTCCGTCATTCTGAAAGAGAGCACTCCAACATTGTGAAATTACGTTCATACCAAGTATTAAAGAGTTCGTAGAACATTCATCTTTTACAATGACAACACCCCGCTCTGGAACTTGGACTCCAGCAACATTAAAATCAAACACAGCATATCCAATATAGGGGATTTCGAGGCCATTTGCAGCTCTTAAAGTCAAAACAGGCGCTTGGCCCAACTTATACTGAGGGAACTTCTCCTCAAACATAATCTGTTGCATCAGAGTGACTTGGGAACCGGTGTCCAACAATCCTGTACACTCAATATCCTGAATCATGACACTCACCATTGGACAGCCACCAATAAAAGAAGAAATGGTCCTTGAATTATCTGATGGTCTTACTGGCCCCACCGCCTGGACCTCTGCAGTAGGGCAAATTAGTTTAAATCTCCATTAGGCAGCACACTTTCCTTGCAATACCTTGCTATATGTCCTGACTGTTGACAACGCCGGCAAATCGGCCTCCCCTCTGCATCCCACATATTCGAGGAAGACTGCCCCCTTCGTCGCCTAGAAGAAACATTTTGTGGCTGGAAATGTACATAATTAGGTTGTGCATGATTTGATTGTGCCACTGAACTAGACGACTTCAGCTCCTTCATCACTTCCTGTGTCAGTTCTCGCATCTGTCCTTTAACTTTTCCCAGAATTTCTCGCTTCAATTCAGCTTTCCAGTCAGTCCCCTGTGAGCAAGAATCAATCCTACCAGGTCCACTAACAGCAGCACAAGCCAGTTCATACCTTGGTTGACTATATTCTGCTTCCAACAGTAAAGCCTCTTGATGCAAATCTGCGAATGTTCCTTCTGGGTTTCGGCGTGCATACGTTCTCAAGGCTCTCAGAAATGGTCCATCCTCCAACCCCAGCAACAACTGCTCCTTCAGTTGATCTTCAACAAGGGCCCCTTCTGGACTACGTCGCCGCAACCTGCAATAAAGCTCACGTAATCTCAACACAAACGTCTTAAAAGATTCATCTTGCCTCTGTCTGCAACTAAAGAAATGTGACCTAATGACAGGAAGAGGTATTTCTCCAGCATACAAGGCGTCTAAATGCTCAAAAATCTTATTGGCTTTATCCCTATCTCCATCAGCCAAAACACTTATTTCCCGCTTTGCATCACCACCCAAGGCACCCATTACAATCTTAACTTTCTTTGCTTCAGGTACTTCTTGGGCTTCTAAAAGCCCTTGCATTTGTTCTTTCCAGTCTCCATACTTCAAATCACAATCAGTACCCGTAAACTTGGGCACCCAAGGGGCACCAGGAAACACTGGCATCATCATTTTTTCTTTAACTTTTAAAAATATTCTAGCAAGTGCTGTTCCACCGTTCCCGTATCCAACCCTGCCGACTGCGCCAATTTATGTCAGCAGCCGAATGACTAATAAGATATATATTTAAATTTTGTAGCCGACTACGCCACCTAGAGTGAAAACTGAGACCCCAGGAACTCCATATGAAAAACAGGTTCTTTATCGGAGAAGGGAACAGTGGAAAACCACACCAAAAATAGCAGTAGAAAACTGTTTTATTACAATAAAATCGGTTGCAAACGATTAATCAATTAAATAAAAAAAGGGGAACCAAGTCCAAAGTCCCGATCGTCAGTTCACAGGGCCGTCACCGTTCAACTTTGTCTCTGCTAGGCATCTGTATTACAGCTGACGTCCGTTCACGCTCCAGTCACACATCAGCCGATGCTGGAACACAGAAAAAAAGAAGAACTGTCAGCATACGACGTCCCACTCACATCACTTGGCGTCAGCACATTTTCAATTTATTAGGTCAAACGAAAAGCTCCTTAAAATACCGGCCGATTCAAAAGTCACTCAAGTAATTTTATGCACAGCAGGTTCGTTCTCGTCCGTTACAAGGCAATAACTGGATTTGATAGGTACACCGCAAGATAGAAGTCAGAACGTACTCACAGCATGACTGGACAGCAACCCTGCTATCCAGTCCAATGTGTTCACGACAGAAGAACCACAGCAGTTATCTCCACTCGTCCTCTCAGCACTCACGGTAGTCTCTCGCAGCCGGTCATCAGCCCGTCTCACCGCTGCTCCTCTGACAATACTCCGCGAATCGCCGCCTTTGTGGTTATTCGTCTAACAGTGTGCTGCAATCTCACATAGCCATAAGCCGTCTCAACGCAAGTGAAACACTCACTCTCTGCTGTAGGCACAACGTAATTCCTTCTCGCTTTTGCTGTGTTGACTTCAGTTACGGATGCACGATGCTGCCACCACCAGTCTCAGTCACAGTTGTTACGTTTTTATAGGGGAACATATTACTGCTCCACCCCAAAATCCATCACTTATTAGTTCATTAATTATCAAAAAAGAGAGGTGTGGCTATGGAAATACTGCTTGCAAAAAGACACAGCAATCAACACACAAAATATTACAACAACTCACAAAAGAAAGCACAGCAATTAAATGTGATCATGCATATATATAAAATACATTGTGCACACAACACAAAGCTCAAGTTTGTTGTTCAATTAGTAATAAACTGCACCTGCGTCCTTTACACCATTAGCATTACATATAAAAGACTAAATTGAAACTTGAACATAAATAGAACTTAAAGGGGGGGTGAAATACTCAGTTTCACTCAATCTCATGTTAATCTTGAGTACCTATAGAGTAGTATTGCATCCTTCATATCTCCAAAAAGTCTTTAGTTTTATTATATTTATAAAAGAAAGATAGGCTGTACTGAGTCTTTCCGGAAAAATCCGAGCGGGTGGAGGCGTGCTGTGTGGGCGGGAGCGCGCAAAGCTTTTGCGTGTGTTGTAAACAGACAGACTTGTGGTTTATGAGGACATGATTTAGTTTTACAATAAACAAACTGACACCTACAGTGGCCAGCTAAACAAATGTATTTAAACACACAAACACACACCATACATCGCATGTTCCATTGATACATTAACTGTACGTGATCATGTTGTTTACTTGCTGTGCTTAGCTTACACGCCGATAGTTAACAACACACAGACATTTGAAGCAGTTTTACTCACCGCCTGCGGTTCCGTGAACCTTTATCGTTGGGACTGCTCCATCTTTAAGTATTAGGCGATCTGCAAATCGTCGAACTGTGCCTTGTTTATAAAACTATTAGCAGCTACCGCCGAAATGAAGGGAACAAATAAGAACACTTGCGCAACTCCGTTGCTGCTCTGGGAAACAAAATCCATCCACAGGTCCCTAAACTCTGGGTTCTTTGGAAATTTGTGCAGTGTTGTCTTGCCCTGGCAACCAAAAACACACTTTTTGGTGCCATTTTTTTGATTGCAACTCAGCAGAGCCCAGCGCTCTGATGGACGCTCTCGTACGCTCTAGGCTACAGATGCGCGCGCGCACTTCCGGGAGAAGTGCTCTTAAAACCCGTATAAGGAAATTCCGCCCACTCTGACGTCACGTAGTCCCGTATTCGAAAAAAACTTTCCGAAACTTGTGACAAACCGGAAGGAGTATTTTTGGAACAGAAATACTCCATCAAACTTACAACTTCATTTTTGAAACTTTGTCCATGTTTACCATGGTAATCCAACTCTTTAACAGTGTAAAAAACTCACTATGCATGAAACAGCATTTCACCGCCTCTTTAAAACAGATGTGACAGTCATTGATGATCATATATGGTCAATGTAGTTTAAACCTTCATTTATAAACCTCTACTCTACTCTTCTGCACAGTGGTAACCACAAAAACGTCAACATAACAGAAACTTGTTTAAATGTCAAACATGTCAATGTATTTCCCTTTACTGAAAACACATAAAATAACACTTAATTTCAACATTTATCCTCCTTATCCATTCCTATACACAGCATGCTGGGAGCTAAAAATTCACTCCCGAATTTCGAAAGTTATCAAGACAATTTCATTAAGTTACTACAACATTTAAAAAAAAAAGTTGATGCATAAATTTTAGTTTAAATGAAAATATTAAGCTGATGAAATATTCAACATTATATCAACAGAACTCGTCTAAATAATGTTTGCATCTTAAAACGTTTAATTAAATCAATGATTTAGAATTTTTAACTTGCAATCATGCATTTGTGTAAGTTGTGATACTACATCCCCTGAATTTCTTTTTACAGCGCATCAATGTCTACAAGGCATTTTGAGTCAGAAGTGTTTTAGACCGTTTGGAGACCACAATGAACTTCGTTGGATGAGGTTGCAAACTTTCATGTTGTTTTGTAGTGGCAATATTTGTACAAATGAAGAGTTTTAACCTCTCTGTAAATACACTATCTGTCTTACCTGACAGTAAACTTTGATGCGACCCCCTCCCAAGCCACCGGCGCATTACTATGACCCAAAGCGATCTTTTGGTCCAGGTGAACCCAAGTGAACTCATAGAGCCTTAACTTTCTATTTGTGCTTCTACTCACAGTTTGTGATGTCAAGGGTTCAGGTAAATGCATGTTGGATAGAGCAAGGCCATGTTTCTGAACATATCCAGTCAAGTGTAACCATTGATTTGATGCTCATTGTTGTGGCTGGAAGCTGCCCTTTAAGCTGATAAGAGGCATGTTGTTTGATGGTGTGGGAGGAAGTGGCTTCCATACTCTGTTTTTCACAGCTGCTTTCTTCCAAAGGGGATTGAGTGAGTTTTTGGGAACTTTCATTAATCCAAGCTAATCCTAATTTCTGAATGTGATTTCATTGATCTTCCTAAATATGAACATGTGCACTGATTTATTTATGAACCCAAACAAAATAAATCATAACTAATATACAGTACCACAAAAGCCCAATTCTACATGATTGGGTGCTTTTTCAATTATGTTTGTTTTTTTTATATGATCATACTAAAGTTTTCAAGTTTCAAATTTTATGAACTTTTGAAACTTATAACATTTGTATTTCCCTTGTCCTAAACCGATACTTTCATTATACAATAATAATAACGTTGAGAGAGAGAGAAAGAGAGAGAGAGAGAGAGAGAGAAGAGAGAGAGAGAGAGAGAAGAGAGAGAGAGAGAGAGAGAGAGAGAGAGAGAGAGAGAGAGAGAGAGAGAGAAATCATTGTTAATAGGAAATTAAATTAATACAATTAAATAAACTAGTGATATTTTATTTTGATACTTTATTTCCACAAAGTGCCCATATAGAGTTATACCCTTTTCCCAATTACAGAATTTTATATCATTTCTGGTGCATTCCATGACACACTCTTGCATAAATATTATGCAAATATAAGGTTTGAAAACTCCAATAAGATTCTTTGTTAAATCTCTGCTCCATGTCTGAGTGTTCAAAAACTCATAAAATTACTCTGAAGAAATGCCTCACCTCACCTGTGCAGTTTTAGTGGAATTATTTTCTGTTTTATGTGGCAAATAAGAGACCATCCATGTATGAAGAGAGGATTTGCTTTTGATTAAAGGATTATCATCTTGTCTATCTCCAATAATGTAGCACACGTTGTTCTTCCAAGTTGTTCTGTCATCATATCCATCCAACACTAACATATTCATAAATAAAAATAAACTTTTTAGCACATCTCTTGCTGACAGCATTAATATGTGTTCAGGTGCAAACCAACAAAACAACATTATCAGCAGTATGAGCATCAGTGATTTTAGGAGAGATTGCAATACACACACAGAACTCTAATGTCTATGGGTTGTGTGTTCAGTATTTGCCATGCAGTCATGTTGAGTTTGAGAAATATATTTTTTTAATGCATATTAATGTGTCACCCACAGATGAACTTTTCACAATTACCTAGACATTGAAAGAAATAGGTTTGATGGTTAACAGAAGGATGCACAATGTTTGGGGTTTAGGAGATTAAAAAAAAAAAAAAAAAAAATTTAGAAGTTGTCGTGTGATTAGTCATTAAAAATAACATTCTTACATTTCCAAATTATCAAAAAAATCCTAAAAATAATACTTTCAGTCAAAGAAAATGTGTATTTTTAGGTATGTATGATCTAGTTAGAAGTGCAATAGAAGAGCAAACGCCAAACAGTCACCATGAAATCAATTTTTTTTTTTTTTGAATATTGCCATATTTATTATAAATAATTTAACTTTGCATACTTTTTTTTAATTCATGTGCTCTCGTAGTCTTTAATCAAAATAACTTCCCCTCCCGCTTGCAGCGACATCTCTTCTTTTTCTCTAATGACTCGTTTATTGGCACGAGGGCGGGATCAACCTGTCACTCATTTGAGATCCACCAATAGCAAACCACAATCATCCAATCAATTCCTTATGGACAAAGTCCCTACAGTTGTTCTTGTTTAAGAAGCCATTTAACTCAGATATGCATCACAATAGGAACGAAAAGACTATCGCAAGTTCCGTTTCATGACAACTTTAATATGCAAATGAGTTATATTACACAATACTTTTGAAAAGGAGAATTTTTCAAGTGTTCATGAAATCCATGAAAGCTTCAGGATTATAAGTTTCACTTGGACGTGTTCAAACAGATTCACAAACAAACACAGACGTGCACAGAACAACACACACACACACACACACACACGCACACGACACACACCACACACACACACACAACACACACACACACACACACACACACACACACACACACACGTACTTGCGCACGCTGACACACACACACACACACACGACCTCGCACCACACACCACACCACACACCACACACACACACACACACACACACACACACACACACACACACCCCACACACACACACACACACACACACACACACACACACCACACACCACACACACCTTCTGTTTTAGAGCTTCCTGGAATGCACATGACCATAAAATCAATGGGTCTAAAAATATTTAGACATTCTGGATCAATGAGAAAGATCATGCTCATGCCTTTGTGCATCGAGTATTAAAAAAAGCCTTTTGATTTTACTGAGTATGGAACCTTTTTCAGCCCTGTGCCGCTGCGTAGGGGATGTTGTGGCCTTAGACACTCTTCTGTGATGCAGCCTTTCATAACAGCTAAGTATAGACACAAAGAGGGTTGTAGTGAACAAAGTCTTACGGAGCTTTAAGAACATATGATGCAGTAGTATAAGCAAATTTACAAGCACATTAGGTCAAATTTTCTTGTTTTGGGGAGACATTTAGTGCATCCATTTATGTGCCTTTTTTCATTTAGCAGAGTGAAGGTGAAACATCTTATTTTCTGTTCAACATGCCTACATTGTGACTAGTCTGTGTTATTAGTGCTGCTGACATGTATGACGATAAAATGTCTTTGAAAGCCCTTTTAATTTTCAACCGACAAAACAGCAGTTAACTCTTTGAGATTTTGTCTGTCATTGGATCTATATATAAATGCTGCAGTGTATAAAACAAAAACACAGCTTGCAGAGTAGTTTGTCATGAATCAACCTGAAATCGATGAGTGTCCACCATTCCAAATATGAGCTGTTTGTGTTTGGTCTTTGAAATCTTACATTCAGTGAGTTTTACAGTGGTCACAATTGAGCCACTTGAAGTCTTGACCTCTCCTCACCTCTCTCGGGTGTCCATTACTGCTTAACACAGCAATTCGGCATCAAAGGCCACATATATGGGAAGGGGGATTGGAAACATGGAGGTAATGTGTTTGGGATTAGCAGACCCAGAGTTAACAGTTATGGTACTGAGAGCCAAGATGTATTATAGACCTGTGCTGTGGATGTTTGCACCTATTGAAAGGGATACTCTTGTGAAAAAAAGAGTACTTAATTGCATTAAATGTGCACTTGTATTGTGCAAGATAATATAATAATGAAATAAAAGGCAGTACAGTTAAGTGTACAGGTGCTTAAAGAGAGTACACTGTCATGATGATATTTCTTAACACACTTAAGTACAGATTGTCAAATGGAAATTATTCTTTAAATAAGTACACTTATTTTGATGTGTTGACTAACATATTAAGCATATATACAATCAAATAACAAAGTTACAAATATGTTTAAAGGAAGTTTCAATAGAAATATTAAAGAATATTTTAGTTTACCATAAATGCTTGTACACTTTAACTATGTTTTAAAGACAACAGATGATGTACTTAATTCCAACATTAATGGGTAAAATAAAACACTCTTAACCTCAGCTAATTGCATTTGATATACATTTAAATAATACATTTTCATTTAACTGCAATTACATAATATGCAATTGTCTGAAAACATTACATTCAGTCCACACTTAAGTATATTCTTTTAAAAGTACAATATGTAGGATTTTTGCAGTAAAATATCCAAAAACCACTTGGCCAATGTTATATATTTTGTTTAGTTGATTACTTACAATATCCCAAATGTTTCCAAATATTTGTAAATCGTGAGAAAATTGCGATTTTAACCAAGGAAACGGGGCGTGTGAGCAGGGGTGAGGAGCCGCCAGTCAATGGCGTCATATCGCGTTATCCTCGGTTTCCGCCAGGTTTGACCTCGTACTGCAATAGTAACCATGGCGACAGACGTTGACAACTGGGTTATGCCCGTTTTACTTAGCAGTAAGCTAATGCTGCTGTTGTTTTGTTCAAATATTATGGACCATGGCAAGCAGACTTTGAGACAAAAAGAGGACTAAAACGAAGATCAACATTTGAGATGCCGAGAGCTCCACGTCCGCGACTAACTTCAACTTGACCGAAACGTGAGTGTTGCATGCTACTTTATTAGACAGGTGAGCAAATGTACATAAAACTAATCAATGTTATTTAGTTCAACATGATGAAATGTTAGAATATGATCTATATGTTATTCTAATGTTGATCTAGCTTACTGTCTCATACAGCCAACAAACAACCTAACTAACAACATTCAACACACTCAAATGCCGTTCAGTGTGATAGTGTAACTGTTAGAGCGAGTGAAACAGAACTGCGTTACCTTAAGTTTAATTTGTCTAATAAACTGACCTGTGTGAGTATTAATTCAGCACTTGCGTGTAGTTCGGTAGAATCAAATGTCCTTATTCCTTTATATCCGTGGGACTCGAGTTGCGTGTGACGCTGGTAGACGTCTAGCAATCGCGCCCTACTTCATACTACAGTCATGTTAAAAACATCAATGTATTCACTCATCCATAAAAGATCCATCAGCTTGACGACAAGATCCATAATTCCGCTTAATGCGGAATATACGTCATCAATATATGCCTTTGTTATTGAGATTAGTGAGCCCTGGTGGCGAAAATCCTGCATATTGTAACCTTTAAAGTATATTTCCGTGAATGAAATTATTTTGCTGAAGTGTATTTCGTTTTCACAAGGAATAATTTACTCAAAAGGAAAATTCTGTTATTATTTACTTACAGTTGTCATTACAAACCCCAAGATGTGTTAATCCTGTCAACAAAATTACTGATGAAAATGTTTGTCAAAGTTTAGTCAACAAACACTATCGAAGAGATGAAAAATGTGTATCATGTAGATTAATAAACAGTTTAAAATGAAATATATTGATGTAAATACTGTATATTGGGGAGGAGGAACTGTGGGACATCGGTGCAATTACAATGTAACTGTAATAAATCATGATTTACAATTGTTTTTTTAAAGGATAATCTGATATGAATTGGATTATTTTAAATGATCATATTCTAATTAATATGTAAATATAATTCACAAAAAAGGTGCATGCTGCTCTTTTCCATACATCAGCGGTTCATAAAGTGCAGCTTTTACAAAAATGTATTTTTTTGCTTTACACATGAATGAAAGTCAGACAGGTTTGTAACGGCATGAGGGTGAGTAAGTGATGCCAAAACATTTATTTTTAGGTGACCCAGCCCTTTCACACTCAAACTCACTGCTTGTAAAGACTTCTGGTGTCAGCAATAGATTCAGCGAGATAACACAGATAACCCAACAGCCGAGAGAGATAAGCAGTGAAGGAACAGACAGGAAAGAGCAGCAGCAAATGAAAAAAGAAAGGGAGAAAGAAAATAGAGAGAAACAGACAGAGGGCAACAGGAGGCCTTGGCCTCCGCTGATCCTCCTCAAATGATAAACAGACAATTAACTGGTCAATTCTACCCGTGTGTGTGTGTGTGCGGCAAGGACCAATGAGCCAAACGCCCTGCCTGAGGACGGTCGTTCCCATCACACACACTCGGCCATTCGCCCTCAGGGGCCCATTCTATAGTCAACGCGCGACTGCTTCTTGGCACCCTCCATTATTTAGAAGCCCCTCAAACGAGGCAGCTCATTGGCAGTCCACTTACATGAAAAGGTGAGGAGCCACACTAGACCTGCTTGACTCCCCTTTGGACAAATGTGTGTGTGTGTGTCTGTGTGTGGGTGGAGTGGAGGCTTGAACGCTTAAATAGATTGTTTGGTGCCCCTCCAATGTTATCTATGGCTATCCTCGGTTGGGTTCAAGAGCGTTAAGCGTCCTTTGATGACCTGTATACTGTATAGGTAAACGCAATCAACAATACTAAACTACAAGGACATGCTGAGGAAGAAAACAGGAAATAACTTGAAAGGTTAGGCATTATGTAAACACAGTTTGATATTAAAACACTCGACTCCTATCCAACTATAGCATGTTCCTTTTGAAAAAGAAGTACATTTTAGTATACTTTTGCAAGTACTTATATACTTTAAAATAATGTACTTAAGTGTGAAATAAATGTAATGTTTTCGGACACTTAATTACATTTTTATTGCATTAAATGATTGTTTATGTATTATAGTTTACATTTCTATTACTTTTAAAGCTGCAGTAGGAGTTTTGAGAAAACGTTGACTTAGCCTGAAAATTTGAACAAGCAAAACTTACAGGTCCCACCCCCTTGTTCTCTGCTGCGCTACAGCCCTCCCTCCACAGCTCGTCCTCCACAGCGGAGCCTGTCGTGAACGCGCAGGCTAGTAAACAGGGCAACCAATGACGACGGATAAAAAGTTATATGGCACATTCACTAATAGGGACTAAACATCAACAATATGCTTTACATTGACTATGGCCTGCCCATACTTTGACTACAAACTTGGTCCTCAGATCATAATGTATTTTGCAATACATGTAACTTTATAACGTTGCACTCTTTCTAGAAGTTATACATAGCTAGTAAGATAACGTTAATATAACGGTAACTAACGTTACAGTTTTCTAAGTAATTATTCTAGCGATATATAATGCTAGATAAGGTGTGCTAGTACACCGAATCAATGGGCTCTGTCTAATTCTTTCTTTTTCACTTGTTTATCGTCATCCGTCTTTTTCCTTTTACCTCTTTGTTTTATGAGCAGGTGTCACTCGAGAATTGGCAGTTTAGGTTGTTTCTCCGCCATAATCACAGCTGCAGCACGCCGGCAATCTTGAGTTTGAACGACGGTACGCGCTCGCGCTGTGTAAGAGAGGGGTGTGATCAGCGCGTACACGAGCGTGATTGACACTGCTAAGACATTCCTCCTGGCTCTGATTGGTTGTTTCTGACCGGGAGCGTGTATTTCTGCAAATGGCAATAGGACCACTGGGAGGAGCCAGAGGAGCTTGATTTTTTCACAGATTATCTGTCTCATATTCTACTGTAAGGACATAATGACAGTTTTAACAAATATGTAAACAATATTTTTTATAAAAGTTACCTACAGCAGCTTTAACTATAATATTAAATAACACTACAGTTTAAATTATAATGAAGTACTTGCCAATGCACCAAAGTAAGTGTACTTCTTTAAAGCGTGACAAAGATTATTAAAACATATTGATTTAAAATATTTGTATAAGTCTTTTCTCGAGAATATTGAAGCCTTTATTTTAAAACGCAGTGCAGCTGCACAGCCAGCACAGCACAGAGCTGTCTAGTTCACTGATTGGACGGGCTGCGGGAACTGCACAAACCTATGGCGAAGCAGCACGATGCTATCAGGACGCTTGCCGCCTCGCTCGCGCCGAAGCGAACCAGAATGGGTGTGGCTTCTGACTATATAAGCGGCCCATTTCGCCATAGTAATCAGATTTAATCTCCTTCAGTGAACTCCCTTTGCTGATTTTCCTGCTGAAGCCTACGACGTCGACAAGCCTGAGCAGCGGAACGAGCGATTCTGCATAGCAGTTCAGCGGACGGCGGCCTCCTGTTCGAAGCTTCTCGACTTGACGCCGTCTCTTGATTCGCCGCTTTCCTGCGGCCATCAGGCCAAACCGCTAATATCCTTTGAAAACGCACAGTGTACTCGCCTCTGCGACAAAAGAGCAAATTTCAACAGCGTTGTTCCAAATGCCGCGTCAAGACTGTGCTTCATGCAGAGCCTCTCTGCATGACGCGGCTGGACACAGTGAGTGTGTTTCGTGCCTGGGATCCGACCATGCGGAAGCTTCACTCACCAAGGGCGGCTGCTCTCACTGCGAGAGTATGCCGCTCTCTACCCTGTACTCGCGGCTAGCCTTCTCAGAGGGCCAGAGGATGCCTGAGTGAGTCGAGACAAGCAAGCCCACGCCGGCCCCGTCTCCGCGTTCCTCGCACTCTCCACAGGAGACCCCTTCACAGGTGTTATTCCTCTCTGCAAGCGGCTGGTCTCGTCTCATTCGATGGATCAGAGGAGGAAGGTGATGACAGCCTTTCTTTGGCTGCATCCAAGGGTGAGGAGTGGTCGGGCTCAGTCGCTGACCCCGCCGCCCATCTCAGTCCAGCAGAAGTGGCGCCAGAGCGAACTTGGACCTTTGCCCGACCCAAGATCGTGTTGGAGCCTGAGCCTCGGAAGCCTTCCTAGTCGGACGACAGGAAGGAAAAGAGAGGGGTTAAGTCCCTGTGCGACCAGACCACCCTTGAAAAGAGCTTGTGCGCTTTCTCCAGCCCCCACTTTAGTTCAGGTGGCTGGAAACGTTCAAAACTGCAGTCAAAGGGCCCATTCTAAATCTCAGACACCTGAATAAAGTCCTCATAAGACCGCCATTCAGGATGCTAACAACCAAACAAATCCTCGCTAAAATTCACCCAGGGGATTAGCTTTTGTCAGTGGATCTGAAAGATGCTTACTTTCATATCCAGATAGGTCCCCATCACAGGCCATTCTTGTGATTCGCCTTCGAGGGGCACACTTATCAGTATACAGTCCTACCATTCAGGCTGTCACTGGCACTTCATACGTTTACGAAAATGCATAGACGCAGCACTTCCCCCCTGAGACTGTGGGGAATGCCCATTCTGAATTAACTTAACGATCGTCTCATTCAGGCCCAGTCGGAGGTTGAGTTACAAACCCACAGATCCTGGCTCCTCAGTCATCTGGAATGCCTTGGGCTCAGGATAAATTTTTGCAAGCGAGTGTACTGTCCCCAGCCAGCATATAACCTTCCTGGGAACAGTTATCAACAGTTATCCAGATGAGAGCTTGGCTAACGCCAGACCGCGCTCTCTACATCCAGCAGTTAGCCACTTCATTCAGAGCGGGCTCTCTCAGACCCCTCAAAACGTTTCAAAGGGCACTGGGCCTTATGGCTTCAGCATCATCAGTTCTGTGTATGCGTCCCCTTCAGCTTTGGCTGAAGCCTCGAGTTCCAGCTCATGCGTGGCGATCAGTCCACCTGCGCATCAGGGTGGACCATGGCTGTATCAAAGCCCTGGCCCCTTGGAAAATAACCAGCTGGTACCAGTCTGGTGTAAGCATGGGTCTAGAGGAGGAAGGTAATTATAACGGATGCCTCCAACCAAGGTTGAGGGACTCAGTACGAGGGCAGGCCAACTTCTGGCCTCTGGTCGAGCTCGGAGAAGCACCTACATATTAACTGCCTCGAAATGTGGTGTGATACATTGGATCACGGTTGCAAATGAGAACTTGTTCTCAACCGATTAACCTGGTTAAAGGTGAAATAAAAATAATAATAATAAAAAAAAAATCGTCAAGGTGGCCTCAGGTCGCACAACCTGTACATCATGGCCAAACAGCTCCTTTTATAGGCTCAAGCCAACCTGCTCTTGCTAAGGGCAGCGCATATACCGGGCATACTGAACCAGGGTGCAGACATGCTATCTTGAAACAACATTCCCCCCGGGGAATGGTCTCTCCACCCTCAGACGATTCGTCTAATCTGTAGTGTGTCTTCGGCAGGGCAGAGCTAGGCCTCTTCGCCTCAGAAGACAACTCTCATTGCCCAATATTCTTCTCAAAGAGCAGGGATGCACTGGCCCACGAGTGGCCCAGCCTCCCCATTTACGCATTTCCTCCGGTCTCAATGCTCCCTCAAGTCTTCAAGTGGCTCAGGGAGAACAAGCGTCCAGTCCTCCTAATAGCTCCTCTCTGGCAGACCCAGACATGGTTCCCCGAGTTGGTGCAGCTGCTCGATGCAGCTCCCTGGCCGATACCGCTGAGAAAGAACCCTCACACAGTCGAAAGGAACAGTCTGGCACCCCCGTACCGACTTGTGGGCCATTCATGTATGGCCCCTCAACGGGCATCCGGGAACCTCCTGGAAAAAGTCCTAAGCACTATCACTGAGGCTAGAGCGCCGTCACCGAGATGCCTCTACGCCTTTTAAATTTAAAAAAAAAAAAAAAAAAAAAAAAAAAATGGTCAGTGTTTACCGGCTGGTGTACAGCTCGGAACCTTGACCCCTACTTGTGTGCAGAGGTGGAAAGAGTACTAAAATTTTCTACTCAAGTAAAAGTACTATTACTTCAAAAAAACTTTATTACAAGTAAAAGTACCGGTCTAAAAATCTACTCAAGTTTAAGTAAAAAGTAGCTAATTTAAAATTTACTTAAAAGTTGTTGAGTTACTTGTTTAACAGTGGGGGTGGGGAGGGGATCTCCTGTGTAGGGTTGTAATGGTATGAGAGTTTCACATTATGAGAACGTCTCAGAAAATATCACGGTTTATATAAACTGTATTATTAAATTATGGTTATTATTATCATCAGTTAAAATGGCAGTTACATAAATGAAACATTTGTTAAATAAAACATATCTAATCAACTAATTTCAATAATTGATTATGAATTAGATTAAAAACTTATTTTTTTCATTAATAACTTATTAAAATGTTTAAAAATAATTAAGTTCTATGAAATGTTTTTTATTCAGATTTTTTTTCTTTTTATGATTTAATACAAATATATTATCAAAAACTGTGGTAATCAAATAAAAGTTTAGCAAACGTTTTATCCTTTTAGTGCTGCAAAACAGATTTACTCAATTAAACCATGGACAAACAATATATATTCCTTAAATAATGTTTAATAAATTGTAGTATTATGATTATTGTTTTTGTTGACGAGACTCTGGACGGGCGGTCCCGGCACGGGACAAGACCCTGGACCGGTGGTCTCAGAGCGGGACGAGACCCTGGAACAGGAATGGGTATCGGCGTGGCGGCGGCCATCTTGGCTGAAGACGAGGGCATTGACTGGTCAGGCATGACGTGAAAAGGCCTTGGGTCTGGCTGTGTTCCTGATCGAGGCCTGACGCTCTCCAGGCACCAGAGGGCAGTCTCCTTCCAGTTCAGTCCAGTTGTGTCAGGGAGGTCAAAGGGATTGTTGAATGTGGCCCCGATCAGGAACAAGGTCATCAGGCTCTCATCGTTGAGGGCACCGGTGACGGCAAGGTAGAAAAAGTCCTTCGTAAAGGACAAAAAGTTTTGGCTCTCCTGAGTCATGGCGATAATTCTTGCCCTATCGTCCATTTTGGGCGGTCCGTTTTTCTGTTACGGTGTGTGTACAGGTAGTGATGTTACGTCTGACACCGACGCTCCGAAGCTTGCTTCAAACTCGAACGGTCCTTGCAATGAACCACTGCTTCGGAGCTTGTATCATTACGTCACTAGTCACGTGAAAATGACGTCTGAAGCAAACAGACTGCTTCACTCCTGTAGTGAACCACCCGATTGCTTTGACAGGCCAATCCAGTGTCGACAGGTTTGAAACCTGGCGGCTGTATTTCTGATAAAAGTGAAGCTGTTTTTGTGTAATCCTGCATCATCTGTTCCATGCGAGAAGATATTCTCTAAAGCTGGTGAAATCGTTTTAAAAAAAAAAAGAAATCGCCTTTCACCAAAGACTGTGGAGAAAATAATATTTCTAAATAAAAACCATACCATTTAATGAACACTTTGTATAAGCCTTCTGTATGATGTAGCCTACCTAAAGCACACCCTCTGACACATTTTATTATTATTATTAATTTGAGAACATATGAACATTGTTACATAAAAATATGCATCAAAGACAGAAACTTCAAAAACTCTACATTATACAACTATACAACCAGTTACACAAGCTCATCCTTTTCAACATACAAAAATATCAGTCCCACCAGTTAACAAGTTATAGAGGTATGCTTCCCACAGCTAAACAAGATAAAGCTTTCACACATGATACTGCCCTGCTAAAAAAAAAAAACTATAGACACCATTACAGAAATTCTATTGGATTTGGTTTTCATGGGAATTGTATTGGTTATAATGGAAATTATAGTGGTGTCTGTGGGTCTCTACTGATTATGTGTTGGGTTCTATTGGTGGGGGCATTAAATCCTAATGGAATATGTGCCAAACACACTACAAAAAGAATTCTGTAGTGGTTTAAATGGCAAAAGCCAGTTTAATAGAAACCATTAGAATTTCTGTGATGGTTTCCAACTTTTTTTAAGCTGGTCTGATCTTCTGTTCTTGTCTAAAGAAATAATTACACACACACACATCATGCTTACTGTTTTATTATCAAGGTGAACACATGAAATTCACCTACATAAATGAGTTTCACAGCACTAACACTGTTTCAGCTTTGATCGCCTCGGTAAACACGTCATAAACGGGGCGTTAACATAAGCCTACTTGCATTTTATGGTTGTCAGCTTTGTTGCATTAGCCTACATTTACTTCACCAGGAGATGGTGCTGCAATTTCTATCCGAATGAAGCTTCGAGTAATGAACCATTTTCGACACAATTGTATCGGAAAGCAATAATGCTTCGAAACGCTTCATTTGGCCATCACTAGGTACAGGAAGAAGGAGATGAGGAGTCCAAAGTTTCAAAGTAAACTTTTACTTACAATATAAATCATAAAGATACATAGCAGATGGGCAGAATGTTTACTCACTCTTACTACAATGGAGAACAGAGAAAGACGGACTGAAAAGAAGGGAACTAAAAACAAACACAGATGAACATTGATTGACAGAACACAGGTGAAACAGATGATGATGATGATGATGATTACCTAAACACAGGTGATACAGATGAACTGATAATGATGATGACACGTGACATGAAGATAGGCAGACAAGTCCAATGAAACCAAACTAAACAGAACACAACTTTGACATGAACACACTATACTTGACCTCCAATATGTAGTTGATTTAAATGTGTCGTTGTAAATCGGAAATTTTTCAGATTAATGGAATCTAAATTAATTATCTTTGACAAAGAAAAAAGTCACTAAAAGTCAATTGGAAATGTTTTTTCAGAGCTATCTTGGTCACTGTCAGTAAGAAAATGTTAGTTTATCATCCAATTATTCAAGACATACAGGCAGACATATTCTTCTCTTCAAGATGAAACACAAGTGTAGATAACAGAACTGACATGGTTGTGGTTTGTTTTTCATCAAATCTGACTAAACTCATTATGTATATAAGATAATTCAGAAGTGAAAATGTGTGTATAAAAGATAGGAAGAGACACTGAGAAAAGAGTCTTTCTAAAATAGTCTTTTCTTGCTGAAAAAACATCCTAAAGGCTAACTAAACAGTGTGCTGGGTGGGTACACTCAATTGCTTCCTCCACTCTTCCCCATCAAAATCACTCAGATTCGCTCATGTAAAACATGATTTCTAATTGCTATATTTAATATGTTAATGATTTAATTATTCTTTTAATTAATTTGTTACGACTAAATGACTGACTTAATTCAAGGGCTCTCAGCTTATCTGGGAGAGATGAACGAGTGAGTGGCAGTTGTTTGCTGATGAGTTACGCAAAACACAGGGTTTAGAAAGACAAACTAGAGTTGTATTTAGAAAGACAAACTTGTGCATGGGGAGACTGTCTACAGAAGAGTTAGTGAATCATGTAAAATACCATTTAGTAAATCATTTAGAGCCTACCAGCCCATTGTTAATAGTTCATCCTTAATCTGGCTTGTAGATAAATTTTCACCTTTCTTATCCTCTCTTCTATAGTCCTCTTCGAGATAGATAGATAGATAGATAGATAGATAGATAGATAGATAGATAGATAGATAGATAGATAGATAGATAGATAGATAGATAGATAGATAGATAGATAGATAGATAGATAGATAGATAGATAGATAGATAGATAGATAGATAATAGTACCGGTAGTACCGGTAATCCAGAATAAAACCTGCTCTGGAGCAGATTAGCTGTAATAACCAATCCTTCTTGAAAAAACGTAGTTTGCTAATGTTAATCTCAAACTTCCCTGGGTAGCAACTGAAACCAGCTTCATGCAACAGGCCTCTGATCTCACTCCTTTATGTTTGCGTTTCTGTATCTGTTTGTTTTTATTTGTGCACAAAAAAAAAAAAAAAAAAACACGATATAGTAAAGTTCTGCATAATACCTTACAACAGAAACAGCTCCAATATGGAGTCACGGCTGTACAACATGGCACAAGCTCTCTACAGGCATATCCTTCCAATAAAAATCTCAAAGAGCCTGTAGCCGATCGACAACGGGAGCACGTTTTTTCTTTAATTGCTACTGCTGTAATGTATTATGCAGATCATTTATTCAATTTGGAGTCAGCCAGTGAAAAACACAATATTTGGACTTTAAAGGTCAAGCATTAGTATTCCAATGTGTATCTGTGCTGTTTATTCTTTAGCAATTACCTCACCAAATAAAACAAAGTACATGTATAGAGTTTTTAAAAGGACAGGAAAAAAACTGTCCTTGATTGAAAGCACCGGTTTATTTTCTTAATAAGATTATCATCTAATGATTAGAAAACCTTGAATACCTCCAGATACCATTTGGTATCTCCGAAAAGCCCTTAATGTGCTCTACAGGACATCCAGAAAACTCTGACATGTATGTTGTCAGAGAAATTCAGTAACATATAATGTCCACTACAATGGACAAAACTATATCCCTGGATTCCAGGAGAATTTTTAATAGTTTTATTTAGATTTTAGAAAATAAACATGTGATTGCTTTCCTCACAAAACATACTCGGTTACTAACATAACCTCGGTTCCCTGAGAGTAGGGAACGAGTATTACTTAGCTAATTTGCAGTGGGGAAACTCAGTGGGGAAAGCGACAAACACTGACATATAGTCTGCAATAGTGCAGCAGGCTACGCAATACTCATTCCCTACTCTCAGGGAACCTCATGTTCCCTTTCGAGAACGGTCACTTCGTATTGCGTAGCTAATACGCAGTGGGGACGCAATGTAACACACTGCACTATTAGCAACTGGCTCTAATCCAAATGGAGCCTAGGGAAGCATCACGAGGCTCACAGAAACAAGCCATAATAAACACTCACAAAAACAGGGACCGAACCCAAGTCAGGTCTCATGATAAGAGGGGCTGGGGACAACTACATTACTGTGCTTATGTACAGTAATCATGTTAGACTGATAAGACCGGACATCGTCGGGTCTAATTATCATATTGAGAGGACTCTAGTCTGCGGGCAAGGTACCTCCATGTTATAGAACCTAACAAATGTGGATGGCGAGGACCAGCTGGCGGCTGCACATATGTCTTGAATTGGTACACCACTGGACCAGGCCCACAAAGAGGCCATGCCTCTTGTAGAGTGGGCTCTAGCGCCTATGTGACCTACCTGGCCCAGAGAGATGGCATCCACTATCCATCTGGACAGTCTTTGCTTCGTGGTTGGTAACCCCTTGGTGCGACCGCCGAAGCATACAAAGAGCTGTTCTGCCTAAATGGTGCAGAACGGTCCAGGTAGATTTTTAGAGCTCTGACAGGACAGAGCAAATTAGCCTCCCCATCGTTCTCTGAGGGTGGTAGTGGTGACTATGTAATAACCTCCGCTCTGAATGGAGTTGAGAGCACTTTGGGAACGTAACCATCCCTTGGCTTGAGTGTGACCCTGAAGTCCCCAACCCCAATTTACAAGCAGGAAGGCTTCAAAGAGAGCGCCTGCAAATCTCCCACTCGCTTGACTGATGCCAGGGCCCGCAACAGAGCAGTTTTCAGCGAAAGTGGTTTAAGATCAGTCGACTGCAGCGGCTTAAATGGGTGACCCTTCAGGGCCCCAAAGACCATTGAGAGGTCCCAGGCCAGTATAGAAGGGGGCCGGGGGGGATTCAAATTTCCTTTAAGGAAATGAACGACGAGGTCGTTTCTCCCCAGTGACTGGCCAGCCACAGGAGCATGGTAAGCTGCTATGGCTGCCACATACAGTTTGAGCGTGGATGGGGAGTGACCCACATCCAGAAGCTCTTGTAGGAATAGTACTCGAGAGTACCACTGACACCTCACATGACTAGGGCTCGAGGCTCCTAGCTATGCACCAGCTGGTGAATACTGACCACTTCAAAACATAGAGGTGCCTGGTAGATGGTGCTCTAGCCTCAGTGATGGTATTCAAGACCTTTTCTGGGAGGTCCCAGGATACCCATTGAGGGGCCACACATGGAGGGCCCATAAGTCGGGGCGAGGGTGCCAAATCGTCCCTTTCGCCTGTGTGAGGAGATCCCTCCTCACTGGCACCGGCCCTTGAACAATGTCCATCATCTGTATTAGCTCCGGAAACCACGCCTTGTTTTCTTTTAGAGGGGGGCTACTAAAAGGGCAATTACTTTCCTTGATCCGTCTGATGACCTGAAGGATCATAGAGACTGGCGGGAACGCATATAGAGGGCGTCTGGACCAGGAATGGGCCAGCGCGTCCCTGTTCTTCGAAAAGAACATTGCGCAATGAGTGTTGCTTTCCGAGGCGAAGAGTTCGACCCCTGCCTTTGCCAAATAAACTCCATTTCAGACAAATCGTCTGTGGGTTGAGAGACCACTCGACTGGGGGAGTGTTGTTTTGAGATAGCATGTCCGCACCCAAATTTTGGACACCCGGGACATGAGCAGCTCTCAGAGAGTGCAGGTTGGCTTGTGCCCAAATGAGGAGTTTTCTGCCCATGACATACAGGTTCCCCAATCTAAAGCCGCCCTGGCGATTTATATTGGACACCACTGACATATTGTCTGTGTGGACTAAGATGTGGTGTCCTATGATGTCTGGCAGAAACGCTTTCAGGGCTAACTAAACTGCTCTCATTTCCAGGCAGTTGATATGTAAGCTCTTCTCCGGGCTCAACCAGAGGCCAGAGACAGGCCTGCCCTCGCACACCTCCCCCCCAACCTTGGTAGGAGGCGTCTGTGAAAATAACATCCTCCTGGAGGCCACACCCATGGTCACGTCCGACTGGTACCAGTTTTGGGCAGGGGACCAGAGCTCTTATGCAGCACTGGTTCACCGTAACGTACAGTCGTCCTGACCGCCATGCATGGGCTGGCACACGGCGCTTTAGCCAGTGCTGAAGGCCAGTTAGCTACGCAATACGAAGTGACCGTTCTCAAAAGAACAACTGTTTCTTGTTTTTCACTGGCATGTCTGTTAGATGTTGAAGACTAGTGCATTTTTGAGCCTATATGTTCATTCAGTGCGAGTAAAATACTTAAGTTCTGTTAAAATTTGGCTTTAATCTAGTCCCAGGCTAATATGCATGTTTGCGCTGTTTTAACTGAAAGCAACTTGCACTGACATATCTTAATATATATCAGTGCCATTGTTTTATCTCAAGATGAAAACCAGTCATGTTTTTCTTTTTAAGGCCAGTTTTTTAAAGCTACTTAAATGTCCTAATTGAACTAAGGTCTAATCCTGTCTTAATCTAAGCCCTGTCTGTGAAACCAGGCCTATGGTTTTTACTCAAGTCGTATTGGAACTGGAAACTTGTAATGGAGTCACTTTCACTGTAAGGTATCTCTACTTTTACATAAGAAAGGTTTTTACTATTTGCACCTTTGCAGTTTTACAGTGAAACTTGTACAGCCTGTACAAAACTTGCCATTTGAACAAGGTGCTTGCAAAAAGACCTTACAAAATGCTTACAACCAGGAAAAACCCTTGCGCACGTTCGCCCGAGGGACTGGTTTATTTCTCTAGATCTGAAGGATGCCTATTTTCAGATTCAGATATTACCCCGTCACAGGCAATTTTTGAGATTCGCCTTCGACGGTCAGGTATATCAATACACCGTCCTGCCGTTCGGCCTGTCTCTAGCACCCCATACATTTATGAAGTGCACTGACGCGGCGCTCGTCCCCCTGAGAACTCAGGGGCTGCGAATAATGAACTATCTGGACGACTGGCTGATATTGGCACAGTCAGAGACGGAACTGTTATCTCACAGAACAGTGCTTCTCAGTCACCTGGAAAACTTGGGTCTCACGGTCAACTGGACCAAGAGCTCATTAATGCCCAGTCAGTCAATTTCCTTTTTAGGAATAGAAATGAAAGCGTAGCGTAAGTTCCGCCAGGAAGACTCAATTGTTACGTCATCTATTACCTTCTCATCTATCCAATCGCGTTCTAACACGTGAAGTATAAAATATCCTTACTTACACTCGTCTGAGTTCGCAGATGCTGACGCTTCACTTATTGCTCGCGTCCAGTAGCCGACCAAAAAATGTCTCAGGAATCGCACATTGTCTGTGAATATTCTGATTCTGACGATGGAATCGTCCTGCCATCTCCTATATCCGCTCGGCGAAGTTCGCGCATCCAGTGCCGTTCTTCCCCATGGGCGCAGGTGTCCTCCAAAGCATAGTCAAAGCTCTCGAAGATGCCGGTATTCCAATTAACCAAGGCCTTTCAAGAGAGGATTTACTTCTCCTTGCCCAGCACACTCTGGGCAATCCACCTATTTCCATCTCCTCCACTCCAAAAGCATCGACATCGACAGCTAAACCTAGCCAAACCGGTAGGAAAAGAACCGCTAAAACCTCCTCACCTATTCCTGCAAAAAGAGCATTGCAGCCTGCCCTCGTACCATCTTCTCCACAGACCAACGATGCTACCGATACGAATTTCCAGCTACTCTCTGCCGTTCAAAGCCTCTCTCAAACTGTCATAAGCCTGCAGTCCAAAATGACCAAAATTGAACATTCCTTTACCAACCTTCATTCCAGCGCAGATACGGCCACAACCTCTTCTGTCACTCCACAGTCGTGTCCTCCTTCTGGATTACCCAACCATCCAAGCGTGCCTTCGACGTCAGCTACCCTGCCAGCTTCTCTACTTCCTATTCAGTCGCCTTTCCAAGATGTCTCTGCTCCGCCGGCTTCTTCAAATTTCAACCTCTCCACAGCAGCTCCAGCACAAACGTTCGGTAGGCGTTTCGTTTCTCCAGCCGCTGCAACAATATCTAACTCTCTGAGAGCTAATATTGTCCAAGGTAAGGACATTAACCTTGCTACCTTACTGCTTCCCTCGCCTGCTGCAGACAGGAAAATGGTTGACTGTGGTGACGTGGCAGTACTCCTTAAAACTTCCAACCCGCGGTTACAGAATAATCTTTCATTTGGCGACTTCGTAATTGCTTTCAGTATCTACAGAGATATCCTGTGTCAAGTTTACCACGACAGAAGGGAAGAGTTAGATCTTTATCTAACTATGATGGCAGATTTCAACCAAAGATACGGGGGTACTTTATTTTATGAATACCACAAGTCTTTTTCTGCCAAATCCGCCTCCTTCATTGCTCTTTACAATTCAAGGTTAGACTGGTCAGTTACCGACACCGAACTGCTCGTCCGCCATTTCGGAGGCCAAAAAAGCTTGGCTTGTGCTATTTGCAGTGGTCACGGTCACAAAGCTTCATTCTGCCCTAAAGCCTTCGCTAGCAATGTCCCAGGCGCTGTCCATGGTACCGAAAATGTAAGACTTTCGTCAAACAGCAGAGGTCGCTCTGCCACTGACTTTAATAGTGCACCTCTATGTATTCAATTCAATGAGGCTGTTTGTTCCTATCCTAATTGCAAATTTGCTCATATTTGTAGTTATTGCAAGGATCCACACCCGAAATCTGTCTGTCCACGCCGGTACAAACCTGCTCCCCGAGGGAAAGCCCCAATTCGGAGAAAGTTCTGAATAAACACCCATCTACTCCTATCAATATCCCTAATCTTTCAAGCTACCTCTCTTCACATCCTGATCCGTTATTCGTCGATTATTTAATCACCGGTCTGTCTCAAGGGTTTCGGGTGGGCATCCTTTCACATCTTTCTGCCTCTTTTGTTGCAAAAAAATTACAATCTGCCAAAAACGAACCCGACGTGGTTTCA
Source organism: Chrosomus eos (assembly GCA_036326025.1). NCBI lineage: Eukaryota > Metazoa > Chordata > Actinopteri > Cypriniformes > Leuciscidae > Chrosomus > Chrosomus eos. The sequence goes on from CM070818.1 coordinate 54,921,049, forward strand.
GCTCTTCTCGATAAAGAGATTAATAAAGGATATGTTATTGGCCCCTTCACTTCTTCTCCTTTTTCTCCTTTTCGGATCAATTCCATCGGCGTTGCAACTCGCAAATATTCCGGCAAAAACGTCTCATATTCGACATGTCTTCTCCGCATTCCTCTAACGTAGCAAGCGTTAACGAATGCATTCCCCTAGCACCGTTTTCTCTTCATTACGCTACCGTGGATAATGCCATCCAGTTAATTAAATTAGCCGGTCAAGGTGCTTGGCTAGCTAAAGCTGACATTACTGACGCTTTCAAAACCATGCCAATTCATCCCTCCGATTGGCCGTATTTCGGAATTAAATGGAATTCAAAATTCTTTTTCGCCGTGAGACTTACATTCGGTTGCAGAAGTAGCCCGCATATATTCAACAGTCTCTCGGAGGCTCTTTGTTGGATTCTGCTGGTTGTGTTGTGTCGTCAGAAATGGCTCAGCGTGGCCTCGTTTTATGTGGCTCAGCGTGGCCTCGTTTTATGTGGCTCAGCGTTGCCTCGTCTCGGTGTGGCTCAGCGCGGTCTCGTTTAAAAAAAAAAAAAAAAAAAAAATCTAAGCGGCAGAAAATGCGTAAATGTCTTATGTAATTAAGCAGCAGAAAAGTTTCTTATATAAAGTTAAGCATGCTCCACTTTAGATCGTAGAGTTCCGTTCCCACGACGGTTCGATGGAACTCTACTATCTATGGAAATTTATACATCCATGTCTACCAGCTGTTCGCTAACTCTTTTCTTCTTCTATTTTAGGAACCACATAACATACGGCTGGTGGGTATACTTTTCTTTTACGTTCTTTGGGGGTGGGCTCCGTCCAGCGGAATTATTCTTCCACCATTCTTGGGGGTCAGCTGCGCCCCTGCCTTCATCTTCAGGCAGGATATGCAGAATCCGTACCCTCGGATCGCGAGTTACGGACGGGGCCTACGCCAAAGAACTTTATCGAATATATGGCTTGCTGGGCTGTTAATAAAATGCATTATTGTACAGTATCTTATCTCCCGAGTCTTTCTGGTAGAAATGAAAGCGTAGCGTAAGTTCCGCCAGGAAGACTCAATTGTTACGTCATCTATTACCTTCTCATCTATCCAATCGCGTTCTAACACGTGAAGTATAAAAGATCCTTACTTACACTCGTCTGAGTTCGCAGATGCTGACGCTTCACTTACCACCATCCTCCCCACCTCCACCAAGACGGTCTTCGCTCCATCCTTCCCACCACCACCAGGTCGGTCCCTTCCAAAACCCCAAGGGGGGGTCGGCTGCGCCCCTGCCTTCATCTTCAGGCAGGATATGTAGAATCCGTACCCTCGGATCGCGAGTTACGGACGGGGCCTACGCCAAAGAACTTTATCGAATATATGGCTTGCTGGGCTGTTAATAAAATGCATTATTGTACAGTATCTTATCTCCCGAGTCTTTCTGGTAGAACTGAATTCTGTGGCCATGATGGCTCGTTTGTCGACACAGCGCGCGCGCTGTGTTCGCCACCTAGCCGCATCTTTCCAGAAGGGCAGCTTTCTCCCTTTGAAAACGATTCAAAGGATGCTGAGCTGTATGGCATCAGCTGCAGCGGTGCTCCAGCTGGGCCTATTGCGCAGGCGCCCGCTCCAACGCTGGTTGAACGCTCGCGCGTCTCGCCGAGCCTGGGTTTCCGCAGGCCAGAAAATCAGATTGACTCAGACCTGCATAGCGGCTCTGCAGCCCTGGTTAGTAGCCGACTGGCACCAGCAGGGAGTGATGATGGGAACCATCTCTTATCGGAAAGTAGTTTCGACAGACGCGTCCAACTCGTGTTGGGGCGTGGTGTTCGAAGGCAGACCGGCCTTTGGCCAGTGGTCAGACGAAGAGAAGTGTTTTCACATAAACTGTCTGGAGATGATAGCGGTCGAGAACACGCTGAAGCGCTTCCTCCCGTTCATACAGGACCAACATGTTCTCGTTCGCTCGGACAACATGTCTGTGGTTTCCTATGTAAACCGTCAGGGTGGTGTCAGATCCAGGAACCCCTGGCTGCTTCTGGCTTGAAGGCTTCGATCCGAGCCCGCAGGGTCAAAAGCGGAAGCGCTTCACAGAGCTCGCAGCCCCCGGACGCGAGGGCGAGCTCAGCGTGTTCCTGGCCCAGGCAGAGAGCGCAGATCACGTGGCGGTCTCCGGCGCTGAGCGTGGCCCTGCACGAGCCACAGGAAATGCGAGGCATCTTGAAAAAGACGCTCGCGCTCTTTTAGGATTCAAAGGAATACAATATACAGCAATATGCAAAAAGGATACGTCGCCGGATAGCGTAGCTTGCATGGATGGTTGAAGGTGGCGAAGACGGCCGGCTTCCTCAGCTGTCCTAAGCTGGCTGTTCGCTGTTCGACCGCGGCGTGGCTTCTCTCAGATCCAGCGATGCGAAGGCTTCGCTGAACAGACGAAAATCAGGGAATTTCAGCCTACAGCCTCTACTTATGCGTTTAGCCACGCCCATTCTGGCGGGCTATGACGCTATGAAGGCGCGAGCGCCCTTCATTGGGCGTGACGTCACGCGGGGCTCACTGGTAGGCTGCAGCAGATGCCCGCAGGGCAGCCAATGAGCATGCAAGACTGCCTGCTGTAGGTCTGCTAGCTGCTGCACTGCGTTGACAATGAATACAAAATTAGGATAATTTTTTGGATTCAATATCTCGAGAAGATGAATCTTTCCCGTAGCGTAAGCTAAACTTACGCAATACGAGAGAACCTCTCGTAAGAGAACTTGGGCATTGTTATGGATTAAACTATGTATCAGCCCTCATTTTCCAAAGAATACATACAACATCAAGAACACCTGCAAAAAAAAAAAAAAAAATTCTGAATAGTTTGTTCTCTTACACTAATGTTATCACTTGTAATCCTTATCAAATGAGGCATCTTCCTTCACATTCATGTAAAGATTAATGTGTAATATATCCAACGTGGCCACTAATAAACCCTAGATATTTGCATTTACACTCTTGTAGGGCAGAGTTGGTGTATTGCAGCTTGTGTAAATACCAGCACAAAAAATGGCGTTTTAGCATGATTACTTGCGTGATAGAGAGCCGAGGAGAGTAATAGGAGATTAATTATGGGACTTCAGCACGGCTGGTTCAGCGAGCGTGCCGTAGCATCTGTTGCTGAGAAGAGCTAATCTAGAATGAGTGTGGATTTGGTAGAGATGTTTGCTCTCATATATGTCACTTTTCCAAGAGCTTGAGTAAGTGCAGAACCCGCTGTGCTTTATTGGCGGTTCCAGGAATTAAACACAGCAACCAGAGGTCACGATTAACCTAATGCTCCAAAACAGGAGTTGGGAAAAGCCAGATCTATAAACCTAAAACCAAAACCAATATGGCCCAAAGCTGCTTAGGTTTTGTCAAAGTAAGATTTAGCTGGAACTGTCTCTGCCATCTGAGCTTTCAAAGAACTCAATCACATAGAATAACAGAGACAGAACAAACTGCTAGATATTTCCGTTTACCATGAACATATTTGCCATTTCTCCAGATCCGATGCCAGAGGGATTGTGGTAAGCCAACATCATTGCAGCTTTCTTTAACCTAATGACCTCATGCAATCACTGATAAGACCACAAAAACCTCTATGTTGATTCTCTGTTGTGCTGATTTCTATAATTACAAAAGCCACATGTAGATGTATTTTTTGTGTATTTAAATATTAAAAAAAATGTTTTTACCCAAATGTCATTCCATACTTAACGTCAGCATACTTTTATAGACACTACTCAATATGGAAATAATATACTTCAAAATAATACACTTAAGTGCAGACTGAATACAGTGTTTTACGACACTTAATTACATGTCATTTACAAATGAAAATGTAATATAGTTTCAGTGCTATTAGCTGAGCTTTAGAGTGCTTTTTGTCCCACCTAAGTAGAACTTACTGTAAGTACATATTTATATGCAATTTCATAATTACTTCTATTGTCTTTGAAATATGGTTAAAGTGTTCTACTCAATGAACTGACAAACATTAACACATCAAAATAAGTATACTTCGTTAAAGCAAAACAAAAGATTATTAAAACATGTTGACTTAAGATGTAAAGTAAAACTTTATATGGAACAACTGTCTTGTGTATTTCTTAACACACTTAAATACACTTTCAAAAAGTGCACTTTGTAATAATGTCAATAAAGTTTTACTTTAAAGTACATTTTAAATCATTGTTTTAATAATATTTTTTGCATGCTTTAAAGAAGTAGACTTATTTTGATGTCTTAACTAACATACTGTACTAAATTATTTTTCCATACTATGGAAGTAAATATAAAATGCTTGGTTACCCATATCCTTTCAAATATCTTGTTGTGTATTATTTTATGGTTGAACGCAAACATTTCACAAGCGAACGCAAAGTTTCTCGGGAACGCAAAAGCATTGCCAAATAATTTCCTCCCCCATCTCATACTTTTTTCCCTTGCCATGCTCCATAAAAATCCTGCTGCTGGCTGCCAATAAAAAAAAAAAAAAAAGAAAAAAAAAAAAGAAAAAGAATCTGGCAGGGAAAGTGTTAAGCAATTGAATTCAATCAATTTTTTGGTCTGACCCTCACATAACGAACGGTATTGCACTATTGCATGTAAATAATATGTCACTGTCATACTGTCATCCAATCAATGTTACAATGCCACTGTTCACATGACATCACTTGATTGCCCATATAGCTAATGGATTAGACAACACATTTAGCTTAAAGTTATGGATTAATAATATAAATATATATAAATATAAAACCTCCAGATCTTTTACTTAGATTTTATCAGGCGGAGGACTCCTGTGTTCCCATGGCAATGGCACGGCGTTGTGGGGGAGGGGCAGTGCCTCTCTGGAAGTGCTAGTCTCAGCCAATGAGCCCCTCCTGGGCCCAGCGATGAGCTAAATTATTTTAATGGATCTTCATAAAACCATCTGTAACAGCACACCTGCACACTGGAAGGGCTATCGACAGAGTGATTAGGACCACAGGACCAGCAGATTGCTCTGAAATGTGTAATCATTTTGTTGTATGCCACATAGGAAGGCATTTATTTTCTCTAGAGTATGTTTTTCGCAGAGTGCGAGCAGAAAAACATACATTTTACTGGGATCGTCAGAAGCTATAATACTGTAAGGTGATGGAATTGCCTTTCCATTTTAGAAAATATTGCAGTCAGAATCAAACTGAAATTATGAACCTGATCTTTTTTGATTGTATGATTATATTTCAACTTATTTGCTCTTTTAAAATAATATATTTAGTTTTTAAAACCTTTTTGAATGAAAAAAAAAATAATAATATATAGGATGCCCTGGTGAAAAAGAAGTGATTATTCGTGTTGAATGTTCACTTGTAGTGTTCTTCAATTCTTAAAATATATATAAAAACTGTATATTTGTCTTGCAGAGATTAAATAAAATAAAATATAAAAGAAATAAAAGGCCAAGGAAGTGCACTTATAGAAAACACACTTTCATAACTATTTCTTAACACACTTAAGTACACTTTCAAAAAGTGCACTTTGTAAATAATGTCAATAAAGTTTTACTTTAAAGTACATTTTAAATCATTGTTTTAATAATATTTGTTCATGCTTTAAAGAAGTAGACTTATTTTGATGTGTTAACTAACATACTAAAGCACATGTAAAGTAATTCATTAAACTGTAGTTATTTGATATTAAAAGAGTTTTTGTATCTTGGGGGATACAGACATTTAACAGGCTGTAAGGGGGAGGGGCTATGGGGGGAGGGGCATTATTTGGTTGCAGTTGATGAGAAACACTGATGGGGTGATGGGTCATGTAATCAGGTCATGTGACTTTATGCTAACATTCCAAAAAATTGTTTTAAAATCCAAAATGGCAGCATACGTGGACAAAGACACTGGCCATGAGATAAGCGTTTTTATATTTTTCACGGTTATGATATTTTAGATTGATTTTGTTTTAGAAAATAGTTTTTTAAGGATAGTTTTACATGTTCTTGTTGATATTTTCAAAATAATCTTCTCACAGCTTTGATTATCAGGCATTGAATGTTTGTATCCTGGGGGATACATTGCCCATATAAGGGTATTTAACAGGGCTGATCACTCACAGATATTCTTATGTTTTGAGGCCTGTTCTCTACAGATATTGAATAGGATAAAGGTTTTGGATGTGTCAGGATGGCCAGACATCCATCATGTGTCAGAAGTGCAAAGTGAGGCTTTGCCTGTTCACTGGACAAAATGCTCGCAACTGTTTTCTCAGCCTACATTGCCCATAGAATACATCTGGTGTGGGGCACCACAGGGAAGATGGTAGAATTAAAAAAACAAAACAGGAAAAAGGTGTTTTAAAAATTGGCACATGAACTGTTTAAAAAATTATGAAATGTTAAATGTATATCCTACATAGGCAATGCATCTTGGGAGAAAAAGTTCAGTTTTTTCCAATTTTTCTAATGTTGTATGGATAACATGAAAAAATTAGCTAATTAATTGTTCATTAAATGTTTTAAAAGTTGTCATATGAACTATAAATAAAAAAAGAATACATTGCAAAATGTTACCCTAAATGGTTTATGTATCTCGGGAGATACAGAGTGTAACTTATAAAATAAAGGTCATATTTTGAAAAAAAATGCATGAACTGTGTCATTTTAGTATAGATACATACAAAAATAGCAATGAATCATTTTTCCATCAAATTTATTTATGCTTGCCCCTTTAAGGGTTAAAATTCAAGTTAATAATTTTAAATGTTTACTAAATTGCTGTACATTAAAAATTAAGTTAAACATATATTTAAATACATGACATAGAAGTTTAAATGAAAATGACATTAAATATGTTATAGTTTGTCATACAGGCTTGTCAGTACATTCAGTAGACTTTAACCATTAAAAGATCTTAAGTAAATGTACCTAAGCGGGTCAAAAAACACACTAATGTTCTGCAAATATGTAAAAAAATGTCAACTTTTTCATAAGGGGAAAGGGGGTGATACAGGCATATTAATTTGAACATAGTAATTTTAAATTAATTTCATGTACATCATTTAAAATGATATCCTTGTTTTACAATCCACTCTTTTTAATGTTACGGCTCACCAGGTATTAGGGTAGTTTGTAACACCAGGCTGTAACTCTAACCCTACATTTGACATTAATTCACACACTTTATGGATGTGTTGCAGAATACAAAACAACTAATTTGTAAGTTTGAGATAAATAGTGAAATAGTTTTTTTTTTTTTTTTTTTTATCAAAAACATACAACCAACCCTAGTCTGCCCTATTGGGTGTTTTGCTAGTAGGTAAATGATTCTTCATCCAGGTGCACTATTCTCCTATTAAAATGGTATACTGCTTTTAGATGGACCATTTGACCTGGCTGTAGGTGTGTGTCTGTGATAAATAAAGGTTAATTATAAAAGTTAGTCTTTGCGGCTTTCCAAAGTAATGATGTTTAGGGGGTATCCAAGCTTAATAATGACCAACCACCTCACACGGATCCATAGCCTGCAGTCAGTACTCAGCACTAGTAATCTCCATTTAAAATTCTGTTCACATGTCATCTTATTAGTATAAGGTGGATTATCACAGTGGAGAGCAGTACATAGGACAGGAGTGAGTCTGTGGAGAATATTGAGTGAAGCGGAATTGATTAACCTGCTATGCTAACCATCAAAACAACATAACGCAAGACAGGCAGAGACATATGTCAGTCAATAAAAGTCAAATCACACAGGTGTACAGTATCAATCAGGTGCATCATAAATATTCTGATCACCCCGAAGCATCTCTTGAATACAGAGTCCGGTGTTTAGACCTCATCAAGTCATCATAACCCAGCACAACCTGTCCTCATTGGCTATTCCACGGCCGTGTAGGTTTTGTTGTTATTTGCCTGGCCTCATTTATATATTTATTTCTTTCTTTTTACGCCAGGGACAACCCCCAAGTGCCCTTTAAGGCTATGATTTATACAAGACAGACATTGTCCTTGCAAGCCTGGCAGATAGTTTAACAAAATTGAATGAGATCAAATTTAACGCAACCTCCATTGGGGTTGGCCACATTATTTTGAAGTGCTTCATTACAATGGAAGAGAAGGCTGGGTATCTTCATTTGGGACACTGGAGACCTCAATTCATCACATTCAATAAAGAACTGGAGCAGTGCCACAACGCGAGGAGCAACTGTAACAAGTGCAAACAGAAGCACTCACTTGCGTATAGATTGCTTTTACTTAAGAAACAAAGCAGGCTAAACCACAGATGTAAGGAACCGTCTCATTTAAATTTGCCTGCGACGGAATGAAACAGAAACATTTTTCTTGAGGCTTTTAGTTAACTGAAATTCTTTCAAGTAAAGAATTCAAATCCATTCCACGAGCAATTCTCTGATCATCTGTGCACACAAAACTAGCAGGGGCAGGCTGAATTCATCAGTCTCCAACAGGGGAACGTTTCTTGCATGCATTGGTAGCCAACTATGGTTGCAAGTTCTGTCTTTACCAACATAAGCTGCTTTTTCACCATCAGGCTGAAATGTTCTGAGAGCGGTTGTCAGGGTTGGGTGCAGGTGACTGAAGACGAGGACACGGGAGCTTCAATATAGTAGTTTTAATTACCAAAATGAAACTTTCCAAAATCAAACAAGAACAAAATTCCAGGAATTCAGGGTTAACACACAACCATACATTGACGACGATCGACAAACACTGAGGGAAAACACAGGGCTTAAATGAACTGAACCAAACAAGATAATTAACTGAAAACAGGTGCAGAAAATTGGACACAAACGAGGAGCGGGAAAACTAACAGGACTAAACCAAAATCACAAAAGACAGGGGAAGACAAGATACAAAACAGAACTCAATACATCAAAACGTGACAGTACCTCCCCCCTCCCCGAAGGCGCGTCCTCGCGCCGTATAACATCCAAAGGGGTGGGAGGGTGGGCGCCCTGGAGGCTGACGAGGGCATGGTGCAGGTCCGGGAAGCCTCCAGGGCGGAGCAGGCTGTGGGCGTGGCCATGGCGGCGCAGGCTGTGGGCGTGGCCACGGCGGAGCAGGCTGTGGGCGTGGCCAGGGCGGAGCAGGCTGTGGGCGTGGCCAGGGCGGAGCAGGCTGTGGGCGTGGCCAGGGCGGAGCAGGCTGTGGGCGTGGCCACGACGGTGCAAGCTGTGGGCGTGGCCACGGCGGTGAGGACGAGTCCCTTCGGATGGCCACGGCGGTGAGGACCCTTCGGGTGGCCGTGGCGGTGCAGGCTCTTCAGGTGGCCACGGCGGTGAAGACCCTTCGGGTGGCCACGGCGGTGAAGACCCTTCGGGTGGCCACGGCGGTGAAGACCCTACGGGTGGCCGTGCTGGTGAGGACCCTTCAGGTGGCCACGGTGGTGCTATTTTTTCAGGCCTCCATGGATCTTTGGCCGGCCACGGCGAAGGCGTATAGCGCCCCCCCAAAATTTTCTTGGGGAGGACAGGCTCAGGATCGGGAACTGACTTGACATCAACGGGCGCTGGGTCAACGGGGTCTGGGTCAAGCGCTGGGTCAGCGGGCTCTGGCGCTGGGTCAACGGGCTCTGGTGCTGGGTCAACGGGCTCTGGTTCTGGCGCTGGGTCAACGGGCCAGGCTCTGGCGCTGGGTCAACGGGCTCTGGCTCTGGCTCTGGGTCAACGGGCTCTGGCACTGGCGCTGGGTCAACGGGCTCTGGCACTGGCGCATCATGGGACTCGGAACTGGACGGGGCCAGCACATCATGGGACTCGGAACTGGACGGGGCCAGCACATCAGGGGACTCGGAACTGGACGGAACCAGCATTTCAGGGAGCTTGGGGCTGGGCTCAGGCTCTGGCGGGCAGGCGACGGGCTCAGGCTCTGGCGGGCAGGCGACGGGCTCAGGCTCTGGCGGGCAGGCGACGGGCTCAGGCTCTGGCGGGCAGGCGACGGGCCCAGGCTCTGGCGGGCAGGCGACAGGCTCAGGATCTGGCTGGATGTGGCTGACTTGAACCCCAGCCTCGGCAGCCATCTTTTTGGCCAATCGCACCGATATCAGCGGGGGGTCAGTCATACCGGATATCAGCCGGGGAAGTCCAGGGACCGATCTGGCGGCAGGGCTGATGCGGTGTGCAGGTTCTGGCGGACAGGGCTGGGCTCAGGCGCTGGCGTGTAGGTGATGGGTTCAGGCTCTGATGGGCAGTTGACGGGTTCAGGGCATACCGGACTTGGATTTGGCTGGAGTGGGAGATCTTCCACGTGGTATGCAGATCCACACGACCACAGTGTGTGATCCACAAACTCCAGGAAGGATAGATGGAGGTCCCTGACCAGAATTATCTGGGCTAGTGGGTCTTTCAGTCCACCCCAGAAACTCTTAGTCAACTCTTCTTCATCCTGAGTCTCGTCATCATACAATTCTATATACAGTCCTGCATATTCTTCAAGGGAGCGTTCGCCTTGAAAGAGGATTGGTGTGTGAATTGGGTTCACCTCTCTCCTTTGGTTACGTCTCCTCTGGCTCATCTTCTGTTTTCGGTCGATCGTTCTGTCAGGGTTGGGTGCAGGTGACTGAAGACGAGGACACGGGAGCTTCAATATAGTAGTTTTAATTACCAAAATGAAACTTTCCAAAATCAAACAAGAACAAACTCAGGAATTCAGGGTTACACACAACCATACATTGACGACGATCGACAATCACTGAGGGAAAACACAGGGCTTAAATGAACTGACCAAACAAGATAATTAACTGAAAACAGGTGCAGAAATTGGACACAAACGAGGAGCGGGAAAACTACAGGACTAACCAAAATCACAAAGACAGGGGAAGACAAGATACAAAACAGAACTCAATACATCAAAACGTGACAGCGGTAAGGAACGGTTCCAGTTATTTTTTCCACTTGACCTTTATTTGGCATGGCACGATTACAAACCGCTCTTGGTGAATGCTTTTAGTGATGTTGCCGTTCAGGATTGGTCACTTGTCTGTTGCTTAGCTGCCATTTTCTCTGTAGCTGGCAAAGCGTGCTTTTTTAGTGAAGTTAACACAAGTCAATAATCAATTAAAAGAAATATCTGATCATAATGCAGTCGCTATATCTCATATCATCTGCAAACTCTTGCGTTACAGAGGCAATCACTGACACATTTTTATTACATTCCAAAGAGCTCAAAAGTGGATAATGAACCATACCAGCTGAGCAGGATCGGCACGAAAAGGAACGGTTAAGCAATGAGAACAGTTTGGCCCGAAACCATAGTCCAACGAACATTAACAAACGCTGTGGCTAGATGCATAGTTTCTATTTAGTATGACGTAGGCCATGCACACACACACACACACACACACACACACACACACACACATATATATATATGCAACGCATTCTCATCCCAAGGCGTCATATACTGACGCTTTTGCCATTTCATCTACATCGAACGCACATGGCACCCTTTAGCGTTAAAATGAGACGCAGATAGAAATGGGTAGGTTTCTGGGTTAGGGTTAGACCGCTAGGAGGCGCCTTCTGGCTCATATCTATCTGCGTCTCATATTGACGCTAAAGGGTGCCATGTGCGTTCGATGTAGACGAAATGGCAATAGCGTCAGTATATGACGCCTTGGGATGAGAACATATTGATATATGTGTATGTGTATGTGTATGTGTATGTGTATGTGTGGGTTTGCAGTGTGTTTGGTGTATTATTTTGGGTGATGTCACGGAAAAATGCGTCCCACGTAACTTCTGCCCAAAGGGGCCAAAGGGTTTGTTGATTTATTATTTGATTTATTATGTGCAGAGAGTTGTTTGTTCTTGAGCGTGTATGTTTTGTTTGTTTTGTTGCAGCAACAAACTTGGCATCTCTTGTACTAGGGCCTAGTACTAGTGCTCCTATTGGGTAGAGACGGGTTTGTGTGCCCGGTTACACACACACACACACGCACACACACACACACACACACACACACACACACACACACACACACACACACACACACACACACACACACACACACAACGACACACAACACACACACATATTGTATATACTGTAGATCTTGTATTGACAATGCAAGACTCAAGCACTCTGTAAAGACTCCAATACAATCCAATACACTACAGTGGCACTACAGTGTGTAACATTGAAGTTAATGACTATTTTTGTAGTCACGTTTCTTAGTCACGTGTCTCTCAGCAGCCTGCTCATATAGATTAGTTTATGTTATTTATGATTATTAATGGGAATGGGTGTCATTTGTGTGGTTAAGGTTAGTTGCATGTAATTATACACACAATGTATAGTAATTACTATACTAACTATGTAACGTGTATCAATGACACTGTAGAATAAAGTGTTACCGTTTCTTTTTAATGAAACAGTTTATTGAACCTTTAGGCACCAAAAATGAATTATGCAATTATTTTTTGTGTGTATCATATTTGATACATCAGACTTTTAAGTATCATATTGTATGATATCTGCATATCAAAAATGATAGTTTTATAGGGTTAACTGCATTTGTTAACATGAATTATTAATAAACAATACTACAGCATTTATTATTCTTAGTTAATGTTTATCTCAACATTAACAAATACATTTTTAAGATCAAAAGTTGTGTCCGTTAACAGTAGTTAATGCACAATGAAATAACAAACTTTTTTATTAACTAACATTAACAAAGCTTAATAAATGCTGCAAAAATATATCATAGTTCATGTTAGTTAATGCATTAACAAATGGGACCTTATTGTGAAGTGTTACTGGTTTTTCTAGTATGCTTGGTTCCTGGGAACTAATTGAGGTTGCAACTGTGGGTTAGCTTTAAACGTTATTCATGAAACATTAAAATCGTCACTGCTAAACTATAGTTGAAGCGCTGAGGCAGTCTAGGTTGAAACCCAGAGGAACTTGATGAAGCAACTGGTCTGACCGCATATGTCCCTCAAAGCGAAGTCTAGTTCCTGAGCCAGATGTGACTGATGTGGAGTCTGGGACACTGTTTCTTTGTAAAACCTTTCTTGTTCTTCTTTAGGCTGTTTTTTTGTTCCCAGACCTCTTCATAACCTCAAAACTCTTGTGGTATTTTTCAAAGTAAAGCTCTCTCTTTGTGTTCTCTCTTTTATCATGTCCTATTAGCTATCTCTCGAACTTGCGCTTCCCTCAATCTAATATCGCAGGCAGATGCTTGGGAGCCCCGAGAGATTTTCTGTAAAATAAAAGGCTTAATTATTCGTGCCGACTGCTTTTGTATTCTCTCTCTCTCAGTGACTCTCATTTCTAACAGGTAACACTTATTATCCACAGGACAAACTATTTCATAACACTATGTTTATGAGAGCAATTATATCAGGCAAAGCAACAACCATTCCACCTGCACATGCCTCCTCCGAAAGTATGCTAGATAAAAAATAAAGTAAAAAGATGTTTGTCCAAAACACTGTCAATGAAAATTCTAGACACGTCTAAATGTTATCAGTTAAATTGTTTTACACTTTCCGCAGATCATTTGCTTTAAAAGTAAAACCCACCATCTTGTTGCTTCATTGAATAGCCAATGAGCTCGCTGCTCAACCTTCAAATACTTGGTCAGCATTTTCTGTAGCAGTTTGCAGTGTGCTTTCAGAAATCCTCCACCTTCCCCAGCTCCACCTGTATAGATCTGCTAAAGGTAATTCATGCATGCTATATTGTACAGCAGCAGAATGTTGTGCATGTATTGGCATAGCAAATCACGTACTCTGCAGCAGCGTAGCAGATCTATTTCACCAAGACCAAACATATCAACATTGTCATATCCATACCATGCCAAACACTTTGGAGCAGTGAGCAGTGGATTTCTAGTTCCCAGCATACTTTGCATATGATTGGATGAGAATGATAATTTCATCTCACCCCTGATCAGAGGAATTATTTTGTTTTGTTTTGATTAATTTGCTGTTTAGTGTATATTTGATTGACAATGGATAGACTTAAGATTTATTTCTGAAAAAGAAACGCAATAATCTGATTATTTAGTTATCCAGTAATTAAGTCAAATAACCTGTAGTGGTAAAAACAAGTTTCCTATTTTTAATCCTTGTTTCTTGTCCACTGTCGGAAATGTTGATACTTTGGTTCTGACGTGTGCAAAGTACCATAAATAGATCCAGAGAGGCGTGTTGATGTTCCAAACAAATAACTGAAGTATAATAAATCAAAAATATAGAAGCATTGTAACATAAAACAAAACAAACAACTTTTAGGCCACTTGCAAATTTGTTATGCCATGCAACTGTCACAGGTCGGGAGGGTCGACTGGGTCTACCCCTCCCTTTAGAATGTACCACTGAGGAGCAGACCAGAAACCAGGCGGACAGGGAAAGTAAAATGTAACAGGCTTTATTGATTAAAAGAATTTGTATGTCCTAATTAAAATTCCTCCTTCCTCCCCAGCATCCAGTGGCCGCCGGGACGTCGGCTGGACGACAGGCGGGGACTGGGTCCACTCAACCCCCTCGGACTCTTCGGGTGCCGAGGCTCTCGGCAATGGAGGGGACGCGGACCTGACCAGCAGGTAAGTGCTCTAAGCACGGCTTATCCTTCTCGGACTCTGAGCGGACTGTACTCTTCTCGACCTCCCAAGTACAGAAGTTTACAGCGGTGAAGAGGAGCGTCGACTGGACAGCCGGTAGGTACTCCTGGTACGGTAGGTTCTTTCCTATGCAGGGGATGCAGAAAGCTTACGGCTGTGAAAGGGGCGTCGACTAGACAGCAGGTGGGTACTTCGAACACGGTTGGTTCTTTCCTATACAGGGGATGCAGGAAGCTCACGGCTGTGAAAGGGCGTCGACCAGACAGCAGGTGGGTACTTCGAGTACGGTTGGTCCTTTCCTATACAGGGGGTGCAGGAAACTTAGGGCTGTGGAAGGGGCGTCGACTAGACAGCAGGTAGGTACTTCGAGTACGGTTGGTCCTTTCCTATACAGGGGGTGCAGGAAACTTAGGGCTGTGGAAGGGGCGTCGACTAGACAGCAGGTAGGTACTTCGAGTCCGGTTGGTTCTTTCCTATACAGGGGATGCAGAAAGCTCACGGCTGTGAAAGGGGCGTCGACTAGACAGCAGGTAGGTACTTCGAGTCCAGTTTGTTCTTTCCTATACAGGGGATGCAGAAAGCTCACGGCTGTGAAAGGGGCGTCGACTAGACAGCAGGTGGGTACTTCGAGTACGGTTGGTCCTTTCCTATACAGGGGATGCGGAAAGCTTACGGCTGTGAAAGGGGCGTCGACTAGACAGCAGGTAGGTACTTCGAGTCCGGTTGGTCCTTTCCTATACAGGGGATGCAGAAAGCTCACGGCTGTGAAAGGGGCGTCGACTAGACAGCAGGTAGGTACTTCGAGTCCGGTTTGTTCTTTCCTATACAGGGGATGCAGAAAGCTCACGGCTGTGTAGGGGCGTCGACTAGACAGCAGGTAGGTACTTCGAGTCCGGTTTGTTCTTTCCTATACAGGGGATGCAGAAAGCTCACGACAGTGTTGATAACACAGAATGCACGTGGCGTTCGATGGGGGACACTCGGAACAGCAGATCACTGGACTTCCTCCCTTTCTCCAGACAACATCAATGATGAATCAGAACACCGCAAGCTTTAAATTCCACCGTCGCTTAATCTCTTCTTCAGCGGCTCCAAACTGCAACACAGGGCAAGGCCGATGGGCACGTGACAGAATTCGGTATAGTAAGCATGCAATAGCTTCACTTCAAACACACACGGTGGGCACAGCATCAACTCACGTCACTCTCAACCACTCTGTGAAATATAAGGCCACAGCCCACCTCCTTGTCTGAACAGCAGGGACAGTAAGACGGAAGAATATATAGCGATCTCAATCGTGCATCATAACAGCTGTCTTCTCATTACGGTGTCTAGACTCCGGTTCCTAGATCGCTTCTCTTCATATACAGTGTCTTGGTGTATAAATCACGTATCATACGGCCAGTAAAAGGTTTGCACTTATCTCTACCCAGGAAGGGGACTTGATGTTTCCAAGGCAACTTCTCCTCTGCTTCTCTGTTCCACTCCACCCAATCTTTCGTAGCGGATTCCCTTCCGCGGATCGATCTCACCAGTCAATTTTGTCCCACAGAAACTCTCAGCCTTCCTCGACGGAACAAGGTCAGGACACAGCACCCGAAAACCGAACACAGAACACTGCACTGAACTACACGCTTGGTCTCCCAAAGCTTGGTCTTTATCCGTTTCAAGCCGCTGTGTGTCCCAATCACCAAACAGCCCCTTGATGCGCCGCACCTGCTGTCACTCTGTCATCAGCGGCTGCTGTTGCCATGGTAGCGACGCATATCAGGCTGACTGGGTGTTGCGTCGAAAGCGCTCCGGGCGGAAACATTCCTCCGTGGAATATATAGTTCCGCTGCTGGTTCGTCACCTTGTGACACAACCCTAGCTCCATGTGCTTGCTCAAAAGACCGTGTGCTCTTGCACCAGCGCCCCCCTCCTGTCAGGGGTGGCCTATCCTTCATATAACCTTTCCCCTCTCACCTATAGAGGGCACACACTCAGATAAATAAACACAACTAACAATACACAATAAACTGATATTTAAATGAAACAAATTATAAAAATTAAATAAGATGGTAAGTATGGCTCCTACATAACATATTATATGAGCATTGTTATTTAGTAGCGAATTACTTATGTAGAAGATTGTGAATTTCCTCTATAACTCCCCCGGGTGGAGAACCAGAAT
The DNA here is from genome assembly GCA_036326025.1 of Chrosomus eos. Lineage (NCBI taxonomy): Eukaryota > Metazoa > Chordata > Actinopteri > Cypriniformes > Leuciscidae > Chrosomus > Chrosomus eos. The sequence continues at coordinate 54,937,825 of CM070818.1, forward strand.
TATCTGCCCAGTAGATTTAGCGGTGTCAGGTAACCGGCTGGTTAATCATTACCATGATTGCACTTCGTCTTGTGTTGCCTTTTCCAAGTGGAGACGTGTTGTCCGGGGCATTTATTTAGTGGTGGGCAGATCGAGGCTTCCTGAAACACTGAAATAGTTGAAGCAAATGTGCAGATTTGTGTCGACGCTTCGAAACAATCCGACACCGGTCTCCATGGTAACCCCTAGTGGTCAGAACAGTGTAAATGCAACAAAAACCTGGCCAAACATGCATAAAAACACTTTTTACAAATCTATTGCAATTTTTTATTCAAAGTAAAATCTTTCAAATGCCATTATCTAATCATATAATAAGATTACCAAGTGTATGTTCTTTTATCAATTGTCAGGGTTTGTTTTGTTTGTTCTATGAATGGCTCAGCTAAACAGGCACATTAGACTATTAACTACCATTATTCTAATTTATACAAATATATTTATAAATATTTATACGTTTATACAAATGTATAAAACTGATCAGAGATCAGGTAAACCCCACAGACTCTTGTTTCAATGGTTCTCAGTGAATACTCATGGTTCATGGGTTGACAGAGATCATCGCCCCCAGCGGTGAAACAGTTATGACGTAATTAAGCCTCGTTTACTGAAATCACGTGACTCTGGCAGTTTAATACACGCTCCGAACCATTGTTTCGGAACAAAAGATTTGTAAAGGCTTCAAAGCTTCATGCAGCAGTGTTTTGAAATTGCCATCACTACATTTATTCTGTTCTTTGTTCAGGTGTTTGTTTGGGGTGTAGGGGGCCCTGGAGAGAGATAACACCACTGTAGTCTGGCTGCTGCTTCCTACTTGTAGGAAGGACAGGCATAGTGGTCCTCCTCCATCCCCCAAACTCTCACATGATGGCTCCAAGCGCCACACCCTGGGACCTCGCCTCAGCAGGCGTGCTAAACCATGTGAGGGGGTGATGTTAACACGGCATCACAGGGCGAAGAACCTTCATGATACAGGCTACCGGCCAAGGCGGAAGAAGATCTTTTAAGTATCTCAGTGACTACGTGTTCGAGACCAGGCGAGCCACCGAGCAGGAGGATATCGGCTGTGGTCTGGCATGGAGAGGAATGGGCTCCACCATGCGACATTGCCCAAGACACACCACATGAAAAAAATGACAACCACTACTCAATTTATACCGGCTCGGTCGTCGCCCAGAAAAAGGACCGCACCTCCCGTTGTTGTTCACCAGGACGGGGGTGTTAAGAGTGAGACTGGTGGACCAAAACATCTACGTGCCAGGGATGACATCATAATTGGCACATGGAATGTAAGAACATTGAGAATAGCAGGGAAATTAGAAGAGCTAACACATGAAATGAAATGATACCGATGGAACATCTTTGGACTGTGTGAAGTACGCTGGAAGAACTTTGGGGAAACGTCGACCCCAGATGGCCACACACTTTACTTTAGTGGCAACAAAGACAAACATGAGCATGGAGTTGGATTCCTCGTTCACAAAGACACCGTGAATGCTGTCATGGGTTGTTGACCAGTCTCCAGCTGACTTAGTATCCATAGTAGGAAAAAAAATATACTATGGGAGTCAATGAGACCAGAAACTGTCTGCTTACTGATATTCTTCTAAATATCAGAAAATCGGCTGAATGGATTCGAAAATGGTAAAACTCCACTGTTTAACTCTGGGGGAGTTGTAAAATGAGCCTATTTCCAAAAAAAGTGGAGTATCCCTTTAACAGGGCCTCGGCAGCATTTAACATGCAGATTAATGTAGAGAAAACCAAGCTAATGACCAACAACCCCAATGGAATCAGAACTGAGATCAAAATAAACAATAAGAAGCTTGAGAATGTCAACAGCTTTAAGTACCTGGGAGCCATCGTTTCGGATGAAGGATCTAAGCCAGACATACTCTCTAGGATAGCACAGACCATAGCCGCCATGAACAAATTGAAGGTCATCTGGAACGACAATAACATCGCCATTGGCTCAAAGATCAGGTTGATGCGTTCCCCCGTCATGTCTGTCACAGTCTTCGTCTGCACCTGTCTGTCTTAGTCTGCACTACACTACCCAGAATCCTACCTGTTCCTCGTCTTTATCATCTGTGTCACCTGTCTTCACCTTGTTATGTTTGATTTGTATCTGTATTTAGTCTCCTTCTGTTCAGTCAGCCCTTGTCGGTTCTTGTAAATGTTTTTGTGAGTGTTCCTGCCTGCCTTTCTGTACCTGTGAGAGTTTCTTTAAGTAAAACATTTGGAATTGAAGCCTTTCTGACTCAGTCTTCTCCTTCAACCCACACACACCGTGACAGAAGAACCGACCGTTAAAAACTAAGTATGAGAGTTTCTCTCCATCACTTACCCTTGTCAATCGATTGACTCACTGTTTCCAGGATGGCTGCCCGATAGAGGAATATGTGGCGAAATTCCTCAAAATTTCCCACCTCGTGGACTGGGCTGATGATGTTTTGAAGACCACATTCTGGTGTGGACTGGATGAATCTTTGTACCAGCAAGCTCCAGCGGCGGCAATCCCAGGCTCGTTTGCCCGGTACCTGGATCATGTGCTGTGGTTGAGTGGCTCAACCTTCACCATTGGTGAGGCTGATGACATCGCCACTCAACCACCATCTCCAGCCATCTCCATCACCATGCCTCCTGTCCTCATCCCCGATCCGGGCTCTCATCCCGCCTAGCCTTCACCTCTGGTCCCGTCAAGCCCAGCCCAGCCTTCACCGCTGGTCCCGTCCAGCCCAGCCGAGCCTTCACCGCTGGTCCCGTCCAGCCCAGCCGAGCCAGAGCTTCACGTCAGCCACGTCCAGCCAGAGACCGTCCAGTCAGAGACCGTCCACGTCCCGTCTGCCCAGCCAGAGATGGTATTCCCACCCAGCCTCCCTCTACCACCTCCTCTCATCTGCTTCCTCTCTGATCTTCTGCCTCAGCCTGTCAGCCCCTCTGCCCCTCATCTTATCTCCCTCTGTGAGGTGGAGTTGCCATGGGTCTGCCAGCCTGCAGCTCCAGTTTGGTTGGTGGATCCCCGGCCTCCACCTCCAACCTCCGCAACCAGGACTCTACCTCTGCCCTTCGTCCCATCTGCTCCAACTTGGCCCTTACCTCCCTCAGCTTCACCGTGGCCCTTCAGTCCCCTAGTTCCGCCAGGCTCCCTCGTCCCCCGTCCTCTACGGCTCCACCCTGGTCTCCTCTTTCACCTGCTCCGCCCAGTCAGTCGGCTCCCTGGAGTCGTCAGCCCCGCCTCCTCCATGGCTCCTCCCTCCGTCGCATCCGCCGTGGCCACCCGAAGGGTCTTCACCGCCGTGGCCGCCCGAAGGGTCTTCACCGCCGTGGCCGCCCGAGGGGTCTTCACCGCCGTGGCCGTGGCCATCACCGCCATCACCGTGTCCTTCTGTGTCCAAGGGGTCTGCTCCGCCCTGTGCACCGGTACTACCAGCACCACCCTGGCAGCCTGCTCGTCCTGCTCCGCCCCGGCCACCTGCTCCGCCCTGGAGGCTTCCTGCTCCAGATCGGCCACCCCCTCATCAGCCTCCAGGGTGCCCACCCCCACACCCCTTTGATGTTCTACGGCGCGAGGTCACGCCTTGTTGAAGGGGGGCGTTCTGTCACAGTCTTCATCTGGACCTATCTGTCTTAGTCTGCACTACACTACCCAGAATCCTTCTTGTCTCCACACCTTAACTCACTCCCTCAATTATCCACCTGTTCCTCGTCTTTATCATCTGTGTCACCTGTCTTCACCTTGTTATGTTTAATTTGTATCTGTATTTAGTCTCCTTCTGTTCAGTCAGTCCTTGTCGGTTCTTGTAAATGTTTTTGTGAGTGTTCCTGCCTGCCTTTCTGTACTTGTGAGAGTTTCTTTAAAGCTACACTGTGTAACTTTTTTAGTTTATTCTTAGCTAAAAACACTTAGTTCTTTCAAAAATATATGTGCTCATTAATGTATATTTACTTCGTTGAAGTAATAAAGTATTCTGTGAGTGTATAATATGCCATTGAAAATACATAGGGGTTAGGGGTTCTAATGTTGGTTGCCATGTTGCCCCTCCATCTTGAAAGTACATTAGCCAAAGAGGGACATAGGCCGTTAATTCAAGCTTCGCCTTTCACGTTTTAACACTCGATGGCACCGTGTCGAATGTGGACGAGGTCGAACTGGAAGCCATAATAATCTTGGACTACATTGGCCACCGTAGGAGTTAAATGTGTGTGTGTGTGTTGTGTTGGGTTTTGGTGTGTGTGTGTGTGTGTGGTGTGTGTGTGTGTGTGTGTGTGTGTGTGTGTGTGTGTGTGTGTGTGTAGTGAGTGATTACTTGTTGGGGTGGACCAGGGGATTCTTTTTCCCTGTTAGTGTCTTCGACAACCCGAGTGCCACCCTCAGTTTTTGAATCCTATTTATTTTTATATGTGGGTAATTTTAAGAGGTAAATGTATTGAAGGTACTCATCAGTTGTGATTGTCATGTGAATTATATTTTAATGTAATAAAAATTGGTTTTAATTGGCAGAACTGTCGTAGTCCTCTCTGGAAAGAACAAACCTGTGGTTTGTTTGATTTACTTTGATTGCTGGTATATCCTGGGGTGAAAGTCCCTAGGTGGCGTAGTTGGCTACAGTTAAGACTTTGAGTATCTTAATGTGAGTTTTATTGCTGCTCATCTTAGTTATCATCTTTCTCTCCGCCTTACCATCTCGCCACACTTAAATGCTGAGTTGGTAATTCTGCAAGGGTCATATAGCTCTGAGTCGAGCGTTTTGCTCTTTGCCCCTTGTGAGGAAGCAATCACAAACTAATTAGCAATTAATGTGTATCCTTACCGTCCTCTAGCCCAATGAGGGGTGGCTTTCACCAGAGAAGACAACTACATTCCCTATTATAAATTACCATCATGTTGATTGATGTGTTCTTAGAAGTTTTGTCATTGATGGTTGTTTTTCTTTTCTTTTTTCTTTTTGTTTATTTCATTATGCACAGTTATGGGTTTAATGGAAGTTTGGAGGAACAGGTGATGGGGCTAATTAGTCATTAGTAAAGAGTCTCAGGTCCCAAATGACAAGTGCATGCTTTACAAGGTCATAATTTGATTAAAGTGCCTGCGAGTGATAGGAGAGACAACCGCAGCATGATTAACTTGTCTCTGGGTGCAGTGTGGACCAAGCGCAGGGTAACTTTATCATGCGTGTTGATACACATGTGCCTGTCTGCATATAGCACTTTAGAGGTGACTGAATTACTTCACCGCAGACTACAGGTAAATTCATCAGATAAGTGTATTATCTCCAAAAATGAAAATTCTGCCATCTATTCTGTCTAATGTCATTCCAAACCCATATTTTCCCCCCTTCCATGGAACACAGAAGACATTTCCCCTGTAAAATAAGTACATTTAGCTTACTTATTATGGGATATTATGTTAAGGATGTACGTAATTGCAAAATGAATGTAATGTTTTCAGACACTTAACTGCATATTAATGCAACTAAATGAAAATCTATATTGAATGCCATTAACTAAACTTTTTATGTCCAACTTAAGAACTAAAGTACATGTTTAAATGTAATTTCATAATTAATTATATTGTCTTTGAAATGTGGTAAATGTGTATTTCCATTTATAGATTGTACTGACAAGTAATTGATTAATGGTAATTTCTATTAAAACTTGTATTTAAATATATCTGTAATTACACATTTGTAATGACACAGTTGCAATGTATTACATTTAAAATATATTAAATTTAAATAATATTGAATACACTATAGTTAAAATTATAATGAAGTACTTTATATGAATAAAGTTCAGAATGATAGTCAACACATCAAACTAAGTGTAGGCTACTTTATTTTGTAGTAACACAATTGTACTTTAAGAGTGTTGAGAAACATATTCATGAAATACTCTTTAGTGCACTTACGTGGACTTTTATTTAATTAAGATTAGAATCTGCAAGTAGGCCAATCAAAGAACACTTTGTGCACCATCAATAGGCTACAATAAAGCACACTTCTTTTTCCCACAAGGTCATGTTTTTAATGGCACTAGATGAGCTTTGCATTTAACCTTATGCTTTTTTAAAGATGCATGCTTAGCTTCACAAGGAATACTGTACATTTTTATTTGGTGTCAGGTGAAGCCTTGAGGCCCCAACACTAATAACTGTCAATGTCTTCCCTTCATCTGCTGAAGTGCAGCAGCTCTGTTATATGCAGGTTGCCAAAACACTGAAGAAAGTTTCTCTCACTGAGGGACTGGGAGTGAATGCTGGCAGTCTGGTGAATATGAGAAGGCCCTGATGTATGACTCCCGTCTGATCGATAAAAAGTTGAAACCCGCCTTCTCTCTGCTGACCTCCCTTGTTCCTCTCCCTCAACCATCCCTTTCATGCCAAACTTTTCGACTTAAACTGTCAAAGCACTTGGATGAAATTTACTTGCGGCTTTTGGACAGAAACGAATGCTAAATTTGCAGACCTGGGAGATACTACTGAAGACATGTCTGCGTTTTAAGAAGCATCTCTATGGCTAAAGCCGAATTCCATTCGTTGTATTGTATTCAAACGGTTGATTCTGTGAGGATGCAGGTAAGATATATCACTTACACTTTAAAACACAAATTCAGAATCTGTAATCTGTATCATAAATGCTGCAATATTTACACATGCTCCTGTGAGACTGAGTGAGGTTTTTTTTTCATACTGGTGTTGGAAGTGCATTCAGATACTGATTTGATGATTACATGCATTGTCTATACAGTCAAAATTATTTGAAGTTATAAATAAAAGTAAATTTTACAAGAAAATGCTTAAAAATGTCACGTTTAATACAGTGCGTTATTTACTGTTTCTTTATAATATTTTGTGAAATGTACAAGCGATTACTGAGTGAAAATGATTTCAAAGTAAATCCTACATCAAATTTGTTCAGTGTATGTTGTTTGTGTACTGTAAAGATTATATATGTCTGTGAAAATATATTTTTATAGGAAAAAGAATGTAAAAATGCTACAAAAACCTTACTGTACATTTTTTTAATTTGTTTTTACAAACAAAAACTGTATGTTATCCTTTAATTTGTCTCTGTGTTCTGTTCTATATTATTTACTGTAGTAATAGTATATATTTTTTTGTCTTCATGTGGCTTTGAATTGTTGTTTTCAGTCCATTTTAGAGTAAAACAGCCTCAATTGATAGCTAGATTAACATATAGTTGATTTCTGTAAACAATATTATGTATATTAACATTATATGAACCGTAATATAGCTGTAACTTACAGTCACAAACACTCGTCTCCACATTTTGTACAGTATGTACACTAAAAACACTGTTGGATTTACTTTTTTTAAATTATCACAGAAATTGCTAGTAACTTTCACAAATAATTATGAGGAATCAGCAAGTAACACATTGAATTAAACATGCAATTTTGATGTATGAAAACTTAAATAGTATTTTCTTGTAAAATGTACTCAACTAATCATTATTTTATGAACAATTTTAAAAATATATATTTATTTTACTGTGTAGTTTGGCATAGTTAGTCATGCAAAAAGCATGAAACCCTCAAGATCAGTAGCTAAAATCATATAAAGGCAACAAATTGTTAGTAGGCCTAATAAGTCTAAAATACTATTTTCATGTTAAACAATATACAATAATCTTAAAAAAAAGAGTGAAAAAAGTGTAGCCTACAAAGTTTTGCTAATTGTAAATTGTTCACAAAGTGCTCAACTTTCAGAGTTTTATTGGTTTCAGCATCATAAAACATGAGACGACCCTAAAACCAAGGCGGTGAACTCTGGCGACAGGTGAAAGAAAATGTCTCATATGTATATGCGGAGAGACACGGCCTCTGTGCAGAATTCACTTTACGCTGGGTGAGTGATGAGCCATTCAAAGACGTCCTCATGCATTTTTAATCTATTCAGTGTGGTCTCCTCTGAGACGTGAGGTCAGGTAAGACAGGTCACGGCGCTTTCACACACGCATACGCACTAGTTTTCGTGCTCAGACATCAGGATACCACAGGAAACCTGCATTTAGTTAGCTCTAAAAAAAATCATCCCCTTGTGCGGCATGTAAATTTAGGATCCTCAAATTTGCAAATCACCTCTCTCCAAGTGATTGTGGGTAATTTAAGGAAATGTGCCAATCGATCTAAGAGAAGGTATTTTTAGCTGGCAGTCCCACTGAAGAACAGGGGGTCTCTCTCTCTTTTTGTCTCTCTTCTCTGGCAGCTTCTCATTTATATTCACGCTTCTCTGTAGGATGCAATGGCTCCTTGTGGATGTCACTCGGTGCCACTTTAACAGATGAATATATCTGGAATGAGCTATGGTGCTAAAGCACTCAAACAGATGTAGAGCCGGCATTTTAATTTCCTCACACACATGTATAGACGTGCACACCTCACACACATACATCACACGAGGACGCTGAGACAGAAATACGTGCCGTACACATAAGAGATATGGACGCAAACAGACTTATTGGTGTAAAGAATAAATCTGATGCTCGTCATATATGGACAAGCCATTTTTGCTCTCATTTTATGAACGCCACCAAATATATTTCCAGCTTTTCAAGATTTGATTTCTATGTGGAAATGTGTTATGTTTGTGACTGTCTTTTTGTAATGGCTGTGCTTTTGGTTTAAATAGAGCAGGGCCACCATATCATATTCTCAGATTTCTGGGTTTGTAAATGTCTGTTATAGGGGAGACAAAATAAACTAACTCTGAGAAAATTTAACTGGAGTCAATCTATGTAAATTTAATTGGCTCCAAAAACAAAATAAAGAAAAAAATATATATGGCATTTTGGTTAATCTACTGAGAACATTTCTCAGTTAATCTCTCAAAACACGTTGAAATCTTATCTATACTAAAAAAAAAATAGCTTCGTGCCCTGATATAATATATATATATATATAAAAGAGCCCATTTTCACCACAAAACCAGATTTAATCTCCTTCAGTCTCCACTTCGCTGACCTCCGGATTTGAAGCCTTCTTCGCCGCCGTCGAGAAGCCTTTCACCGGAACAAGCGCCTGCAAAGCAGTCTGAGGAAGCCGGCTCCTGTTTCAACTCGACACCGCCTTCAGCCCGCTGTTCTGCTGTGCCAACCGGCGGGCTAAATCCTTTTACAAGCAATAAGAGTGTTCTCCGGCCTATGGTCAAGCCCGAAAAAAAGGCTACATGTAAATTGTCTGGAGATGAGAGCGGTTGCTCTGTTGCTGCAAGCTTTTCTCCCATATCTGAAGGGACACTACTTCTTGGTCCAGACAGACAACATGTTGGTGGTCTCCTATATAAATCGCCAGAGTGGACTCAGGTGCAAAAACCTGCACACCATGACCAAAAGCCTTTTAATATGGATTCAGCACAACCTGCGCTCGCTGAGGGTGGCGCATGTGCCAGGCAGTCTGAACCAGGTTGCGGATGTGTTATCCAGAGACAGAATTCCCCCAGGGGAATGGTCGCTTCACCCGAGAATGGTTCAGCTGATATGGAGCATCTTCAGCGAGCCAGAGGTCGACCACTTCGCCTCAGAAGACAACGCTCGTTGCCAAACATTTTTCTCCAAGGACAGGGATGCGCTTGCCCCCGATTGGCCGTGCTGCCCGCTGTATGCATTCTCGATGCTTCCTCAGGTCATATAACGGATCAGGAAGAGCAAGTGTACAGTGCTCTTGATAGCCTCTCTCTGGAAGAACCAGCTATGGTTCCCAGAGTTGACTCAGCTGCTAGAAACAGCCCCAGGGCCGATTCCGCTGACGAGAGACCTCCTCTCACAGGCGAACCGAAGGATCTGGCATACCCGTCCCGACTTGTGGGCCCTCCATGTATGCCCCCTCAACGAGTACCCAGGGACCTTTCAGAAAGGGTGCTGAAAACCATTACTGAAGCTAAAGCGCCCTCGACCAGGCGTCTTTACGCTCTAAAATGGTCAGTGTTCTCCGGCTGGTGCACAGCTCTGAACCTGGACCCCTACTCATGTGGAGTGCAAAAGGTGTTCTCCTTTTTACAAAAGCTTTTGGACGCGGAACACTCCCCGTCCACGCTCAAAGTGCATGTAGTGGCCATAGCAGCATTTCAGGCTCATGTGGCTGGGCAATCAATGAGAAGAAGCGACCTGGTCAGGCGGGGGCCAGATTATCATGCTGGATAGTGGACACTATCTCGCTGGCTTATGAGTCTAAGGGCCTCCAGTGTCCCATAGGTGTCAGAGCTCATTCCACGAGAGTCATGGCCTCATCTTGGGCATGGTGGAATACCTATTGAAGATATCTGTGCGGAGGCCGGCTGGGCCTCGCCACAGATATCTTCAATAGGTATTCCACCATGCCCAAGATGTGGACACTATCTCGCTGGCTTATGAGTCTAAGGGCCTCCAGTGTCCCATAGGCGTCAGAGCTCATTCCACGAGAGTCATGACCTCATCTTGGGCATGGTGGAATACCTATTGAAGATATCTGTGCGGAAGCCAGCTGGGCCTCGCCATCCACATTTATGAGATATTATAACCAGGAAGTTCCCGCTTTGCAAGCAAAGCTTCTATCAATATATACAAAATATAAAATGTGAGGATTTTTCAAGAACGAACCCAATTGCAGACAGTTTGCAAATACACACAAGGTTTATTGACAAAAAAAAATGGAAAACAAAACCCCACGAGGGGGGAAAATCAGCACAGGCAAAGAAAAAGACTAACAACACTAGACTAAGACTTAGACATGAAACTTCACAAGAACAAAAGTAGACTAGAAAAACTTTTCTATAGACAGGACTCGAGACAAGGTACTTACAGGAACAAAACCATGTAAGTAAACACAATGAACCAGCACAGGACAGCAAACACGAGGAGCTTAAATAGGGAGACTAATGATAAAACAACAGGTGACACAGGTAAAGCAATAATGACAAAACGAGGATAACAAGGGGGCGGGGCAAGAGAACGAGACAACACAAGCACACAGCCCAAACAAGAGGCCATGTGCTTGTACATGAAACATGGGTCTGTCATGATCCTGCCTCAAGACAACAGAAAAAAACAAGGACGAGAGGGCAGAATCATGACAGAAGCCCCCCCATAAGGAGCGGCTACCAGACGCTCCCAAGGAAAACATTAAACACGAGACATGACAGATTGAGAGACAGACACAAACCAACAAAACATGACAAATAAAAGCAACGGCATACAAGAATACATAACAACAGGCTTGGGGTGCATCAATAAAAATAACAAACAAGGGAGGGGAGGTGGAGGGACAACAGAGTCCATAGCGGGTGATCCAGGGTGGATAGGTGGGGTAGGAGTCTTAGGTTTACGGGGAGCGGGCTGAGGGTGAGGAATCCGGGCAGGTTTGGATGGGAAGACACGTGGAGAAACCTTGGGGAAACCAGACTGGAATGGGGCAGGTGGAGGTACAGGACAAAAAACAGAGGGAGAAGTAGGTGACTGGGGAACAGAGGTGGGCAACTCTGCGTCTGGCTGCGGTGCAGGAAAGGGGTCAGGGTTCTCAGTGACTAGGCCAGTAACAGAGCGGACTAGACCGGACTCAGAAGTGCCACTCCCCATATCCGAGTCTGTGTCAGTGACGTCCGCAGCTGACTCTGGAACTGAGCTGACGGAAACAGATCCAGGAACGACGCTGTCAAAAACAGGCTCGGGTACCGCGCTGGCAGAGACTGGGTCGGAGGCAGTGCTGGCTGAAGCAGCGCCCCCAGCAGCAGGTTCAGGGACTGTCGCGGGCTCAAGGGAAGGAAGAGATGGGGAATGGGAAGGCCCCTTCTTTCTCCTCTTTCTCCTGGAGCGAGAAGCAGAGGCCATGAGTGGCCTTGTGCTCGGTTGGGTACCCACTGCAGGATTCGTGACAGGCGGAAAAGGAGCGGTTCTCTCAGGCTGGGTTGACTCCGTAGCTGATGCCTCTGATGGGGACTCCCATGAGGTCCGCCTCCCTCGTTTTCCCCGAAGACCGAAGGAGGTGGATGGAGTCTTAGGAGTCGTGGAAGAGACAACCGGGCTCCCAAATGTCGCGACGCCTATCCAGCGACCCTCAGGGATAACCGGCAGCCGAGCAGAAGGTGAAGACCTCATGGGGGAGTCCTGCAGCTCCTCCCGACACAAGCGGTCCGCCACCTCACGAAACGGACGACGGATCAGCCCCTCCCGTTCCGACAAAGGAGGAGGGCCATTGAGACCCGCGATGTAGTACGAGTTGAGGAGGATTTCTGGCAGGAACCTCCTCCTCTCTTCCACGGCCTGTGTGTGTACTCACCCAGAGATCTCTCTCCCTGGGGAGAAAACGGTGCCTTGCCGCTCTTCATGTCGCTGGCAGTCGTCAGCCACCACTGCTCAAGGGAATCAGGATGTCGTTTGGCAGGGTAAGACATACTGTCTGCTGGGTTCTTTTCTGGCTGGTTCATTCTGTGGGCTGGTTCATTCTGTGAGGATTTTTCAAGAACGAACCCAATTGCAGACAGTTTGCAAATACACACAAGGTTTATTGACAAAAAATGGAAAACAAAACCCCACGAGGGGGGGAAATCAGCACAGGCAAAGAAAAAGACTAACAACACTAGACTAAGACTTAGACATGAAACTTCACAAGAACAAAAGTAGACTAGAAAAACTTTTCTATAGACAGGACTCGAGACAAGGTACTTACAGGAACAAAACCATGTAAGTAAACACAATGAACCAGCACAGGACAGCAAACACGAGGAGCTTAAATAGGGAGACTAATGATAAAACAACAGGTGACACAGGTAAAGCAATAATGACAAAACGAGGATAACAAGGGGGCGGGGCAAGAGAACGAGACAACACAAGCACACAGCCCAAACAAGAGGCCATGTGCTTGTACATGAAACATGGGTCTGTCATGATCCTGCCTCAAGACAACAGAAAAAAACAAGGACGAGAGGGCAGAATCATGACAATAAAATAAAAGTGTTAAGCACATAACTATAAGGCCACTGCATATATGTGACCCTGGACCACAAAAGCAGTCTTATGTGTCTATTTTTAAAAATTTTAAATTTATACATCATCTGAAGGATGAATAAATAAGCTTTCCATTGATGTATGGTATGTTAGGATAGGACAATATTTGGCCGAGATACAACTATTTGAAATCTGGAATCTGAGGGTGCAAAAAAAATCTAAAAATTGAGAAAATCGCCTTTAAAGGTTTCCATTTCTGTTGGTTATTGTGCTGCATCCACTTACAAAAATACAATTTTGATATATTTAAGGTAGGAAATTTACTAAATATCTTCATGGATCATGATCTTTACTTAATATCCTAATGATTTTTGGCATAAAAGAAAAATCGATAATTTTGACCCATACAGTGTTTTGTTGGCTATTCCCACAAATATACCCGTGCTACTTAAGACTGGTTTTGTGATCCAGGGTCACATATCTGGTCCTAGTTCATACATTTTATAACGACTCTCTAGGCCCATTCCTTGGTTGCCTATAGAAGGCTCAACATGGGTTGGGCCTCTATTAGGACTCATAACTTTACTCTTATAGACCTTATGCACAAGAGAAACGAGGGCGCCGCCATCTTTAGAATATTGTCTTTGAACTTCCGTTTTTGCGATCGCTCTGTATCTCTATGGCATCGCTGTCAAGGAGTAATTAGCTGGTGAAGTTGATTTACTTATTGTAGAGTTACCGAAAGTTATCATGAGCATTGTAATGTTTATCATAAGTATTGTAAACCATATGTCTTAACAAATGGACCTTGGAATTTTATTTAAACGAGCCGCTCATTCATAACTACGCAAGATCGCTTTGAAAATACAGACCGGAACTCCAAAGACAACGAGCTCAGCGCTGAAAAGGGGTGTGGCTACATAAGGTCTATATGGGCCTCGGAACTTCTGCCCTGGGCTATAGTGAGGAGTGAAGTTTTAAGCATGCACAGCGTTTCGAAAGGGGTTCCGATAGTGTAAGCTACTTACGCAATACGAGAGACCTTTTCAAAGGGAACGTCTCAGTTACTAACGTAACCTCGGTTCCCTGATAGAAGGGAACGAGTAATTCGTAACCCGCCGGGCCACTGTGCTTAGATTGTGTTTATCACTTCAGTCGATTTAACCTGGTTTTATGGCGAGAATGGGGCCTTATATAGCTATAAGCCATGCCCATTCTGGCAGGCTATGACGCGCCAGGGCGCGAAGTGGCCTGATTGGTTCGCACGCATGGGCCGCCTTGCCATAGGTTCGTGCAGTTGCCGCAGCACAGCCAATGACCGCTCTAGACACTCAGCTTAGTGTCTGCTGTGCAGCTGCACTGCGTTTTAAAAATTTGGCTTCAATATTCTAGAGAAAAGGAGTTTTTCCTATTGCGTAAGTTACTTAAGCAATACTCATTGCCTTCTCTCAGGGAACCAAGGTTACGTTAGTAATCGAGACGTTTTATTATATTGCATCATCTCATGTGTAATCGTAACGGTTATAACACACTATCTATTTGTGGTTACAACTTTGAGTATGACCATTGACTTGATATTAATAAAAATGTTGTGCTCAAAAAGGTGTCAGTTTAGTGTTTTGATGCAAAAAAAGAAAGAAATATCTATGTTATAGGGAAGACCGGGGTTAGTTGTTATTCAATTATAATTTCTCAGGCAGACTTTTTACCCTATGTAAATTCTTGGCTAGAAAACAAAATTAAATTAAATTGAAAAAAAAAAAAAAATAATGATACATTAAAGGGTTAGTTCAACCGTCGTTCCAAGCCCCTAAGACTTTCATTAAACTTCAGAACACAAATTAATTTATTTTAATGAAATCTGAGAGATATCTGTCCCCACTGACATTCCACACAACTACCACTTGGAGTCTTCAAAAAGTTAATAAAGAGACTGTAAAATTTATTCTGAAGACACACGGTCGCTTTACAGTATATGATTTACAGATTTAATTTAGGTTTTTATTCTCATATAAACATTCTTCAATGCACACATCAAATATGGTAAACTAAAGCTCAAGCAGACTTGCTTGAGGTGCAAGAACCGAGGTTCATTCTTGTGTGTTACACGTTGAGCTTCTGCAAGTACCAATGAGATTTGTTCTTACGCATCAAGCAAGCATGGTTGAACTTCTGTTTATGTTCGCTGATCAATATTTATCCGTGAAAAATCATATAAAGCGACCATGTATCTTCCGAACATTTGGACTGTCAAAGTGGTAGTTGTCTTAAATGTCAATGGAAGGACAGAAAGCTCTCAGATTTTATTAAAAATATCTTCATATGTTGATGAATGACTTACAGGTATGGAACGACATGAGAATGAGTATGGATGACAATTTAAATTTTAGGGTGAACAATTTGTTAATGTCCTGTAAAAAACATTTTATTTAAAATCTTCTTGTATAGGTTACCACATTCACTTCTTTTGATGAAAAGGTATGAATATTGATTATTAATTATAACAGAGCCAAATAGTTCCAGCAGTTTCTCATCAAGACAATTATTTCCCTTTTTTAATCTTGTAATGTTTTGTTCAATGATTTATTCCTGTTCAACTTGCAATACTAATAAGCAGCAATAATATTGATAATAATCAAAATATGACGTGTTCAAAAAGGTGTCGGTTTTGTGTGTAAATTATGAAAAAGAGGGAATATTGTTGTGATTTGGTGCTATGTTGATGTTCTGAATTGATCAGGGGGGAGTTTAAGAACAACTGACTTGGTTTAAAATTAGCTTGAGTGTAACAGAGATGAACACCCCTAATATTGAGGCCAATATCTTGATTTAGCACTCTGGACCATGTATTCTATGAAACATCTTAATGGCCAGGGTCACTCATGAGAGACAACTGGAGAGCTTAACTTAATCCTGGAGATGCAATTAATATTGTACATACCTGTGTAATTATCAGAGCACTAAAATGCAAATATAACAGACAGGCAAACCACACTCCTCCAATACAACCCAATTCACAAAGAAAATATCATCCAGGGAGCTTGAAAAAGACTTGCTTGGAGTTCAAGAAAAAGCATAGAAATAGACAAGCACAAGTCGTTTTCTCACAGAACGTTCTCAATGGTCCTCTCTCTCTCTCTGTCCATTGACCAGCCAAAGGCACACAACTATTTTTCCCTCTCCCTGAACGCAATCATTTCAGAATTGATTTTCATGGCTGAGGGAGAAATAATGGGAATTCTTCTAATGTAGAAAATGTATGTGTTCCTTTTGGTTAACCAGTACAAACCATATTTCAGTCTTGTCAGAGAGGCTAGAGAAGAAATCTCTCATCCCAAGCCAGGCTTTTTCTCCTTCAGTATGAGACAACTCATCATTTTCTCAAATCAATCATATCAACTCTTCGAGCAGGAAAATGGTCAGTGCTTTTACAGGTGCTCCACCTTTATAGGTCATCATATTACTGCAACGGTATCAGATGATAATTCCACGGTATTCTGATTCATAACATGGAACGGCCGCAGTACTTTAACCCTGTAAAGCTTGACTTATGAAATAATAATCAGAAACAAAAATAGAAATTCAGAAGAAACTGTAGATACAAAGTATCTGATTGCATATGTCATTTTGTTGAGTATCATTTAATATATCAGGCTTTAGTGGCTTATATAGTATGATATAGTAAATATATGGAGCTCATATACCCCAGGATGAAAAAATACCTACATTTTATTCAGAGGCTGAGCAAAAATTTGGTGCTGTTCAATTGCTGATATTTATATGGCCAATTTTTTTTTTTATTCTGATGGCCTGTATGTAAATCAATGAGATATTTGTAACAGTATAGCAGACTACTTACCATACATAAAATGTATATATACTGAGCAAAATTATAAATGCAACACTTTTGTTTTTGCCCCCATTTTTCATGAGCTGAAAGATCTAATGGCGCTTTTCCACTGCATGGTACGGTACGGTTCGGTTCGGTACGGCACGCTTTGGCGCTTTTCCACTGCATGGTACGGTACGGTTCGGTTACGGCTCACTTGTGGTGCTTTTCCACTGCATGGTACGGTACGGTACGGCGCGCTTCGGCGCGCTTTAAATGGTACCTGGTCTGTTGAGGTTCCAAGCGTACCGTACCGGTACTAAAATGTGACGTGAAACACTGCAGATCACTGATTGGTCAGACAGACAGAATCGTCACTACAGCGTCATTGGATTTGCGACACGAGACACTAAACCCGCTATACAGAGTCATATAACCAGTAGACAACAGCCAACACGGTAGCACCTGTGTTTTACTTACTTGAAAAAAAAGAAGAGATCAACACTTTAAAAAGGAAATGGCTGAATCGTGGTCGAGGTGCAGACGTTCCTCTCGTTGGTTGCCTAGGAGCGGGTCCAGCGAGAGCTGGATGGGGCAAAACAGAATGAAAAAGTGTTCCAAGAAGTAGCAGCTAGCTCAGCTCTAGCCGCACACGGCTATCACCGGACCTACAAACAGTGTAACGATCAGTCCCACCCATTTGAATGGGTACTAACTGCAGTGGAAAAGCAACCGAGCTAGCGAACCGAACCGTGCCGTACCGAGCCGAGTCGTACCACGCAGTGGAAAAGCGAAGCCGAACCGAACCGTTCCGCGCCGAATCGAACCGTACCGAACCGAACCGAGCGTACCATGCAGTGGAAAAGCGCCATAAGACTTTTTCTATGTACACAAAAGGCCTATTTCTCTCAAATATTGTTCACAAATCTGTCTAAATCTTTTTTGGTGAGCACTTCTCCTTTGCTGAGATAATCCATCCACCTCACAGGTGTGGCATATCAAGATGCTGATTATTGCACAGGTGTGCCTTAGGCTGGCCACAATAAAAGGCCACTCTTAAATGTGCAGTTTTACTGTATTGGGGGGTCTGAAAACCAGTCAGTATTTGGTGTGACCACCATTTGCATCACGCAGTGCAACATCTCCTTCGCAAAGAGTTGATCAGGTTGTTGATTGCGGCCTGTGGAATGTTGGTCCACTCCTCTTCAATGGCAGTGCGAAGTTGCTGAATATTGGCAGGTGTAACGAGTTTAAACAAATTTTGAACCAGTCACAGAAGACTAATAGTGCGACTCTCTGAAGGAAAGAAAAAAAAAAAGCAAGAGCATGAACTGAAAAAAAACTCAGACGTCAAAAGTATTAACTAAGAAAAGTGCATTTTTCGTATCTCCTTTAGATTTTTTTTCTCTTGGTAACTCTTGAAATTAAATGATAAAAAAACACATATAAACAACAGTATTGCCTCTTCACTTGGAAAATCAAATGAAAAATAAACAAAGACAATGTCTCAGTTCAATTGCAATATCTCAGTTCAAATGCAATGTCTCAGTTCAATTGTAATATCTCAGTTCAATTGCAATATTTCAATTCAGATGCAAAATAAAACAAAATAATAATGATAAAAAGATGAAGAGGGGTCACACGGAAACAATGGAATAGTGCCCTTAGTCCATGAAAAAATCAGTATCTTCCCTGAATGGCTGATGGCTTGGAAGACGTGGGTAATATATGGTTAATCCATTTTGCAACACAACCTGGAGGTAAGCAACAGTAATTTGTAGCTATAGTTTGAACTACAGAACTTAAAGATCTCCCTCTTTTATTTTTATTTTATTTTTTGCTGCAGATGAAATGGTTAAACTTCTGTTTTCGCGCAGGCGCAGTGAGGGAAAAAAACAGTGAGTTTAGGGCAATCGGATCGTAGCTTTGCTTCAATCTGTGCGATATAGTCACGAGGAGCGACCAAAATTTCTAACATGCCAGAAATTCATCCGACCATCCGATTGTCGATCTGGAGAGGTTAATCGCCTCTTGTTTCTCCCTGTACACTGCATGAACACTGCCAACAAACACACACGACAAAACTGACAAACGCTGACCAAAAAGGCGCACGACCACCAAAAAGAAATCGCACAGTGTATGCTCGCCTTAACACAGATTTAGACAGATTTGTGAAAATATTTGAGAGAAATAGGCCTTTTGTTTACATAGAAAAAGTTTTAGATCTTTGAGTTCAGCTCATGAAAAATGGGGGCAAAAACAAAACTGTTGCGTTCATAATTTTGTTCAGTGTAAATACCATTTGTTACCCCATGTTTCAAATAATATTAGTAGATGATATTTAAATGCTTAGTTTTATGATCAAAGATTGGCGTTTTAAAGTTCTAATAAATGGCCTTTAATTTGCTACCAAATAATAAACTATCTATCAGACGACAACGACATGTAGATTGAGTACAACAGATTTTGATGATGTTGTAATTTATATGTCATATAAATTTGTATATAAAATACAGCATACAGTAGGCTTTATAGGGTTAAAGAATACTATGGTACTGCTATAATCATATACAAAGAGATGTCCATTAACTCAAAAATATCTAAAATTTCTTCAAAGTACTTTCTGGTACCTTTGTTGTTACGGGGCACCCTCATGTGTTATGACAAAACATACGGACCTCATCGGTGTTGCAAAGATGTCATTGCATCTCTGAAATATTTTTTATTTGAGTAAATTTGCTTCATATAGATGTGTTTCAGAAGTGTTTTAGTCTGTTTAGCTGAGCTTATTGATCAAATTGTGTCTACTGTGAGCACATAGGTTTCATTATTGAACTATCCATTCACTGGTCTATTATCAATGGATAGGTGTCATAGGTTATTAATGATCAATCTTTTGAGTGAATGAGACTATTGATTGGTGTTCGAAACTGGTACTTTTGGATTGTCCTGGTTCCTGTATTACTTTGTTTCAGAATAAATCAGAAAGAGTACAACTTTTGTTCCTTTTCACAGAGACAATAATATATATTTCTTTTTTTTTCTTTCTTTCTTTCTTTCTTTCTTTCTTTCTTTCTTTTCTTTTCTTTCTTTCTTTCTTTCTTTCTTTCTTTCTTTCTTTCTTCTGTGGAAAAGAAAATAAGAATTTTTTGAAGAATATATAATATCAGTGGGATCCAAACCTACATTGTATGGACAAACTGAGTAGTTTTTTCAAAATATCTTATTTTGTGTTCCACAGAAGATAGTCATATGACATGAGGGTGTGTAAATTAAAATGTTAAATTTTTGGTGAACAATCCCTAGGGGTAAGATACTGCTAACCTGTATAGAAAACTACTAATTAACTATGACATTAAGTTGCTCTTTACATGTACTCAGCATACACTGCCATTGCCGCAGGCTGTTTGTCAAAGAAAATCTAGGCCCAGAAACAGCATGCCTCAGCTTTCGACTTAAAAAATGATCTCAAAAAGATATCATCCCTGAGGCACTATAGGATGACATAAAAATATGCCATAATTTGCACATGATTAACAATTAGAATGCAAAGTTTTAATCAGTAGAACGTTTTACTGTGTTTACTGATTCAAGGGACTTTAGAATTCCTTTGGCATCCAATTAGCATGTTTGTTTTTCTAGGACACACTAACCCTTTTTCATTTGCTGGACTTTTCATGGAGCAATAGAAAATTCATTGGAAAAAAACATGTAGTGTGTGTGTACCATACTCTAAGTGAATGAAAACACCTGCATGTAGTTTTAAATCTGAAAGTGCACCGTATATAAAGTTATTGTCTTTCATCAAGAGTCGACCTGATTCAATGGGAAATGAATCATAAGCCGTTTCGTTGTGACGTCGAATGAAACATTAGCATATTGCCCGTCCTCTTATTGCGTGCGCAGACACCAGGGAAAACTTGAACCTCAAACCAACAGCTGATTCCTGTGGATACTGGATAGCATCATGTTGAGGAGAAGATGTGCTGTACAATGTGACTGTAAAGCCAGTTTTTTTTCACTGCCCAAGGACGAGCATGTGAAGAATCAGAGGTTAAAATTAATCTTTACCATGATACCACAGAAATGTATAATCCTAAACGTTTCTATTTCCTTTATTTTACTGACAACTTTTAAGATTAAGCATGGAGCAAGATTTGTTTCACCAGCGTTTATGTTACATCAGTCGTTCATGCTAGAGCTCGGCTAATGTATGCACTGTTACAGTTTCCGAATGTTCACCGCAATAAATTTGAAAATTACTCGGTAAATAAGTAAAATAGTCGGTTTGTTGATGGACATGCACTTGTTAATGCTGATGGTGAGGAATTATAGTTGCAGCATCTCATAATGTACCTCAAACTGAGTAGCGTATCACTGAGAATCATCCTGCTCGAGTCGTTGCGATGGAGGTTCGGGTTGAATGAATAGTTCTTCCAGTGTTTCATCATCGGACTCACGCTCGGATTGATATGGTAAAATTGACGTCATTGTTTGTTACTGTTTAGTTCATGCTGTAGTAAACCTGAGGACAGCTGACGTTGTTATGGCAATGGGCGTTTTTGTTTTTTGTTTGGTCTACCGTGCTGTACACGGTAGAGCAATCACAACAGACTGAGCTGTCTGGCCAATCAGAGTAGAGTAGCTTGTGGAAAGGAGGGATTTAGAGAGATTGATTCGTCTGAGGAGTCGTTTGAAAATCATTGAAAATGTGGTGATGTGCAAATGTATATTATAAGAAAATTAAACCGTTTTTTGACCATTGATGCATGTAAACCTGTTGTAGGAGACTCCAAAACAACATTAGGAAACTTTAAAATAGCATTATTGGGGTACTTTAAGTTGCTCTTGCAAGTTTTGTGACACTTTCAAAAATGAACAAAGCACATTCAGTTTTATCCGAAACAGAATCTGGTGACGTTTTATTATGTTAATTGTTGCATATATCATGGCAGTTCTGAAATTTCCAGTGCCATAAAGAGGTTAATAACATATTATCACCTACATGAAATCCTACTTTAACCTAATAGTGTTAATAACTAAAGCAAATATGAAATGGAAGTGCATTTTGTTTAAGCAACCATGCCATTTGAGCTTGCTTCAACAAGTCTACTAGAAAGGTGTGTTTATGGAGTTTTGCAAAAATGTAGGTAAGAGGCATTTTTTTCTAATGAGCCTGGGTTGGAAAACTCTGTGTTGGTCACATAAATGGTTAAAACAAAAAGGTATACAGCAGAGAAAATGCTAAAGAGCCCTTTCCAGCAGCCCAATGACAGATTGAGGGAAGCAGTGACTGAATCTGAGAGGGAGGGAAAATGAGACATTGTTGGCAAGAGGGCGCCAAGTTGGATGACAACTGCGCCCTTTATCTGACAAGCGCCCCAAAAATCCCTTTTGGAATCAAAATGGGAGCCGTTATCAAATTGTGAAAAGCTGTAGTCTGGAAATATATCATATACAAGCAGCAAGCTGCTTAAAGGACACAGATGCTAGGCCCTGTCTGCTTCTTTCTCTATCCACTTATTTTTACTTCATCTTGAGTGTTGGAAAAATATCACAACAGTTCACAAGTACAACCCCGAAAGGTTACTGCCACAGTTATTCTTTCTTAAAGTATTCTGCAAAACTTCTGAAATGTATGTGCTCAGCTGCCGAGCTTCTCAGCCAATACTGACAAGTGACAGCTGCCATAATTGTTCAGCTCCTCTGAGATAGTTCTCTAAGCTAGCATATTTGGGTAACAGTCTTATCTTCACCATGTCTTGAAGTCTAATAGCCTCTTGCATTTGCTTTTCCTTATTGAGAGGCTGGAAGCTTACCGCCTTTGAGCTGTCAGAGTTGTCCTCCTTTCAGAAGTTCAAAAGTTCAGTGAGTTGTTGGAGATCAATACGCACCAACCGCTCTCTTAGTTAGTAAATAAACGCAGACCACGGTTATTATATTCACCGTCAGATGAAATTCAAAATAGATGAGTCATTCGGAGGATATCTTTGTTGTTGGGTAAAAAAAAAAATTGCTACACAAAGGCTAAATTTTGCTTAACACAATGGCAAGCGGCATTCGCAGCCGGTGCTAAAACATTTATTTTCTTGCGAAAGTGTTTTTGTTGTTCAGTGGCTCATGAGCCACAATGTGGAAACTGAATGCTGCCTCATCTAAATTTCAAATTGAGATCAATTATTCATTTATGACTAATGCTGACTAATTATAGCCTCTTTTCCTGCTAAGGTTTGAAAATACGAATGTGAAAATATTGCTGTTGACTCCTAAAAATGTACATATATTTATGTATGTGTGTGTGTATATATATATATATATAATATATATATATATATATATATATATATATATATATATATATATATATATATATATATGAAGAGTTCAGATGCAAAAGCCTCTAAATGCCATCTGAAATTTTCTTCTAAAATGATCATTTTTATCAAGCTTGTATATTTAAATTCAGTAATTTCACTTAAATGACAATTAATGGGTAATTTTTCTTGCCATTTAAGTGAGATTATTGAACTTAAATATACGAGCTTGATAAAAATGATCATTTTAGAATAAAATTTCAGATGGCATTTAGAGGCTTTTGCATCTGAACTCTTCATATATATATATTATATATATATATATATATATATATATATTAAACAGTTCTTTCTGGTTCTCTGTCGAGATAGTCGAGCAGATCCACCAGATTTTTTTACAAATACTACAGTTGTTGTGGCACAAAATGTACTTTTAAGTTTTTAGGTGAGAATATTTAGACCTCAAATATGTGACATATATATAAACATAGCGCCCGTTTTACAATTTGTTTGGACGCTTCCGCAGATGCGAGCTCCAGGCCGTCGGCAGCCGTTCAGCGCTCATGTACCCGCAGAGAACAGCTTCATCTTGGTCAGTCCTTCGGTAATTTGCTGCTGGCTAAATTTAACTTAAACCCTATACTAGAGCGCTCCTTTTGTACGTTTTTACTTTTGTACTATTGTTATTAATTTGAATATTGTTGGTCAATAAAAATGATTTTATATAAACAATATGCCGTATTTGGTCAGAGAAAGGATCCGTTAGCGATCGTGATTTCGACTTCAGTGACAGTTATTACACCATTAGATGGCAGCAAAGGTTTTTAAAGACACTCATCACACTGATAGCCATGCGATATGGCTGTATATCAGCATATGTACCCTGAATCTAATCGAATGGTAATCGTAAGCGCATCATGAAAAAATTGTCTGATTTACACCCCTTCTATCTTGCATACATAATGTATTACATTCTTTAAAAAGTTCTTTTGTGATCTATATATGGACTTTCAGCAAGACACAATATGATAATGTATGCAGGTAGGCAGATGGCAGAAGTTATCTGGAATGACGTACTGCTGTCAAATGGGCAAGGCCCTGGAGTCCAACTCCATCTGTAAGAAAAAAAAGAACAAAAAAATGAACTATGTACAACAGGAGCTTGAAAAACGAGTCGTCTGGACAACTTGCTCCCCTGCCCGCTCACTTAATTGCTCTGTTCTCTCTCTGGACTGAAATTCATCCTCCCATTCCTCTGCTGGAGGAAGTTTAGCAGTGAGTGCCCCGAAGGCCCTTTCTCTTGTCCTCTTTACGTCACAGAACCTTCACAGAGAAAGAAAGTGAGTTTCCTGATGAAAGACAAAATGTGGCCCTGTGCCCATTTCACTAAATGCCAACTTCTACAAACTGCCTGATGATAGAAAGTCTATGGATATGCCTGCAGCAACCTTCCAGACATGCTGTCTTAGGATTGTCCAATCAACATTTTCATTTTAGTGTTATTAATTACAAAAATATAATTATAGCTTATAATGCAAAATGTGATTTTATACCAGTATAGCAGACTTATATAAAATGCATATACATATCAGTTGTCAATATGCCAATATTATATCTTAATAAGATGCTAGTTAAATGCTATAGTTTTATGATCAAAGTTTTTACTGCATATAATGCATATAAAACATATAATGCAATGCAATGCAACGATGAGTTGCTTCAGTCCAGTACTAACAATATGAAAGTAATTCTTATTTTAATTAAAAAAAATATTCAGTAATAATTTCATAGCAAAACGTGTATCAGACAGTATAAGCTTTGTGAAACAATTGACTTTTAAAGACACATTTTGTCTATTATTTTGACTGCCACCATAATGGTAAATATTTTAATTATCTCTATTTGGGGGCTTTAATAACCCATTGTCAGTTTCGGTTAAGGTAAACCAACGCTATCCCGTACATATTTTATGAGGTGGCTAATTCGTACTAGCTCATTCGTATGATTTGTCTAATCCCCAGTGATGGGTAGGTTTAGGGGCGGCGTATAGGTCATTAGTACAAATTCGTACGAATTGGGCAACTTGTAAAATATGTACGATTTAGCAAAATTTCAAATTCATACGAATTAGCCACCTCGTAAAATACCTACGAATTGCTTTGAGATCGAGTTGGGTAAACACAAGAAATAGCACGATCTAATCACAGCAATTATGATTTTATTAAACGAAAAACTGAAAACAAAATACTCAGGCCACGTTTACACAAAGCTGGGTATTTAGAGAAACGAATATTTCCCCCTCCTCCGTTTTCAATAATAACATTGTGCACACACCCGCATAAATACACTGTCGAGCGCCATCATAACTATGCCATGCCTATGGGCGGCAGTGTAGGGAGAAAGATAAAGCCATGCAAGCCAATCAGAATCCTCAGAATCGACAAGAGAACCTAAAACCAGTTGACACGACAACACATAACCGGCGTTTTCAGAAATCTCCACTTTGGCCAGAGTTTTTAGAAATAATCGTTCCCTTTCGAACGGTCACTTCGTATTGCGTAGCTATACACAGTGGGGCAACTCCTTTTCCTCGATTTTACTGAACCTTATGTAAAACGCATTTGCAGCTGCACAGCTAACGCCCTGAGCGTCTTGCTCGCTCATAGGCTGTGCTGCAGAAACTGCATATCCAATGGCGTGGACGACTCTGACGTGCGACCAATGGGGTCACTCCACGTCAGAGCCCGTCATAGGGGCGAGGCCTAGCCTATATAAGCCCCTGAACTCGCCAAAATAGCAGATTTTACTCCTTCAGCGACAAACTATACGTCTCTGACTGTTTTTCACTGAGCCTTCGCCGTCGAACAAGCCCTTCAGCCTGAGCGAGCATTATTTCAGCGGATTACGTCTCTCAGCCGTTCGTCCCCTGACGCCGTCTCACCTGTGGCTATCCGGCGATATCCTTACTTCCTGCAACAGCATGTCTCGCTGCGCCACGTGTGCGCGCAAGCTACACGAGGCCGATCACCACGCAAGATGCATTTCATGCCTGGGACTCGACCACGCTGAGAAGGCCTTCTCCTCCTGCGGATGTGCGGCCTGTGAGAGCAGGCCCATCTCCTCGCTGCGGACTCGGCTAGCTCTCGCCAGGGATGAAGACGCCGCTTCGCCCGCGCCTCCTCCCTCGGTTTTTCCTCAACCTAGGAAGAAGAAGCGCCGCAGCCAACGGCAGCCCGAGAGCATGGATGTAAGCGATCGCACGCCGGCCACGTCCCCGCGTGCCTCGCTTTCTCCCGCTCGGTTGTCTCCGGTCTGGTTCAAAGGAGATCAGCCCGGGAAACCGGACCAGAGCCGTGCACCCTAACAGGCCGTGCAGAATCACGTCAGCCCTCCTCAGACGCGCGTATTCCGCTTCTGGGCAGGCTGCTTCAGCCTTGCACACGATGACCGCGCTACAGGTCTACCAGGCCAAACTCCTCCGCTCTATGGACGAGGCTGGCCCGGATCCGGAGGTTTTTCGGGACCTCCGCAGCGCGACGGACCTGGCCCTGAGGGCTACCAAGGCTACAGCGGAGCGTTACACCGAGGCGCAGAAGGCGTCCCAGGCCATGCGACACTTCCTGCCTAAACACTCTAGCTCTGCATCGAGCAAACCCAAACCAGCTTCGTTTACGCCTCAGCCAGCAAAACCGAAGAGGCAGGCCTCTCAGCCCCGCCCTGCGGCTGATGCTCAGCGCCCGACAAGAGCTGTGAAGCGCTTCCCGATGCCCCGGCGCCAAGGCCTGCGGCCCAGCGCTGCGCCCGAAGCAGCACCGCCGAAGTCGTCCTAGCATGCGGCACTAAGAGAGAGGGCGAGTGTCCCGCTCCGGCCGGACCACCCTCGAAAAAGCCAACGAGACTTCCCACAACCCCCTGTTCAGTTCAGGCGGATGGGGACTTTATTTCTGTACACAGGCCCGTAGTAAGCGTGTCTTTACAACCAAACGCCGTTTTCACGGCGACCCAAATAAATCACAAAAAGAGCATGTTTCACAAGCACAATGCATGGGTTTACGGTCCCCCTCAGATAGGTGGCCCCTCCCCTGTGATAACACTGAATTCCCCACACGTGAATGCCTGTAAAGTCAGTCAAGCACTCAATGTATGCACAAATCACATTATAAGGGTTTCAGATCCCCCTATGTTAGGTGGTTCCCCCCTTTTCAGTGTGTCAGTCCCTAGCCACACGGGTTCTAGCCTGGCAATCTACCCCCGGTGTGTCGAGTTGGGTCATAAACATTATAAAGCGAGGCCACTCGCTCCATTTTGCTCCCTCCCTTGGTATAACACTGACTTCCCCACATGCAAATGCCTGTACAGTCAGTCAAGCGCTCAATGTATGCACAAATCACATTATAAGGGTTTCAGATCCCCCTATGTTAGGTGGTTCCCCCCTTTTCAGTGTGTCAGTCCCTAGCCACACGGGTTCTAGCCTGGCAATCTATCCCCGGTGTGTCGAGTTGGGTCATAACATTATAAAGCGAGGCTACTCGCTCCAATTTGCTCGCAGACCCCCTAGGTTACAGGCGGTCATCGAGACCTCGGTGAGAAGCACGTGGGTCACGTGCTTCGCACCGAAGTGCAGAAATTATTGGCAAAAGGGGCGATAGAATTAATCCCTCCTACGCTGATGCAAGCGGGTTTTTACAGCCGTTATTTTCTGGTTCCGAAAAAAGACGGCGGTCTCAGACCCATACTAGATTTGAGACATTTGAACAGGGCGCCCATGCGCCGTCCCTTCAAAATGTTGACTATCAGGCAGATCCTCGCGCAAATTCGCCCGGGGGATTGGTTTGTTACGATGGATCTGAAAGACGCTTACTTTCATATTCAAATAAACCCTCGTCACAGGCCATTCTTGAGATTCGCCTTCGAGGGTCAGGCTTATCAGTACACAGTTCTGCCGTTCGGTCTGTCCCTGGCACCCCGCACGTTCACAAAGTGTGTGGATGCGGCGCTCTCTCTCTGAGACAGAGAGGAGTGCGTGTGTTGAATTACCTCGACGACTGGCTGGTGCTAGCGCAGTCGAGAGGCGAACTGATAGCTCACAGAGATCTGATTCTCGGCCATTTGGAATGCTTGGGTCTCACGATCAATGTTTCAAAGAGCAACTATCCCCTGTCAGAGTGTGATCTTTCTGGGCATAGTTTTAGACTCGATGTCAATAAGAGCGCGGCTCACACCGGAGCGCGCGCTCTCAGTGCGAGCGCTCGCATCCTCGTTCAGAGAGCGGGAGCGCGCGCCTCTGAAGAAATTTCAGAAGCTACCGGGTCTCATGGCAGCAGCATCACCGGTGCTCCGCATGGGATTGCTGCGCATGCGTCCACTGCAGCACTGGCTGAAACGCCGGGTGCCAACATATGCATGGCAGTCAGGCAGCTTGCCTATCAGAGTGAATCACGGTTGTTTAAGGACCCTGGTTCCCTGGCGGGCGCGGGACTGGTACCAAGAGGGTGTGATAATGGGGACCATTTCCAGAAGGAAAGTGGTTTTTACAGATGCATCCAACCTGGGTTGGGGGGCATTACATGAGGGCACGCCTGCCTCCGGCCTCTGGTCGAGCACGGAGCAGAGCTTACACATCAACTGTCTGGAAATGAAAGCAGTTGGTCTGGCCCTGAATGCTTTTCTGTCAAGCCTCAAGGGTCATCACGTCTTAGTCCGTACGGACAACATGTCAGTGGTGGTCTATATATAATCGCCAAGGGGGCGTCAGGTCAGGTGGCCTACATGCTATGGTGAGAGATCTCCTCTTGTGGGCGCAGAACAATCTGAGCTCTCTGAGGGCTGCGCATATCCCGGGCGTCCAGAATTTGGGCGCGGATATGCTCTCACGGGGCAACACTCCCCTAGGCGAGTGGGCCCTGAACCCGCAGACGGTCAGTCTGATATGGGAAGTGTTTGGCAGGGCCGAAATCGACCTGTTCGCCTCGAAAGACAACACCCATTGCAATCTGTTCTTCTCGAAGGACAGGGATGCGTTGGCTCACGTGTGGCCCAACCGTCCCCTGTATGCTTTTCCCCCTGTCTCGATGATTCCACAAGTCATCAAACGGGTCAGGGAGGGCGGGTGCCAGGTCCTTCTGGTGGCCCCTCTCTGGAGGTCCAAGCCGTGGTTTCCGGAGCTGGTTCAGATTTCGGACACAGCTCCATGGCCTGTCCCGATGAGGAAAGACCTCCTCACACAGGCGAAGGGGTCGTTGTGGCAACCGCGACCCGACCTGTGGGCCCTTCGTGTGTGGCCCTTGAACCGGTATCCGGGGGCCTTCCGGTGAAGGTGTTGAACACTATATCTGAGGCTAGGGCCCCGTCAACTCGGCGCCTTTATGCTTCAAAGTGGGCGTTTTTTTCCGGCTGGTGCTCGAAAAACCGTCTGAATCCAGAGTCATGTGACATATCAGTGGTTCTCTCATTCCTACAGGAGCTGTTGGACGCGGGTCGCTCCCCGTCCACGCTCAAGGTGTATGTGGCCGCTGTTGCAGCTCACCATGTTCTGGTAGCCGGTCAGTCACTGGGAAGGAACGACCTGGTTGTAAAATTTTTAAAGAGGTGCTAGGAGGATTAACCCCTCCAGACCTCCTTCTGTGCCATCCTGGGACCTATCTATGGTCCTAGGGGCTCTAAGGGGTCCGCCCTTCGAACCGCTACAGTCGGTTGATCTTAAACTTCTCTCGCTAGAGACGGCCCTCCTGTTGGCATTGGCGTCTATCAAGCGAGTGGGAGATCTGCAGGCTCTTTCGGTGAGCCCGGCATGTCTGGAGTTTGGTCCTGGTGATTCCAGAGTCATTCTCAAGCCCAGGCATGGTTATGTACCCAAAGTGCTCTCAACGCGTTCAGAGCGCAGGTGGTGACATTGTTAGCCCTTCCCCCTTCCACAGAGGATGGGGAGGTTAATTTTCTCTGCCCTGTCAGGGCGCGGGGAATCTATCTGGAGCGTTCTGCGTCGTTTAGACAGTCAGAACAGCTTTTTGTCTGCTTTGGTGGTCGGTCCAAAGGGGACCCTGTCACTAAACAGAGGCTGTCTAGATGGATAGTGGAGGCGATTTCTGTGGCTTATGCCGCAGCGGGCCAGGGTTGCCCGTTAGGTGTCAAAGCCCATTCGACCAGAGGCATGGCCTCGTCGTGGGCGTGGTCATCTGGTTTTCCCATTCAAGACATCTGTGAGGCGGCCGGCTGGGCCTCGCCGTCCACATTTATGA
Organism: Chrosomus eos; assembly: GCA_036326025.1. Lineage (NCBI taxonomy): Eukaryota > Metazoa > Chordata > Actinopteri > Cypriniformes > Leuciscidae > Chrosomus > Chrosomus eos. The sequence goes on from CM070818.1 coordinate 54,968,183, forward strand.
AATTCTATAATTTGGAAGTACCCTCCCTACAGGCAGGGGTGCTTTCGGTATGATTATGGCCCCGACAGTGTCTGGTCTTGTCATTACTTGTTACTGTGCATAATCACATTCTCTATATGTATGTATATAACCCGCTTCTTGCCGGTTACAAATTTTTCATATTATATACCCGCTGAGGCTGGTGGTGTTCATGTTCTTGACCCTGTCAGGAATTACCGGTGTATTTACCTAAACCCGACGGTGTCGGGTTTAGTGTATGCATATAAATGGTTTATGGCTTGTTCTGTTTGCTCAGGGGTTCCTGAGTTGCAGTGGCAACCAGTTATTCAGTGCGGCGTTTTGCATAGCGTTCCCACTGCGTATAGCTACGCAATACGAAGTGACCGTTCGAAAGGGAACTACTTGGTTACTCACGTAACCTCAGTTCCCTGAGTTAGGGAACGAAGTATTGCGTAGCCGGCCGCACTATTTTAACTGGGTTTTGTCGCTTCAGTCGTATAAACCTGCTATTTTGGCGAGTTCAGGGGCTTATATAGGCTAGGCCTCGCCCCTATGACGGGCTCTGACGTGGAGTGACCCCATTGGTCGCACGTCAGAGTCGTCCACGCCATTGGATATGCAGTTGCTGCAGCACAGCCTATGAGCGAGCAAGACGCTCAGGGCGTTAGCTGTGCAGCTGCAAATGCGTTTTACATAAGGTTCAGTAAAATCGAGGAAAAGGAGTTTTCCCACTGCGTATAGCTACGCAATACTTCGTTCCCTAACTCAGGGAACTGAGGTTACGTGAGTAACCAAGTAGTTTTCTGTGATAAAAACTGGGTTTTCGTGTAAATGAGAGGCCAAACCACAGGGAAATATCTGTGTTTTCCCTTCGTGTAAACGGGGCCTCAGGATACTTGGACTAGATTCAACTGCAACAGAAAAACTGGTAAATCAGATGAGAACAGACAATGAACTGAAAAAAACACAATGCTTAAATACCCAAACAAACCAATCAACGGAATACACAACAAGTGTGACTGATAATCAAAGCAATGAAAATCCAACTAACTGAAAACTATAGTGTAGCGAGCAGGACGAGGCCGTGGGAGAATGGCGAGAGGCCGGTTGTGTGATTGATAATGAGCGACACCTGCGCAACGCACCGTGTCGTATCTCTCTCGGAGAATAAAAGGAGGAGCGGCGATCGTGAAGATCGAGAGAGGGACAGCCCTGGAATTATGTTGTATTATATGTGGTATTTATTTTATATTCGTTTTGAATTTGGTTTATATTTGGTATTAAAATGTGTGTGAACGTTCACCAGTTCCCGCCTCCTTCTTCCCACAACATCTAACCTTGTTACATATAGGAAACGTAACTAAGGGGCTGTTTTACACGACACCGTTTTCAACTAAAAACGTAATACTTTTTATGCATTTTAGCGGTTTGCTTACACGACAATGGCATTTCGGGTGCCTAAAAAAACAAAGTTTTAAAGTCGGGTTTTCAAAATGCAAGATTTTGAAAACCGTCTCCATGTAAACAACAAAAATGTGATACTCTGAAGACGATGACGTCACACACATGCGTATTATGTGTTCAGAATAGTGTTTCATCGTCATCTAATGGCCTGGCAGCAGAATACAGCGTTTTTAGTCATTTTTGCAGATCTGTGTAAAAGGGGATCGTTTTGACAATGGTGTGGAAAATTCAAAGAAAAAACTTCTCAGTTTTAAGCATATCGTTGTCGAATTAAAGGATAATTCCGGTATTTAACACTTTGAGTCTATTTTCTAGTTTGTTTTGGATGAACTAGAGTGGTGGACTTAGAGTTTTGACAATGAGTCCTGTCTCGACTTTTTGACTATTTTAGGATAGCCTCTGGGTGCTTCAGAGTGGTTGTCTACGAGCATACTGAAACATGTCCTTAAAACAACACTTAACATTAGCTCTCAAAACTGTGCAACTCACCGAGTGATTAGTGGTGTTCGTTGATGATCCAAAACAAGTAGCGTAGCGAAATACGGTTTCTGTCGTGTTTTATTTGCCATTTTTTTAAATTCCATTGATGTCTGTTGGAGCCTCAGTGCTCGTTGATATTACTGCTCTACCGGAGACCGAAAGGGGTCTGTTTACATTTGGTTGTAGTCTTTTCGCTTGTTCTCCGTCTCCGTCTCTGTCTCCAGAAGGCTAGCATGAGCAGAGCAACTGCGGCAAAGTGGTTGTCGCCATCAAGTGGTCGGGAGTGTGCTAACGCTTCAGACTCAAATATTGAGCGGAAGTTTATACGCGGTTGTGAGGTATCTGAAAAAATAGTTCTATTATAGTAAATAACACGGATTGAAAGCATACATTGCGCCGATATATTTTTTTTTAATCATCAACGAACATCACTAATCACTTGGTGAGTTGCACAGTTTTGAGAGCTAATGTTAAGGGTTGTTTTAAAGACAGGTTTCAGTATGCTCGTAGACAACCACTCTGAAGCACTCAGAGGCTATCCTAAAATAGTCAAAAGTCGAGACAGGACCCATCGTCAAAATTTCTAAGTCCACCACTCTACACTGTAAAAAGAAAAGGTGCCTGGAGGAACCTTTTGGGGTTCTTCACTTTGCCACACCGGCGGTACCGTCTGTAGATCCTCTAGGAACCATTTAAAAAGGGGCGGTTCTCTGAGGAACCACCCAGGTTTCCTGAGGAACTCTTATATAAGGCACTGTGTGGAACCACTTTGGGTGCCTCCAGGAACCAATTTTTATTTATTTATTATTATTTCATGTTGTTACTATGTTACCATTAACTTCTATTATAATAAACAAACTAACCCAAATACAAAAATAATAATTGTTTATTACATATGTATTTATTACATACCGCTATTACATATTTAATACATACACTTGCACTTGGGAAAATAAGCTAGTAATAAAATAATAATAATGAATAGAATACACAAACAAATAGTATAATACATAATCAACATGAATAATCAACCATGTATATACAATAGGCTATACAAGAAAAGACATCTCAACAAAATGCATGGAAACACATGTTCCATGTAAAATCAATGTTGCAATCAAAAAGTGCATCTTCTCTTAAGTTGTGTAAAGTCTGATGTTTCCAAATCCAAAAGCTCTATCAGATGCCAAAAACAAACAACAAACGGTGCTAATATAAACTCATTGTGCTGTAATATTCCTGAAAATTAAGATCCTAACTATTATCTCTATACCGAAATCTCAGATGGTTAGTTATTCAGCTATTTTGAATCGTAAAATATTGAAGCCTGGGATGCCATGAGACTGGAGACTGTAATGTACACTATGGCTTTTGAAAAGCTTAAATGTGTGACTTGAATCAACAGTGCTCATAAATGGTTGAGTATTCTCACTAGAAACAAGATAGATAGTTAAGGTACGGTAAAATTATCTGTTGTTGTTCTGTGAATTTTCAGTCATTTCAATTAGAATCCACACGATCAGCAATTTCGCGTGTGGTCAAAAATGTCATTATGGGACCAAGTTGGTCAGTGAAATTGGCTGGATTTGACCAACAGAAAGCTGCTTGGAAGAGACTCCTGTGTGAGCTGTGCTCGTCGCTACACTGATGACAATGGTCAATGGACTTTTTTGCCTGTGAAATTCACAAATGTGTTATGTTGCAGCGAGGCCTTTACTCGCTGCAACATAAAATGCAATCAATAATAAAATCTTCACATGTGGACATGTGAGGTATTTAATGAGATAGAAAAGTGAAAAGCTTAATTTTTCGTTTGTTTTTCCTTTTTTCTGGTGGATGGTCCAGGCACTTCAATGATTTTCAGGTCTACAGGAGGATTTTTATTCTTGTTCAAACTTGTATTTCAGCTTACCGAGGTCTCTGAAAAGAACAAAAATTACTGTTAGTAATGTTATTAAAGTAATAGTGAACTTAAAAAATTTCCTCAGCCTTGTGACATTACAAACCTGTTTGACTTTCTCTCTGTGGAACCCAAGCAGATCTCGGGCATAATGCAACCGCAGTCACCATTCGCTTTCACTGCATGAAACAAGCAGAACAAAATTGAGTAAATCATTCATGAAATCATTCTTATGTACTTGTCTAGTTCGATTCAATGCAACAATTTATGTAAAAATTTATATTCTGTTAAGCTCCAAAAATGTTACAGAAAATATCCTAAAAATATGAATTTAAAACCAATGTAGTCCACAACTCATATGTTATGAGTTGTGTTGTAAGTCTTCTGAAGCCATATAATAGCTTTTTTGTCAAAAAAGACTAAACTTGAAGTTATAATTCAGTTCAAATGTCTTATATTCAAATGCAAATAATTAAGGTATAAGAAACATGAATGAGATTAACGTTACACAGTCAAACAATACAATTTCACACAGAAAAGTTCATAGTAATAAAGTACTTGCATGTGGTGTAGCTAGGTAACTTACTGTAATTCAATGTTGCTTCTGAAATGTTCAGATGATTTTAGAAATGCAGTGGTTGTTCTGGGGAAACAAAAGAACAAAGCAGATTATATCCATTCACAACATAATATGTATTGGCCAGTAAAGGGCTTTAAAATGGTATTTGAAAGAATCAGTGCACCTGTAGTGAATAAACAAAAACAGACCAAACTAACGTTAACTATATCCACGCGTTATTCATAACAAACGCCATTGACAGCAGGAATCCGCTATTAATTAGTTGTATCAGCAAATTGAAGACACAGTTCTAAAGAATACATTGAATTGAATGACTAACGTTAAAACAATCTAAGACAATAAGTCAATGATTTCCATTTGTTCATTTAGTTCATTAGATTAGTTAGCATCGCGGCTAAAACCTTCATAGCTAGGGCTACTGTGCAAAAAAAACGAGTGGTAAACGCGGTAAAAACGATAAATAAATAAAAATTAATTTAGTTTATATGTATGTGTTTAAAAATATAGTGAGTAGACTATGTATTTATATTTCTTTGGCGAGTTTACAAACCTTGTAAAGAAGAGCCGAACAAACAGCTGAAGCTTTGATGAGAGGAGCCTTTACTTTCAAATCCGATGATGATGATCAGCTGATCTTTGTTGCGCGAGTAGCGCGACCCTAGGTTCACTGAAGCGATGACAGCAGAGGAATAGCATCAATTTCGTGACAGAATAAAACTTTTATCCTCCTCCTGCTTCTTCTTCTTCTTCTTCTTCTTCTTCTTCTTCTTCTTCTTCTTCTTCTTCTTCTTCTTCTTCTTCTTCTTCTTCTTCTTCTTCTTCTTCTTCTTCTTCTCCTTCTATTGTTGTTGTTTAAGGTTTCAATTATTCAATAAACTAGGCCTATACCTACTACAAAATAAATGTAAGCCTATATGTATACTGAATCAGAAGTATAATTTATGAAATATATTTATGATTTTTTTTGTTGTTGAAACTCAAGTATAATAATAATAATAATAATAGGATAATAATAATCTTATTCTGGCCTCACAGAACCATTGGGTTCCTCCAGATGCTAGCTTTAACATACGAGATCTTCTAGGAACCACTTAAATGTTAAAAGATCTTCCAATAACCCTTTTATAGCATTCAAGTTCCTCTAATTTCCCCCAAAGCACTTCAAGGTCTCATGGTAGTGAAAAGGTGACTCCAGAACCTCTGAACTGAATACAAAGTGCTTAAAGGATCCCATAAGTTCCAGCAAGAACCGCAAAGATTGTCAATGCGCCTCCAGTAACCCTACTATTGGAGAAAGAGCTTTGAGGCACTTAAATTAAAATTTTAAGTTCCTTGAGTATCCGACAGGATATTTGAGGCACCTTTAGTTTTTACAGTGTAGTTCATCCAAAACAAACTAGAAAATAGACTTAAAGTGTTAAAGGGTACCTATCATGGAATTTTGAAAATTGCCCTTCATGTAGTGTGTAACATAGATCTAAGTGAACGAAAACATCCTGCAAAGTTTTAAATATGAAAGTTCACTGTATACAAAGTTATTGTCTCTCAAAAATAAGAGTCGACTCTGAGTCGTTGATATGAATCGATAGACGAACGATGCATTTTCTCTAACTTTCGTACGTCACTTGTACAAATTATTTGAATAAGACACGCCCACTCATTGCGCGCGCCAGAAAACAGTGAAAACAACATGTCGACGAGCTGTTCTGAAGTGCGAATCAAAAGCGAACTTTTTTTTCACTGCCCAGGGACGAGCATGTGAAGAATCTGGCTAGAGTTTATATTTACAACTATACCACACAAGTATAGCCACCTTGAGCTGTGTTCGCGTTATTTTAATGAGGATTCCTTTACAAACATAAATGCTTTCAAGTCGCATTCGCGAGTCGGTTGATACTGAAGCAACGTTTAGTACCAAGTTTATTTGGATCGGCTTCCTCCTCCGAATCACAACCTGTAAGTACTGTTAATAATTGTTGCTTTTAATGGGTTTTGTAGCATGCTCAATGTGTGTGTGCGTTTGTTGTATACTGCGCGCATACATAGCGAGCGCAAGGGAGAGAGCGAGAGACACTCGCAAGGTCTCTCGCTCTCTCCCTTTCTACCGTGCTTACGTGCGCGCCGCGCTATGTTTGTTATCCGCGCAGTATGTTCTGTCTCGCACGCGCCGCGCGTTATAGATTCCGGGAGATTTGAACTAATTCGCGGGCATCAGGGAGACGCTATCAATATGCAGGAGACTCCCGGAACTTCCGGGAGACTTGGGATGTGTGTGTGTGTGTGTGTGTGTGTGTGTCAGTTACGCTTTCGCAGCTTAGGTCAAGCTGTGTGTGTGTGTGTGTGTGTGTGTGTGTGTGTGTGTGTGTGTGTGTGTGTGTGTGTGTGTGTGTGTGTGTGTGTGTGTGTGTGTGTGTGTGTGTGTTTTGTGTGTGTGTGTGTGTGTGTGTGTGTGTGTGTGTGTGTGTGTGTGTGTGGGTGTTTTGAAATATGTAAAATGTTTGTCGTTGTTATTGGAGTTGTCATAAAGAATAGAGCGTATTGTAGTACTGCAGTGCTTTATCAATATGTTTAAGCTTTGGGTAAAGGCGAAAAATAACTGACTGGGTCGTCTGACCAATCACGGCAGATTAGCGTCACGCAAAGGCGGGGTTTGAAAAATGAGTCGTCAAACGAATCATTAGGGAGTCGGTGAGCAAATCAGGTAAAAATAAATGCATATTATAAGACAACAAAAGTGTTTTTTGTCATTGCATGCATGTAAAACTGTTGTTGGGGACTCCCAGAACAATATTAGGAACATTTTAAATGCCATAATAGGTGCCCTTTAAATACCGGAATTATCCTTTAACGTACCCTAAAACAGACAAAACACAAGATTGAACCTATATAATATTTCATTAATTCAGTTTTAATCAATTGAAAGCCTTGCAAACAACAGCCAGTTTTAGCTTAAAATATGTTCCTTACAGAGCTCTAAGTCAGCCTAAAAAACTGACCAAAATCTAACTGGATCATGGACGCAGTTTGTGTGCCTGTGCATTGAGCTCCATTGGAGGTGGCAGGCACAGGTGTATGTGCTATGTGAGGTGCTCCAGCAGGTTACGGGCAGACAGATGGTGCAGGTGGTGGAGAGCAGTTGTATGTGTATGTGCCAGCCGTGGCCACTCTGTCCCTGGGAGCTGCTTTAGCGAATCTGCTGCTCCACAGCTCAATGTGCTTTAGCTCCTGGAGTGCTGAATGCAAGGAGAGATTGCCAATTCAAGCAATTCTTGAATCAACCATGTTTCAAAACCAAGTAACTGAAAGCATAGCAGAGAAATTACAGATCAGCTTAAAGCTGAGGTTGGATGGCAGCCTATGGGCCCTGGGTAATCACTGGCACATGATCAAGAGAAAGAGAGGTGTATTCCCTTGTGAAAAAGAAGTGCAATTAATTGTATACTTTAAATCTTAAAAGTATGTTTAAAAAGAATACTTGCAAATAATGTAATATTTTAATAAAAATTTTAACTGTAGTTTTTATCTAAGTTAATATATTTTCAATTAACTAATAAAATACAGCTGCATAATAATATTGAGTTAATAAAAATACAGCTGTTCATTGTTGTTTTCATGTTTCTTCACAGTCCATTATCTAACGTTCACAAATGCAACTTTCGATTTAAAAAATATATTAGTAAATATTGAAATTAACATTAACTGCGATTAATAGATGCTGTATAAGTGCAGTTTACTATTAGTTCATATTAATTAATGTTAACTAATGCAACCTTATTGTAAAGTGTTATCAAAGTAATTATAAAATGACATATTAAAATGTACTTAAGTCATACTTAAGTGGGTCAAAAAAGCACTCTGACGTTTAACTAATTGCATTGAATATAAATTTAAACAATAATACAATAATAAAATAATTATACTGTGATATATATTTATGAATACTAGGAAAATGAATAATGGAGGTTCATGACAAAAAGGTTGTCCAAGGATCCCAAACAAAGCAAACTACAAAAACTACAAATCACATCGTGTTTCATGTTGAATTTCTTAACATGAAAGCTCAGCTAGAACCAGAAGCTGAGGCGTAAACAAAGTTAAGCATGTTTTAGCACATTACTTTAACCACAACAGTTGTGTTAAAGAGCTTTTTGACAGTTGTTTTTTATAAACAGTCCCGGGCCCATTAATATTAATTGCAGGCCGGGACAGAGAAGTGGAGATACTGCATCCTAAGGCAGGAAATTTCAGCACTCATTGAGTTTAATCTATCTGTTTTCTATTAATTCCCGCCACATGAATACTAATCGCTCAGTGGGCTTAATAGCCTCCAAAATCACATATTAGATTTCCACTTTCCAAAGTGACCTTTTCCATTCTGATAGCATCACCTGTGCTACATCACAAGGTAACAGTTTATCTTGATAGGATTTGTGCAGGATGGCATCCCCTTTCACAAACTGCTCACATTTACATTTTGACACACAATGAATTGTTACCAGGGGAGCTGTTTTTAATCTTGGTTAGCAAACAGAGTCGGCATCCAAATAAATGCCAACATGGCACTCACTCTAGATCTATGAATGGGGAGGTTGAAGTTCAATTGGCTCTTCAGCAGCAAGGTTACACACATTTCTATTTTAAATATATATAATTTTTTTTTAATATAAATTCAAAATGCAATTAATGTAGACCAGGGGTGCCCAATTCTGCTCCTGCCGATTTACTGTCCTGCACAGTTCATCTCTAACCCTAATCAAGCACACCTGAAGCAACCAATTAAGGTCTTCAGGATCACTTGATTAGGGTTGTGGATGAACTGTGCCGGACAGTCAATGGGCAGGAGCATGATTTGGCACCCCTGATGTAGACAATAGCCCCTTTCACACAGCAATCCTGGTAAATTACCAGAACGACTTTATGGTATATTAAAAAATTTGCTGTTCACATCACAGTGTTCTGACTTTTTACCGGTAACGTTAACAGACTATTCACACATCAGTTCCAAAATACCGGTAAACTCTGTGATGTCATTAACCGAAAGTGACCTCTAAACGTGTGCACACAGTGCTAAAAAATCTCTTCATCTGCCCAGACAAGGAGAAGCGATTTAGTAATAATTTTATGAATGTCATCTGCGTCATAATTTTATGAATGGCCCTGAGCTGTTGCTCTTTCAATGGATTCTGATTGGCCAAAATTACTTCTTACGTCAGCGCGTTCGGACCTCGTACGTGCAAAATACCTGTAATCTTCATTCCGTGTTCACACAGCGCATATACCGGTAATTTAATGTTACAACTTCCCTTACTGATAAATTGCCAGAACCAATTTACCGGTATATTTGAAAAGTTCCCTTTCACACATGATCTGTGGGGTGGAGTAGATTAGCAACTTTTTCATATTATTTTAATATTCAAGTATTATAGCTCTTAAAGGGGAAACCTTTGTTATTAGCGACACCGGTGGTCATTAAGTGAACTGCCGGCAAGTTATTGCTCATGCTCGCACTCCTGTACATGTCATGTACAAGATACTGAACGTGATTCAATGCCTTGATATACTCAAGGTGAAGTTATTTTTTGTTCTTTGCTTAGAAGTAAAAAGAAGTTGGAAATACCTTTGCAGCGACATAAAGTAAACGAACATCCAGACGCCTTGCACACTGCTGAGAGCAACGTTTATATGAATGTAAGTATTAATTTACTTTGCTGTCAATAACAAAATAAACACACAACAAAAATAACAGTGGTGAGAAAGAGGCCTCTGGTCATAGCAATGTGGATGATTTCCCCAGCTCTGCAATTCACCGGCATCATGTCGACAGATGAGGTTATTAACATTTTACTGTTATGATAGTTTGATTCTAAAGTATATTTGAGACTAGACTATACAGTTCTGGCTGTGTGAGACTATAGATTTAATTAATCCCTTTTCTTCGCATGACATTGACATTACAGTAGGCAGAATGGCTCATTCAGCATTACCCTGAAGATTGTATAAGGAGAGGAGAGGCAAATTTTCCATGTGTTTAATTTGTTATTATTTGTATATCATTAGCTTTTGTTAAAACAATTACTTTCAGAACGTTATGACACCAACATGAATAAAAATATAGCCACTAGTTTTAAACTAGATGTTTATAGGATTGTTCATCTTCATCATCTTAGACATGATAGATTTGTCATAGACGCATTAAATATTAGACATTTTCATTTGCATGGAAAAAAAAAACAGAACCAAATGTTTTTCTCCTTTTACAGCAAGATTACCAGACATCCAGTCAAGTCGAATGTCTGTCGTCAGAATGCCATCTCTTGCTATTGTCAGGACTGTCTCACACAGTCTAGAATAGATCAAGAATAGATGTTGATGGCGTTGAAATTCTGCAGCAGAGCGACGACATCTCCGATCACTATCTAGTCTCGTGTAAATTACATTTAGCCAAGGCTGCAAAGCCAACTCCATGTTATAAATATGTTAGACCTATCACTTCTGCCACTAAAGATTGCTTTATCAATAATCTTCCAAATCAGTTTCATAATCTCAGCATCCCAGATAGCTTAGAAGAACTTGATATTGCAACAGAAACTTTTAACTCTCTCTTTTCCAGCACTTTAGACACAGTTGCTCCGCTGCGCTTAAAGAAGATCAAAGAAAATAGTCCAACGCCGTGGTACAATGAGCACACCCGGGCCCTTAAGAGAGCAGCCAGAAAAATGGAGCGAAACTGGAAGAAAACAAAACTAGAGGTATTTCGGATTTCATGGAAGGAGAGCTCGATTGCTTACAGAGAGGCCTTAAAAGATGCTAGAACTAATTATTTTTCAACCCTATTAGAAGAAAATAAACATAATCCTAGGTATTTATTTGAACAAGTGACTAAACTAACGAAAAAGAAAGCTTCAAGCCCAGAAGTTTATAAGAAACACAGCAGTAATGACTTTATGAACTTCTTCACTTATAAGATTGATAATATCAGGGACAAAATTATAACTATGCAACCGTCTACTACAGTATCGCATCAGGGAGTATATTGTAGTCTCTGTGAGGAACATTTTGATTCATTTGTTGCTATAGGAGAGGAAGAATTTTGCAAAATTGTTAATTCATCTAAATCGACAACTTGTATGCTAGACCCTATAACGACTAAGCTACTGAAAGAGATGCTTCCAGAGGTCATAGATCCTCTTCTAGATATCATTAATTCATCTTTGTCATTAGGATACGTACCAAAAACCTTTAAGTTGGCTATGATTAAACCGCTTGTTAAAAAACCGCAACTTGATCCTACAGAATTAGTCAATTACAGGCCGATCTCGAATCTGCCTTTTCTGTCAAAGATACTAGAAAAAGCAGTATCCTCACAACTGTGTTGCTTTTTAGAAAGAAATAATATCTGCGAGGATTTTCAGTCCGGATTTAGACCGTACCATAGTACTGAGACTGCTCTCATTAAAGTCACAAATGATTTGCTCCTATCATCCGATCGTGGTTGTATCTCTCTATTAGTGTTACTTGATCTTAGTGCTGCATTTGATACTATCGACCACAACATTCTTTTAAATAGACTAGAAAACTATGTTGGCATTAGCGGAATTGCACTAGCATGGTTTAAATCATACTTATCTGACCGATATCAGTTTGTAGCAGTAAATGAAGAGATGTCTTATCGATCACAAGTTCAGTATGGCGTACCACAAGGCTCAGTACTAGGACCGCTGCTCTTCACTCTGTACATGCTACCATTAGGAGATATAATTAGGAAATATGGAATTAGCTTTCACTGTTATGCTGATGATACTCAGCTGTATATTTCTTCAAAACCTAACGAAACTTACCAATTCACAAAATTAACGAAATGCATAGCTGATATAAAAAATTGGATGACCAGTAATTTCCTATTACTAAATTCTGAAAAAACAGAGATTCTAATCATTGGACAAAAAACTTCCTCACCTAATAACCTAGAATACTGTCTAACACTTGATGGCTGCTCTGTTAAGTCTTCGACGTTAGTTAGGAACCTGGGTGTGCTCTTTGATACCAATCTTTCATTTGAAAGTCACGTGTCTAGTATCTGTAAAACCGCATTTTTCCATCTTAAAAATATATCTAAATTACGTCATATGCTCTCACTGACAAATGCGGAACAATTAGTTCATGCGTTCATGACCTCAAGGCTAGATTATTGTAATGCTCTACTGGGTGGTTGCCCTGCACGCTTATTAAACAAACTACAGCTAGTTCAAAATGCAGCCGCTAGAGTTCTTACCAGAACCAGGAAGTATGACCATATTAGCCCGGTTCTGTCAACACTGCATTGGCTGCCTATTAAACATCGTATAAATTTTAAAATATTGCTGATTACTTACAAAGCACTAAATGGTTTCGCTCCCCAGTACTTGAGCGAGCTCTTAACGCATTATAGTCCTTCACGTCTATTGCGATCTCAAAATTCTGGCCAGTTGATAATACCTAGAATATCAAAATCGACTGCTGGCGGTAGATCCTTTTCCTATTTAGCACCAAAACTTTGGAACAATCTTCCTAACACGGTCCGGGAAGCAGATACAGTCTGTCAGTTTAAATCTAGACTAAAAACACATCTCTTTGGCTTAGCATACACATAACACATTATAGATTTCTATAATTCAATGTTAGGCTGCATAGATTAGATCAGCCGGAAACCGGGAACACTTCCCATAATTCCTGATGTACTTTGTACATCATAAGAAGGATGGCGTCTACGCTAATATTAGTCTCTCTGTTTATCCCGAGGTTTACCGCAGACCGCCGGATCCAGGGCATATCCAGATCTGATGAAGGACCATCACATGGACACGTCGACACGCATTATCAGGGCTGTGAAGGTCCATGGACACCTCACCACTCATCTCCTCACCGGCCGGATGACCCAACCCAACCAGATGAACTGGATAATATCGTGAAAGTTCTGATCCCATCTGACTCCTGGCATTATGCTGCCTAACTCATAATCATACACTGTTCATTCGTTGGCCAAAGGAGGACTGGCCCCCCGACTGAGCCTGGGTTCTCCCAAGGTTTTTTTCTCCATTCTGTCACCTGATGGAGTTTTGGTTCCTTGCCACTGTTGCCTTCGCCTTTTGGCTTGCTTAGTTGGGGACATTTAATTTTCAATTGAACAATACTATTACAACATTGTTTTCCTGTTATCTCTGTAAAGCTGCTTTGAAACAATTTGTATTGTAAAAAGCGCTATATAAATGTAAGACTGGAAAACTGGTTGGAGAGATAGACTTTGACCACTGGTCGATGAAACAAAGGATCTTGCTGGAAATTTACATTTGACTTCCCCCCTCTTCCCCTGAGACAAAAAGTCTCACCTCATCTGCATTTCATTCTCTCTCTCAGTAACTCCTAAAACTCACATAAGAATATATATGGTTAAATATGAATGAATATCATCAAGTTTGATACATGTTTGGTATTATTTGAAATGTCTCAGTGTGACTGGTACAAATGTCTCATTCCCAAAGAATTAAATCAAAGTTAATAAGGTTTTAATAGTTTAGAGATAACTGGCACACAAAGGAATGTGGTCTCTAGCCTACCCCCAAAAGGTGTGAACCTCTGAATGCAAATATCCATGGTTAGCCTATATAATGAAACGCAGCGAGAGCTCAGGGCTGTTTTCTGTATTCAGATTAGCCCGTGAGCTTGGCTCACGTAGCCATACAATGTTGGGTAAAGGATTTTCCTCTTTGTTCTAGAACATTTGATGATTTGTATTGATTATCTTTCAATTGATTATGGAATTGTAATAATACATTTACCTGACATAATAAATTGTTATATTTGATTATTCTAACAGACTTTGACTTTATTTTCATTGGAGTTAAAAGGAATAGTCAAACATTAACGTATACTTAATGATACACAGACATCATTAAAACCTTTTCATTTTATGGAGTCAGATGAAACGAGTTTATACATATGAGAAAATGTACTGCATTTAACCCAAAATACTTTGTCATGAGAAAAGACGAAACACGTGTGAAACCTTCACCTCAAATCGAACGCCGTATTTGGATCGATTTTGGAGGACTTACAAAATGGTGAGCCCGACGTGATGTCGCAACAAATGGATTTCGCGACGTCCTTTCCAGCAAAGTATGGGGATTTTAAAATCAACACGAGGTTTGAACATCTTCTCTTTCTTCTGCCGCTGTGGTAAGTCAAATTTTCCTTCCCTTTTGAGAAGTGTTGAGAAAATGTTGTTTGCATTGTAACGGGTCGGAAAGCTCTTTGTTCTAGACCGAAACTAAAACACGTGAGGCCGCGGCGCGCAAATGAAGAGTAAAAACCATTGTGAATAGATTTTAAAGATATCTTTGTTTGCTTAAGCAAAAAGAAACTAAACCTAAAGTTGGAATAACATTTTCCAAATGATTTGCGGGTAGCCTAACGTTACTCGAGGAGCTGTAAAACAAACTCTAAAAGTTTTCAAATTAGCCGCGTGTTTGTCGTCATGGCTTTGTTGAAGCAAACCAGCAACACGTGAAGAGAATCGGCAAACAACAGAAATACAAATCTAAGTGTGTAAACGATCGGAAAACACGTGATTTTATAAATAGGACAGATCGATGCATTGTTTATGATAAAGTAAACTTTGAAAAAACACAATGATATGATTTACAGGCTAAGAAGCAGTTAGCAGGGCTAAATGCTAGTATTTTCCATGCTGCTTAAAAAATAATGTCCCATGCTAAAAGCCATGCTGCGTCCAATGCTAATGCTAAACGCTAAAGCCATGCATTCAAAACGCTTAACCCTTTTGTGTGACCAGCCCACCGTGGGCCCAAGGCCACATTGAATAATATTCTATAATAAACCTAAACTAATCTTGACGAACTCTATATTGCATTTGAAAGCTTCCACTTTAACACAGATGGGATTAAAAGCAATAATGCAATAATTTGTATTTTCAAATTTAGAGTTGTGCTTCACACAATGTAACGCACTCATAGAACACACTTTATAGTTGTTTGCGCTACTATATGTGCACATAGGCTAATTGTAAGTTTATTCTTTAAACACAGGATTGCTTTACTGTAAGTGTTTTTGGAACACTTAGGTAAAGGCTGTTGATGTTGCATTCTAGGCCACGTGTCCTGTGTGAACTGAATTAAACATGTGTGTGTCTATGCTGAATGTGGTTATAATGTGATTCACAATGCTAATTAATTCTTGAAAGTTTTCGAAACAGAAACACTTCATGTTCGGAGAACGAAATATTGTCACGTTTTAACTAATTCTGAATGAATCTGAAAGACTGTTTTTTATTCATATAATTCCACATCTTTCGCGTCAGATTTGGCGAAAAACAGGATGATATTATTTACAGGCTAAAACTCAAATATCAAGGATAATACTGAATGCTATTGTCCATATTTTCAAAACGCTCAAGGCTAATGCTAAATTCTAAAACCATGCTGCATTGCATTTAAAACGTCTAACCCTTTGTGTCACCGTCCCACCGGTGGCCCAAAGCCACATTGAAAACATCAATATCCTATACTAAATTTAAACTAATCTGGGAAAACTCTATATTGCATTTAAAAGCTTAAACGTTAACACCGATGGGATTAAAAGAGCATGCGACGATTCTGTTCATTTTCAATTTTGGAATTGTGCTTAACATTGTACTCATAGAACACACTTTAGTTGTTTGTGCTACAACATGCACATAGACTAAGTGTAAGTTTATTCTTTACGCAGGATTGATTTACTGTAAATGTTTGTATCACTTAGGTAAAGGCTGTAGATGTTGTGTTATAGGTCATGCATCCTGTGTAAACGGAATTAAACACGTGTGTCTATGCTAAATTTGGTGGTTTACAATGTGATTTACAGTTGGTTTGAAAGTCAGAAACAGTGAACGCGCATCTCATTAATCCTTAAACACAAACCCTTTTTATATTCAAAGCTTCAGAGAACGCACATTCTGAGCTGTTTTTCGCATACAAAATTTATGAATAGTTACGTTTGAATTAATTCTGAATGACTCTTGAGAATTTTTCCCCCTAGATTATCGGATTCGTATGTTTCCACATTTTCGCGTCAGATTAGCGACGGCTAATATCCGGTATCATTTTAAGTGTACTTGAACGAGGAGGCAAGTAATTTCCAACTAGAATCAGCAAACGCTGCTTGGATCAATCTAGTTTCGGGTGTGTCTATATCCACTGTTTTAAGTTCGTGATTACTTTGGATAAACGTACGTGGTTCCGACCACGGGCTTGACCTGAAGCCATTTTAAGAGAAGTTAAGTTGATCGACTTGATCTTTTATGGTGGTCAATCGTCCCTACTAAAGTAAAACATTGATTTAAGTTCTAGAGGAGGCGTTCAAGGGGACTTGTATATATATCTTTGATTGTTCGTGTGAATACGGCAGATCCTAGATATTGAGTCAAACTTACCTCTGATTTGTTGACCGGAACTGGCGGAGTGTGTCGTGCGGACTTGGGAGAAGGACTGCAGAGCGACATAGTTTCCTGGTCTAAGTGGGTGAAATATAATTAAGAGTAAAATAGAATTATCAAACGTTAAAATTAGAAATCTACATAAGAAACAGCGAATGTGCGTCAGCCCTGAACCAAAAAACCTTTTCATATTCAAATGTATTGACACGAGAACGAGCAGAGACTCTTCAGAGACCAGAAATAGTATAATTCCATTTATATTCTTAAATATAATATAATTGTATTATAACTCGAATTATAATATACATTATATTGTAATCGCCACACCAAGCAGGGCATTAATTAGAGAATTGTGACATTAATCCTTACAATTCGATTTCCTTGAGCTACTACCCAGTGCCAAAAGGGCGGACGGAGGTGTGCTTTTATTTTTTACATTTAAAAAACACTCTCAGAAGTGTGGCACAGGTAATAGCAAACTGATCAAGGACGCATATTTACAAGGAGGGTGTGAACTAAACATCGAACAGAAGTACCACAGCCTTTTGCAGGTCACAAGAGATCTGCACTAACCAAATGTGTGAACGACACCACACCAAAACAGGTGAACTAATTTATGCCCACAGATCTGGCTGTAATGAAAGCAACTTGAAGTAAAGCCAGAATGACACAGCAGACTGTGAAGGCTTGACTGCAAGAGCAGCTTTAAGGTGTCACACACACTGCACCGAAACAACAGCAATAATTCAGACCTGGTCAATGAAACTCGGTTTCATGTGACAACGGGAATTAAAATGGCAATGGACATGATAATGGAGCAAGCAAAAGAATTCCACATGTCTGAATTTAAAACTGTTGAAAACATCAGAATTAACTGTGGTTCTCTCTGCATTTGCTTCTGTCAGGTTTACTTCTGCAATTCCTCTGAGGACGGATGCCAGGACGGGCCGGACCTCACCTGGATCAAAGCCAGGACAGTGGGATTGTTAGAACATAACCTGAGATTCGGGAGATGGGGGAAAAGACAATTCAAGAGGCCATTTACATCTCACAGTAGCACATCACTACATTAGCATGGCCTCCCAGTTTAGAACTGGAACTAAATTTGCAACACAATTGTTATAGATTATATTCCACCCATCTCCTAGACATGAACACTGAACGCACTCCTCCATCACTACACCTTCGCATCATCATCACCTGGAATAGATCCAAGTCTATCCAGGCTGAACACTACACATCATGAGAAGATAAAGATGACGTAGAGTCCAAAAGTGTCACTTCACTAAAGATCTATTGTGCATCTTCACACTAACAGATCCAGATAGCTTCAAGCACATAGGATGGGAAAGCGGATCCCATGATGACCGTCTAACAGAGACACACATAGCATACGCTATTCACAACACTCTGCCAACTCATGTGAAAACACTGTAATATACATATGAATGGCTACAGTCACAAATCAATGATGCAAAAACAAAATTAAAGCAGAGGCAGACCTGCTATTAAATTTCAAAATGTTTAAACTTTCTGATTGTTATTGGGGTGGTTGGCAAATCATAGGGCCCATGATTTCTCAACAAACCACTAATAAAAAAAAACATCAAAAATAACAAATAGATCTGAAGTGTGAGCGCTTCAATCAATTACAGAATTTTACAATTTAACACTGTCATTGACTGTGACTTATAGCCAAAAAAAAAAACACACACACACTCCTCTCCCTCTCTTTCTCTCACACAAACTCTCACACTCACACACAGACACGCACACACACCCTCACACAAACACACACTCTCTCTACACCTGTTGCAAGGAATGAACAATCTCCATTCTCGTATGACTAAACATGTTCCAAGTCACTCCTTATATCTGCATAAGTGGCTTGCATTGGAAGATTCCTGAACAAACACTGACTATTATATACATATGCATTTATTGAATAGTATTGTTGTTATTACATGACTTCTTGATCCACAGAATCTATTTCATTGCTTTGACAACACTGACCTCTTGCTGCATTTCCTTTGTATAATTCAGATCAAAAAATATATATATATATATATATATATTTAAGAATTGGATATTTAATATGAGACATCCTTACCAGTCAGGACCTTGAGGAACATATGAGACAGATGTACCATTCACACTTGCTGACAAGAACATGGTATTTTACATTGAACATGACATGATTTTGTTTTGTTGCATTATGCGTTTCTATGCATTTCTTCACGAGTTCAAGTTCATATGTGCTCAATCGTAAAGCGGACATTTAAGATGCTTTTCAGATGTCTCACACAAGGCAGTGTGAAGCCAAGAAGAGCCCCTTCACCCACTGAGGTCTGTCCAGACAACCGCACCGCTGGAGGTGACAGGATTGGTCAAGAAGGGACAGATTATCGCCCTGGGGAAGGTGCCAGAGAAACGGAAGTTTCTCCATGAAGGAATGACACGTCAACTGAACAAGTCAAAAGGTCCAGATTGACTCTATGAACTTTGCTCACATCACTGGAACACCGGAAGAAAGCCTGAACACCTCATCCACCTGCTGGACTCATGCTACATACACCTGGTGAGACCAGGTGTTCTGCAGGTGAACACAGCCCTATGGGCTTCTACAGATGATAACATTGCAAAGACAATTTGAGTTACATCTCAAGGATTACAACAAACGTCTTACTGTGACCCCGTAAGTGTTCATCCGAATGTGACCCACGGGATCAAGGAGGGAATCTGTAAGACTGGAAAACTGGTTGGAGAGATAGACTTTGACCACTGGTCGATGAAACAAAGGATCTTGCTGGAAATTTACATTTGACTTCCCCCCTCTTCCCCTGAGACAAAAAGTCTCACCTCATCTGCATTTCATTCTCTCTCTCAGTAACTCCTAAAACTCACATAAGAATATATATGGTTAAATATGAATGAATATCATCAAGTTTGATACATGTTTGGTATTATTTGAAATGTCTCAGTGTGACTGGTACAAATGTCTCATTCCCAAAGAATTAAATCAAAAGTTAATAAGGTTTTAATAGTTTAGAGATAACTGGCACACAAAGGAATGTGGTCTCTAGCCTACCCCCAAAAGGTGTGAACCTCTGAATGCAAATATCCATGGTTAGCCTATATAATGAAACGCAGCGAGAGCTCAGGGCTGTTTTCTGTATTCAGATTAGCCCGTGAGCTTGGCTCACGTAGCCATACAATGTTGGGTAAAGGATTTTCCTCTTTGTTCTAGAACATTTGATGATTTGTATTGATTATCTTTCAATTGATTATGGAATTGTAATAATACATTTACCTGACATAATAAATTGTTATATTTGATTATTCTAACAGACTTTGACTTTATTTTCATTGGAGTTAAAAGGAATAGTCAAACATTAACGTATACTTAATGATACACAGACATCATTAAAACCTTTTCATTTTATGGAGTCAGATGAAACGAGTTTATACATATGAGAAAATGTACTGCATTTAACCCAAAATACTTTGTCATGAGAAAAGACGAAACACGTGTGAAACCTTCACCTCAAATCGAACGCCGTATTTGGATCGATTTTGGAGGACTTACATAAATAAAGGTGACTTGACTTGACTTGACACAGACCCAGAACTCATGCTGTGTTGACTGGCTCATCTCTTACATGACAGATTTGGTTTCTCATTCTTAGATATGTGACTTACCTGTTTATGCTGCCATGATTTACCGTTGTTGTTCTTGTTGTTGTTGTATTGAATATTCAACAAGGCAGATTATTTATTTGTGTAACATGTAAATAACCATTAAATTCGGAGGAGCACGCTGAGCAATCAGACTCAGTCTTTTTGCCAATACTAATCAACTCCCATTGCTTTCGCCAGACGTTGTTCTTCACAGCACTGAATTCTAACCTGTAAACTCAACAGATAGCTTTGTACAAATATTTCAGATTTAATATTGTCATAATTAATTAGTCCTCGCTATGATATTTGTGTTATATTTGTAGTCATATGTTTTTCACGAACAAGTTGGCTTTTTTTCTTTATTGATTGATTGGTTTGTACATGAGTATAAGACAGAATAATAGTGGTATTAAGTTGGGAGTCGTTGGGAGCCGAAAGAGCCGGTTCTTATTGCTGAACTTAAAGGCACACTATGGAGGAATTCCGTTTTTGTCAAACAGCGACCCCTAGAGTCGCTGTGGAGTACTTGTATTTAACCTTCAGGGGTCGGCGGTATCGCCGGCGATACCAGCTCACTTTTTTCCTTATCAGTGCAAAAGAGACTCAAATTACTCTGTTGATTTTGATCTTACATATAAGTGTTATACATCATTCGATCCTGTTAAGTTTGTATTTTTTTATGGAACCTCACAATAAAAACAAAGTGTTGTGCTTTTCGACAAATAAAAAATAATAAACATCATTTGCGTTCTGCGTTCTCTCTGTCAGTGAGGTCCATTCTGAAACGCGTCCGAAAAATGAACTGTAGCTCTGTCAATACTTGTCACAGAGATACGAGAGATTTCTCTTTATGAAGCTCAAATTCTCTTCTTTTAAATGAAGTAATTTATTAAAAAAATAAATATTTCCAGTTTATGTAATCCGTTTGAAACCAAGGAAAGGTACAGTTTTTTTCGTTCTCCCTTCATTATCTTTAATTAGCTGAGGCCACCACACCCCCAGAGCTTTTCACATGGTAAATGGGTGATCTATGCATCGCACACGCGGCACGCCCCCCGATCAATGCCAAAAAACATGAAGTTTCTTCATCAGATTCACTGATAGATCATCGTGTTTTGAGGATGGCAGCACGCTACCCCTTCAGAGGATTATGGACAGCGGGGAAGAATTCACCTTTTCCCTAGAGAAAGATTGCAACTCGGACGACCAACGACTGCATTTTGAAGAACGAATTGACCCCGCTGAGGATAAGTTCGGAGTAAGTTGTTTAGTGTTATATAATTCCTTTTCTGATCATATAGTGCTCAAATGAATTTTCAGACTATATTTTGCCTAGTTTTGGCTAGCTTTTGACATAGGAAAGATTGCCTCAATAGTGTACGCTCATGTAAACTTTTAAAATGTAATATTACATATACATTTAGTCATTTAGCAGATGCTTTTTAAAATGTAAATGTACTCTCTAAACATATTTGTATATTACATATATTTCATTGAGAGATGGAATTGAGAGTTTGATTGAGAGAAATATATTTCAGACTCCGGTAATGTGATACTAAATACAATATATTTTTTATATACAAATGGTCAGTTTTGGTTATAGCCTATGACACTACATGCTAAAATACTGCCTTATGTGTAGGCTAATGCATGTTGTTTGCGAATAACTGCTTAGGTTATATAATGTGATTGAGAGAAATATATTTCAGACTCCAGGAAAAATATGATAGGCTATTGTCTAAATACAATATATTTTTTTATATTTAAATGTTCAGTGTTGGTTAGTCTATGACACTACTTATTATGAATAAATACTGCCTTATGCACAGATGTTTGTGAATGTTTGAAGTGATGTGTCGTTCGCGAACGATCTGTTCATTGAGTGTATGCGTGCGGTCTATATGGGCCATAAACAGATACTAGCGGTGACGCGGTCTACCCATCAATAGATGTTTCTCCGTCCATCAACAGATTGTGCATTCATACCCATTAATTGTCCAGTTTACTTTGGATAATGTAGGCTATTGTCACAAGGTGACAAATCCAGCGGAACTAATTTCCGCTAGGAGTGCGTTCCCCCCGGGACGATTTCACTGACACACCGCGCTGGTTTGCTTGTTGTCAGTTGCCATGTCAGCGGCAGCTGATTAGCTAAGCGGTACCAGGTGCGGGTGTTTGGTGTGGGGATGTGTGATTGGGAAACACGGCTTTGAGAAGCAGTTAAAAGGAGAAGGAAAAGGCATTCGAGTGTGGTACTCCCCCGGGAGAAAGTCGATTACTTTGGCAGTGGTTTGGATTCGCTGGGATCTTTTGGAGCGGCTGTGAGGATCTGTCTGTAAAGGGGTGTAACGGTGATTGAGGAAGTGCAAGCTGGAACGGGAATTGGATGTGAAGTGAGTGCCTTGTGGAGATCGAGTCAGGATTGGAGAATGCCATCACTCGAGAGAGAGAAAGATAAGTAAGGAAACACTGTATCCGTGTGCATGCATGTCTTACACTGGATTGGATAAGGAATTGAGAAGTGTGTCGACCACAAATACAATTACCATTAAGAGTGTGCACTGGTTCATCTTTGAAACCCTGATATCTTCTTCGGAGTGTGAAAGAGTGTTGACTACGCTGTGTCCCAGGCGATGCGAAATTCTCTGCATCTCATCCGCTTCTGAGTGTTGATTCGGCGTAGCAGCGGAGAGATTGAACGCTGGGTGAGTGCTGGCCTTATTGCACTAATATTTGAGAGTGGATTGCGGTATCTGAATTGAAGTGTTACACAGTATCGGACTTGACGTGAAGTTGCAGTGTGTGGATATTCATGTTATTTAACCGCCAGTGCCCTCCAGTTCACATTCTCACCGGTGTTCGTAGAACGAGCCCTCAGGTTGGATGTGTATGTTCCACTTCGGCCACCAGGTCCCATGATATGGGAGAGGAGTGTGATTGTCTTGTTTAACTTGTCCTGTTTATCCAAATAGAACGTTCCTCTGCCACCGCCGTCTTGTGTACTGCCTGATCGGAGGAAAGACACACCCCAGTCTGAGTGTTGCCGTGGGAACCGCCCAGTCCAGCCGTAAGCCGATCCTCCATGTTATGAAGGGATTATGTTCATTCTTGCATCAAAGGCTTTGTCTATTTAAATAGAAGATTCGTCCGCCTTGGCCGTCTTGGGTGCTGCCGTTCCAGAGGAGAGACACATCCCAGCAACTACACCGCTGGTTCAGAACCACCCGCCCCAGCCGTGAGTCCCTATTTCACTGAATAGAATTGAACCTGCCAACTTGTCTCTGTCTCGAATTAGAGGATATCCTTGTCTCCGTCTGGAGCCGTCAGGGGCGGAGAGGCACCCGGAAGACCCTTCACCTGTTGCGTAGTAACGTCACGGAGGAGACTTGCTTACCCTACTACTTACCTGACCGGCAGCGAGTCCCTCTCCTGGACTCTGTCGCCCCCTGTGCCGATCATCTGCCGAATAGCGGACGCTTGGGAGACACCTACCTGCTACCCACCTGTCCTGTGGAGAGAGTTCCCTTCTGGCCCGTGGTCCCGGCCCTGGCCTGTCTGAACCGTCGTCCAGCCGTAAGTCCCTATTCCACCGAAATAGAATTGAACCTGCCAACTTGTTTCTGTCTCGAATTAGAGGATATCCTTGTCTCTGGCTGGAGCCGTCAAGGGCGGAGAGGCACCCGGAAGACCCTTCACCTGCTGTGCAGTAACGTCACGGAGGAGACTTGCTTACCCTACTACTTACCTGCTGCTCACCTGTCCTGTGGAGAGAGCCCCCTTCTGGTCCGTGGTCCCGGCTTTGGCCTGCCCGAACCGTCGTCCGCCTGTATTACGTCGAAGAGAACCTCCTTACCACATTACGTCTGTCTCGAATTAGAGGATATCCTGGTCTCTGGCTGGAGCCGTCAAGGGCGGAGAGGCACCCGGAAGACCCTTCACCTGCTGCGCAGTAACGTCACGGAGGAGACTTGCTTACTCTACTACTTACCTGACCGGCAGTGAGTCCCTCTCCTGGATTCCGTCGCCCCCTGTGCCGATCCTCTGCCGAATAGCGGACGCTTGGGAAACACTTACCTGCTACCCACCTGTCCTGTGGAGAGAGCCCCCCTCTGGTCCGTGGTCCCGGCTCTGGCCTGCCCGGACCTTCGTCCGCCTGTATAACGTCGAAGAGAGCCTCCTTACCGCATTACGTACCTGCACGCCAGACGGGCGTTCGACTCCAACACCCCCCCCCCCCCTCCTCTGTGGCTGCCAGAAACCTGGGCCCCTGCGGTGAACCCCTCAGTCCCCTCCTCCCTGGAAAGAGAGACGAAGCCCGTATTAAGACTTTTTAACCTTTGCTTTTACTCAATAAAGATTGTTACTTTTAGAAATTCTCCTTGTCTGTTTGGTCTCTGGCACGCTCCTCGAGGTGGTCCTGGGTTCGAGGGGTGGGTGCAGTCTGGCTTGGCCCCCCGACCTGTGACACTATGCTAACTGTTTTGCATCATGCTTCTCCAGCACCTCGCAGAGGAGCACGCAGGTGTCTTTCAGTTCTCAGTGCGATCGAGAATCATACTGAGTAAGTGCATAGACGTAATATTTTACAGATGAAATGTAGCCTAATTGTGTTTACATCATCACAATTTAAAAATTCCTATTCTTGTGTGAAATTACAAAAAACGTCTTTTTTTTAGTCATGGAAAACAGATGTTGACATGGTTCCACAGGCACTGCGATTCCTTCCTGCACGGGAAACTGGACCGCAACTGAGCTCTGTAGACTCGCATTCGCCCATGAGTCTATTCAAACTATTTTTCAAACAATGGTGGCATGCAAAGCACTCACAGGTATGACACAGTAGCATACATGAAAGCCAAGCCAACCAGGTGGGGTTTCAAGTTGTTTGTTCTTGCAGACTTGTTTTAGCAGTTTTAAACTTTTCCCTTGCCTCAGCCATGGCCAGGAGTTGAGCAGGCGGAAAAAAAAGTAGCAAAAGCCTTAGCTCCATGCGTATATCAGAGCCTGTGGTCACGTGGCGGTCGTAAAGCAATACGCTCTCCAGGCATTCTCCAGGTCACATGACCTGGCCAAAGACGGTGCGCTTTCTCCAAACTTACATAGGCGGTATTTCAAGATTACAGCCCCGCTCGGAACATTGATAGTGTCAAGCGCTGTATATTGGCCTGAGGAATCATTTAAAATAACTCATATAAGTCCCCTGTGTGCCTTTAAAATCAGAATTCCCATCACTACATATTTGGTTCTGTTTACATCATCCTCATACCATTCTCATTTTTGCCATTTGTGATGGTATAAATGAGACATTATCACTAAATAATGCATACAGTTTTTCTAAGTGTTCGGGATAAGAGGGTAAAAGCATATTCTGACAAGACTCAGAATGCCAGACAGAGAAAAAGCAAGAAGACAGATATGTGCCAGCAAGAAAAATGGCAAGTCAATCCTCTAAAGAAGAGCTCAGTCGGAGATGTAGACAAAAGGGAAGTGACCGTGTGTCTGTGCTCACGGAAAGGCAAAGACCATTTGAAGATGATGCTTTTGATTGATGTGAGAAGATGAGATCTTAAGTCGGGACTGTGGGATGGCAGGAATGAGTCTTGCTTTAGCCAGACAGCAGGCCAGTAAGATAGGATGATAAGACGGCCAGGTCACCCCTTGCTCCTCTGAGGTGAAGCCCTAGCACAAATAGCTGTCTCTGCTGATGGATGTTTGTCAAGGGGCCCTGTCCGAAAAGAGCGTATGGAGTTTGCCAATCAGTTTACCCACCTCTCTGTTTTCCTCCACTGTCTTCACTTACTGAGACCAGAAGCAATTGTCTCACTGGTATAGTTAGGAAGGGAGGGCATCTGAGAAGCAGGTGTACACTTTACTTAATTTCTTTATTTTAGAATAAGACATTTACAAAGGACGTTATTGTCAAACCAATATTAATCAATATTTAAATGTGAATAAAAGCCTAAATTCATTCTGTTCAACAAAGTGATAGTCTCTTCAGAAATTTGGACTTAACAGCTCAATTCATATGGATTCATTTTACAATCTCTTTATGAACTTCATGATGCGTCAAAGTGGTAGGGTCAGAAATCTCTCAGATGTCATCAAAAATATCTTAATATGTGTTCCGAAGATGAACGAAAGTCTCACGGTTTATCCCGAGGTTTACAACGCAGTCCTGAAGTGTCAATTAGTCTGTCCCTTGTGAAGGCCTCCTTCCCTTTGTACGGATAAAACGTTGTCGGGATAATTCCTATTCACGTGG
This sequence comes from Chrosomus eos, assembly GCA_036326025.1. Classification (NCBI taxonomy): domain Eukaryota; kingdom Metazoa; phylum Chordata; class Actinopteri; order Cypriniformes; family Leuciscidae; genus Chrosomus; species Chrosomus eos. The sequence goes on from CM070818.1 coordinate 54,995,013, forward strand.
CTATGCGGTAGGCACCAGGCACTGTTTTATGCAAATGAGCGGCTGGTCTGCATTAATGGTTTTCTGTTAGAACGGTGTTGTGTTAGCGGCCCCTAAGTTAATAACTAATGATCGTTGCGACGGAAGTGAATAAATAAAATCTAACTTTAGCTGGACAATAACTTTATTCTAGAGCTGCTGTAAAGCCAAAACAATCTCTGTTACTTTAATTTCCTATTATCACTGTAAAGCTGCTTTGAAACAATATAAAACGTTTAGGTTTCCTCTGCAGGGAAAATCATCTATTCTCTTTCCTGGCCTTATTTGGGAAATTTTTACAAAAAGTTTTAGTTGCTACTGTTTCAATATTAAAATAGTCTTGGCACTGAAGGCACTATAGGAACTGGCTTTTTCCAGAAATCACTGACTTATTTACGTTATTTTGATCCTTTACACCAATCGGGGGGATTTGGCTAGACTCTCTTAGCAGACTAATCTAGACTGTGTCATCTGTGAATTACATCATGTTTATCCTCGCACAATGTACAAATATATATAATAATGAGAAAATGCTCACTCTAATATGATCATATTTATAATATTATAATATTTGTCCTCGGAAGATCTCTTTAAAGGAACAATGAGGAGAAATGTTGAGAAAAACATTTTGAACGAGTGTCAAAAATATTTTAAATGCAAACAAAACAAAACAAAACAACAAAACAAAACAAGAAACCCTATTAACATGCTCCTTTGTGGTAGCCGTGATAACAATCATAGATAAATCAAGATTGTATATACATAAATAAACAGGAAAACAGTATGTGACCATGAAAAAAGTGAAAAACAAACTCATTAAAAATTATCCATTGCAATGCATGCTGGGAAAGATACACTGTCCTAATTGGAACAAGTCTGATAGCAGGAGTGGAATGATTATCCCCAACCATTCATTAAGTTAAATAGGATAACTAATGGGCGAAACTGAACTGTAGTTATGATCACTCTCCGTTTTGTACCTGATTTCAGCCCTTATGCTGCCTAAAATGCGTAAACTGCCCAGCAACAATGAAACCCAAAACCCAAGCCAACGTATTCAATTAAAAGCAGCTTCAGTCTAGGTAACTGCTGACATCATTGAGTGCATAACTCATGCTCTTTCCCTCCGTTCTCACTCTTTATCAGGCAAACATAATTAATGGAAGTGAAGCAGAGAAACATGCTGCAGCTTTATAGATTTTTGATGGTAATCAGTAGGATTAATTATGTGATATATGTCCCTTGTTAAGTTAATCGCACCCGGGTAAATACGATGCATGAACTTTGATAACAAACTGGCAGTCAGGCCCCCAGACTCCAAAATCAATTTGCCAAGTTCCACAAATCACTTAGTGCAGCTGCATGTGTACAATGTGACGTAACTACAAATATCCAAGTTACATGCTTTTTGAAAACAAAGTAGGGATTATAATTTGTGTATGTGTGATGGTGATTTTTAAAGACTTTTAAAGTACATTTTGAGTTCATTGCCAATATAATTATTTTATTATTGCAAAAGTTGAGGGTCTGATTTAAAGTATAGAAAACTTACATTTATATCAACATTTTCAAACAATGTTGAATACCTAAGAAAATGCATTAAAAAATTAAAATAGCTAAAAATAGAAAATCTAACAAAACATGTAAAAATGAAATAGCACTTTAAGGATCACATTAAATTAAATCTATAGGTGCTTGACCTTTTTTGTATATACCGTATATATACACTGAACACAAAAGGCCTATTTCTCTCAAATATTGTTCACAAATCTGTCTAAATCTGTGTTAGTGAGCACTTCTCCTTTGCCGAGATAATCCATCCATCTCACAGGTGTGGCATATCAAGATGCTGATTAGACAGCATGATTATTGCACAGGTGTGCCTTAGGCTGGCCACAATAAAAGGCCACTCTAAAATGTACAGTTTTACTGGATTGGGGAGGTCCGGGGAGGTCCAAATGCCCCTTTTGTCTCAAAATGTATTTTGCCCCTCTCTGATAATTGTGAATAATAATAATAATTATTATTATTATTATTATAATTATTATTATTATAAATACATAAATAAATAACAATACACTTATACACCATTGCCACTAACAATAATAATACAAAATAATATTATATACAAATTTTTCTGGTAGATTTTGCGGAGGTGAAGTGTTAGGCGGAGTTTGCTTTGCAGTGCAACGTATACAGCAGTTAGCTGCGAGTTTTCAAACTACACGAGCAGCAGGTAACGTTAAGTTAATACGGAAAAGTTACATTTATTCTACCATGCTACTGTAAAAGTTGCAGCAGCATGCGAGCTATGCTTAACTATAATACAAGTATAACTCGATTTCAGCCCCATTCTGAGTCTGACAATGTCATTCGTTTTTATCCAAGGCCGTATCAAGTGTTATTAGCTTGGGGAAATACATCTAGTAAAATGAAATCCTAAGTCCATGTCCAACTTTAAATTGTAAGGAATTTGTATCTTTGATTTCAGAGTTACACTTTACAATAAGTTTCTTTTGTTTATTATTCATGTAAATCTTAATAATGATTTCTAACATGAACTAACCATGAGCAACACATTTGTTACTGTGTTTGTTAATCTTAGTTAATAATAATACAACTTTTAATTATGTGTTAATGTTACGCCACAGTCAGTGTATTAACTTATGTTAACAAATACAACTTTTGATTTTAATAATGTTTTAGTAAATGCTGAAATTAATATTAACTAAGATTAATAAATGCTGCAGAAGAGCAGTTCATTATTAGTTCATGTTAACAAATTTAACTAATGAAACCTTATTGTAAAGCGTTACTGATTTCATGATAGCTAACACTTTCATGCATGTAATACATAAAATTTACAACATCATCAAAATGATTCTTGAAAATGAAATCATGTGAAATCATGAATTCAGATGAAATTATTAAATCAGATAAGGTCACGATTCTCGCAAAGCTCCATTTTTTTTTTCAAACCAGCTGTGCCGACCTTCCCATACTGCTTGACATTCGAAGCTTTAAACGTAACCAATCACGTGGTATTGTCATTTCAATACAAGCATCGGTCCAGTGTGTGATACAATACTGCTTTGAAAACTGGAGCATCGGAGCCCCGGTATCAACTGTCCCATCACTACTTTTTTATACTGGAAATCATTTAGCATTATCATTAATATTATAATGTATAATAAAATATATTATAAAATGAATTAATAAAAAAATATATAAAAAAGTGTCATCCACACACATGTCTAAAATCACATGTAGGGCCTACACTCCAAGCACATAATTTCTTTCGGTTCTGCACAATTAATTGTCAGGGTTATGTTTGTTTTTGATCTGTTTCCCATGGTTCATGTCTGAGTTTGACCTGTTCCTTTGTTCAGTATCACGCCTTTGTTTAGTTTCCATGGTTACCGTCATTATTAGTTAATTGGTTTCAGCTGTGTGTCATTAATTAGCTCATGTCAATTTGTTATTTAAGCCTCACCCTTGCTTTAACTTCTTTTTTTTTTTTGCAGTCTCTGTTATGTGTAGATGTGTTTGTACTTCCTGGTTGCTTGATTTTTAAGTAAGAATTAAACATATTAGTATTTTGTATTATTCTTCTGATGTCAGCTTCCCTGCATGCATCGTTTCAGTCATTTAAATTAAATGCAAGGCTGTTGATGTACATTTTGCACAAAAAAAAAACACTATTGCAGTATAGCCTATCTAAAATTCACATTTAATTCAATGTGTTTTGTTTTTTCTTTGTCAATCATTGAAATGTACTACCAAAATATTGTTTGTATTCCATTTTTTTTCAGTATGTGTAACAAAGAAAATTAAACCATTTCAAGTACCAGTAACTGTGAATCACTTATCTAAACCACACAAATGACACTGATGCAATTCACTGACCCAAATGAAAGCGATATTCACATATTTAAAAATGATGGATTTATATATTTACACAACCTGAACTAAAAAGGAGTTAGACGGTCAACGTCATCATGTATCTGAAATTAAACAAGCTACTTGACATCAGATCATTTCCCTCTCATCTAATAAGTGGATGGGCTCACAATGAAGCAAGTTCCCTTCTACTATTCAACCTTATAAGACCAAAAAAGAGGAGCACAGGGTAATTGTTTTACAGAGTAGAGCTTAGCATGTATGAGGGCATTTGTGAACTTGGGATGTAAACCTCCATTAAAGTTTAATAAAAGTTTTAAACCGGATCCCTGCAGTGCCTTGGAATGGAAAACAACATATTTACACAGCAGCACGAATACACCCTTGAATCTGTATGCATGACTATATACTGTATGTATGTTTGTGTGTCTGCACTCGACAAGACCATGAGTGATGGCCTGCTTTCTGTAATGCATACTTACAGACAATATGTCCAATACAAGCCAGTCTGGGGGATGGAGAATTGATTTATTTCTCGCCTTTTAACAAAATTAACACGCACGCCAACGACATGCAATCACACCTTGAAATAGTGGCCGTATGACAGAGCACGTGTAAAATAATAGCAATGACAATGTGACAACACCTATTCTGAAGTGCCTAGTGCCAACCAACTGAATTAGTATTTCTATTCGATCTTCTGCTAAGATGCTGCAAGAAAAGAAGACAAGAAGTACTGAGGAAAGTAGGTGGGACATGTAGTAATTTGACAGGTTTCATTTTAGATTTCTGATATCTCAAATCCTTTGTTGGCTTAAATAGTCAAGAGTACTCTTCTGATTAAATAAATCATGTTTACATATCAAATAAACATATATCTATTTGTTGAGAAGACAAGAAGAATCATAAAACAGTGTCAAACTGAGAAAAGTAACAATGTCTTACTGAGAAATGTAGTTGATGGTAAATGTAGAAACTTAACAGGTTTTTGTTTTGATTTTCTGAATTCTCAAATTCTTTGTTGGGTTAAAAAGTACTCTACTGATGACATAAATCACAGTTTAAATATCTAATATCATCTACCAGTATGCTGAGAAAAAAAGAAGGAGGTAATTTAGGCTGTTTACATGACACCGTTTTCAACTAAAAACGTTAAACGTTTTATGGTTTTTGGCCTTTCATTTACACGACGCAAGCTTTTGAAAACAGGTTTTTGAAAACAGTCTCTGTGTAAACAACAAAAATGCGAATCTCTGAAAACAATGACATCATGCACATGCATATTATGTGTTCAGTCTATCGTGTTTCATCGGCATCTGACGACCTGGCAGCAAAATACAGTGTTTTTAATCGTTACGCGGATCCGTGTACTTCTCCGTTTTAAGCATATCGTTGTCGTGTAAACATACCCGTAGACATATGTTTTCTACCAGTCTGTTATCAAAGCTGCTTTTGGACACATTAACACATCCTGTAGTGGTAGTGTGCTGACAAGAAATGTGAGACCATGATGGTTCTACTTCAAGCAAAATTAAATTTGCATAATTAATTGTGCAAAATTATTGCGTAAAATGAACAGACCTACTATTAACAAACAAATACAAACCCAAATGCAAGCATATGGTCCTAGTTGCATTGCAAACTGAGAACGACCAACCTTGTGGTGCTTGACTTTAATTTGGTTCTTTACCTCAGTGACCATTCACCCTTGAGATCAGCAGCCTCAGCCGCCAAAATCAGCTAGCCCAGGCTGTTCCACCCTTCCACAGGGGCACCTGCCCCATCTGTGAAGGGTCCCGGCAGTGCTGTGCACCATTGTCCAGTATTAATAAGCTATTGATCCGTGGAGACATACTTTTTCAGCATCTGGGTCTGCCAGTCGCTCTCTCTTTGCCTGTCTGTATCGATGTGCGAGCTGCAAAAAGCGCCAGTAATGGATACACGGAGGCAGCCGAAGCCCATGGGCATTGAAGGGACGGGGTATTTTTGTGTTTTGCTTCTCGTAAGCCTCTGTTTCGACAACCACAGAACCCCTGGGAGAAGAGGAAGTGCCGGCTGACATCAGAGCACTGGGTCGACTTAGGAGGCCACTCCCATTTATCCTGCTGCCTGACATGATGGATTATTTTAGTTCGGCACCTTCAGCCAAGCATCTCACCCCTTCTGCAGTGAAAGCACGCATGTATATATTTATATTTAGCATCTGAGACAATTCCACTCCTTAGTTTTTCTATGTCAGTACGTCATGAACACTAATTTAGCAAATGCCTTGTGACTCTAAACTTACTGATGTGTAGTAAAACATACACGTAAAAAAATCTTAGATTTCATTTACTGAAATAGTTTTAATATACCATAATTACTCAATTCAGTTTTTTACCTTTTTACCAATAATCTGATAACCACCTTTATCACAAGTGTGTTTTAAACAAGTTGAGGTAAATACTAATATACGCTCTGAAAAATAAAGGTTCTCATTCTCATTTATGGTTATATGTAGAACCTTTGCATTCAAAAAAAGGTTTCTTTATAGTGGAAAAAAGATTATTTAGATTAATAAAATATTCTTCACACCAAGATAAAATATTTTTTTTTTAAGTACTGTTCACTGAAAGGTTCCTTGGGGAACCCAGAGTCATTCTTCTAGGTATCACTGCACAAACTTTACACACAAAAATATAAAACACCATCATTGTATCACACAACACTAAAATAATGCAATAATCAGTTTATTTTAAAAGCATTAGATTGTACATAAATGATAAGAAAAAACTAAGCAACATAGATTCATTGTTTAATTTCAAAGCAAAAAAGGTTACACTTTATTTCTATAGTCACTTTAGACATTATACTTACTGTAAGAAACTTTTCAACTACATGTCAACTAACTGTCATTAGAGTATTAGTAGGCTGTAGTAGATTGGACTCTTCGGTTAGGGTTAGGTGTTAGTGTTCGGGTTAGGAGAACAAGTTGACTTGTAGTTGCTAAGTTACTTATAGTCTGTAGAATATCTGTTGGGGGACCAACAAAATAAAGTGTTAGCAGATATTAAGCAGACAGTCTTCTAATACTCTAATGACAGTTTGTTGACATTTAGCTGCAAAGTTACTTATAGTTAGTAAAATGTCTGAAGTGGACTATCGAAATAAAGTGTTACCAAAAAAAAAAAACATCAAATGAGAGCTATTATACAGAGGATTTTGGAAGGTAAATTTACGTTTTCCCTTTCAAAGTGGAACTCTGCACTGCGTCATGAGTTGAACCTATGGGAATGCTCCTCGTGAGCCAGTGTCTGAAGCACGTTTGCTACAAGACAGTCTTTGATTGGTACCACAGTCAGGTGATTGCTTGGAGCTCCGCAGCGCAACAGATCATGCCTTCATAGCTGCTTTGGTAGCCATAAAGAGGAATCTTTTGTTATGTGGATGGAGAACCCAGGCGCAGACAGTAGATGCAATTAACACGGGATTTATTGACACAAAAACAGGAAAACAAAACCCACGAGGGGGCAAAACAGGACTGGAACAGGAATGACTAAACTAGACTAAGACTTGACAAACTAGTAAGGATGGCTGGCGCGAAACAGACGTTTCGAAGCTTTGCGAGATCCCGAAGCAAAGATGATTCGAAACACTGATCCGAAGCGTGATTCAAAACACCCACGTCACGTGACAACGGCTAAATGAAGCTTCTAAGTGTTTCATCAGGTGGCGTGCTCCGCCGAATCGGGGTTTCATTGATTGGTCGATTCGGGAACAAATCACACAATCACACAGTATAAAAGTTATGTTAACGCATTTTCATATCGTGGGTTTTTGTGAGAGGAGTTTGGTTTTGAGATAGCGGATTTTTGGTGATATAGTGACATTTATAGTGCGATTTGTTTAGTTATATTTAGGATTTAATTTACATTTACACATTGACTTAGAGACACACAGAGTACATACAGTGACACATTAATAGATGCATTGATAGAAATATAATATATATATATATATATATAATAGAATACATATTACAGATACATATAGATTATTAGATAGCTAGGCTAATATATAGATACATATAGATATATAATATATAATTAATATATAGATACAGATAGATAGATAGATAGATAGATAGATAGATAGATAGATAGATAGATAGATAGATAGATAGATAGATAGATAGATAGATAGATAGAAAGATAGAAAGAAAGAAAGAAATGGAGGCTCCACAGAAGAGATGCCGTAGATCTGTGGTGTGGGAGCATTTCCATTTGGAAACCCCAAATAAAGTGAGATGTGTGTATTGTGATCGGCAGCTAACCTACTGCAACAATACATCATCCATGATGCGCCATTTGAGGAGCACTCATCCTGCCATTCTGCAGGGTGCAGAGGATGGTAGTGTTCCCCCTGTACCAAGGCCTGCTACTGACACTGCTGGGCCATCTAAGCAAGGTAATATGGAAAGCTAACTTACTGGAAAGAGAGAGCAGTAATCTTTCCTCATTTGTATGTCCTAGCTATAAAAATATCTTTGTATGCATTCCCAGCAACAAGTGTCCCTTGTGAGAGAATTTTTTCAAAGGCTGGAGAAATTATCTGTAAAAAAAGAAGTAGGCTGAGTCCTTCAACAGCAGAGAAATTAATATTTTTGAATAAAAATCTATAAGAAAGTGAGACATTGTGGCTTGATTTATTTTTATTAATATTCATTTTTCATGACCAAAATCACATTATGCAATGTGAAGAGACTACAGGTTACAAGCTTCATATATTACAAAAATACAATAATAAAAAAAAAAAAAAAAAACATTTTTGATTAGCTCTTTGTAAAGGTTGTTTCAGATCAACACCTGCAAGTGACCACTAGGTGTCACCGTGGAGACGGGTTTCGGATTGATTCGAAGCCTCGAAACAAAATGGCACATTTGCTTCAACTGTTTCATTGCTTCACGAAGCCTCGATCTGCCCATCACTACAAACTAGACTATAAACTAAGAACAGAAACACTCTAGACAAAACTCTAACAAGGTACTCACGGATAAGTTTAACACACAGATTGGAAAGACAATAACTCACAGTATCTAACAATATCAAACAGTTGCAAACAATGAACCGACACAGGACAGCAAACACACAGGGATTATAAAGGGAACACTAATGACAAGGACAGGTGAAACTGACTAGACAATAATGACGAGACGAGGATAACAAGGGGGCGGGGTTACATTACGAGACAACACAAGCACATGGCTCAAACAGGCCATGCGCTTGTACACAAAACATGGGTCTGTCATGATTCTGCCACAAGACCAGAGAAATCAAAGACATGATGGCAGAATCATGACATCTTTGGCTTAACCTCTCTGGGTTTAAGGAGAAGCAAAGAGCTTTTCTTGTTGATGCCCTGGTTTCATCTTCGGAACTTTTGGGTAAGTCTCCTCCTTGAATTTCTGGACCACTCTTTTTTCGACTACTGTTGAATTTTAAGGAGGAAAGGGACATTTAAGGAGGCGAGAGTTAAGTCAGCAGTGTTCGAGCGGTGCATCCCATGCCACAGGTTATAGTCTGACTTTCTGACATCGTCTATTTCCCTTTGAGACCCATTTTGGGTAGAGCGCTTCCCTAGTGGTTTGGTGGTGAGGTTCTTTGGCCTTTGAAGGGTGGTAATGTCCTGTTATGATGATCTCTCACCAGACTCCTCGTTATGTCTCTGGGTAGAGCATGCAGTTGAGAGAACACAATTCTCTCCAGAGGCCTCTCCTGGTCCTGATGACAGGATGCTTAATGCTGTGCTCTGAACAAAATAGGCAAATTCACTTTATGACAGTAGAGCCCCTTTCACACAGAGATTCTGGAAAATAAATGGATCATGTGTACCGGGATCGTTTGATTTTGCTTCATTCACACTGCCAGTGATTTTCCGGAATCTGTGAGTGCGTTCACACACATTCCGTAAAGATCCTGTAAAGATACGTGACTTTACGTGGACTCAGGATGTGACGTGTAATGTACGCGTCGAAAACATGTTGTGGTACAACAGCAGAAGTGTTTGCATCTCAGCTTTAGCGCGTTATTTTTTCGTTATTTCTTTGTGGATGATGATCTCATGATAACTACGTCAATACAATGGCATGTGCGTCATCCCTACGACACACCCCTTACGGCATTGGTCCTGGCTTTTGTTCACACAGGGCGCGTTCCGGGACTGATCCCGGCAATGTTACTAGTTCCCCATCCCGGTATCGATCCCAGCATCAATCCTGGGACGTGTTTGCGTTCACACAGAATGCACTCTAGCAATTTTACGGCAATTTCCCGGGATCAACACGCTGTGTGAAAGGGGCTTATGTTTCTTTGGTTAACCCATACACAGATCTGCGATGCGCTTATAAACACTTCTTTATTAGGCAACATACACTTCTTTTCAGATAAAACGAAACGCAATTGAAACTTTTTTTAAACACATCCAACTTTTCCTTTTTAGACATGCATTTATTTAACCGCCCCAAAATAAAATCTCCTCGGATTTGCAGGAATCACATGAATGTTCTATTTCAGGGGTTCTCAATTCTGGCCCTTGTGATCCACTTTCCTGCAGAGTTTAGCTCCAACCTTAATAAAACTCACGTGCCTATAACTTTCTAGTAATCCTCAAGACTTTGATTTCGACCTTGTCTATTTCAATGTCAAAATGGCAAATTCTGAGACTTTTGAACATAATAATAGTCTGTTATCTAAGCTGTTTATAGAAGTGAAGTCCAGGGCTTTGCTGATTGCTTGTCCGGAGATAGTTTTACAAAGTAAACCGTAGGATATAACTTAAATAGATCACATTAAGAGGGAAAAAAGGTGCAACATTTGAAGTGCAATATTTCTATCTATACATTTGAGGATTTTATCAGACAAAACTCAACTAAACTAAATAATTCCTTGAGCCTAGACTATCTATAGCTAGTCTGTTATCAGCACCTACCCGTATAACATTCTTTTGAAGAAGGGCACTTTGAAGCCTCTTATTTGTTATCTGAATAGTTTTGCCTTTAGCAAATGCATGTAAATTATCTGTTCAATCATTTAAATAGTTTTACTTGGCAGAAGCTGTTTTACCAACAAAATTTTCCAATATTCCCCTAACAAAAGATATATGCTGAAGCAATCAATTCTTCAGTTTGCTGAAAACTCCTAAGACCCTATAGAGAGATCAGCAGCTTTTATTAGAAAGCCAGCCAGTGAACCTTGAATGCTAACTTTGTCATCCATTAGTGGAACAAGACATCCAACATGAGACAAACATTTGGACAGTCTGCAAACACCATGCTGCACAATGGAGCAAAACCTGACTCCTGTCCTATGCTCTAAACTCAGAAGGATTGCTTACACACATGCAGGTGGGTGTCACGCGTGACACTCGTGTGGCTGGGCCCTCTGGAGAGATACTCTATTTGGCCGCACAGGTGCTGACTCGAGAAAGTGCATGTGAAGTTGCTTCCTGCAGCCTACCGGGAGCACTGGAGCCCTTATAACACTAGCGGAAAGCATTTCTGCTTATTTGTAACATAAATCATGCAATGAACATCCACAACATAGTTACTTTATGGCTATATGAAAGAGAAGCTGCCACAAATGTACAAAGGACTATCTATTTACTTGATCTTTAAAGTTAATATCCTCATTTGACTCACTTTTGCTAAAAGTGAGTCACTAGGTCCACTAGTTCAGGGATTTTCTGGAAGTTGGAAAATCTGAGAGAAAATGCATTTTTGGAGTGTTAAAGTTACCTAACAATTTAAAAAAAAATGAATGCAAGCATTTTTAACACATTTGCTATTATTACTTTTTAAAATCATGGGATTAGTAAAAAAAAAAAAAATTATGTTGTCAAAAAAAATGCAAACCGTTGTGCATGTAGTTTGTAAAGAAAAATAAGTTTTGATCTCCCCTTTCTTCATTCAAGAATTGTTTATATGTGTGTGTACCTTTTCTTTTGGAGTTTCTCTGAATTGACGTCATTCACCTAACAATACTCTAATAGAAGGCGGGCTGATTTAGGAAGGCAAGCCCCTGCCCATCATATTTGGGAATCAAATTTTAAACCCCTAGACTAGTCGACTAATATGTGTACACACACACACACACACACACACACACACACACACACACACACACACACACACACACACACACACACACACCACACACACACAACAACACACCACATATCCTATCATTATGAGGACACTCCATAGGCATAGTGGTTTATATACTCAGGTAATTTTCTATCCCCTGACCATAAACCTTGCCTTCACAAAAAACATTCTGCATTTTTACATGATCAAAAAATAAATTTGTATGAATTATAAGTTGTTTTCCTCATGGGACCAAAAAAAAAAATCCCCACAAGGTTAAAACGTACTGGTGTTATATCCATAACATAGGGTTTAGACATGTTGGGTTTAGACATGTTCCTTTTCGAAAGGAAATTAGCACTGCATCAGAACGCTATTGGGGAATGCCTCAGCGTGAACCGGTGTCTAAAGCGCTTATCTAATCACGGCAATCCTATTGGCCGGTGACAGCCTATAGTATGACATCATCACTAGTGAGAACCGGAAGTATATAAGGGGAGCCTAGAGAACATGTCAACAGATTTTTCGTCTTCAGGGACTGTTTTGTTTGTACGCTTCAACCTGAAAACTTCAAAAAGGTAATCATGGCTTGTGAAAAACGCTTCAGAAAGTATGTGAATCCGTGTCTATATTTATACTTGATGACACACAACTTGTGCGTTTCTTTTTTGGGCTCAGAGCAAGCACGATCAGTTCCTGATGGATCTGCTTGTGCCATTGTGAGTTTTTGTCCTTTGAGAAAACTCCACTCTCGTCTGCTCTCTTCTAGAGGGAAGAGGGACTGACATCTGTACCAGGCGATTCAGGTCCCGCTCGCACTGAGGCAGAGCAGAGACTGGAATCGTGGGGTTTTTCAGAGGGAGCTCGCTGAGGAGGTTGAGAGAGTTGTTAATCTCTCATGTCCTTCAGAGACTCGCGAGAGTGAGCTGCAGGACGAGGATGTGTTGTCGAGTGCTCTGCTGTGTATAAAATCAACCAGCCCAAGAGAGCAGGAGATGGCTGATGAGGGTGAAGAGGATATACAACTCAAACCACCACAGCCACCCTGTACCACGTATGTCAAGCTGTTGAGTATTATGGAACGCGCTTCAACGGGGCTTTGCTGTCGTTGGAGCACGTGAAGGAAGAGACCGCTCGTGACTGACTTGACTAATGTTTGTTTTCCAGCCATAAAGCTCCAGTTCTAGTGAGCCTCCTATTCCTCCCGGATCTACACAATGGGATCGGAAAGGCATGGAGGAACCCGTATCAAAGTCCTTTTAGGCAAGTCATGCCACTCGGCCGCCATCTTGGCAACGCCTCCGGGCAGCATTTGGGACTAACAAGACCAGGCTCCTATCTAAATGAATGGTCAGAGAGTCAGAACTGCACTTTCACTGGTCACCAGGACATAAAAACTGCATTGTATAGAAACAGCAGTAAAATATGATAAAAATCGCTGAAAAAGTTTGATGACTTTGCCCCATAATAAGGTTTAAAACGCCCTTTCTCCCTCAGGTTATACTTTTGCTATGCATGCGCAAGGGTTCACGACACCAACACGCAAGGTCTCTCGCTCGCTCTCTGCCATGCGCGCGCTACACAGTTTGAAGCACACTCGCTCTAGATTCCGGTAGATTTGAACTCATTTGTGGGCATCAGGGAGCCACTATCAACAGACTTGGGATGCGGGAGACTTGGGATGTCTGATATTTACACAATGCACACATAACTGCATGCACAAATCTGCCGCCTTGTCAAACAGTAACATATTTTCCGCTATCGCAAACCTCAACTGTGCGCATGCGTCAGTGGAACCAGACGATAGGCTTAAATGTTTCCCGGCTTTACTGTTAAAAGCAGACGATTGCCTTTCCAGCGGGAGGGGCGGGACATGTGCATACAACTGCCATCTTTGGCATTACAGGTTTTCCCTATATAGTTCTATTGAGGATTGAGGAAGTGACATGTCTCTATATAAATTGTCTCTGCCCATATTTAGCGCCCATTCATCGCCATCAGCGAACTACGCTGATGTTGAGGGGATGTGCGAACGTCGGTATGTGTCGATATGCTAAGACACTAAGTGCTCTGGCCCTGCCTTTTAAGCCACTAAAATATGACAGCGCGCTTAAATGGCAGGGCATACGCGGTGGCGGGTCTAGCTGGTGATGCCTTGCACACAATGACGGTGTTGCAAGCACACCAGGCTGATCTGCTGATAGATTTGAAGCATTTAAATATCTCACCCCAAGTGCTTCTTGCATCAGCACGAGGCTGGACCTATTATGGGTTATTCCTTCAATTTGGAACCCTTATGTAGGTCTGGCGTCGGGTTTGGTAGTAATTGCACTCTCAATTTTGTGAATGTCGTTTAGGCCATCGCTCTATGGGCAGCAGGTTGAGCTCTGTAGGCCTTCTCCCTTTACGTGAGTTTTTAGTAAGGTTGAATAATAGGCCACGGTTCCCTGTTAGGAAGTATTAAAGGGGTGTTAAATATGGTTTTCATAGGATGGTGAAATTTTGGCCCTAAATTAGGTAGGCTATGCATACCCTTCCCATAGGCTCTCCTCTTATGTTAGAGTCGTCAGGCTTATATAACGGGTAGTGCAAATCTGTAGAAGTGAACAGGTTGGCTGTATGGAAAATTATCTAGTGAGGCCACTATTCATCCGAGCACCTAATAGACATTTTTTGTGTGAGATGGCTTCCTCTCTAACGGGAGTAATTCTACTGAGGCCACCGCTCTGTCAAGCTTCAGATAGAACTACAAAGTCAAGCATGGGCTCTCTTCGGGCCACATTTATAGCCACATTATACTAGAACAGCAGTTCTCCTCTCACTTTAGAGAGTCGTTGAGATTTATAGCTCTAAACTTCAGTCACTTTAGGGCCGCCTCATTTTCTGGCTTAGGCTTGGTAACTAGGAAATTGGTGGCGGTTTGCTAAGCATTCTCGCCTCGAGCCTCTCAGTATCTGAGTGTAGGTTCCTTAGAGCTAGAGCCTATCAGGATAAATTATTCCTGTAAATCTAGTTGTTCCTAGTACTGGCCTCCTCTTACTGCAAGAGTCGTCTAGCCAAGGCCCGCCTTTTGCACTAGGCGTAGAAATGCTAGTGGTGTTACAGGGTAGATAGCAGCATAGGTAGCAGGCTATCTTCAAAAAGCCTCCCATGCAGATATCTCATGGGCGTTTTCAAAGGGGCTCAGCAGAAACAATCTTCTTACTTGCTTGAGAGAAAAGGCCTGACAACGCCCATGAGATAAAGCCATAAGGTTGAATGTCGTTGGCCACTAATTGTGGCCTCCATTTCCTTGGGTTTAGTAGAGAATGTAAAATCTGTCTTGTAAAAAATACAAGATAATAGGCCTGTGACATATCAGCACGACACAGGATGCAATTGCAAATAACGCTTTATTTCTGATATAACAATCAGACAGGTCAGAAATGACTTCACAAGGGTCGAGACGGCACAACACAGATGGAACAGTGACGCAGGGACCCAGGTGAGCTGGTGGTGTTGGTGCTGGTGATGACCCTCCGTGTAGGTGCTCGGTGATCCCGTGGTGAGTATCCGTGACAGAGTGTGGAAGTCCAGTGAAGGCAAATCCAGAGACACGTAACGATAACAATCCACACCGGGAACGACAGCACGACGAACAGGTAATCCACTCAGCAACGATGACACGAAGAACAGGAATCCACTCATACACAGGGGCACGAGGAACAGGAACACACCGGAGACGAACAATGATCTGACAACATGAGACACCAGTTACTGAACATATAAAGCCACATACAAAGTGAAACCAGCTGGCGCTGCTGATCAGAGTGATCAGTGACCACGCCCACACTAAACACACACACACAGCACGCGAGACGAGAGAGAGAAAGTCAATTGATCAAACGTGACAGTACCCCCTCCCCTAGGGACGCCTCCTGGCGTCCCCAGGACTCCTTACTTGTCGATTGTAATCATCGATCAGAGAGTGATCCAGGATGTCTCTAGCAGGTACCCAACTTCTCTCCTCCGGACCGTAACCCTCCCAGTCCACCAGGTATTGAAATCCGCGTCCCCTCCTTCTCGAGTCCAGAATACGATTCACCGAATACGTTGGTTCCCCGTCTACGAGACGCGGTGGTGGGGGAACCGGGACTGGCGGATTAATGCGTGCGTAAAACACCGGTTTTATTTTGGAGACATGGAAGGCGGGATGAATTCTCCTGTACGCTGGAGGAAGTTTGAGGCGGACTGTCACCGGACTAATGATCTTGGTGACAGGGAACGGGCCAATGAATTTGGGGCAAGCTTATTAGATACGGATCGGAGAGGAATGTTCTTAGTAGAAAGCCACACTTTTTGACCCACGACGTATACGGGAGGCTTTGACCTGTGGCGATCGGCCTTAGCCTTGGTGCGCTTCCCCGCCTGGAGGAGAGTCTCACGGGCTCTATTCCAGGTGTGGTGGCACCTCTGGACAAACGCATGAGCGGAGGGGACCGCGACTTCGGATTCCATACTAGGAAAAACTGGTGGCTGGTAACCTAAACTACATTCAAACGGCGAGAGACCCGTGGATGACACAGGCAAAGAATTGTGGGCGTACTCCACCATCGAGAGTTGCTGGCTCCAGGAGGAAGGATTCTTGGAAACCAAACATCGCAACACTCTCTCCAAGTCTTGGTTGGCTCTCTCGGTTTGTCCATTGCTCTGGGGATGAAACCCCGAAGATAAACTGACAGTCGCCCCCAGTAATCTACAGAACTCCTGCCAAAATTTGGACACAAACTGGGGACCCCTGTCAGAGACCACGTCTGTCGGGAGGCCATGAAGTCGAAAGACGTGATCTATGACAGTTACCGCTGTCTCCTTGGCTGAGGGCAATTTGGGCAAGGGAATGAAATGAGCCGCCTTCGAGAACCGGTCCACGACAGTCAAAACGACTGTCTTGCCTTGGGAGGGCGGGAGGGCGGTAACAAAATCTAGAGCGATGTGGGACCAGGGTCTCGAAGGGACTGACAACGGTTGGAGTAACCCATCTGGGGGTCGATTGGAAGTCTTACCAGTGGCGCAAACCGAGCAAGCCAATACAAAATTGCGGATGTCATGAGCCATCATGGGCCACCAGAATCGTTGTCTTACCAAAAAACTGGTGCGGTTAACTCCTGGATGACACGCTATGCTGGAGGAATGTCCCCACTGAATAACTTCGGACCGATTACCCTCTGGCACGAATAAACGGTTCGGTGGGCACTCGGGCGGAGGCGTTACCCCTTCTAAGGCCGTCATGACCCTCGATTCGATCTCCCACCTGAGAGCGGAGATGACTATAGTCTCTGGTAAAATACGCTCGGGAGTAGACGGGCGTTCGGTCTGATCAAAAATACGAGATAATGAGTCGGGTTTGATGTTCTTGGAACCCGGGCGGTACGAGAGAGAAAAGTCAAAACGTCCGAAAAACAGTGCCCACCGAGCCTGCCTAGAGTTGAGTCTTTTAGCAGTTCTAATGTATTCTAGGTTCTTGTGATCAGTCCAAACGATAAAAGGTAACCCTGACCCTTCTAACCAGTGACGCCATTCCTCCAGCGCTAACTTGACTGCCAACAACTCTCTGTTACCTATGTCATAATTGCGTTCGGCTGGGGATAAGCGATGGGACAAAAACGCGCAAGGATGCATCTTGTCGTCTGAGGAAGAGCGTTGGGAAAGAACTGCTCCTACCCCCACCTCTGACGCGTCGACCTCCACCACGAACTGACGTGAAGGATCAGGGGCGACCAGAATGGGAGCTGAAACGAAGCGGCTCTTGAGTTTAACGAATACAGCCTCGGCTGTATCGGACCACCTGAACGTCGTTCTGGGGGAGGTCAAGGCAGTCAGAGGTGCGGCTAGTTGGCTATAGTTGCGAATAAAACGCCGATAGAAATTGGCAAACCCCAGAAACCTCAGTAGGGCCTTACGGGAATCTGGACTTGGCCAATCTATCACAGCCTTAACCTTGTCAGGATCCATGCGCATTCCCTCAGACGAGACGATGTGACCTAGGAAAGGAACGGACTGTGCATGAAAAACGCATTTCTCCGCCTTGACAAAAAGCCCATTCTCTAGCAACCTCCGAAGCACTCGTCTGACGTGCTGAACGTGTTCCTGGAGAGAAGATGAAAAAATCAATATGTCATCCAGGTAAACATATATGAACTGGTCAACCATATCTCTCAGCACGTCATTGACGAGTGCCTGGAAGACCGCCGGGGAGTTGGACAGCCCGAACGGCATGACCAAATATTCAAAGTGCCCCCTAGGGGTATTAAATGCAGTCTTCCACTCATCGCCCCTCCTTATGCGGACCAAATGATAAGCGTTACGTAAATCCAATTTTGTGAAGATGGACGCTCCCTGCAACCTCTCGAAGGCTGAAGACATCAACGGCAAAGGATAAGTGTTCTTTACCGTGATGTTGTTCAACCCCCGGTAAACAATACAAGGTCGCAAGGATCCATCCTTTTTCCCCACAAAAAAGAACCCCGCCCCCGCTGGAGATGAGGAAGGGCGAATGAACTTGGATGCTAGAGAATCAGAAATATATTTCTCCATAGCCTCCCTCTCTGGTGCAGAAAGTGAATATAATTTGCCTTTGGGCGGAGACTCACCTGGCACTAAGTCTATGGCACAGTCGTAAGGACGATGCGGAGGTAGAGAAGCAGCACGAGACTTACTGAACACTTCTCTCAGATCCTGGTACTCCTCGGGCACGTTAGACAAATTCACTTCCTCCTCCTGGAACACAGAAACAGGGACAGACGAACACGCAGATACAAGACAAGACTCATGACACTTATTACTCCACGCAGCCACAGAATTCTGTCCCCAATTGATTCTGGGATTGTGGAGTGTAAGCCAGGGGTGCCCGAGTACCACTGGTGCAATGGGTGAGTCCATGAGGAAGAATGTGATGGTTTCAGTGTGATTGCCTGATGTAGTGAGCGTGATAGGATCAGAAATGTGAGAAATGTTAGGAAGTTCTTGACCATTGAGGGCGTTGACGGATATCTTGTGATTGAGGGGGGAAACGGGGATAAGAAGTTGCTTAGCGAGTCTAATGTCCAGAAAATTACCTTCAAGTCAAGTCAAGTCAAATATATTTATATAGCGCTTTTCACAATACAGATTGTATCAAAGCTGCTTTACAGTATCAATCAAAACAACTCAACAATGTTTGTTTATTACTGGACATCCAAAAAGGACATCCAAGTTTGGTAGAGCTGATCAATGGTATGATTGTTTAATTAATTTGAATATCCCCAACTGAGCAAGCCAAAGGCAACAGTGGCAAGGAACCGAAAAACTCCATCAAGTGACCCAATGGTGTCCTAAAACTCCATCAGATCACCCAATGGAGAAAAACAAACCTTGGGAGAACCCAGGCTCAGTCGGGGGCCAGTTCTCCTCTGGCGTTTATGAACTAGAGGCCGAATTTACAGTAACTGTAAGATAAAAATTTATATGAATGCCTGGCTAAATAGATGCGTCTTTAGTCTAGTTTTAAACTGGGAGAGCGAGTCTGAGCAACGAACAATATCAGGAAGGCTATTCCAGAGCTTTGGAGCTAGATGTGAAAATGCTCTCCCTCCTTTGGTGGATCTGGATATCCTAGGAATGACCAGAAGCCTCGAATTTAGTGATCTTAAAGAGCGCGATGGATTGTAAGGCGATAGAAGATCCGTTAAATAGACTGGAGCTAAACCATTTAGAGCTTTATAGGTCAAAAGCAATACCTTGTAATTAATACGGAACTTTATAGGTAACCAATGAAGTGATGATAAAACTGGTGTTATATGATCATATTTTCTTGATCTAGTAAGAACTCTAGCGGCTGCATTTTGGACTAACTGTAGCTTGTTTATTGAAGATGCAGGACAACCAGCTAATAAAGCATTACAGTAATCTAGTCTCGAGGTCATGAATGCATGAACTAACTTTTCTGCATCAGAAACAGATAGCATATTACGTAGCTTAGCAATGTTTCTAAGGTGGAAAAAGGCAGTTTTTGTAACATATGAAATATGCTTTTCAAAAGACAGGTTGCAGTCTAATATAACACCCAGGTCTTTTACTGTAGCGGATAAAGTAACAGGGCATCCTACTATGTTAAAGTTGTGTTGTGAGAGGTTTTGTAGACGGTTTTTAGAACCGATAAGTATTACCTCTGTCTTATCTGGATTTAATAAAAGAAAGTTACGCGTCATCCAATCTTTTATATCTTTAACACAATCTGTCAATTTGGATAATTTAGCGTATTCATCTGGCCGTGATGAAATATATATTTGAGTGTCATCAGCATAGCAATGGAAACTAATTCCATGTTTCCTTAGAATATTACCAAGTGGCAGCATATATATTGAGAATAATAAAGGGCCTAACACAGATCCCTGCGGCACTCCATGGTTTGCCGAAGTCATGATCGATTTTTCTCCATTTAAGTAGACGAAATGGTAGCGGTCAGATAAGTATGACCTGAACCAGCTTAATGCTTGTCCTTGAACACCAGTGTAATTTTGTAGTCGATCTAAGAGTATTGTGTGATCTATAGTATCGAACGCAGCACTAAGATCAAGTAAAACTAGTACTGAGATACAGCCTTGGTCCGAAGCTAAAAGTAGATCATTTATGATTCTAACAAGCGCAGTTTCAGTGCTATGATGTGGCCTGAATCCAGACTGAAACTTTTCATAGATGTCGTTTTCTTGCAAGAAAGAGCCGAGTTGAGCGGACACAACTTTTTCTAATATTTTTGACATAAATGGAAGAATCGAAATGGGTCTGTAATTTGCTAGGTTATTTGGATCTAATTGTGGTTTCTTAATAAGAGGTTTTATAACTGCCAGCTTGAATGCTCTTGGAACATGACCTAAAGATAAAGACGAATTAATAATATTGAGAAGAGGCTCTTCCACTATAGGTAATACTTCTTTCAGTAGTTTAGTTGGTATAGGATCTAATAAACATGTTGTTGTTTTAGATGAAGTGATAAGTTTATTTAACTCTTTTTGTTCTATGGTTGTAAAGCATTGTAATTGTTCTTGCGGGGTGATAATTGCGGCTGAATTATAAGGCGCGAGCAAAGATTGAACGTTTACGATTTTGATTCTGATGCTTTCAATTTTCTCGGTGAAAAAGTTCATGAAATCATTACTACTGAACTGTAACAAGGTATTTTGTTCAGACGACTTCTGTTTATTTGTTAGTCTAGCCACGGTATTAAATAAAAACCTTGGATTATTTTGGTTGTTTTCTATTAATTTGCTGAGGTGCTCAGCCCTGGCCGTTTTAAGGGCCTTTTTATAACGTGACATACTGTCTTTCCACGCGATTCTAAAGACCTCTAAATTAGTTTTTTTTCCATTTACGCTCTAAATTACGGGTTTCTCTCTTTAAAACATACGTAGTATTATTGTACCATGGTGCTATACTTTTTTCTCTGACCTTTTTTAATCGAATGGGTGCAACCATATCCAATGTTCTAGAGAGAATGGTGCTCATAGTGCTAGTTAATTCGTCTAGTTCATCTGTTTGTTTGGGTTCAGGCAGCAGCTGAGACAGATCAGATAAGCTATTTGAGAAATTATCTATGGTGGATGGAAGAATTGTTCTACCTGGTCGATAACGTGGCGCAGCATGACATAATACAGCAGTACGTAGTATGCAAGTTACCATGTAATGGTCAGTGACATCATCACTTAGTGGAATGATATCTATATCGGTTGGATCGGTTCCATATGATATAATTAAATCGAGGGTATGATTAAGACGATGAGTTGGTCCGGTGACGTTTTGCTTGACCCCGAAGGAGTTTAATAAATCTGTAAACGCAGCCCCTAACGCACCTTCTGCCCCAGAGTCCAGTAACGCCTTGGTGTCGTGGAAGTGAGTAGCCCACCTGAGCCTTACCGGGAGGAGAGTAGATGATGAGGTCTTCTCGGCGGAGATCCCACCCGATAGTAGCCTCACTGTTACTATCGGGCTCCCTCTTTTTTTCCGGGCACGAGTTGATGAAGTGCCCGGTTTACCACAGTATAGACACAGTCCTTGGGACCTCCGCCTTTCTCTCTCCTCCCGGGAAAGCCGAGCTCTGCCCACCTGCATGGGCTCGTGATCGGTGACGGGGCCGACCGTGTCCTCGCTGGAAGTGCGTGCACTCTCTGTGTTGAAGAAATGACGATTCTGGACGACCCGACTCCTCCTGCTCAGCCGAGCATCGACGCGAAGAGCCAACTCAATGAGGCCGTTGAGTGTCGAGGGTAAGTCCAACATGTAAATCTCATTCTGGACACGGTCGGCCAGCCCATGCAGGAAACGGTCCCACTGCGCCTCCTCGTTCCATTGGCACTCTGCGGCCAGGGTGCGGAATTGGATGGAATACTCCGACACCGAGCGGTCTCCCTGGCGAAGATCGGCGAGTAGTCTGGCCGCCTCCCTACCCGCCACAG
This sequence comes from Chrosomus eos, assembly GCA_036326025.1. Lineage (NCBI taxonomy): Eukaryota > Metazoa > Chordata > Actinopteri > Cypriniformes > Leuciscidae > Chrosomus > Chrosomus eos. The sequence continues at coordinate 55,017,517 of CM070818.1, forward strand.
CCCGATCGAATACTCTTTTCATCTCCTCCGAGAGTGCCTGGAACGAGGCGCAGCATGGATCACGGTTCTCCCACACCGCCGTTCCCCAAAGTGCAGCTCTTCCGGATAATAGGGTTAGTACAAATGCCACCTTGGATTGTTCCTGGGCGAACGTCCGTGGCTGTAATGAAAAGTGCATGGAGCATCTAGTCAAAAACGCTCTGCAGAACTCGGGCTCACCTGCATATCCCTCGGGTGTGGGTAAGCGTGGCTCCCGAAGAGTCAGTCCTTCTTGGGGTGTGGGCTGAACGGGCGGTGTGGGCGGCGCAGTGGGAGCTCTGAGATGTTGTAGCTGTTGGGTGAGCTCGGACACCTGCGCCACAAGTGCTTGAACCGCTCGACCCATATTCGCGATGCCCTCCTCTTGTTGGTCCATCCTCGCGATACTGCTGGCAGCGAAGTTGTCCCAGGCTGATGCGCTTGCTGCATCCATTCCGGTCAGATCATTCTGTGACATATCAGCACGACACAGGATGCAATTGCAAATAACGCTTTATTTCTGATATAACAATCAGACAGGTCAGAAATGACTTCACAAGGGTCGAGACGGCACAACACAGATGGAACAGTGACGCAGGGACCCAGGTGAGCTGGTGGTGTTGGTGCTGGTGATGACCCTCCGTGTAGGTGCTCGGTGATCCCGTGGTGAGTATCCGTGACAGAGTGTGGAAGTCCAGTGAAGGCAAATCCAGAGACACGTAACGATAACAATCCACACCGGGAACGACAGCACGACGAACAGGTAATCCACTCAGCAACGATGACACGAAGAACAGGAATCCACTCATACACAGGGGCACGAGGAACAGGAACACACCGGAGACGAACAATGATCTGACAACATGAGACACCAGTTACTGAACATATAAAGCAACATACAAAGTGAAACCAGCTGGCGCTGCTGATCAGAGTGATCAGTGACCACGCCCACACTAAACACACACACACAGCACGTGAGACGAGAGAGAGAAAGTCAATTGATCAAACGTGACAAGGCCTCAACCCAGATACATTCCCCAGGGTCATGCTGATAGTACTCCCCTTTTTAGGGTCTTTTATTCAGAGTACTTTGCTACCCATAGCTCGTATGATATTACCTTTCACCATCTTTCACCAGGTAGAGACAGATTAGTTACTCCCTTCCACTTGGGATGGTTGAGTATGCTCCCTTAGAGCCGAAGTACTGCCTGAGCTGACGACCATGACATTCGAAGCTGTAGGCCTTACAGTAGGCCTCCTCGATCATTCGGTAGTGTAAGATTGTACTCGCCTTGCTTTAAAGGGTCGAAAGCACTTCTACTGAGTACACTGCCTGTTGGCAATGTGAACCTTAGAGCTGGAGGCACTCCCCTTATTAGGGTCCCTTTTCAGAGTGCCCAGCCTCCACAGGGCTCTGAAGCACTGTGTAGATCCAGGATCGAGTAGAGTCACTCCCCTCATTTGCAAGGGTTTGAAAGCGCTATGCTGAGTTCTACTTTCCAGGATGCCCGTCTCTATGATCCGGTCTGTGAGTGATTACTGCCACTATCTGAAGTCCTGACTATCGGATGCCTCCACAAGTAAGGCAAGTAATACTAGAGACTCTGTTTAAAAAGCACTGCCCGGGCTGACGTCAGTGAAAGTCGAAGCTGTAGGCCTTACAATAGGCCTCATCGATAATCCGGTAGCGTAAGATTATACTCCCCTTGCTTTAAAGGGTGAATAGCACTTTTTGCTGAGTACACTGCCTATTGGCAATGTGAAATAAGTATAACCAGGCCCACAGAGATGTCTGTGAGAGCACCTGACTTCTGTGTCTAGCTCTGCTAACAGTCCTGCTATCAAGTAGTTAGGCCTTGACAGGACCCCTTGAAGGCGGATCCCCAATGAGTTGGATGCTTAGCATTGCAAAGGCAAAACCTAGCCCAGAGCCTGGTCAATACTTATCAGGTTTTGAGTATAGAGTTCCAGAATTTATCTGAGTATTGTTTTGTATGAATACTTAGCTCCCTAAGTCTGGTCGGTAGGTCGATGGACTCTCACAAGGCCTCCCTTTTAGATCAGCCCTAGAGCTGGAGGTGCTCCCCTATTAGGATCCCTTTCAGAGTGCCCAGCCTCCACATGGCTTTGAAGCACTGTGTAGATCCAGGATAGAGTTACTCCCCTCTTTCGCAAGGGTTAGAGAGCGCTATGCTGAGTTTTACTCTCCAGGATGCCTGTAATGATGATCCGGTCTGTGAGCGATCACTGCCACTATCTCCAGTCCTCCCTATCAGATGCCTCCACAGGTGAGGCAAAATATGTTAGAGACTCATGTCACAGCCATAATTTGGCATGCACTCCCCTCAGCATGGCAGCGTGGGTAGATTGTTCCGCATATCGTTCTGACGCAGTGCGAGTTCCCTTTCGATAGGGAATGTCTCAGGTTACGACTGTAACCTATGTTCTCTGAGAACAGGGAACGAGACACTGCATCTTTTTGCCTTTCCTCGGGATTCCTGCTGAACAGTCCCCTCAGATGATAAGTTGTTGACATGTTCTCCAGGCTCCCCTTATATACTTCAGCGTCGAACTAGTGTTGATGTCATAGGCTGTCGCCGACCAATAGGATTACCGTGATTAGATAAGCGTTTCAGACACCGGTTAACTCGGAGGCGTTCCCCCATAGCATTCTGACGCAGTGTCTCGTTCCCTGTTCTCAGGGAACATAGGTTACAGTCGTAACCTGAGACCTTTTGTGGGGACATTACATAGACATAATGATTTTTATATTTTTATACATAATATTCAATAATATTATTGATTTGACTGCACTGACACTGTTGGAAGAGTACTGAACTGAGCTGGACGACATCACTGTTTTTCTGCAGAACTACTTTATAGACAGTGGCGGCGTTTCACAAAAACCTAGAGTATGGCATTCCCTCTGGCATAACGTTAAATTACCGACATTACCGAACGATATACCTCACATTAACAAAATGCACAAAGCACTGTTAACTTGTAACGCGTTGTGTCAGGAGGGAAAGAAAATAGGGATAGCTCACAGCTTATTAGGCCAGACAGAATCGCGGAGGCGATTGGCATCACAACAACTTATTTCAAGTTTTATTCACCAATCAAATTCGGGGCAACTATCTGTACCACGCTCCGTCCACATCGTTATCAAACAAACAAAACCAGATACAGTAAAATGAACGTGAGTTGAGAGCGTTCATTTGCACGTGCCTGTCTTTTTGAGCAAAAAGATACCATTTACTTAATATCTACAGTGGCGTAGAGCGAGGGCGTCGTGAGGTCCTTGAAAGCAGCTTATGACGCGTTCGACCCGAGTTCGAATCCACCTTTTGCCGAACTCTCTCTTCTCCCTTTTCCCAACACCGAAACCGTGATATGGCTTTGTGCCTTTATAAAACAGCACAAGACTGTAATTAAGTAGCCTATATAGCCATTCTGTTTGTGCTGCGTGATTTAAAGAAAAGTGCACACTTTGCTCACGCAATCAGCATGGTGATCTCCAAAATAAAAGCTTTATTTCTTGCAAGTGAAGAAATTAAGACTCGTTTATATGAAATGAATATTTCATAAATAAATAAGCCCAGATTTTACAGTGGGAAACCACTGTAAAATCTGGGCTTAATCTGGGAAACCGTGTTTAATTACTCCAGCATTATTTAATGTAAACTGCATTTATGACAAACAAAGAACTACACAGTAGAGCCCTGCACGGGCCTCAAATCTAGGCCCTAGCCCGGCCCTGGCCCGAGACGCTCAGGCCCTAGCCCGGCCCGTGTCCGACAGCTCATCAGAATGATCAGCCCGAGTCCGACCCGAGCCCGTTTATAAAAAAATAAAATAAAAAAAAGGGATAATACACAGCCTGCCCTATGTTGCAGTCAGTAAACCAGATATGTTTCGTTTTCAAAGGCAAAGTATTTACCGGTAAGTTTATTTTCATTTCTTTATAAAGTTAATTAAGAAAAAAAATGTTTTTTATTTTTATGACGACCAAGTAGCCGACAGCGAGTTAAACATGTTTGATCCATTGATTTATAGCCTCTCAAATCAACACTTTACTTGGCTACAATAAAATCCATAGATATAAAACAACTTAAGCATATCACACAGACAGTTAACGTTAGTTTAAACGTTTGTTTAAACGTTTTTTGTCATTTTTGAAAAGCTGAGGCAAACTGCTCTGCTGCTCAGAGCAACAGCGCTCGCAAACTAAATGAGTTTATACAATAGGCTACAATACAGAGAACGCAATCTAAAAAAATCAACAGAAATTACATTAAAAACAACCATGCAGGTTATCTTACCTCAAAAATCAAGTCTTCACTACAGAACATGGCCATTCTTATTTCCACCTTACATCCTTGTTTCCAACAGACTCATGAAAATGAAGTCAAACAAAAAACAGCCTCCAAACATGGCTAAGAACAGTCTCAGAGCATCGTGAAGAAAAGCACAGCATCCACAGTGAAAGGTTTTAATCCAGTCGTACTTTTTCCAGCTGCGCTGAAGTCACGCTCGCTACCGGGACTCTAAACACAGAACGAGCCGGTCGCGCGAATCTCACATCGCGCCGCCGGGAAACCTGTGCGCGTGCGTGTGTGTGTGTGTGTGTGTGTGCGTGAGCGTGAGCAGACTGTCATGTCAGTCATATGTCAGTGTGATAGGTTATAAAACGTCTTTCTATGTTTGCGTTTCAATCGTCATCTTCTCATATTTATTTTAATTAATGTCTAAAATATGCTATAAAAAAGATAAGCCTAAAACCCGGCCCGGCCCGGCCCGCGTGTGAACTATGACGTGAAAATTGGCCCGAAGCCCGGCCCTAGGAGCGTAAATAAGTCGGGGCCCGTCGGGCTCGGGCTGAAATGCAGGCCTCTACTACACAGATGTATAGGCCTACACGGTCTATCAATAAATGCATGCACGTTTTCATCTGCTTTTGTTCTGACGCTGACGCTGCGGAGAAGCCGGTTGAGATGAGCTTTTTTTTAAATGACTTTTAAAGGTGACGACTGACTGAGCGATCACGAAACGCAGATTTTTGGGGGGGCTGGGGTGAAAATTTGGGGGGTTTAAAAAGCCCTTCTAAAATCTTTAACGAGCATCATCATCAGCTGATGTTTTATCTGAACTCTGACTGCTAGGGTATGGCAATGGCCATACTCTGCCATACGCAAACGCGCCGCCCCTGTTTATAGATGAAATTAACTAATTTAATAATTGATGATCTTTACAACTGAACTGAATCAACACTGATCTGACTTCAGCTGAACAATGACACTATTTTCTTTTAGAGCTGCTATACAGCCAAAATGAACTGTCTGCATCATTGAATAATTGTCACTGTAAAGCTGCTTTGAAACAATCTGTATTGTATAAAGCGCTATATAAATAAAGGTGACTTGACTTGACTTATACAATCTGGAACATTCTATCCCCTAAACCTAACCCCAAACCTACCAATCACAGAAAACGTTAAAAAAAACGTATAAAAAAAACTTCACTTAGTATGATTTGGAAGCTGTTTTCCTCATTGGGGACCAAAAATGTCCCCACAAGGACAAATATTTTGGAAATTGACATCTTTGTGAGGACATTTTGCCCCCATAAACGTAGGGTTTACCAGGGCCAAACACACACACACACACACACACACACACACACACACACATTAAATGTATACATAGTATGTTATATTTAGTACTATTTTTCAGTTTCATTTTTAATTTTAGCTTAAAAAATGTTATGTGCTTTTGTTCTGTTCTATCAATTTAGACTTAATTCCATTTAGCAACATTTCTAATTTTCATTTTTCATTTAATATATTTCAGTTTTATTGCGATTACCGAAAAATGTAGTTTTGCACATCCCTAATTTGCATGACAGCTTATACTGCTTAAAAGTGTATTCATCTCAACTTGTGAAAATTTCTAATTAATATAATGGCATCTTGAAGTTCTGGGGGGTGTTTCATTTATTCATGTGATAAAATAATCCAAACAATCTGGTCAAATAATCTGGCACTTATATCAGATATATGGTTTAATGGTCTGTGTATAATCGATGGAAATATTCAAGTATGAGATTAGTGTGAAGGCATCTAGTCATAAACAGATGTGGTGTGAAGAAAAGTAAAGACAGTCATCAAAACCACCAGCGTCTGTCCCCACCTGGCCCTGCAAGGATGTGGCGCATGGCGAAACATGCCGCGTGCCTTAATACACTCCAAACGAATGCAATCCATTGAATGTAATAATTTCAAGCATTGGAGCATCATTACCATAAAGGCAGATTGATTCACTGGTGTTCGGGAGATGCCAACGTTGTGAGAGAATAAAGTAACCCAGACGGACAGCTCATTAATTCCCTCATGCTCTTGCGGAGGACCGGCGTTTTTACACACTGGAAATTTACAGCGCTGACAGACAAAAAACTGGGCGCACTCCTAATTTGTATCATCTCATATTTGTTTTTGTTTTGCCGTCGTCTTTATTCTTTACTGCAAATTACAGAGTGCCCTGGGTAATCTGGCAGGTCCACCGAATGTTGATGAGCCGGCTGTAGGGATTTACAGTCGAAGCAAGTGCTAGGCCGGATGTTTATGATAATTGAGCCTGTTCTTTCTGCTTGGTCAATGCTCTGTTGTTTTTACCCCGTTTTCTATCTCTCTCAGTTCTACTGATCTCCGGTTGGTATTCATGGAGCTACAAATTTAGACTTGCCATCCCACAACCTAATAAATCTCATCGTTTGGCACAGATTCATGAGCTTAAATAGGTGATTTGTATTCTGCTTATTTAAACTTTTTATTGGTCCCCTCTTGAAATGTTTTTTTTAATAACAGCATTTATCACCAGCAGGAAGATGTTGGGGACAAATTCTCATTGAGAACAAAGAAAAGGACATCCGTTCAGGCTTTGTTTGAACTGATTGAACAAACTAATGGTCAAAGAAATGTGACATAAGGTGACTCAGCAGTGTCGTCTATCCAGAAGACATATTTCAGAAGTGATACAATCCCATTAAAACCATTGAGCAGGTTTAAAGGTAGACTAATCAAATGATTCAAAACTTTAGTCAAGGTTATATGGCAATGTAAATTGAATTCGATACTGTGTCTGCGTCATGGTCATTTGGAAGCCACTGAGTGTAAAGTTCACCTCTCCTGAAAGACACTGTTGGCTCAATCACAACGGATGGAAACACTAGTTTGTCTTCTCGGGGCATTCTGCAGACCAAGCATAGGTCACAAGTTCTGTTTGAAGATGTAGCCTGAATTTTGACAACTAGTCAGTAACTGCTTAGCCTCTCTCGTCAACAAGCTTCATAAACCATGCTGATGACACCACAAAAAAGTCCCAAACTTAATTTTACTGAATGTGCACTTGTAGTGTACTTCAAATCTTAAAAGTATATATTAAAAAAAAACTTTACTTGCAGATAATATAATAAATGCCAATTAAGTGTACTTAAAAAGAGAGCATACACTATCATGTACACTATTAAGTACACTATTAAATTAATATTAAAGGTTTTACTTAAAAGTACATTATAAATCATTATGTTTTAATACTCTTTTGTCATGATTTAAAACAGTAGGCATACATTTGAAGGGTTGACTAACATACTAAAGCACATGTAAAGCACCAGTAATTTTAAAGTAACGCTATGTAGTTTTTCAACCTTCATAATATATTTCCAAGACCCTTGTGATGGTACATCGACTTAAAATAAGTTAAATGACACGTCTGCCATAGCCTGACGTGGTCTGTATCGCTTTTACTGGCACTATGTAACTTCGGGTTTCGGGTAGGAACCCGTGCACAAAAAGAACTACAAAATTGGACTGCTTTACGGGATACGTCACTTCCCCCACCATTTCCTCAAATTCGGACCAACCAGCGTTTGTTTTCCATTTGCTTTTGTCATGGCCGAAGCGGTAAAAAAAACTAAGACGACAAAGGTTTGTTGGAGGAGACTCGGAAAAGGAAAAGGCTGAGTGATAAAGCAAGAGGCCGGACAAGGATCAATATTGGGCCAGTGTTTGCTCGCTGGCGTGAGCTTAAGGAGGAGGAGGGGTGCCCGACCGATGCTGACTTGGCCGTCATGCTGTTGGACTAGTAGCTAAGTATATTGCTTGCATAGCCTACTATCGCTAGTTTTCTATTTTGTTGTCTGCCTGGCTATGTTACGGAAACTATCTGGTCCTCCATTTATCTTCATGAATAAAGTAATGCTAGTAGAGGATCAATCTGGTAGCTAGTAAACACTAACATGCTAGTCTTAGATGTTTAGCATGCTATTCGCTAGCATTCTCGTTATTATTTAATCGTAAATTATTTACGACAGCGCTAATGGACAATTCCGCTTCCAACCAGTAGGGCGACCGCAGAGGAAAAGTTACTTGTTGTTACTTTAACTGTAGTGCGATTCAATATTATATTTAAACTTAAAGGGATTGTTCACCCAAAAAAAATTAATTATGTCATCATTTACTTACCATCATGTCGTTCCAAACCCATAAGACTTTCGTTCATCTTCTAAACACAAATGAATTCTGAGAGATTTCTGTCCCTCCATTGACAGTCTACACAACTACCACTTTGACACTTCAAAAAGTTTATAAATACTTTATAATAAGATCTTGATTACATCACTATTAGCTCTTCCAAAAACACATCTGGAATTTTTTTTTTTTTGAAAGACCACATTTACGTACCCAATGGGTCCTATTGTTTAGCCTCGCGATGCCATTGGATAGTAAATGTGTATATAGGTTTTGCCATAAGGCCATGAACTCATACAACCTGCTAACTTTCCTGGAAGCGCATCTCCTTGTTTCATTGGACTGGATATCTCAACATTGAAGTAAGTAAAACCCCAGAAATATATTTGTGTGTGATTTGTTAGAATTTCTAGTTCATGTAAATTATTGTGGAATGCATGAATCAAATTAGATTTTTAGCTTATGTCTTTGTTGGAACTTTACAATGTTGGGAGAGAATGGTGGTCAAAATAGCATGTGCACATTACATGGAGGCATTGCACTTCTCAAATGTTCACATAGGATAACTACTTACACAAATATAATGTATTTGATGATTGACAATTCTAAATGAATTAATTATTTCTGGTTGTATTGTTTAAGTCCTTTCAGTACCAGTATTTGAAAGTGTTCCTGTATGTTAGCAGTAATATATTTAACTGTTTTTTTTGTTGTTGTTGTTGTTGTTGTTGTTTTGTTTTTTTTTAACTGTGCTTTGTGTGCCCAAATATCTGCTTGTTGCAAAGCAGACACCGTTTGTGGAGTGCTTTGGAGGATGGTTATTCAAGGACAGGTGTGAATGTTCAGACATATAGGAGGTTGCATGGTCCATTGTTCAGGGACAGGTGTTAATGTTCTGGAATGTGGGGATGTAAGAGGTCTGGTGGTTTGTATATTCCTTTTTGAATTGTGACTTCAGTGGAATGTATCACATAAATGGGATTCATTTGCATTTAAATTATTTATACTTGAACATACTCTTAACTCTTAGAACTATTATTTTCATTTCAGAAGGAGAGGATGCTGCAGACTCTGCAAAAAGGGATATTTGAATACGCTCTGCAGGAAGTGCAATCTCCGGAACTGCTTTTGGGACTACCATTGCAAGCGGACACTGTTTCTTTGACAGTTTTCAATCTGTTTTGTATTTAATAATTATATTTTATGTTTGTTTAATACATTCTAATCCATAAAAATATGACTGTTGGGTGATTTATTATTATTCATGACATTTACTGTTATGGTGCTATGTAACCAATCCGCCCTTAGTAGTTCTGTATATTTGTTCAGTCAGTGTGAGTGTAAACTTTGAAATTCTGCTCCCTAATAGGCCCAACGTTGCAATAATACAACATTTCCTTAAACTTACTAAAACTTTAAAAAAAAAATTAAATCCTTCATTATTTGCATCAGAGGCCTCCAACATCTGACAGGCGAGTATTTATATATATTATATTTAGGTCTTACTGGGTTAACTATATGAAATGTAAGATGAACTATGTGGGTCTGGTGCGTTAAATGCTTTAAATAATTTTAACACGTTATTTTGCCATAACTAATTAAATGAATGTGTTAAATTGACAGCCCTCATTCTTGCATTCAATTAATTGCATTAAATCCTATTATAAAAATTCTTATTAAATTGCAATCTAATTGTCTGAAAACATTACATTCAGTTCACACTTAAGTATATTCATTTACAGTGCTTTTTTGCATTGGTAGCATTTAGCATTGGTAAAACATCATCTATAATATATTGCTTGCAAAAATGTGTGTATATGCATATTTCAATTGTTATTTCATTACATGACTACTTTTAATCGCTATCAATGGAGAAAGATGTTTTTAGCAGCCACAAATGGTGTTTTTGCATCATATTTGCAAAACACAAAAAATAGGTACTGCAATTTCTAACAGAAATGAACACCAGAACATTATAATTACAGGGGCAGATTATGGATTCATAAAGATTTGTTTTCACGTGGCTCCTTGCACAATTATGTAATGACCTCCAAACATTTTTTACCACAGTGCATGATTTGTAAACGAATATATTTTTGGAGTTTGCATCACTTAACCAGCTCCATATGTTTAGTTTTATTGTCTTCTAATATTGTTAGGTAGCTCAGCTAGTACAGAATTTTACTTGTGATGCAGAAAGCTTGGGTATGAATCCCGTGAAAAACAAGTCCCGATAAAAGAGTTCAAAGACAAGAGTCCAAATCAAGCTAAAATGACATGGTTACGATAGCATTTTATGTCACATTTGATTTTGTTAACACTATCTGGTAGGTTTAGGGTCTGGTGTAGGTGAACGTTTTTTTTTTTATGGAGCATTAAGCTTTTCCCGACACTCACCGGACATTTTCATTCAGAACTGCAGTGATTTTTTTTTTCTATTTTTACATTCATCTGTTCCAGAAAACACTATGTTGCCACAGGTATGTTTTTCTAATGAGCCTGGGCTTGATCATCTACCAGAATTGGCTAAAATGCCATGCTAACCAGTTAAACCTTGAGTCTTTCAGTTTAGCCTACCAGCAGGACCAAGAATAAAACCAACACAAACCAGCATAAAATAAAACATTCATACACCTTCTCTCCTTGTCTGACCTTCTAGATAAACCTGACCCACTGCTTTCCTATTCCACATCAGAGCTGAAGGGGGCTTTGACATTGTTTGTCTCTGAAACAAAGGCCGGCTCCTGTTACTATCAATGAAGCATAACCAAATCAATTCACAAACAGTCTTATCAGCAATGAGGTACGCTTTTCCTCCAGCCGATTAACCTCTACACATTAACTCTTTGCATGCTAAACTGTTTTTGCTATGCTGCTGTAACTATAGGAAAGCTAAGCTTCATTTATTTTTTGACAGGAGAACTTAACTGTCGTGCCTTACAGTGGACAAACAAGAGGTGCCTACTGCACAATCTGCAGAGAAAATTCTGTCCTTTTCATAAAATTGAGTTTTAATAACTGACAATTTGTGCAGCTAGAGAGAAATGCCAGAGAGCTTAAAGGGTTAGTTCACCCAAAAATAAAAATTGTCATGAATTACTCACCCTCACATCGTTCCAACACATAAGACCTTCGTTCATCTGCTGAACACAAATACACCATATACAGCAATTTAATTACCGCTTTCAAGGCCCAGAAAGGTAGTAAATACATAGTAAAATGTATTGGCCGACGCTGGTCACGTGAACACCACAACACATGCGTGTGATGCTGATGCAGGAGCTGGCCAATAATTAGGCGGTGTTCTGACGTAGAACCCGGAAGCGATACAATGTATTTCCAACGTAAACCACGTAGGAGACTGACGCAGACGAGAATAAATTGTTGAATAAAGTCGTTATTTTGTTTTGTTTTTGGGCATAATAAGTATTCTCGTCCTTAATAAAATTAACATTGAACCACTGAAGTCACATGGACTATTCTTACAATGTCTTTACTACCTTTCTGGGCCTTAAAAGTGGTAATTAAATAGCTGTTTATGGAGGGGTCAGAGAGCTCTCGGATTTCATCAAAAAAATCTTAATTTGTGTTCCCAAGGATGATCGAAAGTCTTACGGGTTTGGAACAGGAGGGGGAGAAATTAGTGGGTGCTTGCCAAAGGCAAGGCACTCACTATTGTTATTGCTCATACTTATTATTATTTTATTTTTCTTTAGAAAAAACCCACGAACCATTTTAGCATATTTTGCTAAAAAACATGTCAATCACGCTAGCATGATGCTAACAAAATGTTAAACATGCTAGCATTTTGTTAAAAAACATGTTAACATTATGCTAACAACATGCTAATAATGCTAGTATGATGCTAACAACATGCTAATCATGCTAGCATTTTGTTTAAAAAACATGTTAACATCATGCTAACAACATGCTGTTGCTCTGTAAGAACATACATCACAATGGGGCAAACGTTGCACCCCTGGGAGGGAAAAGGCGCCCAAAGTTGCCCCATTGACTTACTATGGCGAAGGTCGGCCCATAAAAGGGATTTCTTTGGATAGAAGTGTCATAGAAACATGAGGGTGGTCTCGTTTGACTCAGGGCAGCAAACAGCCAATCCTGATCACCTCAACACTTACTGGCCATGCCATAGCAACCATTGTTGAGCACCCTAGCAACCATAATCCAAATAGGGATATCTTCCATTCGGAATGTAATAGAATGTCATTTTTATTGTATGGTTTGTTTTGCCAAATGTACTGACTTTATAGTCAACTAATCTATACTTTAATGTTGAAGTTGTCATTAAGTACAATTAAAATATATTAACTTTATTGTAATTTGAACTGTAATGAGATATGCGATATTACATTTAAAGTACTTTACATGTGCTGTAGTATGTTGATCAACAAATCAAAATAAGTAGCCTAGTTTGTAAAACTTCACTTTTGAAGCTATGCTCCTCAAAAAGTCATGTTACTAGTTGTGTCTCTCATCTTTTGGATCACATTCTCTTTACAACATTGATTTTACAACATTATTTTGGATGGTGAATTAGCCAATACTGTTAGTATGAAACCCTTAAAATTCAAGACATGATTTAATAAATTTTTGGGCCTATGCACTTTATGGTAATGCAAGTAAATTTCACAGTATGAGTGTAAGGATGTATTTGTTTAATGTTGTAGGATAAACAATTGGGGTACATTGTTGCACTTGATGTCCAATGTAAAAGCTAAGTTTTGAAGCAAAACCCACTGAAAAACAGAAACTTTTTCAATAAATAGTTAATAATTGTCTCCCATCTTTTGCAGCACCTTCACTTCACCTTTCGCTGTGATGAAAATGCAAAATCACGAAATGTCTTGCATGCTCTGTTAATTCTAAATAATGACCTTATAGTTCTGAATAAAATGCTTTGACTCGGTCTGATTGCTGTAGCAGGTCATATGTCTATCACCTCAATTTGTGGTAACAGAAATCACTCCAGCCCTCAATGGTTGTAGTAAATTTAACAGCAGTTCACTTTAAGTCTTACAGTATAGTCCCCCATAGCATTGTGACCAGATTCTGTACTTAGCACTGTTCCAAAATGCATTGTTACCTTTGGTTGTCCTCTATTAGTTCTGCAGACACAGTACCAATAAGCCTGAGGGGTTTGGGAGACGTCCAACAGCAACTTGACATAAAGGATTTCTGAAGAACAGAACAGGGAGAAGTGCTGAAGAAATGTAGGCCACGTACTGTAACATTTGTATTGGCCTTTCAGTACAGTGGACTGAAAACCTTGCACAGTGGAAACACTACAAACACTATACAAACTAATTGATATCATCATGGATATGTTGAACTAATTATCATTTGTAGTCAGTTTTGTTTACTTAAGTTGATACACTATCTTTGTTGTGGTAGACTTTTGCCATCTTTATTTTAATAGGTTCAAAGTCTGTAGCTGAATTTACTGTCTTTCTTTTTTACACTTTGCAGATATCAGTCCCCCATTTAGACAAAATAAATTACATTTAAAAAGGACTTCTCAGATTAGTTCATATTCCAGACATACGTTTTCTGAAGTGTTTTTTCTGAGAGGTTTATTTTATTATTTTCTTTAAATAAATTGGCACTGGGCATTAATATTTATAAATTATTTTGTTATCCACATATTTGAAGAACGAGTGGAGAAAGCAGCAGATTTGAGAAAGACTCGCATGCATTTATTTTTACATTTACAAATCAAATTCTGTATTACACATCCAGTTCAATATGGGTTTAGTAAAGAGTATCAACTTGCGTCAGCAAAATAGCTTTCATTGCACATTTTCAAAAAGTAATAAGAAGAGGGATAAAGTACATAAAATCTCGATTTAAAAAGTGTTCAAAACAGTATGTCTTTTCTGCAAGTTATCAACTAAACTCAAAATCAATCATAAATGTTATCAAATGTATTCAGAAATGTTGCATTTCATATAGCAAGCTCTATCTGGTAGCCCAGAATTGTAATAATAACTGTGATTTAAATGTGAACCTTTAACTTTTACTTCTACAGTTATGATTGAGAAATGGAAATCAGGCTATTAGATTTAGTGCATCCTGGGGACCAGATCAAGTATATTTTGATACCTGTATTGTGAAGTGTAATACCTGTGATACCTACCAGGTAAACTTTGATACTTGTATTGTCTGTAAATCATATTGTGCTAAATATTGTATTAAATTTCCTTGTCCATGTGTTTCAATGCTTGTACAGCACTAATGTTTACTTTGTGCAAAATAAGTAGAGTAGTTTCAAAATGCAGTCTTGGATACCTCTATTCCACCCCCTCATTAGCTTAATTGGCCCCTTTTCAGGCGCCTGTCTGCAAATTGTCAATTGAGACAACCCCTTAAAGATGTCGTGATACTTAGCAAATTGCCTGATTCACAACCTGACTGTGCTATTATTATATTGTCAATGGACTCCATGATTAGGACGGCACATAATTTGAGGTGGGAATTAGTGCTTGTTGTAGCTATACTGTTGAATGCATCCAATTCTGAGCCGCTCATATTTGCTGGGTTGAACAATTTGGCTGCACTCAGGGGTCATGCGTTTGCTGGTTAGCATAGCCTTGCTGGTAGATGCTATACTTTTTATACATCATCTCACTCTTAAAAATAAAGGCTCTTTACTGGTATCGATTAGTTCCATGAAGAACTTTTAGCATTCATGAAACCTTTCCATTGCACAAAAGGTTGTTTATATAGTGGAAATATGTTCTTTAGATTATTAAAATGTTCTTTACACTATGGGGAAAAAATATATTTTAAGAACTGCTCAATCATACGTTCATTAGGGAACCTGAGAATGTTTCTTCTATGGCACCAGTATAGTGGCTTTTGAACTGGATAGTTCTATTAACTTAGTTATAGGAACTAGCCCCCATGGCGGTTCCCCGATAACTACATTTTTCCCTAGGGCCATTTTCCTTAAAACGAACTCTGAAGTGATGTAAGCGACATCATTTGAGCACATCATTCAACAACATCAACGACTGCAGAATGGAGGACACCTTGATTGGAGCTGTGTTTTTGTTGGAGCTGTGTTTTTGTTGTGTGTTCTTGATAACGGATGGAATGCAGTATATACACTGTAAATGATTTCTGTTGTTTTCACAGGATTATACTGTTTTTCTCAACAGTTTCTTACTGTATAACCTATGTACAGTAAGTTACAGTAGATTTAGATGTTGTCACAGTATTATATTGTATTTTCAACAGTTATGTACTGTGCACACAGTTGACAGTATGTTACTGTTGATTTTCAATGCATTCTGGGAAATTATCAGTTACTGTAAATCTAAATACAGCAGTGCAAATTGACCGCGAAAAAAAACACACACAATTCCGCAGGAAAAATTGGTATAGCAACGTTATTTTTAGGCTACATAAAACATTTTCAGGATGGGGGACCATGACAGTATTAATTTCTGTCAGTGGGGGGTGCATGAGAGCGCATTTGAGTTTGAACGAGAGTATTTCTGTGACTGTCATGTCAGTGCATCGATCGTGTCTGTTTCTGCCGACCTGTGGAACTTCGTCATCTGGTAAGTAATAAATCTTATTATTTGTATGCATACATGGATTCTAGCTAATTATTAACTTTACAGTTACTAGCTGACCACGTATACGGTCAGAATGATCTAAACATTTTGTTATTTACCATTTTAAGTCGGTGGAAGAAGCGCCTGCGGGTAACGTAGGCTACATTTTCATAGGGTTGGGAATTGAAAATCGAGAAATGTATCCTGAAATCGGATACCCAAGGTTAGGATTCGGATTATTGTTATAAAAATTAACATTTCGATTCCTCTTATCGATTTATTCGCGCTTATTTTCGTGTAAATCACTATTTTCTTTTACTCGTCTGTGAGGACCTGACGATCAGCCAGTAAATTTACCTTGTGCAGTTGCGCGCTCATATTTACCTCAGTCTATCTGATGGAAGCGCTCAAAAGTGTGCATTTTTGTCCAAAGACAAAGCTAGATATGTCATTTACAGTATTGTCAGCTATAATATCGTAATTGATGTTTTAACTATGTGCAAACTGACTTGTTACTTATTTGAAGAAAAAAAAACGACGCCTTGAGAGTCGAGCTTGATAGTTCACTTCAAAATGAAAATTCTGTCATCATTTAGCAGTACTCACCCTCAAGTTGTTTCAAACCTTCTTTCTTCTGCTGAACACAAAGATATTTTTAAGAATGTCAGTAACCAAACAGTTAACTGGATCCATTGACTTCCATAGTAGGATAAAGAAAATACTATGGAAGTCAATGGGCCCAGTTAACTGTTTGGTTACTGACATTCTTAAAAATATCTTTGTGTTCAGCAGAAGAAAGAAACGTATACAGGTTTGAAACAACTTGAGGGTGAGTATATGATGACAGAATTTTCATTTTGAAGTGAATTATCCATTTAAACTGTGCGATGAAGCTAGAATGCAGTTAGAATGACAATTAAAGAAATGGTCCGTAAGAGTTGTTGTTTTTTATTCAGTTGGAAAATATTTTTTTATTTATTTACAGGTTTCAGGATAAATCCTGAAAATTCAAAATGCACATCACAGTTCCAGGGGAGCAGAAAGAGTGGGAAGGTTGTTCGGAGGAAGAACATGTCTTTGAATTCACACATCTTTCATCAGGGACTTTGCAGAATATGACTGGCAAAATCATTAAGGTAAGAGATATTAGGGATGTGCAGCGGAGCCCATATCGGTAGAAATTATTTGTGTCTGAATCTGTATTTAGAAAAATCCAAAAAGGGCGGAAATGACTTAAACCATAAATTTTCGATTCGATTCAAATAGATTCTTGGGGTCACGATTTGATTCAAAAATCAATTATCTTTTGAATCAAATTTAAATTTGATATATGCATAGATTTACATTTGATCATAGATTTTAAATATATTCTATGCATATATCAAATCAAATTTAAATTGGATTCAAAATCGAACAGCATGGAAATAAACAGCAGCTACTGTTATTCCCAATCGAGTGGGAGTTATTTAGTTTAAATTATACACACCTCATATCTGCGTTAATTTAATCTAGCCCGCTGCCGCTCAGCATTCATACACGCATCTTTTTCAATATTTAAATTAGTGAGCATCAAGTCAACAGACATATCTATGAAAGGAACTGACTATCATCAGGATCTGGGTTGCGTTTACCAAAAGCATAAGCCTAAATTGATTGTAGACCATTGGTGGTAATTGTTCTATAATTAATTTAAGGTTACAATGATTTGGGGAAACGCAGCCCTCATCAGTGGCCGATTGTTTGGAGTCAGAGATATAGAATAAGGGCCATTGCATTCTCAATATTTATTACTTTAGCCTCTGATACAGGACATGTTCATGCTCTTTTATAGGCGGTGTTGAACGTGTTTCTTGTATGTAAAAACTAAAGTAGCCTACCTGTACATGGAAAGATCGCAAAAAAAGCCTGAAGTGTGCTCGACTAACTAAACTAAACATTATTTAAGACCATTTTCTATTTGTTAAGATATTGATATGAACATCTGTAGTCAAGTATAAGCTTCATTCCTAATGCTTCCTCTGTTTCAAGCTTGTGTGCTCTAAACTGTCCTTCTTTGAAACAACATCATCACATTATTAAACATTTAGATCGATTTTTGAAATGTGTGAATCGGTTTGAATCCCCAGAAGATGGAATCGTAATTCATATGTGAATAGATTTTCCCCCCCACCCCTAATATAGTTCATATATGTATATGTATGCCACACAACATGCAAGCAGTACATCCACCTTATTTTTCAACTTCAAAAGTGAAGTAAGCTATTTTCTGTGAATGTGCGAGACTTCCGGTTTGTGAGCCGCTAATAAGGAAATAAGAGATGAATAACAAATGCTGTAAATGATAAAAATATTTGTGCCTCAAACTAGTGTTTACAATTATGATAAATTCAATACATTAAAATAATAGGGTAAGGAATTGCAATATCAAGAAGCATAACAAGCTTTTGTGTACAGCTAGAAATAACTGTAAGCGTATGAAACCGGCCCACTCTTCTGTGAAAAATAAGGTGGATACCATAGGCAAAAAAAAAATCCCCTTAAAAGGTGTTGATAATGTGATTTAGTTTTTTTTTTATGTTTAGCCTCTGATTGATTCGTGCTTATCATTTCTTGCAGGATTATCAGAAGTGCTGTCGCTGCTCTTCCACTTTTTTCCTCACCTGGCCTTCATCCTCACCTGTTCTGCTTTCAAGTTTCTATTTGACCTCTTCAGGATCATTTTTGCATGAATTGAAATACATGAATTGTTCACTGATTTTAATTATTAATGATAAATTGTTCATTAGTCTTTTTTTAAAACAGATTTTTATTGTTGTATTATATTACATTATTATTACTAATGTATTGTTTGAAAATACACAATAAACCTGGTTGTGCAGTTAAATCTTCAATTGTTCTTTTTTCTATTTCCCATTAACAGTTCAAATAATATTTCTACGGATTTTCTACATATTCTACAGGTTACACAGTAGCACTATAAAAGAAATAAAATAACATTTCATAACTGTATAATACTATACAGTATTATTAAAAATTAACGGTGTAATACTGTAGTTCAACATGATAAAAAAATTACAGTAAAATAATGTATTTAATTTTACAGTATGCTTAACACTACTGTAGTTAGTGTTACAGTAATTTTACTGTTGAATGAAATACAGCAACTACTGGATAATTGTTGCCAGTAAGTTACTGTTAATTTGACAAGAAATTTTTTACAGTGTACGTATAAGATTTGCGATGAAAAAGCTAGACGAAATCATCTATAACAACTTGGTGCTACATATCATCGAGGCTGAGAAAAGAACACAATGCCGTAAAAATTCTAAGGCCATATGTAAATGCTGTTAACATTAGCTTTCTGTATGTTCATTGAGTAAACTGCGTTTACACAGCTTTTTAAAAATGATGGGTTCTGTTTAGTATGGCATGCATTCAACCAATCAGTGTACACTTATGTCACTGGTAGTTCCAATTGAACGTTCGCAAAGATCCACCCCATTTAGTTACTGTTGCTATGTCCGACAAGCCACGTCGCTCTCATGCCACACCATGTTCTCACGCAGTGAAAAATATATAGCGGAGCAAAGAGGACACTGACAACCCGCTGACAGACAGTGATACGAAACAAAGTCTCAACTTTCAAATTTGGTAATTTTTTTAAAGAAATTTAAACAATAAATACCATTTTGTGGCTCTTTAATGTGTCGTGATGATCGCTAGCGCCTCAGTTAAAGTTGCTCGTGAACCGATCATCTCTTCCTTCTAATTTCTAGCATCAAATAAATATGATTGAACATCAGAAGGAATGTTGTTTCAATTGCGGAAAGACGTCAGTACAGACCATTTTTCAAGTTTAAATCCACCGATTAATATTAATCTACTAACTCTCCTGACTGCTTTGTCGGACAAAAATGCCGGATTCGGCCGATAGTGGATTATGATTGGTCAGATCGCCTGTCAAACTCCCTGCAAAGGGTGAATTGTGCTAGGTTCAGACTCTACTCTAAATTTAGTTCCCCCAAATCCTAGAATTATATTCGTTCCAAGTTGTTGCAGTGTGAACACACCAAAAAGTGGGTACTTCTACCATTAGTTCTGGGAACCATGAAAAGATTCCTCCGTTACGAAAGCCTCTTATGCAAACTCCCTTTTGTAAACTTTATTTTGAACTCTTTTCCCCGCCATTGATATCATTTTCTAGTCATTTATGACACAGTGCTTCCCCGCCATTGACATAACATTCCAGCAATCCATGTTTTCACTATTACACGGTATTGACGATATTACGCGTCATCTGAAATAGTACTGAATCTCTATATCAAAACACAGGTGAACACAGCAGAAACAAGCGGTAAGAAGCGTTGCATGCGCTCATGAAAGCTAACACGATCATCAAACATCATATCAAAACTGCATAACGTTGAATGAAATGTTCAACCAATGAAGAGGTATAGGACTGTGCAAGGTTTGGGAGTGTTTGATCATCATAGTTTGCATGGTTACTACACCTTGAGTGCTGATTCCAGAATAGCTTTCACATTATATTGTCAGAGAGAAAAAAATTAGCTTTAAATCAAATCTTTGTTAACAAAGCAGCAGTTCAAGTGCAAATCTAAGAGTTCTTAAAGTGGCCATAACATAAGAAATAATATTTGCATTAATATTTTGACATATAAGACGTCTTTGTATAAGTAAAACAGACAAACATATACAAAATTTCATAGCTTAAAAGTACCCCAGTGGGGAAAATCCAGCTTTTAATGTTGTTTATATGTCTATGTGGTATTTTTAATATGCTTTGAGACAAACCATATGCAAACTCATAAGTCAACTTCATTGCTAAGTATTTTCTCCTTAAAACTGCAGTGTACAACAAAGACAATCTTAAAATCGCGATTTGAAATCGCTGGTCTTTCAGACGTAACAAACTACCTTGTAACCAATCACGTCAATGTGTGATCATCAACGGGTGGATCTCTGAGCTGGTGGGAGCGGGGCGAATTTGCATATTCATAGGACCAATGTATACTAAATGAGGCAAGGATGTGCAGTTTTCAAGCTATTTTAAGGCATGAACTGATCATTTCAGACAGTGTCAGAATGAGGGTTATTGTTAGGACACATATTTATACTCCAATCTAGAGGTACGAAGAGAAGGTAACATTTATGTATTTTAAGATAAATAAATTGTGTCATGCTACAACTCAGACAGCTGGTGGACTGTGGGAAGGGGAACAGCAAAACAATTTACAGCAAAGGAAAAGTATGTATTGCTAACATCCGTGTTAATAACAAGAGTGAAAAAACATGTTGAGACCTCAAGAGTTCAAAACAAAACTCACCAGAAGGACAAATAAGGAGAGGATAAATAAAATAACTAAATGAAAAGCATTATTGAATGATGTATTTATTTATTATGTTTTAAATATTAACATTATAAATGAACGTCAAAGAACAGATTTAAATAATTTTTAAAAATCCATGTAATGACATCTAATGAACCAGCCTCGGATAGTGCATATTCTGAGACCATTTTACAACAAAGCATTTTACAAATGATTTCCATAAATGCTAATGTACACACATATCTGAACTCCCAAATGTCAAATGGGGCCTCACTGTATTTATTTTATTTCTAGATGTAGGCGTGTTGAGGCATATTTTAAGACTAGTTCGTAAAAACACACCAGTTAAACTGTGCCAGCATTTCACAGACAAATCCCATTGTCTACAACTTCAGTAGGCACTAAACCCCACCAATAAGTCGAGTCCTCAATTTCTTCTGAAACCCTTATGCACTCAAACAGACAGCATACACATCAAAACAACCTCTTTTCTTGAAACATCAGAGGAAACCATGGCAAACCTCCTCATATCATTCTCACCAACATGCACTTCTCTCCGCAGGAGTGTTCTGAATTACATCCTTCTCTTCAGGGGATAAAACCTATTGTTGTGGAAGATGATGGCTTTCAGTCAACCGGCTGAGACTCAATGTGTTAAGAAGCCTACATAAGACAAGTCAATATTGCTTTATCGGGACCTAAGACACCAGCAAACTATAAAAAGAAATGGTTGCTAATGAAAACAGGTTATTGGAGGGCCTTCCTCTTTTATTGTGAGAAGGTTTAGAAGTGGTTTTGGCCTTTAATGTATGCTTTGAACTAGGAGGGTTGTGGCCCTCTTACCTTCTACTCTACTTGAGTCCTCAATTGATTCAGTGACATGGCAAACAGTGTAGATTAGTGTGGGAATAGAGAGACAAACAATGGAAAAAACATCCTGCAATAAAGAAATGTGCTACAAACATGCAGACCACTGAAGAAACTATTGAGCAATTCTCTAGAATCACTCAGAAAACCTTAGCGACCATGGTCCTGTCCCAAATGGTACACATCATGTGCACTTGCAAAATTACAAAATTCTGTAAATTTTCAAAGTGGGAAACTTTCCATGGGAATTAACGGGAACATATGCAAACTAATGGGAATAAACTGAAATTTACAAATTGCAGGTTAGCTTATAACCAGGAACTTAAATGTAGTTGGAAAAAAAAAAACATCTTGCAGCATAATCTTGCTTAAAACAGCCAGGTTTAATGCAAACTTGTTGAAATCCTACCCTGCACATTCCTCAATTACATACACACACAGCATACTACTTACTGCAAGGCTATTGAGGATTGAGAAGAAAAATGCAGAGGCTTGAGAAGCTTGAGAGAAAATGCTTGCATTTCACATTTTTAATTGGACGTTTTGGGAGGGGAGGGGGGGTCATAGGGAATATGTTTATATTATTCAACATTCCTGCTTCTTTGTTGTTCAATGAAATAATAGTTTAACGTTCTACAAATAAATCTGTCAAAAATTACATGAAAAGTTTGCATATATGTCTGCTTATGACCAAACAAAATGTTTATATTTATGTTTGTATATGATACAGTTTGTTAAATTACCTCACATTTCCTATGAATTCCCATAAATTCGTGTTAAGTTTCCAAATTTAAGTGCAGAGAATGATGAGATATGTAGTTTGTAAAACATTTGAAAATAAAGCACCACAATCACACAAGTGACTCCCATTAAGTAGGCTAAACAAAAATCTTAAAATATTTGCAGTCTTCGAGGACACTTGAACACTTGGATTAAACTCCATAAATAGTGCAAAATCCACAAAGTGTGGGTATTTGGACAAGCCCTCTGAACACTCACAACCATAGAGTTTTGCACTACAAACACTGAAAATTTTCACAACCAGTTGCAAAACAATTTCTAGTTTGGGGGAGTTTTGTTATGAAAAAAAAAAGTTTTAAATTATATTTCAGCATAAACATACAGCACTAGACAGGTAGGCTCAGTGAACATGATCTACCGAATCAGTTTAAATTAATTTATGCCTGAAAGTATGGTAAGGGTCTTGTTAAAGGGTACCTATCATGGAATTTTGAAAATTACCTTTCATGTAGTGTGTAACATAGATCTAAGTGAACAAAAACATCCTGCAAAGTTTTAAATATGAAAGTTCACCGTATACAAAGTTATTGTCTCTCAAGTCGCTGATATGAATCGATAGACGAACGATGCATTTTCTCTAACTTTCGTACGTCACTTGTACAAGTTATTTGAATTCGACACACCCACTCAGTGCGCGCGCCGAGCAGACAGAGAAACCTGACAACATCATGTCGACGAGACTCTGTTCTGAAGTGCGAATTAAAAGCAAACTTTTTTTTTCACTGCCCAGGGACAAGCATGTGAAGACTCAGTGGCTAGAGTTTATATTTACAACTATACCACACAAGTATAGCCACCTTGAGCTGTGTTCGCGTTATTTAATGACGATCGCTTCACAAACACAAATGCTTTCAAGTGTGGATTCGCGAGTCGCCTGATACTGAAGGAACGTTCAATACCAAGTTTATTTAGATCAGCTTCCTCCTCCGAATCACAACCTGTAAGTACTATTAATAATTGTTGCTTTTATGTGTGTGTGTGTGTGTGTGTGTGTGTGTGTGTGTGTGTGTGTGTGTGTGTGTGTGTGTGTGTGTGTGTGTGTGTGTGTGTGTGTGCGTGCGTGGTGCGTGCGTGCGTGCGTGCGTGCGTGCGTGCGTGCGTGCGTGTGCGTGCGTGCGTGCGTGCGTGCGTGTGTGAGAGTGAGAGTTACGCTCAGCAGCTTCTAGGTCTCCAATGTCATTTTTTTTGTTTTTTGAAATATGTGAAATTATGTGAAGCGTATTGTAGTACTGCAGTGCTTTATCAATATGTTTAAGCTTTGGGCTAACGCAAAATATAACTGACTGCGTCATCTGACCAATCACCGCCGATTAGCGTCACGCAAAGGAGGGGTTTGGACAAATGAGTCGTCAAACGAATCATTAGGGAGTCGGTGAGCAAATCAGGTCAAAATAAATGCATATTATAAGACAACAAAAGTGTTTTTTGTCATTGCATGCATGTAAAACTGTTGTTGGGGACTCCCAGAACATTATTAGGAACATTTTAAATGCCATAATAGGTACCCTTTAAGTTTCATTGTGTTTTGGTTCATGTTAATGCGTTTCCTTTGTTTCCTTCAGTATAGTTTCCGTCTCTTTAGTTACTAATCTGGTTGTTACCAAGGTTACTGCTTACCCCCACCTGGATGTAGTTTAGTGTTCTCTGTTTAAGTACTCCCTGTTTTGTTTAGTACACTGCCGGCTATCATCAATAAGTGAGATCTGCAATAAGTGAGATATGTATGTCCTCCTGAGAGTCTCCTGTGTATTTCTGTTTGTGGATTAAAGACTGTTTAGATTGAATTCGTCATTTGTGTACACAATATACTGATTCATGATGTAGCTTTGTAGTCGCTGTATCTGCAACCAAAATTGATTGTTTGGAAAATTACTGTAGACCATACATTTGACAAACAGTATTCAGAATGTAGTATAAATCTTTTTATTTTAAACGGATCATCGGATGCAAAATTTATTTTTTTATATTGCATATAAATGTGTCTTTGCAGTGTGAACACAACCACCACAATGAAAAAAAACACCATTCACTCTTTTTTTAATCCTCAAAAAGCCTAAACCCTCTCAATAATCAAGCTGTTTGGATTTTCTGAGCAATATAATGTGATATTGCTCATGCTCCGCCCACGACCACTGACTGACTGTCCTGTATTAGCATATTTCCGCCCTCAACCATTTGTATACTGTCTGCCAAGGCGACATCCCCATGGTAGAGGTATCTTTTAAAGAGACATGCATTGAAACGGGTCGTTGTAAACAGAGCTGTTTTTGAGGAGGTAAAATGGGTGTTGTTTCACACAACCATTGAGGAATTTTAACCAAAGTATGACCCTAAAGAATCATACCAACTAGTGGAAAATGGGCATCCGATGACCCCTTTAAATCTCACCAAAAATAAAATCCAAGCAACTAGCGTCTTGTCAGCCAATATTAAATTTGTACAATTTTGCTTCCATTAATTTTGAATTTCCTGTTGGACTTGTTCTGCTAACGCTCACTACTGTTGCTGAGACACTTCAGCTGTCCTTAACCGCCAACAAACATGGACTAATTTGCATCTCATTTATCTTATTCCTCCTTGTGGAATTCTGCTTCTTTTTTCCCTCTTATGAATTCTCTATTTTCAATCTACATTACCGTCTTAATCCCAACTCATTAAGGAATACTCTTGAAGTTCAGAAATCCTCTCCTTCCTGCCTTCTGTATTCACACTATGATGGATGGACAAATTCCTTTCTCCATGTTTGGGCCCGAGGAGCTTGATTAAAAAGCCACCTCTCAGACCCTCGATGAGAGTATGGATTAAACATGCCCACTGATTGCCTGGCCATTCCTCCCCAATTCATAATTGAAAGCTGTAATGTGTACCAAGTGCTTATTAATTAAAACCATGAGGTGAAAGGCCCAAGGGGGACATTATTTAGGCCTCATTAAAATTTAATAATGTTACTTAATTGTTCTTCTTAATATTATCGCCACACACAAACCGTAACAGAATAAAAACGCAAAGACGCTGAGTCGTTAACTTGCCAAGCGGATGTGGCATGTTTTGCATTCTGTTTATAAATTCATGACGCTTTATTCATCTTTTAATTAAAGAAGGGGCGCAGCTTGTTTTCATGATGAATCTCCGAGCAACAGTTATAATGCACAGCTTTCTTGACAAGCTCAATGATGAGGTGAGGAAAATCTATTCACCTTACCGAAGATAGTCATTTGAGTCTATCTCTCTCTCTCTCGTCCTCTTCTATCCATGTGTTCCCCACATTAAGAGTACCAAAAGTAGCAGCTCCACTAATGCAACAACATTTTTTTCAGTACAAAAACAGTCGCTCAGCTACAGTATGCTCAGATCAGTCAGTTAAATCTGATTTATTTCAGCGCAGTCTCATCCCAAGAAGTCATATATTGACGTCTTGGGACGTCTTTTGACCATACGTCAATATCCGCCTTTTTAGGGTACCCTTAAACGTCGGTTAGATGACGTTATCGGATCCTAACTCTACCCCAGACCTAAACCTACCCCTAAACCTACCCCGTCACCTAACTGACGTTGAAGGTAAAGCGTCAGTTGTATGACGTCCCAGGATCGTCATCTAACCGACGTTTAAGGGTACCCTAAAAAGGCGGACATTGACGTATGGTCAAAAGACGTCCCAAAACGTCAATATATGACTTCTTGGGATGAGACTGTGTTATTTATTTCAGTGAATTGGAACACATACAGTCTTTTTTCTATACCAAATAGTATTATGATTTTTAAAATATATTTATTTATGCATCAGTATGTTTTTGAGATATATCAATCATAGTGTTGTAGGGTTAGTGATATTTAATCAGGGGTGTATAAACTGGGGATGGGCATATTTCTGCGCATTTTATGGGACATAGTAAATTATTTTCAGGAGTTTCACTCTGCCAAATGGTATTGCCAGTGGTGGATCATGGGCTGGTGCCAAGGGGGGCATTCGCGGGCCATACCCCAATACACCCCACCTACCCCCACCCTCGCTGATCATATTCTGTTTAATGCCGTCATCCTAACTCAGGTCCTCATTGTTTTTGTGCCTTATACCTTCATAGCTTTTCAAAAGAGCAGCTTGGGTGTAGTTGAACATTGAATTATGGGCAGCTTGCAGCTTGACAAGCAACAGTTTCAAAGTAGCTTCCCTATACTGTTCCCTCAGGGAACAAATTGAAAGCTAAACGCCTCCTGTTAACGACTAGATGGACAAAGTCAAAATTATTTAAAAGGCATAAGTAAATATTTAATTGATATTTTTTGTTTACATGGAATGATAAATTCCACCAATAAATGTTTTTCATTTAAAAAAAGCTTGATGTGGAAACCTCTAATTACACAATAATATTATTAACACTATATACTAATGAGTGTGTCTCTAGTCAGGATGATATTTACTTCATCAAATTTTCTGATGATACAGCAATATTGAGTTTATTGAATACGACAACAAAACCCTTGCAGTATTTTTCTGATGTTGACGGGTTTGTTGGCTGGCATGACACTAATTCCTTGATTTTAAATTAAATGAAGACTGTTGAAATGACTTTGGATCCGATCTGTGGGGGACCACAGCCCTGTTATAATACATGGTATTGAATAGTTTTCTTCATATAAATACATAGGAGTTTATATGGACGGTCTTCTCACATCAACACTTTTGTTCTAAATTGCAGCAGAGGCTATATTTCCTGCGAAGGTTAAAAGTGTTTGGAGTGAAGCAGAGGATCTTGTTTCTGTTTTATCAGTCTGTATTTGAGACCTTAATAAGATATGGTATCACTGCATGGTATGGAAATCTGACTGTTCAATCAAAATCAAAACTAGCACGTCTGGTGCATACTGCTCAAAACATTATAGGGTGGGAGGAAAAACGAACCATACAAGAGCTGTATGAGCTGAGGCATTTTAAACCAAGCTAAAAGAATTGTCTCTGATTATACACACACTTTACATATGACTTTTAATGTGTTACTATTAGGGAGATGATTCAGAGTCTTGATGTGTAAGTTTAATCGTTATAAAACTTTTTTGTGCCAACTTTTAAATAGAGATTATTAAAATTGATGAAGGATGCTGCTTCGGAATGTTGTTATATTCTAATTATTGTATGCTATGTACTGTGTTGTGTGTGATGGAAGTTGTGTACTAGCGTATCATGTTGTCCAAGTCAAATTTCCCAGGAATGGGACAATAAATAAAGTAAAGTAATTCAAGTTTACATGGTGCTGCTTGAAAGGCAAAACGTACTGCTACAATGGGCTATAGAGTTGCCAGTGTAAAAACTTGGCATAGTTGCAATGTAAACGGGCACAAAGTTACAACTTACACATTACTGAATATTTTTGAGTTGCAACAATAAACTTAGTGAATCATAACTCTATGTATAACTAACTAAATATTTACGAGCAGCCCGAGACCAGGAGTAAAAGATGAAATAAAACAGCTGATTGATTTATATTTCAGTTTTAACTGACAAACTGAAACATAATTTCTTGTGTTTTTTTTTGTATAATTCATTTATTGATCTGTATTAATTTCAAATACATAATGTTAACATATAAAATACCTATTATGTTATTTAATGATCAAGTATCGCATTTCAATGGAAACTTATTTTTACCATTAGTTACATGACGCAAAATAAGTTAAAATTATCCATAACTACACTTCAACATCACTAATTTGAAGGCTACTATTGGATTGGATGTTGGTATGGAAAGTAAACCCTATGCAATTAAGCATTATTTTACAGAAAGCTTATGAGAGAGACCACTTCCAAGTTTAATACTTAGCATTAAGGCCTGTTCACACCGGGACGAATGTCGCGCGCGATATTCGCCGACGTTTAACGCCTCGTGACTAAACAAAGGGCGCACATGTGAGTGTGCACACCGTCGCGAAAAAACGGCACGCGTAATTTTTTAAAAGACGCCTCGGGTTATTTTTTTTTTATTTAAACTACCTGACCAATGAGATTGGCGCTTTTGCTCACATGTCTGGAGCTTCTGAAGTTACAGTAAAACACAACTTGGTGGCGCTCAAACACAAAACGGTCTTGCCGAGCACACATATGTAACGGCGAAGAAGATATACGCCAAGTAGCGTCTACACTGCCGGGAAGAAATAAGACGAGGAAGATGTAAGGCAAGATGAATTTAGAGCTGCTGGTCTCGGTGTCGGAACATAAAGAACTATATGACAAACGCGACAGCGACTACAAAAATCTTGATAAAAGAGAACTGTTATGGAGTGGTATTGCAGAGCAAATGGGCCTTGATGGTGAGTTTCATGTACATAGGCTTGTAACTTCTTAAAGTTGCGCAGCGCCACCTTGTGTACCGGGGTATTTCTGTTTTACATTAAGCGCCACCTAATGTCAGGGAATGAATTTGCATGTTCACTTGGGTCATCGTCAGCGAAAATTGCTTGGGTGTGAACACAAAAAAACGCGTTGAAAAACGCTGGCGAATAACGCGCGTCGATAATCATCCCGGTGTGTACGGCCCTTAGGACCCTTAACCCTACAATTGAACAGTAATAGTTATGCTAATTAAACCAAACACCACTGCTTGAATGTTTGGTGCAACTTAATCATTATATTCCCATTCGCAATGCAAATTTGATTTTCATTCGACAAATATATTTTAAACACATCCCTTTAACCATCATTACTTTTAATGTGGGGAAAAGCACTACTTAAGTGAAACAAGATACCTTAAGAGCTTGTTAAATACACTTTTTGCATTATTATTACTTTCAAAGCCATACAGAGTCCCACGAGCATTCCCTAGTTTGCTTTATCTTGTCAAGTGCATCACAGCTAATTTGCTGTTGAAGGCGTGAATGATGCTCATTGGACCGAGACAAGTCCAATAAATACCTAAGATAATGAATAGCTTGTTGCCGGCAAGCTGCTTTGACATCAGCGCTTGTTGCTTTGGAAGGCTTTCCTACGTGCATGTGCTGCGGATTTCCCTCGGGTTTTCTTCCTTTGTATGCTCAGGCATCTAGCATGGGCCCCAGCACACCTGGTGAAATTAAAAGATTTTGAAGAATTGCAATCATATCATCAGAGTCTCGCATTCGTACATCGGATATGGGAGGAGTGTGTTAGAGAAAGCAAGAAGAAAGAAGAGGAGAGGGGGAGGATGAAGAAAGGCCAAACCCAGAGTAGAATTATTCAAGGAGAAATGGCACCTGGCCTAAGGGAAATCAAGGCTGCCTTCAACAGGATTACTCTTGGCACAATACGGACACGGTCTTGTTTGATGTACCCCTCCCATCTGTCTTGTATGTAGTCTTTTATCTCGCTCTAAAGTAATATAGTCTTCACTGCAATTCAATAATGGCCCAGCCGAGCCTGTCAAGCTGGGTTTGCTGGTTATCTCACACGGCAAGTCTCCGTATGGCGTGTTTGTGTGCATGTGAGAGGGCATGTTGGTGTCTGTACATGTGTAGGACAGGAAAAAGGCGAGTGTGAGTGAATGTGTGTGTGCTGCATTGCATGTGAGAGCGTCTGAGTGCTGGTTTATCCCTCTGTGATCTAAATGAGAACTCAGGACTGGTGATTGTGATGAGGATACAAGCATGATGGTATTCCTCAATGTCGGTATAGGACTTTTTTAAAGAGAACTTGTATCCTAATTGGATGAAAGAGGAAGATAAACTCCAGCCTAACCCTGGAAATCAAGACTGACATATCTCTGCGAATGGTAGCAATTTGGTCAGTGACTGACAGCCTTGTTACTTTTTGAGCCTCTCTTGCTAAGAGAAGAAGCCATGAGTGATGCACAGAACCATTTAAATAGCACTCGCTCACACAGTCGATGATAGAGATATTGAAACAGAAATCAATGGAATAAAATAGTAAAAAGAAAAAAAAACTGAAATATGGTTAATAATAAATAGGAGCTTACCGATTATTTAAGTGGACCAAATAAGAACTTAGTAGTTCTCCATAAAGGTGTGTTAGGCCCAAACAACATACTTGATGTGTACTCGCAGACACAGTTTGTGAAAAAAAGACACAGTTTGTGTATTTCAGTGACAGTCACTGCAATTTAAGTCAATACAAGTATTGAGTCTTTATGAGTTAGTCACTGAATCATTCACTCAACCTATTTGCTCAAAAAGACTTAAGATTAATTCATTAATGGAACAAGTGACTTTGAGAAGGCAAGTACTTACTTGCGACCAATTTGTGACCAAAAGTATGATATATATATATATATATATATATATATATATATATATATATATATATATATATATATATATATATATATATATAATATGATTGTGTGTTGTATGAATGTAATATGGACATACCACATGCTGTCATTGTCATGTGACCTACCAGTGTGAGTTGCATTGCTTCCCTGAAATCAACAAATCCTCTCCCGTGGCCTGATGGGATAGTAAAAGGTGTGTTTGACTTGAAGCTGCGCTGCGCAGACAGGCACTGTTTCAAATTGAACACACCTGTGTCCTTTGCATGCACACTTCAGAATCTTGACGGAACTAGTAGTTCCCTTTATCGAAAAAGGGAACTTCGAGATGCGTCGAACGACACGGTGGGAACGCCTCTTGCGTGATTGCGTCTGAAGCATCTATGCCAACTAGTCCAATGGAATGAGAGAATGAGCGTCACGGGCGGGTGACGTCATGAACCAGGAAAGGATAAGAGCACTTCCGCTGCTCGCCGGCATTTAGCTTCTGTTGCCTCAGCAAGCGATCTGTGTCAAAACTGTCTCTGTCTATTTATTGTTGTCTGTTGCAATATTGTATGGAAACGTTATGGCGAAACAAATTACAAACAGTGTGTTTCTCCCTGCCCGCGTTTATTTAAACGGGTGGGGACACACACGAGTTTTGTTTAATTTGTTTGGGGTAGAGCATACTTCTCAGCCCTTGAAAGAAAAAAAGGTGGGGGCTGAGTTCCAACTCTGTGAAATAGTATGCTCTGCTCTCGCCTGTCACTCTGTATGATAGTGACAGGCTTGCGATTCCCAGGACCCGCGTTTGCCGAGGCAGCGTGGGGAATGCATTCCTGGGGATCGCAGATGGATCTTTTGGAGGGGTTTGAAACGGGTCCGTGGGCCTTTTTTCCTTCCTTACCCGGAAGATCCAGCTCTATCTCCCCGGTGTCGGAAGCACGCTCTGCGGTTTCTCCGCTCGGGGAGAGAGAGCCCTTTTTCCTTCATATTCTCCTCCGAGGAGGTTAAATGTTTTAGAATATTGAAAGTGAAAGCAAGCACACACACTGTTGAATTAGATTCGCCATCTATTTCCCCAGTATATGATGAACTGGTGGAGGTTTTGTCCCGTGCTGTTAATAAATTAAATATTTAATGGCCAGCTGAGATTAGGGACGCTCCTAAAAACTTATCGAGCGTTTCCTACATCTATCACATTATCTCCACCACGAGGCTTCCCTTTTCCCTGATTTACACACTGAATATTTAAATTGTGGGATAAACCGTATTTTATTACTACTTTCAGCCCTCGTGTTAATGATTTATTCAAGGGTTGAAAGATTACGGTTATGATATAATGCCCCAGGCTGAAAAAAAAAAAAAAATAGAAAAATGCTGTTTTCACCTGGTCCAGCATCGTCATTTAAAGCCTCTGCTTTGCTCAATAAACCTATCACTAAAGAATCTCGCGTTTGCCGAGGCAGCGCGTAGGTTCAATGTTGTATCAGAATCTAGCTCGGATCTCGCGTTTGCCGAGGCACCGCTTAGATTTCGAGTGTACTTTGCAAAATAAGATTCTGTGGCTGGGATCTCGCGTTTGCCGAGGCAGCGCGTAGGTTTAATTATAGCTACTTTGGTTTTATGGGTAAAGCTTATACGGCAGCAGGTCAGCTGGAGAATGTTTATAGAAAACTATAGTATAATGCTCCAGGCTTATCAGGCCGATCTGCTGGGGTTCTGGATATAGTGAAATTTGAGCCTTCGCGTCTCTTCGGCGACGCATTCCATGCGTTCGTTGTTAGGTGATGCATTATATATATATATATATATATATATATATAAAAAATATATATAATAAGGTTTCTCCCTCGCTGTGTCCAGCCCCCTGGGGCTGCTGGGCGTGAGCAGCTCCAGCCGTCTAGTTCATCATATTATGTGCACAGAAAGTGAGGACAGCCCCGACCGAAGTGGAGTGGTGTACACCTCATTACACGGTGCCCGTTCCATTTCGGGGTCCTCACGAGACCCTCCTGCCAACCCTGCCACCTCCGGTGCTTCAGGGCGCAGCGGTCTCCAGCGAGTCGCTGATGCTATGCTGCGGCACAGCATTGGTTTCGCGCCCTCTGAGGGGGGCTTTTGAGTAGTCAGGTCAGGTAGTTCCTGCCATTATGTTTCAGGCTCCAGATTTGGCTCTCTCAGTAACACCAGAGGCCAGCCTCGAGAGGCTGGTTCCCTTAGTAAATTTTTTGGCAGCGTGGAAGCTTCTGCCGAATATTTCTCATTGGGTCCTGCAGATTGTAGAGAGAGGATACAGAATCCAGTTTGGCTCTCGTCCTCCTCATTACAGCGGGGTGCTGCCCACAGTGGTGCATCCCGAGCAGGCTCTGGTAATGGAACAAGAAGTAAAGGCCCTGTTAGCAAAAGAAGCTATAGAACAGGTGTACTCACCCGTCAGAGAGTCGGGTTTTTACAGCCATTATTTTATTGTTCCAAAAAAGGATGGAGGGTTGCGTTCCTTTTTTAGATCTTCGCCTGTTAATTCGGTCAGTTCGGAAACTAAAGTTCAAGATAGCTGACCCTCAAACAGATCGTGACCCAAATCAGATCCGAGGACTGGTTTGTCACGATAGATCTAAAGGATGCATACTTCCATATCTCCATCCTCCCTCAGCACAGGAAGTTCCTATGGTTTTCTTTCAGGGGCAAAGAATACCAATATCGGGTTCTTCCTTTCGGCCTAGCTTTGTCACCCGTTCGCATTCTGAATTATATCGACGACTGGCTGATTCTAGCGGAATCAGAGCAGTTGGCGGTTCGGCACCGAGGTGTCGTTCTCGCTCATATGCAGATGTTGGGGTTGAGGCTCAATACCAAGAAGAGTGTGCTTTCTCCAGTATTGAGAACCACTTTCCTTGGTGTGGTACGGGATTTAGTATCCTAACAGCTACAGAAGAGCTGAGGCTAGGCCAGTCACGCACTGTAAAACAGTTCAGGAGACTGTCGGGTCTTGTTGCAGCAGCGTCCAACGGAATTCCTTTTGGCATGCTGTACATGAGACCTTTACAGCGCTGGCTCAGGACCAGAGGGTTCTCCCCGAGGGGAAACCCACTTTGCATATCAAGGTCACGCGGCGATGCTTTCGTGCCTTAGTTATATGTAGTAAACACTGGTTCTTAACCCAAAACCAGTCACGCATTGTAAACAGTTCGAGAGACTGTTGGGTCTACTGGCAGCAGTGTCCAACGGAATTCCTTTTGGCATGCTGTATATGAGACCTTTACAGTGCTGGCTCAGGACCAGAGGATTCTCCCCGAGGGGAAACCCACTTGCATATCAAGGTCACGCGGCGATGCTTTCGTGCCTTAGTTATATGTAGTAAACACTGGTTCTTAACCCAGGGTCCGGTGTTGGGAGCTCTTTGCCATCGAGTTGTGATCTCGACAGATGCTTCCCTCACCGGCTGGGGAGCGGTAATGGAAGGCCGCTCGGTTCAGGGTCTGTGGAAAAGCCATCATCTTTCGTGGCACATAAATTGCCTGGAGATGATGGCCGTCTTCAATGCGTTGAGACATTTCCTTCCGGACCTAAGAGGCCATCATGTGCTCGTTCGAACAGACAACACATCAGTGGTCTCTTATCTGAACCGCCAGGGGGGTCTGCGCTCGCGTCCGCTTTGCAAACTGGCGCACCAGATCCTCCTGTGGTCTCTGGGGAAGGTACTCTCCCTGAGGGCAGTGTATATTCCTGGGGACCAGAATATAGGAGCAGACATCCTGTCGAGGCAGGAGCTGAGGCCAGGGGATTGGAGACTCCACCCCGAGGCGGTGGAGAAAATCTGGGAGGCATATGGTCAGGCAGAGGTGGATCTGTTCGCGTCTCAGAACACGACGCACTGTCCTCTCTGGTATTCTCTGACGCACCCAGCCCCCCTGGGGCTGGACGCCATGGTGCAGACGTGGCCGAGGCTACGTCTGTACGCCTTTCCCCCTGTTGCTCTGCTCCCAGGAGTTCTGGAGCGGGTCCGTCGGTATGGAATAAGCCTACTGCTAGTAGCACCACGCTGGCCAAGTCGGATCTGGTTTGCGGACCTGATCCTTCTGCTAGACGGGCCTCCATTGGAGATCCCTTTGAGGAGGGACCTTCTGTCTCAGGCCGGGGGCACAATATTTCACCCTCGACCAGACATGTGGAATCTTTGGGTTTGGCCTCTGAGGGGGCCCAACTTATAGATAGTGGTCTTTCAGCTGAGGCTGTTGAGACCATCCTAAGCTCCAGAGCTCCAGCTACGAGGAAACTTTATGCGCTTAAATGGAGAGTTTCTCCTTATGGTGTCACCGACACCAGTGGGATCCAGTTAACTGTTCTGTCAACACAGTACTCGAGTTCCTGCAGGAGCGCTTTGTGTCAGGTCTTTGTCCTTCCACACTAAAAGTTTACGTGGCAGCCATTGCGGCTTACCATACTATGGTGGGAGGTATATCTTTGGGTCGAGACCCCCTGATTACACGTTTCCTTCGTGGCACTTTGAGGCTGAGGCCTGCAATCCGCACTAAGGTGCCAGCTTGGGATTTGACTATAGTTCTAGAAGGCCTGTCTAGGGCCCCATTCGAGCCCTTAGATTCGGTCTCAGAAAAGTTCCTGACTTTCAAGACTATCTTTCTGCTAGCTATTTCGTCCCTAAAGAGAGTTGGCGACCTTCAGGCTCTTTCGGTCTCCCCCACCTGCCTTGAATTTGCACCGGGGGTGGTCAAGGCGTTCCTATACCCAAAACAGGGATACGTCCCTAAGGTTCCAACCTTGACTCCGAGGCCTATTGTGCTGCAGGCTTTCTGTCCTCCTCCATTTGCGGACCAGGAAAGACTGCACCTGTTGTGTCCAGTGCGAGCATTGGACACATATGTACATCGGACATCCTCAATCAGAAAGTCCGACCAATTACTGATTTGCTTTGGATCACCTAAGAAAGGTCTTCCTGCTTCAGAACAGACAGTCAGTAAGTGGATAGTCGAGGCTATTTCACTGGCATACGAGTACTCGGGCCAGCCTTGTCCTTTGGTGGTCCGAGCCCACTCGACCAGGAGTATGGCGGCTTCTAAGCCATATTGCAGGGGGTATCTCTTCAAGATGTTTGTGATGCGGCGGGCTGGTCCTCTCCGCTCACATTCGTGAGATTTTACAGTTTGGACCTGGATACCCCAGGTTCTCAGGTGCTGAGTGCTTAGATCAACAGACTGACACTCAGGTACTTGTAATTATGGCGGGTTGGGTATTCTCGTTCCCACCGTGTCGTTCGACGCATCTCGAAGTTCCCTTTTTCGATAAAGGGAACGTCTCAGGTTACTATTGTAACCATAGTTCCCTGAGAAACAGGGAACGAGACGATGCGTCCCCCTGCCATACTTCCTGCGTCCCTGCTATCGGCTTGCTTCGGCAACTGTCGAAGCTAAATGCCGGCGAGCAGCGGAAGTGCTCTTATCCTTTCCTGGTTCATGACGTCACCCGCCCGTGACGCTCATTCTCTCATTCCATTGGACTAGTTGGCATAGATGCTTCAG
Organism: Chrosomus eos; assembly: GCA_036326025.1. Lineage (NCBI taxonomy): Eukaryota > Metazoa > Chordata > Actinopteri > Cypriniformes > Leuciscidae > Chrosomus > Chrosomus eos. The sequence goes on from CM070818.1 coordinate 55,054,429, forward strand.
ACGCAATCACGCAAGAGGCGTTCCCACCGTGTCGTTCGACGCATCGTCTCGTTCCCTGTTTCTCAGGGAACTATGGTTACAATAGTAACCTGAGACGGTCATCTGGGTACCTTTTTCCTATTGTTTTATGAATACTGTGAATTGATGATAATGGACAAATTAACAGACCCAAACAGGGCTTAAAAACTCAGAACCAAACCAATTAACAAGATGAATCACAGGTGTAAGACATAATCAATCAATGAAAAACCAAGGAAACAAACTGAAAACTAGGTCACAGAACAAAATATATGATAAAACCATCCAAAATTGAAAAAACACAGATAATGCTTGAAAAATACTCTTTCACATGCTGTTTTTCGCATATAGGGAACTATGCATATTCGGAAGCAGCCCATCTTTATGAGTGAGTTATTGAATCATCGTTCATTTAGACTATTCATTCAACAACGCTGATTCATTCAGGAACAAAACTTGATGATCTTAATGAGCACATTATAAAATGAAATAAGATATTTTGGAATTGAATTGGGTGTGTCAGTGCCAACAATGTCTGACCTCTTGCTTTAAAGTAAAAGCTTTTGAACTTGGCATTTTAATCTAAATTCCCTGATGAAGTCACACACATTTTTTTGACTCCATCTCTGGTATTTATCCATACCACTGAAGTCATTAACATTTTGCCCTTTAAATTGAGCCATTTTCAGCGTCAAGTTTGCCATTGTAGAAGAATTCAACACACAATCTGGCACAAACTCTAATGGTACTTTTTTTCACTGCTTGGGTAGTCAATAGTGTCTCACTCTCAAAACAGAAATACCCAAATATGATGATATTCTGGAGTTGTTTACATTGAGAGTCCACAATAGTGGGAAATACACTTTTGATTGTTCAGTCATTAAAAACAAAATCATCAGGAAGACGAAACAGCATGACAACTTTACACAGGTCCAAAACAGCATCTGTTGGTTTATTTTCCACCAGTCTTACTTTCTACACTTTTGGGGCATATAAAACTGAACATACACACAAACCACACACACACACACACACACACACACACACACACACACACACACACAACCCTTTGCCAGCCAGACACTTCCCTGCCCGCCTATAAAGAAAACCTTTTCAAAGGCTGCATTGATTTCTCAGCATATATTGTGATAAAATGAGTTCCTCTCTAGTGGCCCCTAACAGCCCTATTTGAACCCATCTTATTTGGCAGAGGCATAGAGGGACTGTAAATAGAGCTGGGAGTCCAGAAGGGTGAGGGCGGCACTCCAGGACAACTCAAGGACAATCACATCTACCAAATTTTGTAGGTACAACCTTGGATGCAATGCTAGCTAACTCAAGGAGGCTTCGTCATTTACAAAAAAAAAATAATCCGATTTTGTTTTTGTTTTTTTTTTTGTTTTAATGGAGTTACAATTGAACTGAATTAAGCTCTAAAATAAAGTTTGCAATTCTCCTATCCAGTTTAATGTGCATCTGTTTGTCCAAACTATTAAGGATGCACTCTGAGAACAAAAGGTTCAGTGGGGTTATAAAAAGAACCCTAGGGTTCTTGAATCAATTTTAAAGAACCCTCAAAGCCAAAAAGGTCCCATATAAGGAGAAATGCCTTAAATGATCAGTGTTGGTGTAATGTAAAGTTAAATCATCAGAGGTGTTTTTCAAGTAACTACTAAAGTAACACATAACTTTTAACCCTCTGTGGTATGCATTATGTTCTAACAATGAAATATTTTTTCAAATAGGTTTTTATCACATGAAATAGCTTTATCATACAAATCAAAAAAGGAAGTGAAACGTTTGTGCCACAATGGAAAATGGTCAAAAAAGTAGTTTTTCTATAAATTAGGATTTTCTTTTCTATTTAATTGCACATTTCTTTTATAAATTGATACATTTATATACAGTAGTCAACACTTTATCCTATCATTTAATCCCTATCATTCCCAACTCATCCTCACTCTCATCACATGGAAGAGGGAAATCTGCACTCTTCCTATTTCCCTTTGCGTAAAATATTGCTGTATTAATTTTCTGAAAAGAAGAAATCAATTTGTTATTTATACATAAATACCACTATACTACAATAAACAATTCAAATACATTTGGTTGCAATCGTATTGTTTATGCTACTATCTATAAAATAATTCCAATGGGGAAATACATTACTGCAATTCCAATGTGGTACAGCGTTGCCATATGGAAACATTGATATATTCTCAATTTACAGTAGAACTATGTTAGACAAAAGTGATTTGTGAATAAAAAAATCAAATTTACTTATCAAAGCTGCAGCAAAAAAATCTCCCTGAGAAGAGATGTTTAGAAATGCGATAAATGCGGGACATTTAAATGTCATGTGACTTAAAAACAGCACATCATTGGCTACCTTAAGGCCTGCCCTTTTAATTGCAAGTGCAATATATTGTATTTTTTTTTTCTGAATAACAAGAGAAATTAATTGTTGCCATATGGCAACGCCGTACCATAAAGAGTTAAATTTACAACAAACTATCTGAGTTATATTTTCTTATATTAAACTTTGTTTTCCCATTTATTGACTGACAGCTCTCCGTCTCCATGTTGAGAAAATCAGAAATGTGCTAAATTAATTAAAACTTAATCCATAAACTATGATGGGAACTAAAAATGACAAAACCCTTAAAGGTTTTATAGAACTTTTTCTTTTAAAAGTGTGGGAGGAAGAGCATTTTTGTATTTATTTTACAACTGGTGAACATGGTGCATGTACAGTAGTGCCCTCTTAAACTGAATTTGGTCACTTAATGTGAAACTCCATCAGTGCATCTGTCCGATAAGTTATTCCAAGAATAGTTCTTCAATCTCCATTCAGGAAAACCAATAATTATCTCAAAAATTAAGAAAAAAATACTCATATCGTAAAAAAACAAAGATAGAAATCCTTCATTCCAGAAACATTTGCAATATCTCCATTAATATGAAGTGAAGAATCCCTCTTTTTAAGATGATTTTAGTTCTCAGTTCTTTGTCTTTAATGAAGAGATGTCCAGGCCACATTGGTTTATCCAAGCGGTTTATCATGATCTATGTATCTTTGATTTTGATGCAATAGAAAACCAATCATTTGTGGCGCTACGCCAGGCAAAGCATTAGTCATCATGCCTTTGACATCATCAGCGAATTGAATCATTTGTTTAAATTAAAACCATTCATTTGTAAATATACACTTACAGGCAAAAGACATTCTCAGCCACATATTTTGATCTATGGAAGAATAAAACAACGCTGCCTTAGTGATTTAGAAATATGACTGAATGTGGGTTCACAAATCTGAATATTTTGGCTCAAGGTCAGCGATGAAAATATTGTTTCCTTGAGAAATGATTGCTGCTTCATAAGGCCATGACATATTAATAATGACAAATGAAAAAGCTAATTACATAACATTAAAAGACATTAGGGTAAATCAGCATGCACAAGTTAAACAAGTACTCATGCTGCCACCTCCCCTGTGTTTTAGTGTAAGATTCAATAAAACAATCTATGTATGTATTAATCTTCACGTTGTTTGCAATGCATACATTGTTGTTTTAAATTCAGTTCAATTTCATAGGCTATTTAATTCAACATTATGCTTACAAAACTGCAGGCTCAATCACTAGACAACCATGTTATTATAAGAACAGCTGTGACACTAAAACTGTGCAGTAGTGTAGTAACAGACAAACTCCAGTCCTAAAAGTTATCAATCACTAACAAATAATTCTGTTAGATAATCTGGATTTTAATGTGCATAAAGACTATTGGTTAGTAACAACTCACATAATTTGTGCACAATTACATATTTTCCAGTACATTTGTGTTTACTTGTTTGTGTATTTTGTATTTGAGGGTATTATAAGCAAAAAAAAGATGTAAATTACTATGTATAAATTATATATATTTTCATTATTTCATTCATCAGTTTGTCACAATGCTGTGTTGTAGAAAGTACACGTACACAATGAAAGGCAGTCTTTAATAAATCCACACACAAGTAATCCACCCAAAGAGAGCCGACTGCAATGAACAGAAACGGAGAAACTTACTGTAAGTACACGTGCAAACAAGGATAATTAATGACACACACCTGAAGTAAATGACAACTAATCTGAATCCATGACAACAAATTCATCTATGGAAATGGTGCAAACTGAAAAACAAAGTCCAAACTAAGTGTACGTTTATACGACAACGATATGCTTAAAACAGAGACGTTTTTCCTTTGAATTTTCCGTGTACAGACGACACCATTGTCAAAATGATCCCCATTCAGATGGATCAGCGAAAACGACAAAAAACGCTGTATTCCGCTGCCAGGCCATTAGCTGATGATGAAACACTATAGACTGAACACGTTTTACGCATGCTCGTCGAGCTCCTGCCGGCCGCCTGGGTGCTGGAGGGGCGGCTGCCGTTCGTGAGGGAGCGGAGGAGTCACCGCCGTTCAAGCCTGCTGCCATCCGCCATGATGGGGAGGAGCAGGGAATGGGGGACTCCTGCCATCTGCCCAAACCCGGAGGAGCCGTCGCCGTCCACCAGGCGGTGGAGGAGTGTCGAGCCGTCCACCGAGGGCTATCCAGCGCCACCGCCACCGCCAGGCACCGCAGAGAAGATCGCCCAGCTGGTGGAGGGCCAGATGGCAGTGCGTTGTGGGAACCGGACCAATTTTTTTTCTCTCTCTCTCCCTTTTCTCGTCTTTGTCGCTCCTAATGTTTCCGTCTCCTTTTCTCTCGCTTCGTCTCCCCATACTCCCAGATACCTCAGCCGCCGTGTCCAGTCCCCCCCAGGAGGAGGGGGGTGGAGCGCCGTCTCGAGTGTACCCCCCGGCCTGTGAGGGGCAATGGGGTATGTGGCGAGCAGGACGAGGCAGAGGGCCGTGGCAGAATGGCGTGAGGCTGGTGGCGTGATTACTGATGAGCGACACCTGCGCGACGCACCGGCCTCATATCTCTCACGGAGGAGTGGAAGCATAAAAGGAGGAGTGACGACAGTGGAGATCAAGAGAGGCCAGGCCTGGATTTATGTTGTGTTGTTTATGTTTTATTATGTGACAGCAGTCGTCCGTGAGGGGCTCCTTCCCATAACATCTGAAACTCTGCCAACCAAAAATGGTCTTAAAGGGATACTCCACCGGTTTTTCATATTAAACTATGTTATTCCCTTAACTAAGACGAGTTGATACATACCGCTCTCGTCTCAGTGCGTGCACTATATCTCTCTGTATTGCCGCAAAACTATGTTAGCACTTAGCTAGCACAGTGCATTAAATATGGGCCAAAAAGAGAAGTGACCAAACACTTCCTCGTTTTCCCTATTTAAACACAGTTACTCGACCTAGGCTGGTGACACAAAATAAAACGTTGCGCTTTTCTAAGCGTTTAAAATTGATGTAAATAACAGGGGGCAATATAGTCATCAATTTAAAACGCTTAGAAAATCACAGCGTTTTATTTTGTGTCATCACCAGCCTAGGTCGAGTTACACTACTCGAGTAACTGTGTTTAAATAGGGAAAACGAGGAAGTGTTTGGTCACTTCTATTTTTGGCCCATATTTAATGCACTGTGCTAGCTAAGTGCTAACATAGTTTTGCGGCAATACAGAGCGATTGAGCACACGCACTGAGACGAGAGAGGTATGTATCAACTCGTCTTAGTTAAGGGAATAACATAGTTTAATATGAAAAACCAGTGGAGTATCCCTTTAAAAGGGTGGCATTTATTTTTAATATACTATATACATCTGTGTACAACAGCTTGACATAACAAATAAATGATGGACCAAAACCAAAAGCATTAAGACATTTAAAAAGAAAACCATGATCAACTCGATCAAAGGCTTTCTCCTGGTCCAAAGAAACCAAACCTACATAGAGTTTATACACCTTGGCAAAGGAAATCAAGTCTCGAACCAGAAAAAGATCATCAAAAATGGATCGATTCGGAATACAATAAGATTGGTCTGCACGAATCACTAAAGACATACAAAGTTTAAGTCTTTTAGTCAAAGCAATGACACAGGTCGCCCATTTTTTGATAGTATTTCCTCTATATAGCTTCTCATTTTTGACAAATGGAGGTACATTTGACAAGACAATCTTCTTTGATGGGCTCGACAGAGGCACAGACATTTAATTTATCGTTAATCCGCTCTATATTAAATCATTGACCATTTGGTTTTGACTCAGAAAAAGATACCAACATTTGCATAGCAACATATGCTTAAAAACCTCATGTAATATCATTTCACATACTACTTTAGCCAAACGAGTGTGCTTTCTCTGTTTTATTTTTTGTTTTTTTTTGTGGGTGGGGTCTTATTTTGCTTGATAGTGTATGATAACCCAGGTTGAATTGTTTATTATTAACACAATAATTAATATACCAAAAATAGCACCTTCTTTATAATTCTTAAAAGTATGACACAAAAACTTGCCACTCTTGTAAAAGTTGAGAACTGGTAGTCCTTAAAACTGCAGTACCTGGCCTGAAATGAGTGTCCTAAGTTTGCTGTCTCTTGCACTTCCACAATGATGAAACTGGCCTCAGATCAGCACTGAGGTCCACACAGTCTGATATGGAGTGTATAGAGATGGAGATAGAATTGTAATGTGAGAATTGGGAAGCTGAAATTCGAGGTGAAAACTCCATCATCACAGGAGAGTGAATCACAGCCTGGTATGACACTAAACCTCTCCACATCACACACTGCTCTGATCTAACGGCTCATGCTCTACAGACAGACAGACAGACAGAAAGATCCAAGAGACAAGTTTCAGTTCAGGCCTGTTCGAACCAGGGATGATAACTTTATTGATAACTATGATTATAAAGTTTTAATAATCAATCTAAATCGATCAAAATATCGGTCATGAAAATGGAAGTTGCTGCAATTGGGAAAGCCACTGTTGCTCTTTTACGTACATCAGAAATGATTCACGCCTCAAAGCACACAGACGAAATGTTAGCATGTTTTCTTGCATTCAGACGCAGATGCTTGCGTGTTTCCATTTTGTTGTGACTTTATTCCGTTGTGTTGCAGGATGTTTTCTATTGTGTTGTGGCTTGTTTCCTTTGCTTTGTTTGACTTTTTTGTTTCCATTGTATTGTGGCTTGTTACTGTTGTGTTGAGGGTTGTTTCCATTGTGTTGTCTTGTTTCCATTGTATTGTGGCTTGTTTCCGTTGTGTTGTGGCTTGTTATCATTGTGTTGCAGGATGTTTCTGTTGTGTGTTGTGTTGTGTTGTGTTGTGTTGTGTTGTGTTGTGTTGTGTTGTGTTGTGTTGCGAGTTGCGACTTGATTCTGTTGTGTTGTGGCATGTGTCCATTGTGTTGTGGCTTGTTTTCATTGTCTTGCAGGATGTTTCCATTGTGTTGTGGCTTGTTTCCATTGCATTGTGGCTTTTTTCGTAGAGTTGTGGCTTGTTTCCGTTTTGTTGTGGCTTGTTTCCGGTGTGTTGTGACTTGATTCTGTGTTGTGTTTTGTTCAAGTTGTGTTATAGCTTTTTTTGTAGAGTTGTGGCTTGTTTCCTTTTTGTTGTGATTTGATTCAGTTGTGTTGTGGCTTGTTTCCATTGTGTTACAGGATGTTTCCGTGGTGTTGTGGCGATTTCATTATGTTGCGGCTCATTTCCGTTGTGTTGCGTAAATTCCATTGTGTTTTGGATTGTTTCAGTTGTATTGTGGCAGTTCCATTATGTTATAACTTGATTCTGTAGTGTTGTGGCTTGGCTGTGGTATTGAGACGATTCCATTGGTTGCGCTTGTTTCAGTTGTGTTGTGGCTTGATTTTGCTGCGTTGTTATCTTATGTTTGCTAATCAAATGTTGGCATGTTGTGCACTACTACTGTGCCACCATACTCTTGTGTGATACCCCCAAGCTTTTACTTGTAAAAATCTCCACTCTGGCCAGAGTTTTTAGAAAGAATCGGTTTCAGAAGCAAATACTCCATTTGCGTATAAACGAAGGGCACAATAATGTTAATTTTTTCAAAATAACCATGTACGTGTAAACAAGGTCTAAAGGTTGTCTGGGACTTTAAACATCATCAGCTGAACAGGTAAACTCTACACACTAATCTGTTAATCTATAAGTTTATAATCGTGCTCTTGCAAACAATACTTACTCAAACTTTCAGGAAAAATGCTTTTTAAATAAAGACTGAAGAGTCTGCAATAATCCAAAAGCCAAAGGAAAAATGTGGTTGGGTGTTTGTTGAGGGAATCAAGGTGATGAGAACTTCCAGGTTGGCCTACAAAAATATCTTCCTATAGGCCTCTATTTATTACTGGCATTTTCTGTGCCTCATCTGCTGTTGTATTCTTTTATTGAGCTCATCATAATGTATTATGATAGTCCATTTTCTGCAGTTCTGCCCTAAAATCTGGCTAAAATGAGGTATCTGAGGCACCAGCATAATTACGTTGCCTTTTGGGCCTTCATGTCAGGAGATGAATGTAAAAGCATCTATTAACTCTGGCATCTTTTGGCAAGTTTTCATTAATTCATAATGGCACTTCAGACACCAGGACAGAAATTTATCCTTAAAATTTGTGATGATAAAGTTTAAACCCTTCACCTCAGCAGTTGTTCGAAGTGCCTGTTCTCTAAGTAACATCTATTAGACACCATGAGGCAGAGTCGTCTTTGCTTTCTGAGAGTTTGCTCTGTCAAACTGCACTGCTCTAAAGACAACTGATGATTCATAGGCTGTGACACTTTGACAGATGGACAGATTTGAGGTATTTTGGGGACTTCATCCTTGATGCAGGTGGCAAAATGAAAAACATTTTTCATTCTAGCTGTGTGGGGTGGATTTGTGCGCACATACACGTACGCCAGCTGTGTTTTAAGTTGCATCAACGCTATCAAAGTGTCAATAGTGCACTCAGTGTGACAGAAAGAGTTGTGCTTGTCTATGTGTGTGTGTGTGAGTGAGAGATAGAATGGGACTGTGTGCATAAAATTGGGCCATCTATATTGATCCTGTCTGTCATATCCACATTTAAACAAAGTGCTTTATATCCACAATGGATCAAAGTAGTGAATATCGGCATGTATGCTCTTCACAAGTCATGCATTCGATATGACCGTAGATGTGCATGCAGATTGAGAGAGAGAGAGTGGGGTTGCCAATCCCCATGGTAAAAGCCAGTGGATTGACTGTCTTGGGTATTCTCAATCGTCAGAAACCCTTCCCCCATCTTCTGCCTTTGATATCTTAAGTGCTTTGTTCCATCACATGCTCATATTGCATGTGATGTGCGGACACACATGGGACACTTGCTGCTTCTGCTGCTGAATTCTCTGATGGCCACACACACACTCACAGTGTAAACATTTCTAGGGTATAAAAACAAACATGTACAATTGAAGTCTGAAATAATCTGCATTAAATTTAACCCTCAGGTTTGAAATCTACTTTTATAAGTCAAGAAGAATTAACTTGAAACTTGCATGTAAATAAAAAGCACATAAAGCTATTAAAATTAAATATTTATGTATGAATTGCATATCAAATTCCCATCTCTTTGTATAACAAAGTTTGGTTAACTAAGTGTCCTTAATAAGGTGGGGAAAGTTACTTTTTGTTACTCCCTAAAAAGTAACTAATTGTGTTACTTAGTTACTTTGAATGAAAATAACATTACTTTTGCATTACTTTTTATCACCAGGGCTGGAGCTAGAATTGTGTCTTTATTACATGCGAGAAATTAAATGATCGGAGAGAGAAAAAAAATATTTTGAGAGAATAAGTTATCACACTAATAGCAAAAAAGCATTTCATGAGAGAAAAAAAGAATATTTGAGAGAAAAAGTTCTCATACCAATGGCAAAAAATGATAATTTTTGAGACTAAAAAAAGTTTTGAGAGAAAGTATTTTCTCATAGAACATAAAAAAATATAAATTTGAAATGTTTAAAATTATTTCTGAGAAAAAAAATCTCAAATATATAGTTTTTGCTATCAGTGTGAAAACATTTTCTCTAAAAAAAGTGTTTCTCTCAAAACGCTTTTCTTTGCTCTCGATGCAATTTCTTGCTCTCGTGTCAGGATTTATGGTTGGTTTGGGTTAGTTGTAATTGTGCATATAGATATTACGATAGTAAATACATGCATGAATGTCATGCATAAATGAAACAGTAAGACATCTGTATTCCATAGCCTGGCTTGTATAGGCACAAATTGACAAGAGAGCAGAGAGCAATTATCCACATAGACACATATTATACACATATGAACGGGCTTAAAGAGATAGGAGTCGTAGTAAATTGAGAAGTATCGTACATAAGACATAAAGTCACTTTCCTCCAAAACTTTTGCACCTCACCACATTCCCACACACAATGAAAAAATGTGCCTTGGAAATGATTGCATTTAAAACACCAGGAGTCAGGAATGCTAGGGTTAAATTTCTTTAATCTCACCGGATTGATATAAATTCTCATTATCCAAATCACATTTATTCTTCCCATTATCATATAGTCGTCTCCTCAGACACCTTCGCCATTAAAAGGTTCATAGTTGGCCGAAATGAGTGAGCCTATTTGTGGGGTTATTTTAATTCCTAGGTAATCAAAACCATTAATAGCATTAACAAACAGATGTACTACTTTGGATTAATTCTCTCTTGCTCATTTAGAAACAAGATTGATGACTTGTCTTTATTTACTTTAAATCCAGAAAAAACACAGAACATGCCCATAAGCTTTAAAAGGGAAGGTATTGATTTTTCAAGCTCTGATAGAAACACTATGGTATATATAGTATTTCCATTTATAGTAAATAATCATTAGATGTGGAAGTTATCCAATAGATCAGCTAAAATAAGGAGATAGTATAAAAACAAATGAATAACTCAAAAACCTGCCATGGACACCCTTTAGCTGTTATCCCGAACTGAACAGCCTGGCCCCTCCCCCTTTTATCAGACTGAAACAAATTTAATTTATTTTTATTTAAATACCGGGCCGGTGACATGAGTGTTAATGAGAGCCACACCAGTCTCGAGTCCCACAGAGGAGCTTTGAAAGGATAAAAAGAGCAGTAACGACAGTGGAAGACGAAAGAGCACCAGGCCTGGGACATCTATGTTGTGTTTTATTATGTTTATTTGTTGTTTGCTGATTTTGTCATTAAAAGTTACGCTTAATGTTTCCTTGTTTCCGTCTCCTCCTTCCCTTATCAACAAACTCTGCTACATTTTTTATGCAAATCATTTTTTTCAGTGTGGCATCAAAAAAATCTATGGTAAAAATGTGATATTACCTATGAAATTAAGAACGTCTATCCCTCACACCCTTGTTTTCAATTGTCCATTTAAGGCCACTGAAGAGTAGCCCTGTATACTGACAAAATAATTTATTTGCAAGCAACATATCAATACATTGTTAATATTTCATTATATATATATATATATATATATATATATATATATATATATATATATATATATATATATATATATATATATATATATATATATATATATATATATAATTATTATTATTATTATTATTATTATTGCAGTTAATACGTCATAATAATATTTAGCTAAATATTTCATAAATAATTATGTTCCATTTTCAGTTTCCTCTTGTAATTTTGCTATAGACTTTTTCAATATTCTAAAGCTTTCTCACGTACTGAAGCCCCATCCCTGGTGAGGACATGGACAGTTTTGTTTAATGTATGTCCTCCTCTCACACCTCTGAACATCTCTTGCCACCACTCTGTTCCTTTAGAACTAATTGTTTCCTATTAAAATGCCCAATGTGGCATTCACTCTGTCTACTTAAGCAAATACCTTTCCAGTTAATGAATGAAGACACACAGTGCACAAAAGTCTCTGTAAATGTATCCACTAGAGGGCATTACCAAATAGTCCATGCAGGCTATTGAACAAAAGTGCTGTCATTTATCTAGAGAGATGTCAGTATGCCTTTGGGTATGTTTTTTTTTTGTATGGTTAGACTGTGGATATTTAAAGTCCTTGTTTCATAGTCTATCTCTGAATGGAGGCTGTTGGTTTTTTATACACCACTGGTGCTATATCTCCTACTGAGGCACTAATGGATTGTGCCAATGAATATCAGAGTGGATATCTGTGTGTGTGTTTGTGCTAAAACGATGATTGCTATCATTCAGAAAAAGTAAAAGAGAATGATGGGGGATGAGAGGAGGGATAATAGTTTAATATGGAATGATCATGCTCGCATAAATACATAGTTCAGTCATGAAACTCTAACCGAGCGCTGATTGGTTTCTCTTCGTGGCATTACCAACCAGATATATTTCCAGTACTTAACCATATATTTCTTCCCTACATTACATTTATATTTACTTTTGATCATTTAGCAGACACTTTTAATCCAATGCGACTTACAAATGAGAGCAATATAAGAAGTTAAAGGATTAGTTCACTTTTAAAAAAACTTTTGCTGATAATTTACTCACCCCCATGTCATCCAAGATGTCCATGTCTTTCTTTTCTTAGTCGAAAAAAAATTAAGGTTTTTGATGAAAACATTCCAGGATTTTTCTCCATATAATGGACTTCAATGGGACCCAAATGGTTCAAGGTCCAAATGACAGTTTCAGTGCAGCTTCAAAGGGCTTTAAACATACCAGACGATGAATAAGGGTCTTATCTAGCGAAACGATCGGTCATTTCAAAAATAAATAAAAAACAAATGCTCGCTTTGCTCTGTTCTGTAATGCGCGTTCGTGACGTTCGTTCGTGACCTTTTCAACGTAATTGTGTATCCCGTGACGTCACATGAACGCGCATCACAGAACAGAGCAAGGCGAGCATTTGTTTTTTATTTATTTTTGAAATGACCGATCGTTTAGCTAGATAAGACCCTTATTCATCGTCTGGTATCGTTTAAAACCCTTTGAAGCTGCACTGAAACTGTCATTTGGACCTTGAACCGTTTGGGTCCCATTGAAGTCCATTATATGGAGAAAAATCCTGGAATGTTTTCATCAAAAACCTCAATTTCTTTTCGACTGAAGAAAGAAAGACATGGACATCTTGGATGACATGGGGTGAGTAAATTATCAGCAAAAGTTTTTTTAAAAGTGATCTAATCCTTTAAACCAACAATTGGGCAACAATATGCAAATACTTTGACTAGTCCCAGTTAGTCCGTCTTCAGCAGTTTCTTGAAAATGGCTAGAGACTCAGCAGCCCGGGTTGAGATATGCAGGTCATTCCACCAGCTTGGAACAGTCAAGGTAATAGGCAAACATCAGTGCCTTGAGTTTGATGCGAGCAGCAATTGGTAACCAGTGCAATTTTATGAGGAGAGGTGTGACGTGCGCTCTCTTCGGCTCATTAAAGACCACTCTTGCTGCAGCATTCTGGATCAGTTGCAAAGGTTTGATAGTGCATGCTGGAAGGCATGTCAAGAAAGCATTACAATAGTCCAGTCTGGATAGAACAAGAGCTTGGACAAGCTGTGATCACCCTACTGTGCAATTATGAAAACATCTGTTTGCCCCTGCTCCTCCCCAGTGCCACCTGTATAGATCTGCTATGGGGGATCTGCTATATCTCTGCTATATGTCTTTTTATCACCGCATAAATCACAAAATACTGTCAACAACCTGGAAAAAAATCACCATGTTTTTAGGAATAACATGTTATTAACTATATGTCTAAACCTTCAGAATATGGATTGGAATAAAACTGTACCGTTTGGTGTAAGTGCTACTGTAGTGGAGATGTTTCTCTCACTGCATGAAAAAATGGTTTTGCCTGTAGGCAAAATGGGAATCTTCATGTAGATTTTGGTCATTCAAACTTAAGATCAGTTGACTTAATCATTTTACAAATAATTTGTATCCTCAATTTTTTTTAAGTAAATAAACTTGCTTAATTGAAAAAACATTAAGTAATGTGGAATTGTCAAGTTCACATAACTTATTTTTTTTTCAATTAAGCATCAAGCGTTTATTACTTAATTATTTTAAGGCAACGTGTTTACTAAAAATGTTTAAGTAAGTGAACCGAACACTGTCAAAGGATACAACAAAAACGTCTCAGGTTACTATTGTAACCATAGTTCCCTGAGAAACAGGGAACGAGACGATGCGTCGAACGACACGGTGGGAACGCCTCTTGCGTGATTGCGTCTGAAGCATCTATGCCAACTAGTCCAATGGAATGAGAGAATGAGCGTCACGGGCGGGTGACGTCATGAACCAGGAAAGGATAAGAGCACTTCCGCTGCTCGCCGGCATTTAGCTTCGACAGTTGCCGAAGCAAGCCGATCGCAGGGACGCAGGAAGTATGGCAGGGGGACGCATCGTCTCGTTCCCTGTTTCTCAGGGAACTATGGTTACAATAGTAACCTGAGACGTTCCCTTTATCGAAAAAGGGAACTTCGAGATGCGTCGAACGACACGGTGGGAACGAGAATACCCAACCCGCCATAATTACAAGTACCTGAGTGTCAGTCTTTCTTTCTTGTTGATCTAAGCACTCAGCACCTGAGAACCTGGGGCAGCATCCAGGTCCAAACTGTAAAATCTCACGAATGTGAGCGGAGAGGACCAGCCCGCCGCATCACAAACATCTTGAAGAGATACCCCCTGCAATATGGCTTTAGAAGCCGCCATACTCCTGGTCGAGTGGGCTCGGACCACCAAAGGACAAGGCTGGCCCGAGTACTCGTATGCCAGTGAAATAGCCTCGACTATCCACTTACTGACTGTCTGTTTTGAAGCAGGAAGACCTTTCTTAGGTGATCCAAAGCAAATCAGTAATTGGTCGGACTTTCTGAATGAGGATGTCCGATGTACATATGTGTCCAATGCTCGCACTGGACACAACAGGTGCAGTCTTTCCTGGTCCGCAGTTGCAAATGGAGGAGGACAGAAAGCCTGCAGCACAATAGGCCTCGGAGTCAAGGTTGGAACCTTAGGGACGTATCCCTGTTTTGGGTATAGGAACGCCTTGACCATCCCCGGTGCAAATTCAAGGCAGGTGGGGGAGACCGAAAGAGCCTGAAGGTCGCCAACTCTCTTTAGGGACGAAATAGCTAGCAGAAAGATAGTCTTGAAAGTCAGGAACTTTTCTGAGACCGAATCTAAGGGCTCGAATGGGGCCCTAGACAGGCCTTCTAGAACTATAGTCAAATCCCAAGCTGGCACCTTAGTGCGGATTGCAGGCCTCAGCCTCAAGGTGCCACGAAGGAAACGTGTAATCAGGGGGTCTCGACCCAAAGATATACCTCCCACCATAGTATGGTAAGCCGCAATGGCTGCCACGTAAACTTTTAGTGTGGAAGGACAAAGACCTGACACAAAGCGCTCCTGCAGGAACTCGAGTACTGTGTTGACAGAACAGTTAACTGGATCCCACTGGTGTCGGTGACACCATAAGGAGAAAACTCTCCATTTAAGCGCATAAAGTTTCCTCGTAGCCGGAGCTCTGGAGCTTAGGATGGTCTCAGCAGCCTCAGCTGAAAGACCACTATCTATAAGTTGGGCCCCCTCAGAGGCCAAACCCAAAGATTCCAAATGTCTGGCCGAGGGTGAAATATTGTGCCCCCGGCCTGAGACAGAAGGTCCCTCCTCAAAGGGATCTCCAATGGAGGCCCGTCTAGAAGAAGGATCAGGTCCGCAAACCAGATCCGACTTGGCCAGCGTGGTGCTACTAGCAGTAGGCTTATTCCATACCGACGGACCCTCTCCAGAACTCCTGGGAGCAGAGCAACAGGGGGAAAGGCGTACAGACGTAGCCTCGGCCACGTCTGCACCATGGCATCCAGCCTCAGGGGGGCTGGGTGCGTCAGAGAATACCAGAGCGGACAGTGCGTCGTGTTCTGAGACGCGAACAGATCCACCTCTGCCTGACCATATGCCTCCCAGATTTTCTCCACCGCCTCGGGGTGGAGTCTCCAATCCCCTGGCCTCAGCTCCTGCCTCGACAGGATGTCTGCTCCTATATTCTGGTCCCCAGGAATATACACTGCCCTCAGGGAGAGTACCTTCCCCAGAGACCACAGGAGGATCTGGTGCGCCAGTTTGCAAAGCGGACGCGAGCGCAGACCCCCCTGGCGGTTCAGATAAGAGACCACTGATGTGTTGTCTGTTCGAACGAGCACATGATGGCCTCTTAGGTCCGGAAGGAAATGTCTCAACGCATTGAAGACGGCCATCATCTCCAGGCAATTTATGTGCCAAGAAAGATGATGGCTTTTCCACAGACCCTGAACCGAGCGGCCTTCCATTACCGCTCCCCAGCCGGTGAGAGAAGCATCTGTCGAGATCACTACTCGATGGCAAAGAGCTCCCAACACCGGACCCTGGGTTAAGAACCAGTGTTTTTTCCATATCTCTAAGGCACGAAGGCATCGCCGCGTAACCTTGATCATACGAAACGGGTTTCCCCTCGGGGAGAACCCTCTGGTTCTGAGCCACCACTGTAAAGGCCTCATGTACAGCAGGCCAAAAGGTATCACGTTGGACGCTGCTGCCAGTAGACCCAACAGTCTCTCGAACTGTTTTACAGTGCGTGACTGACCTAGCTTTAGCTCTTTGATGGCTGACAGGATAGCAGCTACACGTACGGGCGACAGGCTGGCCCTCATCGTCACTGAATCCCATACCACACCAAGGAAAGTGGTTCTCTGTACTGGAGAAAGTACACTCTTCTTGGCATTGAGCCTCAACCCCAACATTCGTATATGAGCGAGAACGACACCTTGGTGTCGAACCGCCAACTGTTCTGATTCCGCTAGAATCAGCCAGTCGTCGATATAATTCAAAATGCGTATGCCCTGAAGCCTGAGAGGGGCTAAAGCTGCATCCATGCATTTCGTGAATGTGCGGGGTGACAGAGCTAGGCCGAAAGGAAGAACCCGATACTGGTATTCTTTGCCCCCGAAAGAAAACCTTAGGAACTTCCTGTGCTGAGGGAGGATGGAGATATGGAAGTATGCATCCTTTAGATCTATCGTGACGAACCAGTCCTCGGATCTGATTTGGGTCACGATCTGTTTGATGGTCAACATCTTGAACTTGAGTTTCTGAACTGACCGATTCAACAGGCGAAGATCTAAAATGGGACGCAACCCCCCATCCTTCTTTGGAACAATGAAATAACGGCTGTAAAAACCCGATTCTCTGTCGGGAGAGTACACCTGTTCTATAGCTTCTTTTGCTAACAGGGCCTTTACTTCCTGTTCCAATACCAGAGCCTGCTCGGGACGCACCACTGTGGGCAGCACCCCGCTGTAACGAGGAGGACGAGAACCGAACTGGATTCTGTATCCTATCTCTACAATCTGCAGGACCCAAGGAGAAATATTCGGCAGAAGTTTCCACGCTGCCAGAAAATTTACTAAGGGAACCAGCCTCTCGAGGCTGGTCTCTGGTGTTACTGAGAGAGCCAAATCTGGAGCCTGAAACATAATGGCAGGAACTACCTGACCTGACTGCTCTAAAGCCCCCCTCAGAGGGCGCGAAACCGATGCTGTGCCGCAACACAGCATCATTGACTCGCTGGAGACCACTGCGCCCTGAAGCACCGGAGGTGGCAGGGTTGGCAGGAGGGCCTCGTGAGGACCCCGAAGCGGAACGGGCACCGTGTGATGAGGTGAACACCACTCCACTTCGGTCGGGGCTGTCCCCACAGGCCTGGTGCCTAAGCATCAGGACCTTTTTTTTTTTTTGAGCCAAAGCCTTCTTCGCCTGAAGAACGGTCCTCAGATCCGGCTTAGGCTTAGTCGACTTCGGTTGAGAGGGTTGCGTCTGTCTCCAATATCTACGTGGAGGTGCACGAGACGCAACACTCTCTTTTTGTTGCACACGATATGATGAGCTATGCGGCTGGAGCTGCTCACGCCCAGCATCCCCAGGGGGCTGGACACGGCGAGGGATAAACTTTTTAAATACATCAGACTGTTTTTTAGTCTCCTGGAACCTTTCCACTGCAGCGTGGACTGCGTCACCGAAGAGACCAGAGGGTTCAAGAGGAGCGTCTAATAAAAAAGTTCGATCTTTATCTTTAATCTCAGAAAGATTCAACCATAAGTGCCTCTCAGTGGCTACCAAAGCTGCCATAGACCGCCCAATAGCTCTAGCGGTCTCTTTAGTAGCCCTGAGAGAAAGATCGGTAGCCCTACGAAGTTCTCGAACATCGTCATGACTAACACCCTCACTGTTATCCAAATCCCCCAGCAGGTCAGCCTGATAAGCCTGGAGCAGCGCCATGGTGTGTAAACACGCTCCAGCTTGACCTGCCGCCGCATAAGCTTTGCCCACTAAAGTGGATGTAGTTTTGAGCGGTCTAGTGGGCAAAACTGGGGCTCTCATAGTCGATGCTGGACCAGGCGCGAGATAACTCGCTAAATTTTGCTCAGCCTGGGGCATCGATTCATAACCATATTCTTTTAGCCCTCTAATTCTTGAATAAGTGGTGGTTTGAGGGCTAAAAACACGAGATGAATATGGCTTATTCCAAGATCTAGATATTTCGCTATGTAAATCAGGGAAAAATGGGAGCCCTCGTGGTGGACATAATGTGGCTGAAGAGAGAAATCGCTCATCTAACTTGCTTTTAGGGCGAGTGTTTTTATTCTCAGATGGCCATTCAATATTTAACTTCTCTACAGCTCGTGACATGACATCCACCAGCTCATCATACGCCGGGGAAATAAATTGTGTATCTCTTTCCCCCGTGTGTGCATTCTCACTTTCAACACTCATAACATCAACTTCCTCAGAAGAAGAACAATGCAGAAAGGGAGAGCTCTCTTCCCGGGCGGGAGAAACCGCAGAGCGTGCTTCCGACACCGGGAGAGGAGAGCTAGATCTCCCAGGAAGGGAAGGAGAAAAGGTCCGCGGACCCGTCTCGAACCCCTCTGAGAGATCTAACTGCGATCCCCAAGAATGCATTCTCCGCGTTGCCTCGGCAGACGCGGGTCCTGATCCTTGTGGATCGCGAGCCTGCCCACTCTGCTTATCAAAGAGTGACAGGCGGGATCTGAGCATGCGAAGCGGTAGCTTCTCACAATGCTGGCACTCAGCCCCCTCGAAGGCTGAGGCTGCATGCTCAAATCCCAAACAAATCACACAAAGCTCGTGTGTGTCCCCACCCGTTAAATAACGCGGGCAGGGAGGAACACACTGCTTGTAAACTTGTTTCGCCATCACGTTTCCAACAATATTGTAACAGACAACAATAAATAGACAGAGACAGTTTGACACAGATCGCTTGCTGAGGCACAGAAGCTAAATGCCGGCAAGCAGCGGAAGTGCTCTTATCCTTTCCTGGTTCATAACGTCACCCGCCCGTGACGCTCATTCTCTCATTCCATTGGACTAGTTGGCATAGATGCTTCAGACGCAATCACGCAAGAGGCGTTCCCACCGTGTCGTTCGACGCATCTCGAAGTTCCCTTTTTCGATAAAGGGAACCACCATAAAAGCAGCGTAACAGTTTTCAGTATGACTTATGCACTCAAAAAATACAATGTCCTGAGAAAAAAATTTGTTTTTATCCAGTTCAGTCATTTTGGGCCTTTGTAAACATAAGCGCTGCACAACAAACATGAAGTCAGCATGTTCAGAGACCTTTTCAGCTGCTCATGTTTACCATTTGCTGACCTGCTTTGAAACATTCTTTTGTCATATTGAACATATTGAATGGCTGTCCTATTTATGACAAGGATCAAAGAGACGGAAGCTAAACCCAGTCCAGGGGCTTACAGGCAATCTCTCACAGCACTATTGATAAGGATTAGACAGCAGAATGGCCAGCCTTATCTGTTCTGTACCAAAACACCCTCTAGTGGCCTCCAGCGAAACATCAGACACAAGCGCTCACCATTTCATGTGTGTCTACATCTCCTGTGGAGGAGACCTGTTTATATATTCACCAATGGGGAAAAAGAAATAATCCTTATTAATTTACTCATTCCAATAAGCGACTATTCTGGGGTATTTGGGGAGAAGAGTTATTTCTTGCGAGAGTCTTAGTGCCTAATTATGTATGATGAAGCTAGTTGTTACACCTATCCGATTTTAATCTCACCTTCCGGATTTTTATTAATGAACTTCAAGATAATTATGCACAATCAGGTGCTAGTTGCTAACAAGTTGCTAAATAAGAACTTCAACTACAACAAGGTCTGGTCTTATGTGTCTGGCGATTCAGACAACCATTATAGTCCTAATAAAGCAATTTGTTAGTAACTGAAGCAAACAAACGTTGCCAAATTCACATTTGAGGTCTCATTCTGTGAGTGTGTTTAAAATGTATTTTAGTTTAATTTTGTATTAAATGCAATTAGTGCTTTTTTGACCCACTTAAGGACTTAAGAACATTTTTATATGTAATTTAATAATTACTTCTGTTGTCTTTGAAATATGGCTAAAGTGTTCTGAATGTACTAATAACTAAGAATCTGGTAAACTAAAAACATATACTTTAATGTATATTCTATTGAAACATGTATGTCATGTATTTAATATATTTTAAATGTTATATGTGTAATGATAACGTTGAAATTTAGAACTTTTGAAATATATTGACTTTAAATGTGATATCAAATAACTACAGTTAAAATGACAATCGAGTACTTTACATGTTTTGGTATGGTGGGAGCAAGTCACAAGTAAGTCTCAAGTCCCTGAGACTCAAGTCACAGAGCACACGCACCAAGCAAGTCAAGTCAAGTCAATTCAGTGGCTAACTAAATGCAAGTCAAGTCAAGTCAAGTCAATTCAGTGGCTAACTAAATGCAAGTCAAGTCAAGTCAATTCAGTGGCTAACTTCATGCAAGTCAAGTCAAGTCAAGCCAAGTCAAGTTACAATACCAAACAGAAACAAGTAGAGTTTATATGGGCCTTGACCTTATTTATTTTTCCCTCAGAAATCACTTTCTTAACTTTTTAGACTTTCTAAATAATTTATACCTTAATATTAATAATAATAATAATTATATAATTGATTATATTACATATTTATAAATGAGTCATAGAAGAATTAATTCAACTTGATTCATTCTGGAACGAAGCAAGCGACTGAGTCACTGAATCAATGAACCGATTAGTTGAAAAAACAACTCGGGTCGTTTTTGACACCATATATTGAATTTTGATTGCATGTCTGACCCTGCTTTAACAGAAAAATCAATGAAACATTGGTATCATTTACCGTTTTGGGTAACACTTTATTTTACGGCAAAATAGATCTGCTACGCTGTTGATATTGCTGTTGTTGTAGATTTCTGTTACAAATGGTATATAAAACTACCCGTAGCAAATCTATACAGGTGGAGCTGGGGACGGTGAGGAGTTTCAGAGGAACTCTGAAGCGTTCTGCAAACTGCTATAGCAAACGCTTACCAACTATTTAAATGTTGAGCTGTAAGCTCCTTAGCTGCACACAAGACAGGAACAAATCAGCTTGTGTCTTGTAGTAAAAGATGTAAATGTCATCAGGTTGCAGTCATGCACACTTCACAATGGTGGCCAGCCTGGGAGACCAAGACCAGCAAACCAGCTTAGTCTTGTTTCAGATAGTTTTGTCAGAAAGGATATTAAAAACTGCCACTCTAAAATCCCATTAGAAATTCCAGAAGAACCAAAACTCAAATTATTTTGCTAATGCTAATTCTAACTACAAGCTAAACAGCACTGTTTTTTAGTGCTGTAGCGGCGCGTCGATGACGTCGACGCTTTGACGTCAAAATTACGTCGACGCCATTTTTTTGCGTCGACACTTTTTTATTTATTTATTTTTTGCACCATTTCCGGCAGTAGGCCTACAGCTCGCCACCACACGTGGGAGACCGAAACATTGCAGAATGGAGGACAAAGACCACTAGAAGTGAATGTGCTTTCCATTAAATGAAGACACAGTAAACAAATCCTTAACAAAAAAAAAAGTTGCAATTTAGACGCGCAAACTGGGTGTCGGTGCGGTGAGACGTACGGCTCGGGCAGATTCGTCTTGCAGTCGTTCGGACGCGGCGCCGTGCACACAGGCAAGTGAAATGGGGTCTTGCCGGTCTTGCACACCCAAAGCGTCATTTTTCCCGCGCGCACCTTCACGCTTGTGCGGACGCGTCGAGTATAAACAAGGCTTTCCGTGTCAGCGCGCGCTCTGATCGGTAAAGGGGAACAGACTGTCCCGAATCTCCTGCAGAAGCACCACTAACTCCACCTCCGTTTCCCTAGTAAGCTGATATTAGTATTTAAACATTCTCTATGATAAAAAATGTTTGTAAAAAATATTTTAATATCACGGTTTTGGATGTTATAGAGTTCTAATGATGGTGTTCAAATACATAACATTAGACTAACGTTAGCCAGCTTATACAGTATCGTGATTCAGAACGCTAGTTCATATTTATTTGAGATACATTGTTTTTTTATTAATCGAGCAGCAGAAAAATATTCTTTATTTTTGTCGTCCAATTAGTCTTTAGATTAGTCGACTAATCGATAAAATAATCGGCCAACTAATCGTTTAGTTAGTAATCGTTTACCCCAGCCCTACTGTTTTTACTACCGATAACTCTTTAATGTGAGTAAACTATCTGAATTCTAAGATAATATATCTTTGTTATTTACCTACATACAAACATTGTACACAAATCCTCAAAAATACTCCTACATCAGTTTGAAATGGACATAATAGCCACAATCTTGCAAAGACCGTCCTCATATATAAAGAAACAGATGCAGCCCTCAAAGAGGTGAACTTGCAATCTTGAGGCTCTGTTTTCACAGCTATCTATACAATATCCCATCTTCACCACAGGTTCTGGCATAATATTACCCAAATGTATGCAGAGTGTTCTTGATGCATGGAGATGCTTGTGGCACAGACGAGAAAGTAATTTCCAGCTCTAACAGGTATGACTGGCTCGGAGCCAAATGAGGACAGACGCTCACTCCCAGCAATCTGTGAACATGCAAGTGGAAGCGCAGGTAGATACTCATCACATTCTGCATAGGACACCCGATTCAGCACAAATAGTATGACAAACTCTCATCTGACCCTCCCTCAATGCTGGCTGACAAGGACTTCCTCAAGGTGTGTGTGTGTGTGTGTGTGTGTGTGTGTGTGTGTGTGTGTGTGTGTGTGTGTGTGTGTGTGTGTGTGTGTGTGTGTGTGTGTGTGTGTGTGTGTGTGTGTGTGTGTGTGTGTGTGTGTGTGTGTGTGTGTGTGTGTGTGTGTGTGTGTGTGTGTGTGTGTGTGTGTGTGTGGAAAGAGGCACTGAAACACTCTCCCTTTCTCTAGAAACAGGGATTAGGTTATGTGGTTGGGCGAAGGAAAAAATAAGATCTTGCGGTGTGTGTGAAGAAACCTACCAAGAGGTCATAATTCTGACTTATATCCCACAATTAGTATCTCATAATTTTGCCATAATTTATGACATTTTATCTCATCATTTTAATTTTTATAGCCTATCATAATTTTGACTTATCCCATAATTATGACTGTAGTATCCATTATTTTGGTGTCATAAATTAAATAAGAGAGCCTTCACATGGTATCAGAAAAGTCTTACTTTCCACTACTGAAGTTGTGATTACGAGATTGTCGCATTCAAGATCTTTGTTGTCGGAAAGAACAGGAATCATGGAAGAATCCCAGGAATCCCATTTATTGGGAAACTCGTATTAAAGGCAAAATTATATTTAGTGTCTCATTCCTTGACAGCCATATAAACATTCACTGCGCTATCTAGATCATCAACTTGCATGATTTCGGTCAAACACATGTATAAAACAATACTCTTCAAATAGTTATTCATCTAAATATGCACTATTTTAATGACAAGACAAGGTGATGTTGCTGTTATGGAAAAAACTAGTAAAGAATAGCAGTCACAGCAGCAATCGTCCTCCTCTCCGCCATGTTTAACTTTTATGGCACTCCCAACTCTGGAACTTGGGTATCAAAATTATCCCTGCGCTTCCCAGTCATAAATACGGCTTGAGAGGGCATTCGTGTCCAATTTTAACTGTTTTGCTTTTATTTTGTTATTGAAAGGAACACGCACAGCACATATGTACTTGTGCATCTAAACACCGTTCTCAGCAGTGTGGACTAAAGTGTGTTTGCTAACAGTATACGGCTGGTCACATATTTTGAACTTCTTTTTACCCCTGAGCAAAAAACGAAAAAGAACTTCGCCATGAGTATATCGAGACCTTTAGTGGCTATCTATGTCTATGGAATATGACACCTTACACAGCATTCCTATATAAGATACATAGATACATACATTAGATGTCGCCTTGGCTACGGCAGTTCATTGTAACGACGAATGCGGAGCCGCCATCATGGAACAGGGGAGCTCCTCCTCTTTAATACATCAGCGTCAATGTAGGAAAATCACCATAAATCGTCATGAATGCGATTTTCTAGTTTTTTTGGTTCGTTCCAACGGTCAGACATGTATTTATAATTGAGTCCAGAGAAATTTAATTTTTAGATTTCGTTCGTGTGAACATCCATATGCAACACAAAAGTCCGACATCATCCATGAATGGCGGAGATAGCAGCGTTACCTAGCTACTTCCTATGACAAGACCCCTGTTCCAAGATGGCGGCGGTTTTGACGCATGCTTAGAACCCCAAGGCAACATCTAGTGTATATATCTATGTATAAGGTATCCCACCCTACATCCCCAGCTCCTCCTCTCATCCACAGTCAGGATTATGGCCTTCTGATATTCCAAATCAGATTGTCATTTATCTTGATTTGTGTTGTCACAATAAATGAATGTCATTAAGAACATTAATGATAAATGCATGCTGGTTCTGTTCTGTTCTGCACTTCCTGCTCTTATGCTAAGCTGCATGGATGCGCAAGGAGTTCTTGCCCAGAACAGAACCATACCGCCAATCCAAACTGTATGCTAATTGTTAATCATCTTTGACGATGATGGTTCTGACAGAAGTGCACACACTCTTCTCTCTTTCCCTAGAATCAGGGATTAGGTTATGTGGTTGGGCGAAGGAAGGAATGAGATCTTGTGGTGTGTGGAAGAAGCTTGCCCAGGGGTGAAAGGGCTGCCCCATGAAGGGCTATCACATATATATACATTTCTTTTTCCACCTCTAAATCCATTAGTAACACCATTTCCTCCGCCAGCACTGTGCTCCCCTTGATAGCATCCGCCATCTATTTTATTTTATTCTTATTTTCAATTTTGCGGATGGGAAAGGTCAGGATTAGTTATCGACAGGTGCTCAGTGAACAGCAGCAGAAACACAGGATGGGGCGCCCTAAACCCATTTTCATCACCGCTGGCCAGGAAGGTACGTGGATGTGTCTGGAAGCTTGAAGTTAAGCTGTGGTGGGTTTAAAGTCGTTTCTTGTGTTCGTCCATCTAGACTCCCTTCACATTATTACATTAAGTGTTGCAGAGTTGTTATAAATGGTGACAAACTGATAACAAAATATTTCACAATCCCTTCTAACATCTGTTGTAGAAGATATTGTTGGAAGGTGTTTTTGTTTTATTATGCAGAGCCACTTTTCACTGTGCTACATACTAATGATGCAGAAAAATATTGTACATTCTGCACTTAAATGGAAATGTAAAAAAATGGAAAGCTAAGTGTGAGCATAAATAAGATAAACAATGTCCAATTACGATATACATGAAGTCATGTTTTCAATTATAAAAGTCAATTATAAAAAAAATATTCTTCCATTATTGTCACATGTGCACTCTAGACTACATTTCCCAGCATCCCTCCTGGTTCTCACCTGCACTCATTCAGCCATCACCCACCTGACAACAATCACTATTCATCTAGCACTATAAGAGCACACTCTTTATATTCAGTTATTGTCTGGTCTATGACAAGGTCTGCAAATCTTAATGCAGACCTTCACCTTATCACATTAATGCTTACCACCAATGTTTCTCCTATGTCCACTATTCCCCAATCACATGCAGTGAGCCTCTTCTCTACCAATAAGCCAATTCCCATACCTGTATACTCAATTGTTGGGCCCATTTATGCCACATAAGAAAATAAAAAAATCTCATGCTTTGGTAAATCTTAGTTATGACATGAATGAGTACGGCTATATTAGTTATAATCATGCCAAATTTCATTTAGCTATAGTCAAGTCAAAATTATGAGATAAAAAATGAAATCATCTGATAAACTCTACATAATCCTAACTATGCATTATGATATTAAAAGGCAACATTTGTCATTACTTTCTATGCCACAAATATTACTTTTTGTCTTAATTCTGACATTTATGTGATAACGAGTTTTTAACGAGTCTTATATTTTCGGTAACACTTTATATTGATGGTCCCTTTTTCAACTTATTCTAACCCTACCAGTCTACTAGTCTACAAACACTCTAATGAGAGTTAGTAGACATGTAGGTGCAACGATACTTACAGTGTTAAAGGGACCATCAAAATAAAGTGAAACTATAAAATTTAGACTTATAATTATGACTTAGTATCTCACAATTTCTTCAATATTTTAATGTCATAATTATAACTTTCATTTATTAATTGTGGTTTACCAAAGCATAGCTATTTTTAACTTTTTCTTTAATTGCAGCGGTAATGAGCTTCCATATCTACCGACTTTAAAGAGCTAATCATTTAAAGGGATACTCCACTTTTTTTGGAAATATGCTCATTTTACAACTCCCCCACAGTTAAACAGTTGAGTTTTAACATTTTCGAATCCATTCAGCCGATTTTCTGATATTTAGAAGAATATCAGTAACCAGATGGTCATTTCTGGTCTCATTGACTTCCATAGTAGGAAAAAAAATATACTATGGGAGTCAATGAGACCAGAAACTGTCTGGTTACTGATATTCTTCTAAATATCAGAAAATCGGCTGAATGGATTCGAAAACGGTAAAACTCAACTGTTTAACCATGGGGGAGTTTTAAAATAAGCCTTTTTCCAAAAAAAAATGGAGTATCCCTTTAAAAGGGCAGTTTTAAATAATAAACTGAACGTTATCTTCAGTTAGTATGATAATATAATTATCGTTATTTATCTTTGTAGTTATGGTTCTTGGTGTGAACGGGCCTTTAATGGCTACATTTAAAGTTTACTATAGTCTTCCCGAAAAGATCGCCAAATCAGTAGCCATGCAAACATTCAGTTTACAGAGATGTCTGAACACAATAAATAAATGTGCTACTTCAAATGCAAATGAATTACAAATTTTATATAGGTGCGGATGATTGTGTGAAAATTGTTTAGAGACAACAATATAACAACTCATATTCGCTCTGCTTTGTCATTATTAAGACTCCCATATCTTCCATATCCATGCGTTTCAACCCCCACGTGCAATAAAACCTTAGTCTATCTCTCTCACAAACACTGCCACACAAACACATGATAAAATGATGATAGAGGAGCTATGTCCTGCTGGTCATTCATCTTGATCTCCCTCCCCCCTTCTGCAGAGTTACCAGCCAGCCAAAGGCATTAATGTTATGTTATGTCAACCCTTGACCAAAGCCCAAACCCCCAAACTGGTTTCATATGTGGGCTCAGCTCAGGTGTTAATCCCCTGGCTGCAGGTCCAGTTAAAGGTGTGAAAGCAAGGCTTTATAAATCTACTCTTTTTGGAGCCATCTTACAGCCTCCATAGAATTTGGCTTCACAGTAGCCTATGCTCTTTCCAGGTTAGGTAGCATGGCTAAATTTTAATTGATCATACATTTTGATAATTTATTATACATAATTTTAGTTTATTAAAAATGTATTATTGTTAATAGCACCAGTGTTGGTTTAGTATTATTTATATATCATTCTAGTTTTTTATTAATAAAATAAATTAAAGTATAAAATAAAATAATTTAAAGTCCCCCTGTAGTCAATCATTTTATCCCTTAAAACTTACCTTTGATCACCAAAAGTTTTTCCTTGAAAATAAATTCTTCATGCCTTAAAATAGCTTGAATGTAACTCTACACCTTTGAAGGAGTGAATGAAAACGAGTGAGTGAATTCTTAGTGTGCCGAAAGGGCTGCCGCTTTTTCATAGTTTGTGCTCGCTGTTTAACAATCATTTGAAACTTAGCAAACTGGCAGCTCCAGTAGTAATGAAATGATTTATCTTGAACTCTGCCATGAAACTAGCATTTATTCCTTAATTAAATAATGTAAACCTGAATGATATTACGCTGTCTTATAGCGAGAAGCAGGTAGATTGCCACAAGCATCACAGTGCATTATGGGTATTCTCTAGCCGTTGAGCATACACCGTTTGTACACTAGTTAGTGCGGTGCATTATGGGATTGAATGAGAGCACTCGATAAACGTCCACTATAGTTTTGGACAAGAATGACCACAGAAGTGCAGCCAGACAGGGAAAACCAAAAACTCAATGACCATAAAACAGAACATACACGATACAATAATATTTATATTTTATTTTAGTTTAGTTAGCTTTATTTCAATTAACAAGAATGTGTTTAATCGTTTTAGTTTTTAGTTACTGTAACAAACCCTGATCAGCACAGGCCATAAAGATATGTGTGTCTACTTATGACACATTCAGAGCTTTGTTTCAAATTAGGATACATTTAAACCATGCAAAATTGCATTGTGAGTCACACTATTCAAAAATGATTCACTGACATTGATCAATGGCTGAGTTTACAGACTGTGTGAATAATCTAGAAATATTCTCTAAAGGGTTTCAACCATTTCAAGCCTCCATTTAAATCTTGTTCGTACTCGTGTGCTTAAAAGTTTTACCCACAGAACTTACACATATAGAAATATTTCAAACCACATTATTTCACCTTTTAGATTAAACTAAATCTCATTTTTGTACTAGAAATCTTAATGAAACCCAGAATAACAGAAATAATTTCAACACCTTTGTTTTGTTAAGCTTGTGGGCTATATCTCAGAGTGATAATGCGGTATATTATTCACCCATTACTCCACTTGGTTTCTATATGACATATGGTCAGATGGATGAATGTACTATATTTTCGACTGGAATAAAATTTACAGCTTTTTTGGTAACACTTTTTTTTTTTTTACATTGTCCTTGTTACACGTCACTAGTAATTACAGTAGCACTTTATTTTACAGTCCTGTTCCCCGTGTAATTATTATAGTAATTGCAATAACTGGGTAATAACTAGGTACTAACCCTGAATCTACCCCTAAACCTAACCTTAACCCATGTAGTTACCTTATATTACCCAGTACTGTCTTAGGTAAGTACACTGTAAGTTGTGCATACTGTATAATAAAGTGCCATTGCAATTACTATGCATAATTACATGTAGCTGACCCTAAACCACACCCTAATCCTAACCTTAACTCTAAAGTGAGTAAATATAGTTAGTTATTATTACTCAGTACTTAAATGTATGATTATACTGTAACACGGACACCTTAAAAGAAAGTGTAACCGCTTGAATTTGTTCTTTAATGTATAGTGCTGTTTTAATCTTTTGATAGCACCGACATTATGCATTCGCAATTAGTTATTTGAACATGCAAGACAGAAATGGACATTTTTGCTAAATTGCTATGTCTAATTTAGCAAAAATGTCAATATCAGTCCTGCATAATTCAAATTACTAGTTCTAATTGTGTTCGATTTGTTAGAACTACTTTTAATTTTGTTAACTTTACATTTTTTACTTTTGTTGACTGTAATATGGCGAAAAATTAACTTCCAAAAAAGCGTAACGTGGTTGATAAGTAGGGAGGGTTGAACTGAATATCATTCAAGCCCAGCCATCATTTGGAAAATGAAATAGGATGGGACAAAGAAAGCCAAAAGGCTATTTAAAGTGCAATAATTCATTTTCTCTCTCTCTTAATCCATCTCTCAAGGGGAATGGGCCTGCCTTCACATACCTAAGGCTACCAATCTGTTTCCTCTCTCCTCTCATGTTTTAAAGCCATCCAAAGACAGTAAGGACACCGCACTTTCTGTTCCAACAGATTTCAGCGCACAGTTGAATTACGAGACATGTTCCAAGTTCCTAGTTTATGTTGTGAAAACACAAATCTGTTCATTTGGAACAGCTTTTACAATTGGACAGCAGATCTAATTGTGTATGTAAGTGTCATGTGGCGGCCTTTAAAGCCTTGGTGTCAATAAAGCCTCATGATCCCAGTGTTCTGTTCCTAGTACTCAGTTTTCCACAAGGGTATTCGCATAATTTACACATCATGCCTTGAATTACTCCAGTATCAAATTTCCGCTTATTCATCAAATGGTTTATCCACACAAATATAATCATATTACCCGAGTTATTTTCAAACAGGATTTTAAATCCTGTTGTTGTCGAATGGATCTTAGTTAAGGTTTCACCTTCCATAGACTCAGAAAAGAACCCGGCAGCATTACCAGACCCAGTAGAAAGCGACCCGTTCAAGTTCACCACTTAATTGGCATGATCGCGTGATAAATTGCTGCCATTTGGGGCTTATCTGCATGCTTCAGCAGTTTTTATAGGTATTGTAAAGCTCCCTAGTTTCAGCCTCGTCTCTCTGTCATGAAGTGGAAACGGACCCACAAATGTTAAATATGTACAATTGGGTCAGTAATGAGTTTAATAAGTTCTAAATGAGTCTTGGGTTAGAATGAGTCTGAAAATCCCTCATCCTTTGAGGGGCCGCCAGTGGAACACATTATCTGTTGAAGGCTGAAATGGGCTTTATAAGTTTTACACTGCTATTTCCCAGCAGCCCTTCTATCCTTGGCTGACTGCAAATCCGGTGTTGTTTCATTTTTTTCTCAAATGCATGTTCTTTCATTGCTTTCCTAGCTATTTCCCCCCCTAGTTATACATTCACATTCCCTGATTTGCAAGTGGAAGACCTGCCAGGTTCAAGCTGAAATGGTTGATTGTCATTGGTAAAGAAGTGATTTATTTTCACTTTGCTCCATACTGTATGTATGCAGATTATATAAAAGTCTGAGAACATATTTCCAATCTGGGATTCGAAATGTTACATACACTTCATGTATACAGACCCCATGTCAATAGACACAGCAGCACCATCTTTTTAACAGGAATGCAAGGCTGTATAAGGGATAGACATCTCTTCAGAGGGTTGTATTTGTGTTTTTGAATTGCTCTGCTGACGAAACACTGCAAAAATTATTTCTAAGAAAATACAGTAGACAAAAAAAATGTGAGCTGTGGAAAATGTAGTGATCTAGGAGCATTATCTGATGATCGTTTTTTGCGCATAATTAGAATTTTGCATTGCATTGTGTTTTAGGGTTAAAGAAAACGTCCGTAAACTTACATTTTTAATATATTCTTAAATTGGAATACTTTCACATTGAATCTCCAAAATAATGTAAAAACAACAAAGACAGTATATTTTAAATATTTGTTAAATTGCATCTTTTTACTGTACTATGGATTAAGGCCAGTATCACTAATACTAATACTGATGTGTCTATTAAATGGATTTTAGCCATTCAACATTAAAGTAGTTGAAAACTATAATTTTTAACATTTAATAGGCTTTAAAAAATAAAACAATGTTTAATTTAAGTGAACTTCAAGGGTACCTATGGCATTTAAAATGTTCCTAATGTTGTTCTGGGAGTCCCCAACAACAGTTTTACAGTAAATGCATGCAATGACAAAAAACACTTTTGTTGTCTTATAATATGCATTTATTTTTACTTGATTTGCTCAGCGATTCCCAAATGATTCGTTTGACGACTCATTTTTCAAACCCCGCCTTTGCGTGACGCTAATCGGCGGTGATTGGTCAGACGACCCAGTCAGTTATTTTTCGCGTTAACCCAAAGCTTAAACATATTGATAAAGCACTGCAGTACTACAATACGCTCTATTCTTTATGACAACTCCAATAACAACGGCAAACATTTTACATATTTCAAAAAACACACAGCTTGGAGACCTAAGCGCTGAGCGTAACTGACACACACACACACACACACACACACACACACACACACACACACACACACACACACACACACACACACACACACACACCACACACACACACACACACACACACACAGCTTGGAGACCTAAGCGCTGAGCGTAACTGACACACACACACACACACACATACACACATACACACACACACACAGCTTGGAGACCTAAGCGCTGAGCATAACTGACACACACACACACACACACACACACACACACACACACACACACACACACACACACACACACACACACACCACAGCTTGGAGACCTAAGCTACGTTGAGCGTAACTGACTCACACACACACACACTTATTGAGCATGCTACAAAACCCATAAAAGCAACAATTATTAACAGTACTTACAGGTTGTGATTCGGAGGATGAAGCCGATCCAAATAAACTTGGTACTGAACGTTCCTTCAGTATCAACCGACTCGCGAATCCATGAAAGCATTTATGTTTGTAAAGGAATCCTCATTAAAATAACGCAAACACAGCTCAAGGTGGCTATACCTGTGTGGTATAGTTGTAATATAAACTCTAGCCAGATTCTTCACATGCTCGTCCCTGGGCAGTGAAAAAAAGTTCGCTTTTGATTCGCACTTCAGAACACTTCGAGTCTCGTCAACATGTTGTTTTCACTGTTTTCTGGCGCGCGCAATGAGTGGGCGTGTCTTATTCAAATAACTTGTACAAGTGACGTACGAAAGTTAGAGAAAATGCATCGTTCGTCTATCGATTCATATCAGCGACTCAGAGTCGACTCTTACTTTTGAGAGATAATAACTTTGTATACGGTGAACTTTCATATTTAAAACTTGCAGGATGTTTTTGTTCACTTAGATCTATGTTACACACTACATGAAAGGTAATTTTCAAAAATCCATAATAGGTACCCTTTAGTGTTTTGATTGATTGGATCAAGTAGATGAGGGAGACACATTCCCGTTTACACTTGGTGTTTTAATCCATCTCGTTTCTCTCCTTTCAACTACTTCTGTCCTGATTTCTTCAAGAGGAGGGTCAATGGGCGGGTACTTTAGGTGCATATATATATATATATATATATATATATATATATATATATATATATATATATATATATATACAATTTTTGAATATCATAATTGATATATCAAGCTTTCTTGGCTCATGTAGTATGATATAGTGAAAATAAGTAGCTTATTAGAGGACAAAATTAAACATTTGTTTTCAGAGCCCCAAAATGAGCAAAAATATGCAATTTAGTGCTGTTGCTGATATAGACAAAAAGGAAGAATAAATTATAATAGCTTAGGCTTGTAATAGCTTGTAAATAAATTGGATATTTTTAACAGTAAAAAAAATATGGCATAATATTATAAGTATAAAAGTATAAGCAGACTTATATAAAATGCATATAAATTTCAGTTGTCACTCTATATCTCCCAATTATATTAAAATAATATTGAAATACATAGTTTTACGATTAAAGCTCTGTATCGTGGGGGGAAAAACTATAATGCAATACAATACAATGATGTTTAAGAGATACAAATAAATGTTCCTCAAAAGCCTGATGTATTGAGAGAAAAAAAGATTAATGGATATAATTGTCACGTACTCCTTCGAGACACAAAGTTTGAGGATCCAAATGCAGTATTTATTGAACAGGGTAATCCAAAGGTGTAATCCAGATAACAGATAAGGGTCATACACAAACAGATAAGGGTCATACACAAACAATCCAAACAATAACAGATCAGGGCTGAGGCAACGGAGAAATCTAGAGGGAACAGGCAGAGAATCAAGAGAACCAGGACACGGGAGAAACAGGAAACAAACACGCTCAGAAATGCAGTGAGACAACATACAAGACTTTGCAGGGAATGGTTTAAATAGGCTGAGACGGATACAATCAGGGATGATGAGTCCGGGCAGGGAGTTATGGGAAATGTAGTTTGTTAGGGAATGACAATAGTCTGATGTGCCCTTGTGCACTCCACATCAGACTCTCAAGGCCACTCCAGCTGATGACCGTTACCAGAGCCGCCGCTCCCACCACGCGCATCACGCGCTGTGGCTACACCAAGTGCTGAGGGGCACCAAAAATAGCCTAATGAAAAATCACTCATCATATCATAGTTATAATAATTATAATGCCGATATTATTTCAGTATAGAAATATTATTAGGCAATTTTTAGGCAATCCGTTGGATTGTGGTTAAAAAGTTAAAGTTAAACTGGCAAAAATAAACGTTTTTTTTTGTCTCGGGGATGGGGGGGCATCATAAAGGAATTATGCTTAGGGCAACAAAATGGCTAGCAACTGTACTGACCATTACAATAGTCAAGTAAACAAAGTTTCTTCAGCCCAGTAAGTTTTCATCTTGAAATATTATTAACAATATTATAAACGATATAAAAGTAATTCTTGTGTTTACTTGCTTACGTTTTGATCACATTGATAATTTAGAGGCCTTAGAACTTTGTGTAATATGATACAGTAGACTTTACAGGGTTAAATAGGAGGTTAATTTGGATGAACTCAGACACACACCTCTTCTACTGTATAGAGAGAGTCCTTTTGATGTTTAAATCCATTTGTGTGCCTCTTGACTTTTAACATTGATTGACCAGTCACTTAACACGGGTCAGTAACCTCACACCTTAAGCACTTAACCTTATCACCTCAAGTCACTGACCTTAGCTTTGTTGTGTCTCACACTTTTAGAGAAAATAAACAAATGCATATTGGCCTATGCAGACACACATAAACACACACACACATGCTCTCCACAATACATTCTCACCCTCCTTGTATATCCTCACTCCCCAAAGCCTGTAAGATTTATTGCCTTTTAAATGAGCTGCCATTGAATTAAACAACAATGCTGAGAAAATGCTAGTTGGCATCCTTCACCTGGCCTGCATTCTGCTTAAAATAGCTGGTGATAATTGTAACGACCCAGTCGTCCTCTGCCCGCCCATTGCAAAGGCACAGAGGGTCTCACGTGCGCTTGGTGTGTGAGTGTGTTCGCCGGTTGTTCCTGACACCTCCTTGGCAGGGATTCCGGCTGAAGAGGACGAGATGGATGCTGTTTACTAACGCAGTCGTCTTTCAGCACACTTCTTATAAGAGCAGATGCTTAATGTTGTGTGTCTTTTAAACTGCATCCAAAATGTCAATGATTGAGACAGACAAACAAAATCTGAGCTGAAGTCAACATGAAAGAACCCCTGCAACCCATTTAATTTCTGTAATGTGACCTATTTCCATATGAAACAGACAAAAAAAAAATTCTAACGGAAATTGATTAAATAGTGAAAACTGGACGTTTCATACACATGTCAGAAGTTAGTTTATTTGTGTTCTAGTTTTGTTTGTTCCTGTTTTCTTGTTCCAAGGCATTGTTAGTTTCCTGATTAAGCCCCAGTTTGTTTTCATATTACCCATTAGTTTCAACTGTATTTGGTTTCCTTTGTTTTCTCCCTGTATTCATAGCCCTGTGTTTCCTTTGTTCATTGTCAGTTCTTGGTTATATTTATGTGGTTTGTTTTGGATAGTTTTTGCTCCTGAATCTGAATTTATTTTGTATTAACCTTCGTCTTTGTGAAATAGATTCAGCCACCGTTAAAGAAGAACAGACCCAAGAAAGGATTTAAAAGGATTTAAAAATATTGATTTATCCATTGTCCGATTGCTCTGCTTGGAGCAGAAAATTCAAGCCCTCGAATTGCCACCTATGTGGAGTGTAGGCCACTTCCTACACCCTGCATAGAGGCTATGCCAGAGCCCACCGCAGACACAGAGCCCGAGCCCGCCTCAATGCCTGAGCCTATCATCACCCTGGACGGGGCCTGAGCCCAATGGAAAGTCTGAACAGGTGTATGAGCCGGCAACATCGTCCGTCCCAGTAGGTGTGCTCGTGGAGTATGAGGGAATGTAGTGAAGCCCGGCCTACACTCCCGTCTCTGAGGGTGAGCTGAGCCTGGCCTCTGTATTATTTGATGAGAAAGTAGAAGAGGTTTTACCATGTTGTCTCCTGTCTCCGCTGGTCCCGCCCAGCTCCCTGGCTCCCTTCAGTACCTCAGCTCCTCCTCTGTTAACTCCACATTGCTGCTCGGATCCACATTGCTGCTCGGATCCACCTCAGGCTTTCCAGTCTCCAGCTCCACCTTGGCACATGGATCCCCTATTTCTGCCTCGGGCCGTCAAGTCCATTACTCCACCCTGGTCCATCAGCCAGTCGGCTCTTCCCTCGGCTTCATCAGGCTCCCTCGTCCCTCCGGCTCCACCTTGGTCAGTCGTTGCTCTCCCTACGCCACAGACTTCTGGGCTTTCGGTAACACTTTGTCCCTCCACCCCCTCAGTCCCACTGGCTTTGCCTCAGTCCTCCAGCATCCTGGCTCCACCTTGGCTGCTTGTCACCACGACTCTACCTTGGATTCCAGGACCTATAGTGTCACCCGCTCTCTGTCTCCTCCCTGGCACATGGATCCCCTGTCTCCATCTCGGGCTGCCAATCCCATCACTTCACCTTGGTACATCAACCAGTCGGCTACACCTTGGCTCCTCCCTCTCTCGGCTCCACCAGGTTCCCTTGTCCCTCCGGCTCCACTTGGTCAGTTGTTGCTCTGCCTATGCCAAGAACTTCCGGGCTTTCAGTAACACTTTGTCCCATCACCCCCTCAGTCCCAGTGGCTCCGCCTCAGTCCTCCGCAATCCTGGCTCCACCTTGGCTGCTCGTCACCGCAGCTCTGCCTTGGCTTCCAGACCTTATGGTGTCACCCGATCTCTGTCTCCTAGGCTCTGCCAGGGTCTCCAACTCTCCTTGCTCCACTGCTGGTCTCTGGCTCCTCCCACCATTGTTTCTGCCATGGGCCTTCATTCTGGTGGTGCTCTGGGTTGTCATTTGGATCCTCCCTCTATCAGCTCCTCCTTGACTTATGTCAGGAGTATGTTAGTTTCTTTGTTATAATTTGGTTTTGTTTCTGTTTTCCTGTTTCCAGTCATTAGCCGCGTTTCCACTGCCGGGTTAGGGCCGCGCCAGAGCTAACAGCGAGCTGAGCCGAGCCAGTGGCCTCGGGCCTCAAGCACGGGCTTGCGTTTCCATTGCCAGCACACGGTGACCCAGCACACCGTCCATCAAGTTGAACCATGGAAAGTTCCTTCTC
Organism: Chrosomus eos; assembly: GCA_036326025.1. Taxonomy (NCBI): domain Eukaryota; kingdom Metazoa; phylum Chordata; class Actinopteri; order Cypriniformes; family Leuciscidae; genus Chrosomus; species Chrosomus eos. Next base: position 55,091,580 of record CM070818.1, read on the forward strand.
TGAGCTCCGCTTTGTCCATTGTGCGTTTTAATCGCCTTGTACAATACTGCGCCCAGACTTTTTTTATTTTTTCCTGAATGCTTAGCTTAGAAAGTTCAGCATCGATGTATTTTATAGCGTCCCCGTTTCTTCACATGCCGTCATTTACCCTTTCTTCTGCCCAAATGCTCAGAAGAGCTGTGATATCTTCAACAGACCAGTACAGGCGATTCTCCATTTCGAGCAGCGATTATTTTGCGCGATATAAAAAAGTGAAATGTGGATCTTGCTTCAGATCATAACGTTCCATAACACAGATAAACTCCACCTTTCACCTTGAGCACGCCTCTAGCCCGAGCTGGCCCGCTTTGGCCCAAGGTATTCGACGGGCCAGAAATCCTGGCCGTTGGCCCCGAGTAAGCCCCGATCAAGCCCCGGAAGTGTCAGTGGATACGCGACTGGCCCTGGCACGCACTAGCACGGCTCAGCCCTGGCCCGGCAGTGGAAACGCGGCTATTGTTAGTTTCCTAGGCTACTGATTATGTCATTGTTTCCATTTTTACACATTAGTTTCAGCTGTGTCTAGTTTCTTTTCCTTTGTTTTATCCATGTATATTATAACCATGCGTTTCCTTTGCTCATTGTCAGTTCTTGGTTACACTTATGTGGTTTGTCTTAGATAGTTTTGCTCCTGAAATCTCCTGTGTGTTCATTTTTTTTTTAAATAAAGACTGTTTATTTTGGATTCTGCTTTTTCTACGTGCGATCGAACTTGAGCTGTGACATGAAATGCAGCAGAGAGGGAAACCGTCTGGATATTCGTGCTGTGCATCAGGTGCAGAAGCCGGCTTCAAAAAACAGACGCATGAATGTTGCCAGCATTGCTTTAGAGGTTGCAGAAGCGAAAGGTCAGCTTGTCAGTGCTCAGACCATACGCCGCACAATGCAACAAGTCAGTTTGCATGGTCGTAGTCTCAGAAGGAAGCCTCTTCTGAAGCTGGCTCACAAAAAAAGTCCGCAAACAGTTTGCTGAAAGCAACCTGTCCAAGAGCTTGAATTCCTGGAACCATGTCCTGTGGCCTGATGAGACTAAGATAAACTTGTTTGGCTCAGGTGGTGTCCAGCATGTGTGGCGATGCACTGGTAAGGAGTACCAAGAAATCGGTGTCTTGCTTTCAGTCAAGCATGGTGGTGGTAGCATCATGGTCTGGGTTTGCATGAGTGCTACTTTTACTGGGGAGCTGAGCTTCATTGAGAGAAACATGGATTCCAACATGTACTGACATTCTGAAGCAGAACACGATACCCTCACTTCAGAAACTGGGCCGAATGGCATGATAACCACCCCAAACACACTGCCAAGATGACAACTGCCTTGCCGAGGAAGCTGAAGGTGAAGGTGATGGAGTGGCCAAGTATGGCTCAAGACCTGAACCCTGTTTTGCACCTGTGGGGCATCCTCAAGCAGAAGGTGGAGAAGCGCCATGTGTCTAACATCCAGCAGCTCCGTGATGGCATTATGGAGGAGTGGAAGAGGATTCCAGCAACAACCTGTGCAGCTCTGGTGAATTCCACGCCTAGGAGGATTAAGGTAGTGCTAGATAACAATGGTTCTCACACAAAATATTGACACTTTGGACACAGTTTTGACATGTCGACTTAGGGTGTACTCACTTTTGTTGCCAGCTATTTCGACAATAATGGCTGTATGTTGAGTTATTTTCAGAGGACAGTAAATATATAATGCTATACAACCAGCATATTGACTACTCTAAAATCTATCCAAGTTTAATTTCTATAGTATTGCCCCTTTGATACCCTTTGATTATATTGATACACTAAAATGTTTGCTGAAATGTGAGGGATGTACTAACTTTTGTGAGATACTGTAAGACTGAAGTAATAAGTAATACGTTTAGGAATAAGGGAGCAGAGCCAGTGGTTGTTCTGTAGGCAAACGTCAGTGACTTAAATTTGATGCGAGCGGCAACTGGTAACCAGTGCAATTTTGTGAGGAGTGACGTGTCCCCTCTTCAGCTTGTTAAAGACTACTCTAGCTGCAGCATTTTGGATCAGTGTGTTGATGAATAGTGTACATTAAGACCAGAATGTAGATATTATATTGGTTGTAATGTTGACATTTAGGTCGCAGTGAAACAGAACACTTCTTCTGTATTTAGATGTACATAAGAGTGTCATTATTAAAAATGAAAAAATGTACACTCAAAAAAATGCTGGGTTGTTTCTGTAAACAAATTGTTGGGTTGATTGTGCTGGGTCAAAATGCTGGGTTGTTTAGGGCACTGTAAACACATTATTGGGTTGCTCATGCGGGGTCAAATGATTTGTAAGGGGGTAATTCACAAATAAGCAGCTGGTTGGGTTATTTTGACCCAGCAACTGGTTTATTCTTTGCGGAACTTTCTGGATTCTTCACTTCTGACTCGAGGAGGACGTCACTCGGAGGGGGCAGTGTTTTATGGTAAGTTAATGTTTACCGATATTTTTAACATGAATAATTTCACTGTTCAGCATACAGTCTTTGATGTGGAAGTGTGAGGGGTAACGTATTTATTCTGTAAAACATTAATAGTAACAGCTAGCCGGTTAGATTTTTTTGACAAAATGCTGCGTTAGTTGTAAACCAGCTATATCAGCAGCCTTATTGAAATATGCAGTTTAAATTGTAATTTCATCACGTAAATATCGTATTTATTGTGTACGTTTAGTAATTAAAAGTGAGGAAAGCGTTTTGAATGAAACCGTACACGCGCAGTAGGCTGTTTAGTCTCGGGCTCGCTCGTAAAAACTGCGGGAAAAAAGGTCTAACGTAAGTGACTCGTGTGAGCTTACAGTCTATGCCCGTGAGTCGTGACTCGTGTGTGGAAAGTCTGCAGGCACATTTAAGAAATTCTCGTCAGAAGAAGCGACGGGGGTAAGTTCCAGTACAGTCTGCTTGTTTCTTCTGGAATGGCGATGTCGGAAGGGATCGTTATTGCAAAAAAAATTGTATGGGGAATTGTATGTCGTGCAATCTTTACAAACGGCGACTGAGGCATTGATAAATAAATCGATTTCATGTTAAGCATGTTCTCGCCCTGAAAACCCATTAACGTTACAAGTTGTTAAGACCTGAGGTAGGCCTAAGTTACTAAGAATAATTTAGTATTAAGGCAGTATGGACCGCGCGATGTTTGAGGCCAAATATATTCACAACAGCGCCATTTTAAACACCAGGGCAGAAAAGTCAGAAATCCTACTTTAAAAATATGAATTGTTATAAACAGCATACTATTTAAATGTTAATGCAACTTTTTGTATTATGCTCATATTGTTTAGCTGCTAAAGGGGAGACAGCTTTGAAGGTCCTGCAAACTTTCCTTCCCCCATCCATCTAAGTTACAGGAGAGGAGGAGAGGGCGTCAGACCCACCACAGAGGCACAGAGATCCTTAACATGCAACCTGTAAGTTTTGCTTTAGTGTTTCTACTTCAATAAGAGTTGACGTTTGATATGCTTGATAACTATGAAAGTAATTTAGGTTTAGAATATTTAAAGGTGCAATCTCTGTTTGCAACATAACATTTTTTTAAAATAGATTTTTGTTCATTTTTAAAGCTGCAGTCCATAACTTTTTTTGTGTTCAAAATTGACTAAATGTTTATGATGAGCAAGTACATCATGAATCCATTTTCCAAATCGTGTTTTTGTCTTATCCTGAATCCCAGACTATTTTAGATAGCTAAAAGTCTGTTTAGATGTGTAAATAGACATTTTGTTTGTTTTTCACATTTGGCCATATTTGGTAATGTTTGCAATAAAAAATATAAATACTTTCACAAAAAAAGTTTAACTTGCATGTCAGTTATATTGCAACACTCTAAGTGATTGTGTGTAATCAACAGGTGGGGACCAACATGGATGCATATTTACAAAATGACTGGAGCATCATCAGGGATGTGACGAGGGCGACACGTCAGACCTTTGCCATTGTTCCAGGCCACGCCATCGAGACTGAGTCTTTGCTGGAGGCTGGTGATCTTTGTTTCAAAGCCTTATTTTGTTTTTCGTGTTAAATACACGAAGCAGTGTATCAAATTAATGGAAAAGAGTCGTCCTCTGTAAAATTTGAGGAAAACCCTGTGATATTTAGTCGCATTTTAAATGTTTGTTGTTATTCTTAATAAATCAACACATCTTAATAAATGAAATCATAATTGTATAAGAGTTCAAATGAGTTGCTTAATGACTTTTAAAGGTGCATTGTGTAAAATTTAGGAGGATCTGTTAACAGAAATGGAATATCATATACATAACTATGTTTTCAGTGGTGTATAAAGACCTTACTTAATGAACCGTTATGTTTTTTTTTTTACCTTAAAATGAGTATACATTGTATAATTGTAATAATTGTATACAAAAAAATATTAAAGAGATGTATTAAAAATTAAAAAAATATATAAATAAATGATTGAAATCACATATACAGTGGCCTCTCTGGTTTATTATATTACAGAGACAATAATTATTTTACATTCGTAATAAAACAAATATATTTGTTACTAATTTTAATAAGGCAATGGGACAGGAAATAACCCAGCACATGAGTAAGACTTAACCCAGCAAGATGGTCAATTTCACCCACTGGTTGGGTCAAATGAATGACCCAACAATATGGGTTAAATGGAAAAACCCAGCACTTGGGTCAAACCAACCCAGCGTGTGTTCTGTCCAATAGTGACCCAGCGGCGTGGTTAAGGTTGGGTTATTTTTTAACCCTGCATTTTTTAGAGTGTAGGACTAGGTTCTGTGCAAAGGTTGTTGATTGTATTTTGAGATGTAAAATATAAAATGTATGCACCAATTAATTGTTCATTATAAGATCTACAAATGCATTTAGAAAATAGGGTGATTTTTTATTTCATGCTGACTTTAAAACTCAGAAACATTGCTAGTGCTTTTAGCATCTTACCACTGAGGTTACACATATCTTTAACTAGAGAAATATGGTGAATGTATTGATCTGATATCTAGGCTTCAACATAGAGCTCCAAAATCAATACCATATATCATTTTCACTTTGATAATGGAAGAAATGGGTCTTCATATACTGTGACCAATGCAGAGACCAGAAGAATCTGTACAAAGATACTTAATACTTTTTCCATTACGTTTTAATGACAAATGCAATGTGTTCAAGTTTGCTTACTGTAAAACACATATCAATGCAGCAGAAAATGTGATCAATGATTGCTGTTTGACACCAGTGAGGATTATAACATTATAGTATTTATAGCACCGTAAGACAGTGAGGCATTTCCCAAATGCCCAGCCCTTTATGTCAGAATCAAATTTCAGCCTATTTTCTCAGTGAATTTCAGCTGCAGCAGCGCTAAATTTCTCCACTGTATAATTAATCCACGTCAGGTAAAATAGCTGATGTATAAAGTGCCTTTGATGATGCAATGGTTCATTGCCCTCCAACCCATACCATCCAGTGCATTGTTTGGCTCTGAAAGTGAAATATGTCAGCCCCAAGGAAGCCATTTCTTTACTGCTTTCATGTCGCTAATGTACACTAAAGAAGCACGATGTTGGTTCTCTGAAGTAGGGTGCCTCTGATTGGCTTGCAGCAAGACATTTTAAATGCACTATGGTAAAAAGAACAGACAAATATAACCACAATATAATGATTGAGTCAGTCTTTGAGAAATACTAAGTTGTTCTTGACCAAGAGATAATAGTTTATCTATTAATCAGGGCATTGCTCTTTTAATGGTTGAACATTGGGATTACAGGAGGCACATTCTTATTTTGCACACGCACACACGCAAATCTGTCTTACTTTAAAGAAATTATTCATCCTCCCAGCAATTTTCAAACTGTCTCTCTGATGCTGTCGTGTGGAGCCGTGCTGCTTCTTTGAGGATTGAAGTATTGACCGTCCAGATGAATCATTTACGGGGAAAAGAGATTCAGATTCAGTCAATTCCACCAACAGCTGTACGTTTTGACAAGTGTGCCAGAAGCAGGGATAAAAATGTAAACACGAGATGGAGGTGTGTCCATGACTCCAATTATTCAGGAGTTGAATATTTCTTTATGCAGGCACTGACTGCACGATTGAACAACAACAACAAAATCTATGAAAATGGCATTTGCTCACTCCCTCTCGCTCTTTTCTTAAACCTACACAGCCACACGCTCTCAGAATATGCTTTAATTACTTATACCTCTCAAGACAATATTAGGGCCGTAAAATTAACTTGTTAACGCATGCGATAAATTTTTTTCAGTTTGACGTGTTAAAAATATTTAACGCAATTGCCGCTGAATCCATTCCTTTGGCTGCGCTACAATATATCATCACACTATCATTCATTCAAGTGCTATTGAACCATTTAAGTGTGATTAGATGCGAAAAAGAACTCAAATCTGTACTGGTGTGCTGTCTGTGAATCTGCTCTCTGTGAATAAACACCCGAAACGCACGCACAGAGCATCGAGTTCTCTTTTGCGATTGAATGGACAAAAACACACAAAAGTACCCTCATAATGAGTTAAAAGGTGTTAAATGAATGAAAATAGTTATAGAAAATAGGATGTGTGTCAGTCCCTGTTTACACCTGGTATTAAGATATGTTTGACAAGTTGACAATGCTAAATACAGGTGTAAACAGGGTCTAAGGGTGTACTCACACTAGGCACGGTTGCCATGAACCGGGCCCGAGTACGATTGTCCCCCCTCCCCACTCCCCCTCTGGCCTGCACTCACATAGGGTTTCAGCATTCGTGCCGGAGCACGCTTACATCATTATGGTGCGACGGTTTCGGGATAAACAAGAAGAGCGGCGCTCTCTGAACCAACGCATTTTCATCCTTTGGCGTTATATATATGACATTTCGTCGAAATCTTACGCACATGGCACCCTTTAGCGTCAATATAACGCACTGTTATGGGTAGGTTTAGGTCTGGGGTAGCGTTAGGTTATGACGCCTTGGGATCTGCGTCTCATATTGATGCTAAAGGATGCCATGTGCATCGGCTTTAGAGCGTGTCACCTGTATGACGCCTTGGGATGAGAACGGGCTGCTCTGAACACAATGCTGTTCCGTGCTCCAGCACGGTTAGCGCTCACACTGCATGCGAACCGCGCCCGAGTCCAACTGAACCGTGCTCTGGCCCACCTCTTCCAAGCGGGCCAGGGCCGGCTAATCGAGCCGCGCCCGGGCACGGTTCGGAGCACTCACACTAGTCAAACGAACCGCGCAAACGCACTCGGGCACGGTTCAAACGGCTAGTGTGAGTACACCCTAAAACGTTTTGAGCTTGTCCACTTTCGACCACTCCGGAGGTTGTCAAAAACGCATTAGAACAAATTGCTTTCGAACTGTAGACACTCATGTGGTTGAATGAGTTCAAACAGCCACAATAGAACATCTACTCTTTGCATACTAACCTAAAGTAGTAAACATTATGGGAAGTGCGCTAGCCAACTTATTGGCCGAATACCCAAGTTTGTTTTGAAGACGAAAAACGCACAATGTTCTCTCATCATTCCTAATTGTATAAGCCTGGGACACACCAAGCCGACGTCAAAGAACTAGCGGCGACGAAAGCTGACTGTATTGTCATCTCTTGTCGACTGTGTCTCACTAAAAACCTTCGCTTGAACACATCAAAAGGACTAAAGGTGACTGTCAACTAGCATGTGCGTTCTTCGCCTCTGTGCAAGTAAATATCTGTCTATATCAGCAGGTATCAATAATCTATTTTTATCATTCAAAAAGGGAACCGCATCTAAGACTGCAGATATACAAACCAAAAACCAGAGGTGGACAAAGTACACAACTTACTTACTTGAGTGAAAGTACATACTACTGGTCAAAAATTTGGTCAAAGGATCTGTCTTCGTCCATTTTGCCACCAGTTGATTAGTGTTCAAAGAAAATGATGGGAAATCACTGAAATTCACGACACGTGACCCTACAAGAGTGCAGGTCTGTCACCTGCAAAAAAACAATCACATTTTAGAGATGTCCCTTGACTGACGTTACTACTTTCTCCTCAAGGACCTTGACAGAAATGTAGTGGAGTAAAAAGTACGATATTTGTCTTTCAAATGTAGTGAAGTTAAAGTGAAAAGTTACCAGAAAAAAATAATACATATACACAAAAAGTGTACTTCGTTACTGTCCACCTCTGCCAAAAACAGCCCGACATTGCCCAATGGCCAACCGTTGACTTGGTGTGTCCTGGCCTTAACACACACAATCCACGTTTGGCGCGGTCTTGTGACTTTCAGAGCAGAAAAGAAAGCTGTTGCTCTCCATGTGTTTTTCCATTGTCTCCTTTTGAGTTCAAATGTAAATTGCGTAAGCTTATTTCGCTCATTAGATCAAAAGATCTAAAAAAAAAGCCCATATATTTACAACACAGAATTCCCATTGAAAACTGATTTGAGTATAGATCCCTGTTTATTTGTGCCGATGTTCTTAGAAGCAATCTGTCGGATGTCTCCTGGCTTACATGTACATGTTTGCGGAAAAAAGCCTCAGTCAAGTTCAGCTGTCAAACATTCTCCCTTCAGCATGACTGTGGTCAGGTGAGGGAAAGAAAATGCTTTCAGAAAAAGCTTTCAATATTTCAACCTGTCGAAATGAACGATGTTTTGAAGCAGTCAAAAGAAAAAAAAATGCATTACAGTTAGATAGAGAGTTAGATACAGAGAGAGAGAGAGAGAGAGAGAAGAGAGAAGAGAGAGAGAGAGAGAGAGAGGAGAGAGAGAGAGAGAGAGAGAGAGAGAGAGAGGGGGAGATCTAAATGTGGAATTGTACGTATGTTAAAACATATAAAATGCCTAAACTAAAACTGTTTATCATATAGACAATAACTGATTGGAAATGTTTTAAACCATTTCTACTGACTATAGGTAACTTTTTAACTACGCAATTTCTTTCTACACAAACCTTAAAGCTGCTGTATGTAAGTTTTTGACTGTAATAAAGCATAAAAATACCACAATATGTTTGCAGATATTTAGTAAACATGCACGTTTCTCTAAAAACAATGCTACAGCCAGTAATTTTACTTTGAAATCTAATTTCCAATTTACCCAATAGTATTTCGCCACCAAAGGTTGCCAGTTGGTGGAAAACGCAGCGTATTAAAGCCATGGAAGCTAGCGAACAAACTGGGTCAGAGATGCAGATTCTATCCAACCTAAAAAGCCTCCGCACCCATCTAAAAATCTCTATGAACGGGAGCATATTAAATCGTGATATCAAATCATAAATCAATAAATCAACTCATCAACTTACTGATGAGTAAGTCTCCTGGCATTCCATTGTCAATTGCGCTCGTTCCTAGCCTGGCAAGCCAGACCTACATCAAGATGTTAGGTCTGGCAACTCTCCTTGGCATACCTCAATCCGAGGGCGGGATAAACGGTTGTCTTTCAAATCCCTCGGCACACAATAGATAGCGCTCAACCAACCAAGCAACAAACGGTTGTGGATGAGTGAGTCCAATGCGTTTTCCCATCAGGTATCTGGTCGTCGAAACTCCGAACACATCTTCCTTTTTTAAGAATGACTTAAGTGACGTTCTCTTAACTCCAAGTCCTCCAAAGTCGCGGCAAAAGCCGATTTGAAAGACCGCTGTTCGCCAGCAGCAGCGGTTGTTTTCAAGTAGCACGCGGAACCGTTACAACTCTGCCGTCATTATGTTAAGCCCGCCCACCAACTCTATACACGATGTGATTGGCCTGACTAGAGTTTGTTTTTTCCAGCTCGAAAGCCAACGGAGAGTTGCTAGACTATACTGGCAGCAAAATAATTTTTGCTGCAGCTAGAGTGCGTCTAGATTTCTAGGCTAGCTCGTTCCTGTTGCGTGTCCTGAATCTGGCAACCGTCGAGTCTGAACAGGAGGGGGCGGGGGAAACAACTCTCTCTAATATTTTGAATTTGGACTGCAGTGCCTATTTCAACCACTAGCTGTCAATCTCACATACTGCACCTTTAACACATAACCCTAACCTAACCATCAACTAATACTAAACAAATAAAAGCAAACAAAGTTAGCCTACTTATAGTTAGTAGAATGTCTTAAGTGGACCATCAAAATAAAGTGTGCCCAAATGCTGTTCTTTTAAACTTTTATCAAAGAATCCTGAAAAAACGAAATTGTATCACGGTTTCCTAAAAAAACCTGCATAAAGCATATGATTTATTTGAAGGATCATGTGACTAAAGACTTTGTAGCCTTTCAGAAAGCCGATTGGATCTTTTTATGATTAGGAAAATGAACAATAATTGATCACATAATCTAGAAAGTACAATCCAATGAGAAAATAACTGATTGGAAATGTTTTACACTAACAGTAGAGATGTTGTTACAAAAGCTTTCTGTCTGTAAATGTCTGACCAGCTGGTTTTTTTATAGTATGTTGACCTTCAATTCCACAGTGAATACATTTTGTAAAACAATATGTTCTGCTGATTTGATAGCATGGTGTCCTCTACCGCACGGGATGATATATTTTGAGAGTTCTCTTTGTGCTGCTGTCTGTGCGCAAATCTTTTTGTAAAGATTATATTTAGCCTTTATATAGGAAAGTTCTCCTTTTTGTTAAGCCCATAATCTCGGGGTGAACCAGGGTTTATCACTGTTGTATTTAACATTTTTGGTAAGATGATCTTTTTAACGGGACGCACTGAAGTGATGTATCCGTGTCTATTATTTAAGTTGGCTGTTTGCATCCTTGAATATGCTTCACCGAGAATAAAACTGTCCTTGAGCCACTCAAAGACACAGTCCTCCTCTTCACTCAACTTTTAAGAGGCTTGACAAATTTAGCTTTCGCCTGAATCAGGGGATTAGGTGGACCGTTACATGATCCGAGTTTCTGAGTGGGGTTTATGTTGTGGCTCTAAGTGTCCTTTATGCTATAGCGGTATATTTCCCACATTTTGTCAGAAATTTAATTAACACACTCTCAGAAAAAAAGGTACAAAATCTATCACTGGGACGGCACCCTTTCAAAAGGTTCTAATATACCATTAGGTAGCCTATTAATACACTTTTGGTAACATGTACCTTTGAGGTAATACCATGCACACTTTAGGTAAATAGATACCTTTTGAAAGGGTATCGCCCCAGTGATAGCTTTTGTACCTTTTTTTCCTGAGAGTGCAGTTTATATTTAGGCAGTGACTTGAGATTGTGTCATCAAATTCTCTTTGAAATATGGCTGGGGAGTCAACGTCGATTATTTGTTCAGTTCTCTACTTCTGTGGTTTATATGTATTTTCTGTTATGTTTTAGTTCCATCGTTTCATTTACTTCAAAAATTGTAATTTTCTTTCTGTTGTCTGAGTCAGCACGTCATGTACTTGCTAGGTAAGAAGTAGGGACACTTTGTTTCAAATATACAACTCATCTTGATAGTGACGCTCTTTGGTGAATCACACACTTGTGTCAAGGGCCCAAACAATCTCATAAGCTTTACTTCCTAATTATAATAGAAATGAACAACTGAAATCTCAAGAGAACGGGTTTAAATATCTGTAGTATTGGCAATGATTCTAAGAAATAAACCCTGTACGGCTTTTAACAACCCATCAGCAGTTATAAACCCCGCCAAAAACAAAGACTTTCTAAATTGTTGTTGACAGAAAAATGAACCTTGCCACATCCAGTACTGCAGGACAGACGAACTTTGATTCCTCAAGCGGTTACAGATTGGGGCAGCAACATATTCAAAAATAGCCTCTCAGCATGAAAAGAGAGAGAGAGAGATTTTGAAGATATTGTCCTCAAAGGCGAGCATTAGCTTTGAGTGAGATGGAGAGAGAGAGGTGCTGTCTCTGGTAAAATATGAAAGGCCTGCGCTTGCTGACAGCCCATGGCTTTTCTCCATAGCACTAACACCAAGTGACTGGAATGATCCATCGCTGCTTTGTGGAGACTTGTGATATAAATGCTGAGGGCGAGATGTTGAAGATCCAAGTCCCCCACCCCCCACGCTCCCACATCTCTCTTCTTTTGCCAGGCGTAGGCGCCGCGTCGCACGGGGGAATTTGTTATGTGTTCTCTCGTCTCGCCGTTTCCGGGCGGGCGGCAACTCGGCCTCCCGTTCGTCCTTGTGCCTTTTTCAGTTTGACAAGTGAGTGGCCTTGGGGACTTTGGACTCCATTTTCAAATTGACCATTTGTAATCAGTTTTCAAAGGAGTGAAGGGGTTGAGGGAGGAGGGGAAAAACATGAGGCAGAAAAATGGAAATGAAGTCCTGCTTGTTTTGGCAAAGGGGACTTATATGAGAGGCAGACAGCGCTGATCACTTAAAGGTGCAATGGGTGATTCTCTACAGAAACAGTTTTTGTTATCCTGGTTGAAAGTCTCCTCACATCCTGATAGAAATCACTATGTTAAATGGTCTCAATGTATTTTTATATCGTCTGTGGAAGGCATAGGACCATAAAATGTAAATGCAATCATTATATTCCGTCCGAATTAAATAATATGATGTTCTACCTGCCTGTCAACGTTTGTTTTACGTACCCTCGCGCACCCTGATCGCACAGACATTACGTCATCAGCGCGTACAGACAGATATCGGTCACGGCGCACTGCAAACCAACAGCAGCCACCATTTACAGTTCCTCCAAAACAACAAGCTTATGCTGCGTTCATGCCATAACTATCATAATTAAGAGATAAAAACCTGTGACGTTTTAACCGGAGTAGTTAACGTCCTCAGACTCGGAATTATGCCTTTCAATGTCAACAGTATCAACACCGCAATGAATCAGCAGCAGTCAGGTACAGGCCCTCTAAGTTATTTACGTTCATTATTATTATAATGTTATGTTATGTGAGACATGAGGTATTAACACCATCTCTCGTGACACTGCCGAGAGCAGCTCTGTGTGTGTGTGTGTGTGTCTTCATATGTTTAGCAGGAGGCTTTGGCTTAGAAAGGCGATTTGCAGGGAGTGTGGGATGCTTTCAATGCTAGCAGGCTAACGTTAGCATTTCCCAGATCACCTACTGCACCTTTAAAGGGATAGTTCACACAAAAAAATTTATTCTGTGATCAAGAGGTTAAGGTTAGTTTGCAGAGTAGGGTTTGGGGTTAGTATTAGTTGTAGCGTTGTGTAGGCAATTAGCACTGTGACACATAAATGAAATGAATCTTTAGAATCGGCTGCAGGGTGGAATTTGCGCTGAACTGGTAGTGAAGTCCACTACGTATTGTATTTAATCCAGTACGTCACCGTGCTACAGGCTGACCCTTATGATGACTTTAAAATAAAATAAGGTATTCTGAGAAATGTTTCAGTCAATGGCAACCAAAACTGGTTACCAACATTCTTTAAAATAATCGCAGAAGAATGAAAGTCATACAGGTTTGGATAATATTTTATTTCTATGGAACAGTTTATTGAACCTTTAGACAAAAAAAAGTTTCATAGTTTGATTATCTTATTTGACACATTATGCTTTTTATGGCTCATATAGTATCTTACCCTTTAAGAGTTTCTGTTCATTTCTGAAACATTTCTTGCAGAACTGTTCTTTGATGCAAATGTTAGCGAGTACATCTGTGGAAACAAGGTCAGCCGGTCGAGAGCGTTCAGTGGCCGCCTTCGGTCACGCTGGCTGCTCCTGGCTCCTTGACATGGCTGACATTTTCACTAGATAGCTGCCTTTATGTGCTGTGAGAAAGAGAGAGAGAGAGAGGGTAACTCATTTTCTGGATGTCTGCTTCACACCTGAAGCCACACTTGTTTCCATCAGCACGTTGTGCTGCTTATGCAAAATGGCACGGTGGTAATAAGGAGACAATCAATGCTGTCCGCTGCTTACTTTTCGACAGGCCGTGTCTGCGGGGTGGAACGACCCTGTGTACCCTCCAAGCTGTGTCCTTTTTTTCTAAATTACTGACAATTTAACGCAGGTGGAATGTGATAACAGACATTCATGGAGTCTAAACCAGATGCTGGACTCGTTTCCTTACAAGCACAATTTGATAAAATGCAAACGGGGGGAAACGGCATTATTTTATCATATAAGTCATTCTCAGAAAAAGGTGCAATATCTGGCCTTTTGCTTCATCTGGCAAAATTACTATAGGAGAAATTTACAAGAAATCAGACCCTCCTCCAGGTTGAAATTCCAGGTCCAAGAAAAGTGCATTTTAGAAACTACACAGACAGATGCTTTAATTTAAACAAGCTATTTTTGCTTTATTTTATCTTGAAAAATAATGATAAAAAATTAATAATGTTATAGACTACTATTCATCATTTTAGGGATTTTGAAAGAAGTCTCTTCTGATCCACAAGGCTGCATTTATTTGATCAAAAATACAGTAAAAACAGTAATATTGTGAAATGTTATTACAATTTAATGTAACTGTTTTCTATTCTAATATATTTTAAAATATAATTTATTCCTGTGGTGATAAAGCTGTATTTTTAGCATCATTACTCCAGTCTTCAGTCATATGATCCTTCAGAAATCATTTTAATATGCTGGTTTAGTGTTCAATAAATATGTCTATATGCAAGTGCTGAATATTCACTATACAGTATTCAGTATTCAGGCTTTTCACTGTAAATTATACAATTTGTTCATTTTACATTTAATAGTATTTTACTGAAATGTGAGGTTAGATCTATTACAGTTTTTCTCTTTATTGTATATGGGCACTTACTGTCACATTTTTACAGATAAAATAATGAAAATAAATGTACAGTATAAAGTATTAAAATGTTTTGTGCACTACACATTTAACCAAATCAAATCTATCAAAAACTTGGGGAATGGAGCATGAAAAGTAAATATTCCTACAAATGATCTATAAAAGGCATTCATAGAAAAACAACTGATCAGGATACCAAACAGTGCATGTACATATAAAATCCATGATGCTTTCCAGAGGCCCATAAAATCGGATGGGGTTGCCCTCGATTTGCAATCACTGTCCTTAAAGCGTCCTCCTCATAGGTGTCTCCCTCTGCACACATTTTTATATGTCAAAAATGGATTGAATATTTTCACAGCATACCTGAGAGTGTGGCCCTTTCATTATATTAAAAGCAGTGTCTGGTGTGGAGGGGTTCGGCCTGGGGATTGGGATGGAAGCGAGATAATTAGGATAACACAGAGGGTCCAAAAATATCCAGCTCTGGTGGTGAGCTTGCATTTGTTTCAATAAAGTAAATTGAATATCAAATCCTCTTCTGCATGCATGATCCCTTCTAATCGCTTTGATACAGGAGACACAACGTCTACACTACCAGTCAAAAGTTTAAAATAATAAAGATTTTTTTTAATGTGTAATTCCTTTGGCGTAAACCGATGCGTACGGCCGTCTGCCGGAAGCCAGTTATTTTAGTTCATGAAGTTTTAAATATGGATATTTTTTCTCTTCACTTAAGAAGGCCTTTATTAACCCCCCAGAGCAGTGTGGAGCACTTTTATCATGGATGGATGTACTTTTATGGACTTAAAAGCCATTCCCTGCCATTATAAAGCTTAGAAGAACTCCGATTGTAGTGCAATTTTAAGTATGTTTCTGAGAAGTACATAAAAAGTAGACTGAAGTATACTTATTTTTAGTTTTTTTAAAAAGTATACTTACAGCACACTTGAATAAACTTCTTTTTCGTAAGGGTAGGACATGACGATACACGGAGTTGGCTGGCAATCCTAGATTATAAAGTGGTAGCCGCAAGCAATAGGCAAAAGAGGATGTGAAGGACGAGGACAGAATGTTGATTGCACATTGTCTCGAGGGTATTTCTCACTCCTGCTCCCCTACAGAGGTGACTCATCACAGTACAGTAGGATATCCAACCAGATAACAACACTTTGCCATAATTAAATGTAAATTGGGTTTCCAATTCATACTTGAATTTTATATTAAAAATACTAAAGGTAAAGATAGAAGAATATATCTGTTTATTTTGTCTCCATTACCATTTATTTTGCTCAAAACAATAGTGAATCATGAAGAGGAAGTGATGTTGCGATAGTTTTTTCTTCGCTATTAAGATGTAATCCAAGTGAAACAGCATCTGGAACAAGAAAAACTTTAAGACGGGACTTGATTTTGTCCATGGGAAATTGATAGGATGGTTGTGGTTTGCTATTGGTGGATCTCATGTGAGTGGCATGTTGTCCCGTATGAATTTTTTGAAAATACTAATGTACACAGATAAATCATTTATAATAATTAAATACTGTAATATTCCATAGAGGAAAAATAAACAAGAATTGTCCATTTTGATTTTATGGTGACTTTATAAGCGAGTTATATTGTCATTTATTATCATTTGTTGTTTTACATGCTTGACAAAAGCATATCCATAAATTACCTATATTCTATTTCCACCGGATCCACCCTGTCACATTGTAAAAAAAATATTTATACTAGGTTGAAAAAAGAAAACAAAAGCAATTCTGGTTTGAAATGTTTCAACTGGTCACAAGTTCAGAATATTAAAATCATTGTTATTTGTTGAGTCATTTATCTTGAGAAGACTTGAGAATTTTATTTATTTTCAATACATGGGTTTCAATGTATTCAATACAATACACTAGAAAGTTACAGAAAGGTCAGTTTGATCAGGGATGCAACTAAACTCAGTGGACCTTGAGGGACAGAGTGTTTAAACTTGAAGATTACCCTTACAATGACCTTTCCAACATGTAAAAGGCACATTTTTTGTTATAATTTTGCAGTTTTGAGATAGCAGAGTAACCAAAACAAAAAACAGAGGCAACTATTAAGTATTGCTACTAATTTGAAATTGAAAGTCTCCAACAAAATTTTGTGAAATGGTTTGGGCTAGTTTTACTATTGACATCTTTTACATCCAGGATCATGCATAACATGCCTGTTGTACATGATCCTGAGCTTAGTATTAGATTTACAGAGATATGAACAGAAATTCATCATTGTTCTTTCAGACTGTTGTTAGTATATGGTCATTTTTCAAAATTATCTTGGAACAAGGATTCCTAATCATGAACAGAGCTGACCCTGACACATTGATCAAAGTGTCAAGGCTGAAAAAGAGGATAATTGAAACAGAAACGACACATTTTCTTTTGAATACCTTCTGGAAAATGGTCTCAGATCTTTACTTTACTAAGACCTCAATATGTTTACATGCACGACATTTTGTCAAAATGAAATAAATCTAATCCAATTTACAAATTCTGGAAGTTCTGAAAAAATTATCTGATCTAAACAATATTCGGATTCAAGCATTTAATTTATGCTTAGATTTGTATTGAAGTTTAGATTAAATCATCAAAATATGAAAAAAAAAAAAATATATATATATATATATATATATATATATATATATATATATATATATATATATATATATATATATATTACCTATATAATATATGTATATATTATATATGACGGAAGGACAAAACACTAAACTTTGTTGAGGTATTATTTTTAAATAATTTGGAATAAATGGCAAACTACAGCAACAGGTTTTATTTTACTATGGAAAAATATTTCACTCTTGTTTTTGCATGTGTTCATAATTTCTTTGTTTGACAACCAGGCAAAAAATGATGTCTGCCAGATTTGGAATGTTTCATTACGTTATCACAAATAAAATGCTTAAAATGTTGAATCCAAGCCAATATGCTTACAAAATCCTTAATACATTTTTAATAATATTTGAATAAAGGATGAAGATGAAAATTTTTCTAGACCGGACATCAATTTTGGCCACTACTATATATCAGAGAGTAACGGAACAAGAAAAAATTTGGGGCGGGGCTTTATTTAGTCCATGAGGAATTGATTGGATGGTTGTTGTTTGCTATTGGTCGATCTCATGTGAGTGACAGGTTGTCCCGCCCCCACGCCAGTAAACATGTCATCAGAGAAGAGATTATGAGGGCACACGAATTAAAAATATTGATGTGCGCAGATAAATCATTTATAATAAATACGGGAATATTCCATATAAAAAAAATAGAAACGTCCATTTTGATTTCATGTTGACTTTAAGGAATAAAGAGAGGAGACAATGATTCATTTGGAAGGTATATGAAGGTATTTTACAAAAACTCACTGATCAGATAGTCCATCACATGTCAGACGCCACGCTCCGTCCTTGCCAAACTACCAAACAGCAGCAGCTGGTACACACTCCGCTGGGCATTTTCCACTTTCCCCGTCACCGCTCCATCACATCTGAAGATGAGAGGCTGTAATTCACAGGCTATCTATTCTCAAGGTTTAGCCACACAGTCTTACCCCTCCACTCGTCCATCCACCACAGCTCCCAAACCAGGGTGGTATCCATCTCCTGGCTGCAGGACAACCTCTTCCGGCATGGCATCACTCCCAGTGCCCCACTTACAGCCATCAGTCACTGTCTCAGCTGATAGCTCCATGTGTCAACCGTATGGATGACTGTCGCTTACCTGTACGGTCCTGCATGCCAATAGACTCAGAGTTATGGGGAACCGAGTAGTCGGTCTGTTCAAGTATTTCACATCATCTGTGACAGGATGGAAAAGCATCTTATATTCATTAAGGCTGTGAAGTGTGAATATACTGCAAAAAAATCGATTTCTTATTTTTGGCTTGTTTTCCAGTTAAGTCAAGCAATAAACATAATTCAAAAGTTCATTTTTTCTTACCCCGTTCATTTTTCTCATTTGAAGCACTTGATTTTGAAAACAAGACTTAATATCTTCTTAAGTAAATTACTTCTGTTTAGACATATGTGTACTGGAAAACAAGACAAAAGTACTGTGTAAGAAATGTACCTTGTTCAGTGATAAGAATCAGGTTTGAGAAGTAAACAACTGCGATGCTAACTTAGCTATATTTGTCGATAGTGTGAGAGCATCGCGTGACATAAATAATAGTGTTTCTCTAGTAACTATTGATCAAATGAGTAGCAGTGTAGCATGACCAAACAGTTTTAATGTCTAAGCTAAGAGAATTGAACATGCAAACCTAAATGGTTCTCTCTCAAACTTAGCATAGGAAAGTTTGATTCATTGTAAATTGCTTCATCCTGACATAGATATACATGCTCTCTGTAGCATTGGAAAGTCTGATTCATTATTACCCAATTTTATTTATAGCTCGTAGGTTTGTTTTGATTGTGGTTTGTGTTGTGCTTTTAAAAGTAATGTTACAATATTGCATTACTCCTTAAAAAAAGTATCTAATTGCATTACTTGATTACGTTTTTTGGAAAGCAAGTTACTTTTGAGTTACTTTTTCTTAGTGTGTGGACAGCAGGCATAACCGTAGCAAAAGTTATGCGTTTTAAAATGAAAATGCTCGAGTCTAGCGTAGATATCCCACAGTCTGCTCGGGAACCGATGCTCTCGAGCCAAATATGCTTCTTTCAGTGAGTATATGGCTCGACGGCAGGAAAAAAATAAACCAAACAATTTTTAAACTTTTGTTTTTTCAATAATAAAAGGTTGTGTCGATTTAATAAAAAAAAATCCACATATCACATTTTTTAAAATATTAGATAATTAATTGAAGCCTGTTTGCCATGTATAATACACAGACCAATCGTCATCTGGCACAAGTTCAAATTTCATTGGACAATGTAAAATGGAGTGGAAATTTTCCTGTCTTTTATAAATGAATCATTTGAATATTACATAGACAAATTTACATTTATGAAGCGATCCTGCAGGCCTATTATGTGAAGTGTAGGCTGACAACAACGCGCGAAATGGTGACTTTCTTATTTTAGCATTTTTGATCATTTTGAAGCAATAGTATTTACATTTGAGCCCCTGTCCTTGAGGAACTCTGCACTTTCCTGCTCCTGATTTCTCTCAACATGGTTTCAGTGTAAAACAAAGTAACTTCCGTTATATATATTTGAAAGAGTAAACCGATATTTTGTTGTAAATTTAATGAAAAAAAACCCTGATTATGTAACTCGCGTTACTTGTAATGCCAAAACTGTTAAAGATTTTTTTTCTCACTTCTAAAGTGGTTGAATAAGAGAATATGGCTGAACAGAAATGAGGACATTAGTTTCCAATAATTATTTCAGTAAAAATAGCAATATACTTGGTGCTATAATCTTTCCAGCTTCTTGGTTTAAATCTTATAGGGGATTTTATTTTTAGAGATCTCATACAAACAAAGACTTTGCAGTATCAATTGAGAATATAATCCTGTCATTATTGGGGCCCAAGGGAGGCCTTTTTCAGCCGCTCAGATGATGACAGTTCACAGTGAGTGCCTATTATTCAGGACTAAATGGAACTGAAAATGTACATGCCACACATGCCAGCAGAAATGGCGAATCCCTTGTAATTGTGCCATTAGTGTTCCCATTCACTTCAGTCCAAATAGGCTGTAGTCAGTCAATTGAATGTCACGATGGTGTGGGAGAGTTTACTTTTATTGCCGTCTCCAATACAACTCTATCTTTTACATTGAAAATATATTTTTATCTTTTTGAATGCCTAACGACCCGTAGATGTCCATAGTATAATCTAAGTTTGAAAATGAAAGCACAAAACAGAGGCAGAAATAAACAAGTAGGCTTTAGAATATTTAATATAAAAACATTTACATTTATGTTCACTGTTATAATTTCAGATTAATCATGAAATACCACGAAACCAGCAAAGGCTCTATTATTTACTATATTCAATTCAAATTTATTAGCACTTGCTAATAAATGCATGCAGAAAATGCATGAAAATGCATGCAGAAAATGCATGCGTCTACATTATCTGTTATCAGATGTGACAGAAGTTTTGCATTTCAGAAATGTACATACAAATCACGCAGTTAGCTAACATCATGTATTCATTTAAGGCAGAAACAATGAGCTCATTTAAGTAATTATTACAAGTTGCGAACATAATGATTACAATATATAGAAAAAATTGGCATTGGTGCATGTTGATTCAGAATTATGCAAATTAATAATTCTATATTGTCGAAATTGGTCAATTCGAGGAAGGCCTCAAGTCATGTTTATTTGACAAATATTTCTTTGATTGGAAACATTCAGTCACCAGCTTCTTCATTCAAGTATTGTATACATAAAACATCAGTTATTGGTGTATTGTTACTTTTAGCGCTGTATCTTTTCATTATGGTATACTAACGTGATTTCTGGCCTATAGAATAGATATATATTTATGATATCAAAATGATCAAATGTAACACTTGCATCATCAGGAGAGCTGAATTCAACATCTGACTTTATTAGGTAAGGCACTTTGAAATGGATTTTCTCGCATTGTTTCTCTTCTTCTTCTTCTGTGGTTTATTCATTGAGACTGCCTTTATCTCACAGGCTATCTCTGTTTCTACATCTTTCTGTTTCAACAGTCTTTCACTCCCTGCTGGGTTCTCCCGCCAACACCGGAGCCATATCAGTTAACACATACTGTCACAGAAGCTGAAATCTATAGGACGCTTGTCTAGCACGGTTCCCACACTTCTTGACCAGTGCATTTCCATCAATTATTTAGTTTACTTAAAGGGATAGTTCACTTTGAAATTAATTTTTTTGTATGTTTTAGCTTACCTCAAGGGCATCCAAGATGTAGGTGTCTTTGTGTCCACAGTATTTTCAATTTTGATATTTTTAGGTCAAACCGTTCTTGTCTGTCAGTCATATAATGCAGGTCTATGGGGTCCACCTCAAAGAGCATACACAGAGAAGTCCAAATTAAACATGATTTAATGACTCGTAAATGTAAGTACACATTGATGGCCTAAGACACGAAACGAGTGGTTTGTGTGAGAAAATGTTCTTACCTCTTGTAAACACAGCCACGTCCAAGTGATCTGAGGGCGCGAGCGCTTCGGTTTGTGTTTACAAGAGGTAAAAACGATATAAATACTGTTCGCTTTCTCACACAAACCACTCGTTTCGTGTCTTAGGCCATCAATGTGTACTTACATTTACGAGTCATTAAATCACGTTTAATTTGGACTTCTCTGTGCATGCTCTTTGAGGTGGACCCCATAGACCTGCATTATATGACTGACAGACAAGAACGGTTTGACCTAAAAATATCAAAATTGAAAATACTGTGGCCACAAAGACACCTACATCTTGGATGCCCCTGAGGTAAGCTAAAACATATCTAAAATTAATTTCAAAGTTAACTATCCCTTTAAAAGTAACTATAGAGAATAAGAATGCACTCACAAAAAGCTATTTTTAGACCCAATGAGCGTAAAAATCATTTTGCTAATTGCCGTGACTTTTTCCAGGCTGGAATTCACAAATATGTAACGATATTTAATCGTGGAAACCCTGTTCTAGGACACAAGTTCTAGGTTTTTTTGAATATAATCTACTTCATACTGGAAATAGTTAATTAGCAGCTAAATTATTCAGTTAATTTATATTAATCTAATGAGTTCCCTTGTTGCTGAATATTTCATAAGTGTGTCAAAATATAAGTATGCTCCAATAAAAATGTGCCTCCATTAATTTGACATCTGTGTAATTGACCATCAGTGGAGGTGATTGAATGTTACAATTAAATACACTAATTTACAGTCAAGAAACCTGTATAAAAATGTATTTGCCAGCCTGACTGGAACATGTGGATTAAAAATAGCTTCTATTATTGCTTAATTCACTTGAGCTACGATAATAATATTTCAAACAATACAATCAAATATGATTTGTGATCTCATATTATTCATTTATAGGATGCAATAATGGGTGAATAATTAGAACAGAACGCTAATTTTTTCAGCCATTTACTCCCTTGGGAGTTTAGGGCTGCGGTTAGATTCAGCATTCCCTCATTTCCAATGGTAATTACATGTGCAATCCAGTTAATGACACTTCAGTTTGCATGTAAAATTACTACAACCTTTTATGTTAATATCTCATGAACATTCTCATTTTACACCATTAGGAGAGTGTAATAATGACTGTAGAACTCGCATAAAGCAATCCCTACCAATATACCAGCACAAAATGCGGTTTCAAATTTAATACCATTTTTGGCCACACAGAGGCAGCATTTATCAACAAAACACTAGAACTGACGCCATGATTTTCTTGCTCATACTTCATACTA
The DNA here is from genome assembly GCA_036326025.1 of Chrosomus eos. Classification (NCBI taxonomy): domain Eukaryota; kingdom Metazoa; phylum Chordata; class Actinopteri; order Cypriniformes; family Leuciscidae; genus Chrosomus; species Chrosomus eos. Next base: position 55,114,663 of record CM070818.1, read on the forward strand.
AATGTTCAAGAACCCTCGGCCAAAGGAATTAAGTCCAACTTCGATTTAATGATAATGACTCACTTGATTTTACAGCAAGCAACACTGTAGTGTAACCAGTTAGGCTCATCGTTATTTAGGCTGCAACAAATGACTGCATTTTCATTAGACATTTCCTGATGTTATTTCTTCAATGTGTAAAAAAATGTTGATTTCGTTTCTTAGTAATGTTGTTAAATGCTCTTGGGTTTGGTCTGAGAGCGATGTTTGGATATGACAGCAGCATACTCTCTACCTGAGCGGTATATGGTGCGTTTCAGTTCAGGCGTAGAGAAATCCACATGAAACAAGCCGAAGCGCACATTGAAGCCATCATTCCACTCAAAGTTATCCAGCAGTGACCAGGCAAAATATGCCTTTACATTCACTCCATCTTGACTGATAGCTGGAAAACAAACACATCCATATTATAATAATATCTGAGAAACTTCTGATAGTCTGGGTCTCAAAGCTACAATACAAGGACTTTACTGTCCTGTCAACTGGATTTCACAATTTCAGGACTACACCCACCCTTGTGAAAAAGAATACACTTAAAGGGATAGTTCACCCAAAATTAAAACTTACCCCATGATTTACTCACCCTCAAGCCATCCTAGGTGTATATCTTCGTTAAGACGAATACAATCAGAGATATATTAAAAAAATGTCCTGGCTCTTCCAAGCTTTATAATGGCAGTGAATGTGAGCCCAAACTGAAACGATGCATTTAAAGGAACACGCCGACTTTTTGGGACTTTAGCTTATTCACCGTATCCCCCAGAGTTAGATAAGTCCATACATACCCTTTTCATCTCCGTGCGTCCCGTAACTCTGTCTGACGCACCCACCGCTAGCCTAGCTTAGCTCAAAGACTGGAAGTAAATGGCTTCAGCTAGCATACTGCTCCCAATAAGTGACAAAATAACGCCAACATTTTCCTATTCATATGTTGTGATTTGCCGTATACATATTGGGAACTATATTCTCAGAAGGCGAAGCACTACTTGGGCTCGTTCAGTGTGATCCAGAGCTTCACTCTGTCCCCAAAGTTCCATGACTCTTCTATTATATAGAAATCCTCTGAGATTTCTCTTTTTAGACTTCTAGTTTGTGACCGGTGTTTTGTTTTGCTCTATCTGCGCTTCCACGTTCGTCAATATGTCATGCGTCAGGTCAGCTCTTTCGTCGCAAATTGTTGTGTACCCGCCTGCTGGAAGCTAGTTATTATAGCTAATAAAGTTTTAAATATGGATATTTTTCTTACAAAAACCCATCGCTGTGCTTCAAAAGACCTGTTTTACCCCTCTATGGATTCTCTTTTTATGATTTTCATTTTTGGGGCTTCAAAATCTCACCCCCCATTCACTGCCATTATAAAGTTTGGAAGAGCCAGGATATTTTTTTAACATAACTCTGATTGTGTTCGTCTGAAAGTAGAAAGTCATATACACCTTGGATGGCTTGAGGGCGAGTAAATCATGGTATAATTAAAATTTTGGGTGAACTACCCCTTTAAGCACACTTATAAAAAGAGTACTTATTATTGCAACAATTTACTTAAAAGTATATACTTAAGTGCAACCTGAATGCAATGTTTTGACACTTTATTGCAATTAAATGAAAATGTATTATCGTATAAATGTATAGAATTAGTTCAGGGTGCTTTTTGACCCACAAGTTCCTATTTGTATGTAATATCATAATTACTTCTATTGTCTTTAAATATATGGTATTGCCGCATGTACTGACAAGTATTTATGGTAAACTGAAATTTACTTTAATGTAATTTCTGTTGAAATTCATGTCTTCTATTTAAATAGAAACAAAGTTTATTAATGTAATAATAAATAACACACTACACTTCAAATAATAATGTAGTACATTGCAATTTTTTTAGTATGTTATAGTCAACAACACCAAAAAAAAGTGTTCTTTTTTTTATAGGACAACAAAAGATTATTAAAGTAATTATTTAAGAAGCACTTTTAAACTAAAACTTTTCATTTGACATTATTACAAAGTGCACTTTTAAAAAGTGAACTTAAGTGTGTTAAGTCATGAAAGTGTACTCTCTTTTAAAGGGATACTCCACTTTTTTTGGAAATAGGCTCATTTTACAACTCCCCCAGAGTTAAACAGTTGAGTTTTACCGTTTTCGAATCCATTCAGCCAATTTTCTGATATTTAGAAGAATATCAGTAAGCAGACAGTTTCTGGTCTCATTGACTTCCATAGTATATTTTTTTTCCTACTATGGAAGTCAATGAGACCAGAAACTGTCTGGTTAATGATATTCTTCTAAATATCAGAAAATCGGCTGAAAGGATTTGAAAACGGTAAAACTCAACTGTTTAACTCTGGGGGAGTTGTAAAATGAGCCTATTTCCAAAAGAAGTGGAGTATCCCTTTAAAGGTGGGGTATTTGATTCTCTTTTTTGTCCATTTTTTCAAAATAACTTGAAATCCTATTCCTAACCCACTTACAGCCACTGAGTTAGAAGCACTGAAATGAAAATTAAGCAATTTAATCATCTGTGGAACGGACAGGACTCGAGAAACTCCAGCCAATCATTTCCAAGACCGTCTAGAATCATTGGACAGTAAGTTCGTCAATCAAACGGTTGTACCATACCCCCCTCCCCCCAGCGAGCTTGACCCAGTCAGAGCCAGCGCTGGAGGAAAGAAGGGAGGACCATTTGAATTGTGTATTTTCAAAATATGCCGGTCGTTTTCCAAATCACATACCCCACCTTTAAGTATACTTAAATAACCTTTTATTTCATTCAAATGAAATGATCTGCAAGTACGTTTTTTTAAGGAAAAACTATTTATTTTTGTTTGTTTAAGAACAATACAACTGCGCATTGTAGCACACTTTTTCACAATGGCATTACTAGTCTGTATAAAATTAACTGTATAAAATTACCTTTGTACTCTTGAGCAATTTTATTGTACATTGCGCAGTGTTAATAAGACAGTACCTTTGCCAACTTCCTGCAGTGTGTCCTGATAGAACTGTGAGCGGTCTGCGTCTTCTATCTGAACCGGCCCCATCTGTGAAAAGCCATTTTCAGTGATATAGATGGGCAGACTGGAATATGTGTCCTAAGAAAAACAAGCAAATGTAAATGATTTTGTTAATAAGACAATATATGAATCACTGTCAAATAAATATACTCCTAATTAAATTAAAAATAAAGGAAAGTTAGAGAGAATTGTGCACAAATAACTGAAGGTACCTTTATATATTTCAGCAATTTCCGCAATCCATCAGGAACAACAGCCAACCAGTGAACCCCACATATGGGCCATGACGGGTCAACAACCCCCTCTGCCCCCTGATCCCCCACAAAACTGAGCTTGTTGTTCTCACCAGCACTACTTAGATCAGTGACTTTCCGAGAGGTGTAATAGTTTAGCGCAAAGAAATCCACTGTGCCCAAAGGAGTGGGCTCTTCCTTTGAGAAGTGTGGGAGCCGAGAGCCCTGCTGGTATCCCAGATCCGAGCTCCTACTCTCAATCCTGAATCTCATGGACTCTGGGTAATCTCCTGTGCAAAACACAGGGCAGGCAAACCAGCCCAGAGTGAAGTCTCTGTAGCGCTCAGTGGCTGCAGCATCTTTAGGACAGTCCGGGTTCAACGGCTCTGCCCAGTCACTGTTCAGGGCAAGGGACACTTGCCCTCCTTGTGAAGACCTGAAATGAGCATTATAAGTATGCCAGGCTTTGGTGTGGGCACGCAGCATGTTATGTCCCGTCAAGTAGACTGATATTCCTGGATCTTTGATCCCAGGGGCAAAGATGCCATCCTCATGACCCAGCTTGGCACAAATATAGGGCTCGTTCAGTGTGATCCAGAGCTTCACTCTGTCCCCAAAGGTCTTAAAGCAAAACATGGCATAACCTTCAAAGATGTCTGCAATATCTGCCGAGTTCCATCCGCCAAGATCCTGTAAGGCCTGAGGTAAGTCCATGTGGTACAATGTGATCATGGGCGTCACATCACAAGCAATCAAGTCGTCGATCACTTGGTTATAATACGCCACACCTGAGGGTTATGGAAAAAAGGTCAAAAACGCAGGCAAGCAACTTCAGGAAGTATAATGATTTAGGTAACAAGTAGGCCAAAATTTGCACACATTTAGAGTCGGCATGAAACAGATATTTTCCTCACTAATGTGACTAATATCCGAGTGCAACGGGTTCACAAGCTAGACAAAGTTAGGCCAGGACTTGATTTTGTCCATTAGAAATTGATTGGAGACAAATAAAGATACTTTGACTTTGACTATGATGTCATGTGAGTGACATCATCAGAAAAGATATGTTGTTTAGGGGTTTTTGATTAAACATTACGATGGCACTTGAATTGAAAGAAAAGTGCATTTATAATTAACACTGCAATATTCCATAAAAAAGTACTTTAAACAAATGTGTAAACAATTATTTGAAGCTGAAATAAAATCCAAAAAAACAAAAGTTGATGCTTTGTTTATTCAAAGTTGTTCATGGATTAAGAATGCTAGAACTTCAAGTAAAGTATTTTGACTCGTTTTTCCATATTTTCCTGTTCCTACAGGTGAACATTTATGCTATTTAGATAAATATCTCATTTTACTTTTTGTGTTTTTTAGTGAGAAGTTATTATTTCAAAGTATTATTTACAGTGTTTGTACATCTGTTTAGCACAGAGAAAGAACAAGGGATTTACTTTTTTGATTGGACTTTTATGAACCTCACAAAGAGTGTCATTTTGCCATGAGAACCTTTTGGATTGACATGTTTTGTGGTTCCATCGGGAAGGAGCCGTGACCAGGATATGGACAGACGGTAATGCGTGAGACCAAGCTGTTGGATACATTTCAGGTCCTCTTTCCAGAGCTGATAGCTGTTACAGGCTACATCTCCATTATGGTCTTCAAACACCCCTCCTTTGACGTGACAGAATGTGTCCCATACGCTGGGGCCTCTACCATCCATATTCCAGCCTCCTGCAAGAGAATTTAAGGAATCGAAAGGAAAGTTTAGACCCATTACATATAATCTCCTTTAATTTTCTTTTGTACAAGTGTCAAATAACAAAGTTTTGACTGCTACAAAATAACTATCCACATCTGCCTTCAACAAAAAGTACTGGGGTGTTATAATCTATCAATATCAGCTTACCATAGTATTTGCATGGTACTATAATGAAGAAGACCATATAATTACCATGGTATTTGTTTAAAAAATGACAATATGATGCCACGTAAAAACCTACTGAACAACTCTATATAAATAATTGCAAATTGTTCCTATTACATGCATCCAGAAATGCTGAATCTGCAAGTGAGTTAAATCAGATAACAAAGTCGACAACCACCGCAACTACAGTAAAGTAACACTAGTCAAATGTACCTTCTATTTGATAAGCAGCAGTTGCAGCTCCCCACGCAAAGTCTTTTGGAAATGCGGTGACTTCTAGTGCAGACATGTTTTAAGACAATGATGAAGAGGAAACTAGACAAAGTTATCGCGCTATTTAACGGAATAAAAAAACACATTCAATCAAGTCTGGCAGCACGTTCTCAGCTAAAAGTAAGCGATGAACGTCAGCACGCCCTGCACGTTACGTCATCGCGCACCTCCGTCACGAGACCGTACAAGGTAATTTTCTTAAAATATATATTTACATTAGTGACATTTTTTACGTTATTTATTATTTTTTTTTTTTTACGTTTTTTGATTAGTTTATATTAGTGACGTTTTGCTGTTGGGTAGAATAGAAACGTTAATCATTTATTTTAGGCTCAACGAATTGTAATGCAAGAGTTTATCTCATGTTTCGTAAGAGAGACTGAAAAGTAAATAATACAAATGGAATTATAAAATGAATAATAGCCCCAAGACAGAGACCTTTGACCAGCATGAGGTGCAGATCTTTTTACACACGGCTTCTAAATTGTCCCTGGTCACAATGACAATATGAGAAAGATTTATATGCTCCCATAGGAAGCCGAAACATCTCCATGCGATTCAGTCACAAACGCTGCACACAAAGCATTGTTTTCTTCAGGTTGTTCTGCTGGGACGAATACCCATCTAGGCTAACTTTTTTTCTTTTCTTTTTTTTTTACACTACTGCCAACCTGTCTAAACTTGTTTGTAGTGCAGCAATGCAAAGAGAACCTTTTGTAAGGGCCACACAAAAACAAATGAGCACAATGGATCCTTTAGTATTGTGTTGCATTGTGTTTTGCGGTTTTGTAATGGAAAGGCATAACTTTAAAGGAAATGGATGTGCTTTTTTATTAACTGCAGAAGTGGGTCACTCATATATATTCAGACATACATTTTAGGTTAAAATTTATAATAATGTATGGAACATTTTAAGTGCAATTTTAACATGTTAAGTCAATTTGCAGGCCTTGAAAAGTAATTACTAAAATTTATAGTAATAGAAATCTAAATTATAAAATTTAAAAAAAAACAAGAGGGGTTAACAATGATAAAACTAAAGAGGGCAAGAATTCTCAAGATTGTTTTTATTTATTTTCAATATGCTATAATTTAATAAAGTGCATATACCATCAGATTACTATTTACATGGTCTTTTCATAACTCTTTAATAACCTCCTAAAAAATTGTGAGCTGTTTTACCTATGAGAGTTTTAGCCAAGTTAAATAAATAAATGGACAACATTGACAGCAGGAGAGCAAACTCATCAATAGCATTCCCAAAAAAATATACTATAGCCTACTGATTCAGAAATCTGTCACATTTGTATAAATATTTAAACAAGACCTTTGGGGTGAATGCGATTTCACCCTACAACATGATGTTACACTATCGACATTTTTGTTGATCCTAGAACAAAGTTCCAATCAACCAATCAGAAGTGACAATTTTACATTATGTGCTTCTACATCAGTTTTTATTCACACATAATTTATTTCCCTCTAATTTTAGGGATAATTTATGAGTAGGGTTAGGGTTAGGCCAAGGCCTATTTTCTTTCGGAAATTAATATTGTTCCAGGATCAACGAAATATGTCGATCCAGGAACATGTCTAACTTGGCAAAATCACGGTGACCGAGATTTGATTAGTAAGTCTACTTAAATCAAAAATGACAAACTTCATGGATAAAAGGTAAAATAAAATAATATATTTTAAATTAAAGGCAACATTGTATAAAATTTGGGCAATAACAACAGTGGGTTTAATTAAAAGGATCGTCGACTGGAGTTCAGACCAAACCTATGATGACGTCAGGGGAGGAAATGGAACATGGAGCCCGAGGCTCAGAGAACAGCAACACACTCGGCTATGACCTGAACAGCGCTGGACACATTCACGCTTTTACCGTCTCACCGACTGCAAGAAGCACACTCTGGGGACCCTGGGTTACACATTCCGCTTGTATCTCTCACAGCGCGTTTTTCCCGTCGTGGTCGGTAGCAGTATTCAAGCTTATGGGGAACAGTAGCAAAGTGAAAACCAACTTTACGCATTCAGTTTCTCAAGAATGGTTTTATTGTTCGGCACGCGGACATGTCGCGTTTAATGACCTGTTTTAGATAACCTTCGAATAACTACCGTCTAGAAACTGTTTCTCTTTCTTTTGGAGTTAAAATGTGCAGTGAGATGAGCACAGAGAAAAAAGTTTATGTGAACATTTCCTTGAGTTTGTGAGACTGTTATCTCGGGATGGTTGCAGCTGTCTCTCTTTTAGCGCAGGAGCGAGATCTCCACTTTGTCTGGAAACAAAGAAAATGCTTCGTGTAAAACAGTGGAAACTTGCGTACAACCGGCTGGAGAAGGTTTGTTGAGTTCTACAATGATGCTTATGGAAAACAAAGGAGGATATTCGACCGCTGCCTTTCGGACTGCTTAATGTGGAGAGCAAAAACCATGATAAATCGTCCCATCTAATGTTGTGTCGAGTCAATATTTCGACCATGACTTAAAGGAGTGCTGACCAGCGTCTCTGCTTGATGGCTTTTGACGAATATTCATCGCAGAGATCGTGTTTAGATATAAACAACAGCAACGAAAGGCTTTCTGGGGCTATTTATATGCTAATCTGACCCCTCTTCTTGCAGTGTGAATATCAACGAAGGCAGGAGTGATGTCGGTTGGCGCTAGTGCTACTTGTGTCTTTTTCCTGGCTTTTGTGCTTCTCAGAAGCTCGAGCTCTGCAGGATCGACTGAATGTAAATCATATGATGAACGCTTCAAAAGTGCAGGAGGGAAAAGCTCTTCGTCTGGGGCCACACTGGACCGAAAAGTGGTCTGCAGTAACATGGAGCTCCATCAGGTGCCTTCTACTGAATCATTTCCCAACAGAACAGTCTCACTGTAAGTTAACACTCATTTACCTCACAGAAATTAACATTGTCATTTATCTCAAAAAATGCCCTTAACCACACATCACGAGGGTCATTCCTGCCATTTGACCTCATGACTTCTGGTCCTTCTGAGAACCTTTTGATAAACTAAACCATTTTTAAGTGAGTTTTCAAAAGTCATACAGAGTGACTTAAATACATATATAGTTATTAAATATACAAAATATTTAATCAACTGATCATTTTAGCTTATTACCTTTTTACATTTCTCAAAAGTCTAATAATTTTACTTAAGAAGGATTAAAAACATTTTTTTGTGATTAAACCTTTCAAAGGACACACTATAGTCAATTCAACTATGGTTTTCTTAAAACAAATACATATAGTGTACAGTCATAAAAGGTTGGTCATCATAACAATAACAGGACATAGCATATTAGCAGGGAACACTTATAAAATGGAAATGGTATATTTTACTTAAAGGGAATTCACCCCAAAATGAAACTTCTGTCAGTAATTACTCACCCTCATGTTGTTCCAGCCCCGTATGTCTTTCGTTCATCTTTGGAACACAAATTAAGATATTTTTGATTAAATCTGAGAGCTGGATCACTCCTCCATAGGCTTCTAAGGGATTGAAACTTGCCAGCCCCGAAAAGTTATTAAAGAAATTGTTAAAATAGTCCAACTGGCTCAATCTTAAGTTTATCAAGTCAGTGACGAGAATACTTGTTGTGCGCAAAAAACAAACAAAAATAACGACTTTATTCAAGTATTAATTTCCTTCTCTGTCGGCCTTGAGATAGTTCACGTAGTGTATTAGCGTAGACGTAGAGCGTCTGTGTTGTTCGTCACACGTAAGCTCACTATTGGCCGACGCTGGTCATGTGTGTGATGCGTGTGACGTACAACACAGACGCTCTACGCTCTATCTTGTATAAAATAATAAAATAAAAAATATCTTAATTTGTGATCCGAAGATGAACGAAAGTCTTAGGGGGTTGGAACAACATGAGGGTGAGTAATTACTGACAGAATTTTCATTTTGGGGTGAACTAACCCTTTCATTTTGGGTAACCTAAATTGTACAAGCTTGTGCAATTTTCATTTTGTATGCATACTTTAGATATAAGTGAACTGGTGTGACCTTTTGCTGTTGTTACTTGTAGGGGCAGTAGGTGATTCTCCACAGAAACATTTTTTGTTATGCTGGTGGTTGAAAGTCTTCATATCCTGATAGCAATTACCATCTTAAGCTGTTTATGTATTTTGTGGAAGGTGTAGGACCATAAAATGTTCGTTCAATCATTGCATTCGGTCCGAATGGCTTTGGATGGCGTTTTTGCTGGGGGGGTGGGATTGTATGTTTCCAACGTGAGTGATTTTCTCTCTTTTGTTCATGACCCAGATTATTGCAAGCTGTTACGATATGCATATTGCGATATTCCGATAATTTCTATATATTGTGCAGCCCTACTCTATTTGTGTGTCAATCATTGTTTACATGTAAATAAAAGCCTAAATTAAGTTTGTAAAGTATAAAGCAATCATATCTCTTCACTAAGCCGCTCTATTCATTTAGATTCATTTTACAACGCCTTTACAACCTTTTTGGATCATTTTAATTTTTGGTTGTGTGGACATTCAGTGAAGGGACAGAAACCTCTTAATTATTAAAAAGTCTTATGGGTTTGGAACGACATAAGGGTGAGTAAATGACAGAATGAAACATTTTTGGGTTGCTTGCTTTAAAGCTAAAAATATTTGGTATAACTTTACACAGGGCTTGAATTTCGGTGCGGGAATGCCGGCATAATTTAAAGGATTAGTTCACTTTTTAAAAAACTTTTGCTGATAATTTACTCACCCCCATGTCATCCAAGATGTCTTTCTTTCTTCAGTCGAAAAGAAATTAAGGATTTTGATGAAAACATTCCAGGATTTTTCTCCATATAATGGACTTCAATAGTAGCCAAAATGGTTCAAGGTCCAAATGATAGTTTCAGTGCAGCTTCAAAGGACTTTAAACATACCAGACGATGAATAAGGGTCTTATCTAGCGAAACGATGCGCCATTTCGAAAATAAATAAATCTCGTGAATCTCCTGTTCGAACTCGTTCATCAAAATGAACAAATCTTTTTTCGAGTCATTTCGTTCGTTGATTGAATAAAATGACTCGGAAAAAAAGATTTGTTCATTTTGATGAACGAGTTCGAACAGGAGATTCACGAACGTGCATCTCAGGACAGAGCAAGGCGAGCATTTGTGCTAATAATACTTAAACTGTTTTATTTAATTTCGAAATGGCGCATCGTCGTTTCGCTAGATAAGACCCTTGTTTAAAGTCCTTTGAAGCTGCACTGAAACTGTCATTTGGACCTTGAACCGTTTTGGCTACTATTGAAGTCCATTATATGGAGAAAAATCCTGGAATGTTTTCATCAAAATCCTTAATTTCTTTTCGACTGAAGAAAGAAAGACATGGACATCTTGGATGACATGGGGGTGAGTAAATTATCAGCAAAAGTTTTTTAAAAAGTGAACTAATCCTTTAAAACAATCCCGCAAGGTTAGCTTTTATAGTGCGAGAAATTCCCGCACAAATATATTTGCTTCATCTCAGATATATATATATATGTGATATATATCTCAATAAATTCACAGATGCGAGAAAAAAAAATGTCAAACTGTCTTTTATTTTTCGCATTTAATTCCTCAATCAGCGCTGGACCGGCATTCTCTTCCGCTGAGCCCTGGCTGTAGACAGATCGTGTTTCACGCTGTCAATGCAGTGGTCTGCGTTGCGCTGATCTTATTCACACTACTAGGCCGACAAGCAGCCAAACCGAACATCCACAAAAAAATCTCAGAGGTGAAGCAGTCAAAGGATAAAAAAAAAAACAAAGAATTGAACTGAACTGAAACACATGAATGACACTGAAATAGAGAGACATTAATATATTATAGCTTAGGCCTAGTTTAAACTGAGGTCTTAATGTCAATTTGAAGAAGAGCATGGTGTATTTTGTATAAAGTTTCTTTTTTTTTAACTGTTTTGAGAACTGGAAATGCACAATTCATGTATACAAATCTGTATATATTAATAAATGAAGATGATTATATTAGACCGACCGATGCATCAAATGTTATTCTCCCCCCCCATAATCTTTAGATCCCCCCCCCATGTGACCCCCCCCCCCCCCCCCCCCCCCCAGTTTAAAAAAACGAAATTCAGGCCCTGTTACATGTTATGCACTCTACCAGTCAAACATTTAGACCGAATATTTTTTTTAGTATCTTCAGAATATGTGAAGTGTGTTCTGTGGTCTCCCCTGTGCTCTTTCTGTGTCTGGCGGTGCAGCCTTATTAGAGTTTAAACGAAAAGCAGCCCATGTGACTGTGTCTTTCAGAGATGGATATCAAGCATGTCTGAAAGCCTGAATGGTGCAGTCGTCTTTCTTCATGTGGCTGTGCTGAGTTTGTAAAGAGAGGAAGAACGCATGTAAAAACAAAGATTTTGCTCCGGTGAGGGGAAATAAATGCACTGTTAGTACTGTTGAAACCTTCATTTAGTTGTGTAAAAACACTTATTTCACTACTTTATGCACTGAAATGATTTTTTTTTTACTGAAACCGAAGTTTTCTTTTAGCTGAAAACCAAAAATAAATGTGGGTAATTGGGTAGTTGAACTCTTTATGCTGCAGGGTGGTGAATTAAACCAGTCATAGTAAAGTTCTTCGGCAACGAGACCCCTCTTGAAATTTCATCAAATAAATTTGACATATTGCTAGTCGTGCAATATTTTTGGTTACGGTGACATGCTTCCACACAGCTGACATGTTTACTTGAAACGTTATCACATTGTGTGCATAAAATAAATGGCGAAACAGTCAGAACACGTCATCTGAGAAGTGTCATTTAAACATCAATGGTTTCAGCTTTCCAAAATGTTTTCGGCTGAAACACGGATTTTTTTTTTTTGGCTTTTTAAGACAAATATTTGTAGTTGCCCAAATTTTGGAGCATCACTAATATAAAGTGTATATTTGATTTAGGAACCCTAGATTGATATTTTAACACTCTCATTACGTTGGTGAAGCTTTGTAAACTTATCCCGTTGAATGAGATTGGTAGTTGAAATTCAGAAGTATCAAGTTCTCAGACCTTGTAGCCTACATGAAGTCTTTCAGCATTACAATAGCCAAACATAAACTTCATTCCAGGGGTCTCAAATACTTGGTTTGGCACATGAATGGCTATTTACACATAGGTTGAGTGTTTATGGTTCGCAACTCCAGCAGTCTTGTCACTTCACATGATGTTTTCTTCACATGGAGGGGTCAACAGTAGTTATTCATGGAATCCTACCTTTTTTGACCTTCTCTAACCCTGAAAATCAATTACTTTCCTCAACCTGGTGTAGGAAATCCTTTACCTCACACACACACATTTGGGGTCAGCAGGTTTATGATACCACCCCTTTAACAGGGTGAAAAAAACGCTCCCCATTACAACCTTGTGAAATTAAGCTTTTTGATTGCTCACTTTTTTTTACTGGTGGTGGGTCAGTTGGTTTTAATCCTGTTAAAGTCGTTATGAAGAGAAAATTCACCCTCATTCATCTGTTTTCTAAATGCATGTTATATATCTTATTGTGTGCAATGGATACATGTTTCTTTTTTTTTTCATAATTCAAAAAATCAGAATATCCAGTGAAACAACACACTTCTCTCTGTGATGCAGGTGGTCTTCAGTCATTTAGTCAATCATTTAGCCCCCATCCTTGTAAACTTGCATTCATCTGCCTGCGTTTTTGAATGCTACGCCCACATCTTACAATCCAATCAACAGGCAATGCATAAAACCAAGTTCCGCCATTCATTATTTTCTTGTTCGATAATTTGTTGTTGGATTTGCGTCACAATTTGAAAGAAAGGTTCTGTTACTTACTACTGTTTCATTGCGACTTGCACTTTTTAGAGTTATTTATGCAAAGCTGCTTTTTAAATATCCTGCAAATGGCTTTAGGAAAGTTACTAAATCTCTGCCCAACGTTGACATTGTGTCTTAGTGCTTGGGATTGGTTTATAGCAATTTCTGTTGTAAGTGGATCATGTTTGTGCAGCTGTCTTTTTATGTGAGCCCAGTCACCGAGATTGTTTCTCTTAGGCAAGTGTTGAAAGCTACACCTGGACTGAGCTGTCCTCCCCAAAGCACACCTGGTGACTGTAGCAAGGCAGTGTGGGATAGGTTTCAGAAAAGCTTCAAAATAACAGGTTTTTGATTAAGTTGGACTTTTTAATGTTTGCAAGAAAATATCAGTTGGTAGCAAGAGTGATTCATCCACAGGTCAAGTAACAAAGAAATAAAACTATTACATAATGTTGATGTTTAATTACTTTATCCTGTCCCTGCTTAATATGCAACAATAAGCCATTCATATTCTGATTGCTCACTAATTATACACTCCATCTTTTAATGTAATTTTTTGCGTCTCATGAGACCGAGAAATAATTTGTCTGTCTGCTGTTTAAAGTTGATTTTAGCCTATTGGTGCACCCATTTTTTCCGTACTCGAGCATATTTATATTGTACTGGCTGTTTTAATGTAGCCCAGGTTTTGATTTTAGGCAGCTCTCTTTGCTTTCCAGTGATTTTGTTCGGTCGCTAGATCCTGTTGAACCTCAGAAAATCAAGATAAGGTTGTATCTCACCATCTGTCTCCAGCATTAGCAGACCTGTGGGTGCCTAGCCAGACGCTCATTTAAATGCTAATTGTTAGAACCCATGCAAGTCCCAGACGAGTGGTCATCACCCCAATCTCTTGATGTGACCCATCTGTGAACTGGTATACTTCATTCTTACCCACCAGGCATATCTTATTGGTCGATAATGTACTGTAAATTCAAATATTTACAATGATTTTGCTGGCTATGTAAAATTCAGTGGATAAAACATTGTTGATATTGCTGTTTATTATGTTGGTGCATTTAAATGAATACATCATTCTTCATTTTAGGGCTGCATGATATCGATGCTTAAGCGATTTATCTCGATGTGCGCATCCGCGATAGTATATCACAGGATGTGCGACGTCAAGTATAGGGATCTTAGTTGATACGTGATCCGTACGGACCGGGCACCACTGTTCGAAAGGTGCATGATTCTCAGAATAATTGCAAAGTTTAACCATCATCGAGCGAAAGGTTATCATTTGCACGTGTTTTAGGTTCTTTCAGTTTAAAGATTCCAGCTATTTTAAACCATTCGAGTGCAAGAAGACGCAAAAGAGAACTCGATTCGGTACTCGCGAGCTGTTTTCTGTGCACACACACACAGCTGCGCAGACAGCACACGAACACGAGTTCCAGTCTCTTCTGCATCTAAAATTGTCAAAAGGCTTGTCTTGGCAATGGCAAGTATCCTCGTAAACAGTCGCTTATGTCTAACTTGAATGTAAATATTTAAGAAAGAAAATAGATGTGTACCATTATATTGGATTGTGTATTCGCTCTTAAAGTGACAGCAGCCTAATAATCCTGTCATTTAATATTAATCAAAGGAAATCACTTTTGTATCTGTAATAAAGACCCATACCTTTAAACTCCTTTGGCTATGAGTGTGGAAAGACGCGTTCGGCACGTGCACGCGCTTCTTTCATCACTTTAATGCGACCTTGCTGAAAAAAAAAACATTTCAATGGGCCTAAACTTTTGAGCAGTAGTGTATATTGTCCAGTCTAATCTAAATGTATAGAAAAGCAACACAGAAAGATAAGTGGACTTGGATTATTCTTGGTTTTATTAAATGAATGTTTCAGTTATTAAACGCATAATGTGCAGTTACTTTCAGAAACCAGCTTGTTCTGTGTGTTGACTTCATTTTGGAAGTAAAATAAAATCAGTGCTGAGTAAAACCAAACCTTGTAGATCTGTTAAACTTGTACTCGGGCCTACACGAGTTGTGTGTCAGTAATTCTCCTGGGCTCATAGTTTAATCATGAGGGAGGGGAATCGCTCCCTGCTGGGAGATCGCTGTGCTCATGAATATCACTATCGCTCTCAAATTGATCTTGACGGAGTCACAAGGCAGCGTGTTCGTGTTTATCCTACAATCTTCAGAATGTTTTCAGGCATTGTTTTCTCTGTTCTCTTGACAGCTTTGAAACGTACAATTAAAGTTGCCCGGAATTAAAATGTAAACAAACACAACTGTAATTGCAGGCAGATGAGAAGGTAATCTGAGAGATATCATACATATGTAAGACTACGGTTACAATTAATGTTCATGATGAGTAAACTTTCTATAGTTTTTCAACATTTTATTCTGTTGCATAAAACCTCATTTATTCAGTTGTGACTCATTTATAAGTGTAAATAAGGATATTCAAAATTCAACAATTAGCTACTTTAGCTGAAAACTGGAAATTAAGTTTTATTCAATTAAAATGTAATAGAAAAAATAAAATAAAAACTATATATATATATAAAGATTTATTAATAAAAATTAAGTTTTTGTCAACTTTTTAAAGGTGTGATGCTTTTTAATCTTTTCCTTTAATGGTGTAATGTATGTGTTTGCGCATACAATCTGCAAAGTTACAAAGCTCATAGTCTCCCACAAAATGATGCATTCTATCCAACAGAGAACTGATCCTGACCTGCCTAAAACACCTCGATATATTACCGGATATTACTTCCTCAAACATCTGTGTTTGGATGCAAAAGCCAAACTACTTTGTTTGGCCTTCCGAAAACGGATGAACTTGGAAATCAGAGGTTAAGATTTATTTATTAAGTTGTTGCAGTACAACCCAAAAGTTTACTTGTGCACAGCACATTTTACAGAGGACAGCTTCCTGAACCTGGTAGAGTTCAACGCCAGCTATATACAAAGACTATTTACCACTAGGAGTGTAACACACAATATATATATGTAACAATATGTATCTGTATTGTGTATAGTTCACCCAAAATGAATATTACTGTGTGAGGAAAAACCTCAAGTTTATAGAGTTTTAATGTCAGTACTACTATATATAATGTATAATAATGCAATGGGGGAATATTTGTGAGTCCGGATGTCTTATGTTACCAGTAAAAAGTGGCCTACATTATTTTAAATATATCTAGTCAGTTAGTATATTCTTCAAAAATAATTCTGTATTTTTAGCTTCAGAATCATGAAGATTTTTATTCTGGTGTGCTTTGGGTTATCAGCTATTTATTTCCACCCCCAATGTAATACCAAATTTAGCATTTTTTGTTAACATTTTACCTTTTGTCTTGGAGTATCGCAATAATATCGTATTGTGATATGTATCTGTGACATGAGTGTATCGCTTCACCCCTACTTACCTCTGTGAAACGGTCTGCTAAAGTCGTTCTTGCAAAGTTGCTTCAGATCGATTGACTTGATCATCTATGTTTTCAGAATCCGACTCGGGATCAAAGTGATACCGACGACATCATTAACTGTTTACAATTGCTTAAAGGGTACCTATTATGGCATTTAAAGTGTTCCTAATGTTGTTCTGGGAGTCCCCAACAACAGTTTTACATGCATGCAATGACAAAAAACACTTTTGTTGTCTTATAATATGCATTTATTTTTACCTGATTTGCTCACCGACTCCCAAATGATTCGTTTGACGACTCATTTTTCAAACCCCGCCTTTGCGTGACGCTAATCTGCGGTGATTGGTCAGATGACCCAGTCAGTTATTTTTCGCGTTAACCCAAAGCATATTGATAAAGCACTGCAGTACTACAATACGCTCTATTCTTTATGACAACTCCAATAACAACGACAAACATTTTACATATTTCAAAAAAACACACACACACAGCTTGGAGACCTAAGCGCTGAGCGTAACTGACACACACACACACACACACACACACACACACACACACACACACACACACACACACACAGCGATCGTCATTAAAATAACGCGAACACAGCTCAAGGTGGCTATACTTGTGTGGTATAGTTGTAAATATAAATTCTAGCCACTGATTCTTCTCATGCTCGTCCCTGGGCAGTGAAAAAAAAGTTCGCTTTTGATTCGAGATGGTCCTCACTGCAGAACATGAAATCCACGGGGAGGAGTCGGATCTAGATCCGACTCCTCCCACCTTACATACCTAAACCTACCCAGCTCCACCCCTTATCCCTAAACCCACCCCTAAACCTACCCAGCTCCACCCCTTATCCCTAAACCCACCCCTAAACCTACCCAACCCCACCCCTTAATCTGGATCCGACTCCGCCCCCCGGATCTCGTGTACTGCAATGAGGTGCTACTGGCACTTCAGAACAGCTCGTCGACATGTTGTTTTCACTGTTTTCTGGCGCGCGCAATGAGTGGGCGTGTCTTATTCAAATAACTTGTACAAGTGACGTACGAAAGTTAGAGAAAATGCATCGTTCGTCTATATCGGAAATATTTTAGTGGATTCCCTCTGCATTTAAAGTCGTCATGAAATCTATGTACCCTTTTTACATTTCTAGTCTTGTTAATACACAGAAAACGATCTTTAATCAAAATCTGAACATTTGCTTCAACTCTGGAATGGCGTTCCTTCTCTGAAGTCAGTTTGACAGCTTGGGTTAAATATCCTTAACCACTCGCCTCCAACCGCCAGTCTGCTATGAGCGAGAGATGGAGAAGAGGTGCGCTAAAGTTTGCAACTTCCAGTTTACAGGGACATTAAATGTGGTTGTCTCACCTGAAACTAGCAGCATGAAAGATAAAACTTATTCAAATTATACACTATACAGAAAGCAAAGAGATCTCCCTTAATGACTGAGGCGATCAATCACTTCAGTTGCAGTGCGCAAACACTGTGCTTGATGCTGCAAATCGCATTGTAGTTAGAAACCTTTGACGGTCTTCAGACTACAGAGCGTGAACATAATCGGGGGGGGTACTGAAGTCAAAATAGTCTTGGCTACTGGACCTGCAATCCGCCCGTCCCTATTGATTCGCAACCCGCACCCCAAATGACCTCGTAGATATTATTCCACACATTACATCAAATATTGCTCAGTGTGTTCTGATTGGCCAGCTGATCCACTGTGTTGTGGAGTTACATTTCCGACACACGATTGAGGTGCTTGGCCAACCATAATCGAGTCAGCTTCCAATGCTTTAAAGGGGTGATGAACTGAGAAATCAAAATTTCCTTGAGCTTTTTACATCTGAGAGGTCATCATATTATAAGAATATACTGTAAGTTTCAGAACTGAAAACGTCCTTGTTAGTCCAATAAATGCTTTTATTGACACCAGCCTCAGCAAACGCCTCGTTTTTCAAAGTGGGGAAATATGACGTCAAAGAGGATAAAACACCACCCCCGCAGAAGAAGATCAACGCCTGCTTCAACACGGCCGGTTTAGCCCCGCCCACCGGTTCGCGCATTACACGGCACGCATAGCTAAATAACATAGGCCGCCTACCTCGTGATGACAAACCGGATCGAGCGACCGAGCAATAGGCCTACAAAATATTGTGCAGTGCCTGGTTTGTGGAAGAAGACAGTCGCTGCATAAGCTTCCTCTGGAGTCCAATAGGAGTGCATGGATAAACTTTATTTTTCATGATGTTCCACTCCAGCTGATGAGGTAAAACATTGTCCGTCTGTTCGCTTCATTTCAGTGAGGATTTTTTTGTAAACAAGACTGGATTTGCAGACCGATTAAGAGTAAAGAACGGTGCTGTGCCGTCTATATTGGATCTGACAGGAATTATGCAACACCTGGACTCTGCGTCGAACATGTATGGGCGAATCATTCCGGTTGCCATTTTACAACATTGGACGTTTTCAAAACAATTTCCCCCAAGTGCATCGACCGGTGAGTTGAAACTCATTATAATGCAAAACGGTTATCCACTCATACGCAGTGGGCGTTTACTTCCAAGTCTTCAATGCGAGACGCCCATAAAAACCGAGCGTTTTTCAGCTAGGCTCAAAACTAGGTTAGAAAATAGCCTATTACTTATTAATTTTGATGTTTTTGAATGCAAAAACCAAGCGAACGTCATAAGTTTACCTCAGACAACAATATAATAAGATTTAAAAAGCCAGTTCATGACCCCTTTAAAGGGGTCATATAATGGTACATGCACTTTTACAAGTTGATTGTACTGAAATGTGTGTTGACAGAGCCTATACACAACCATCATATAATGATAAAAATCCATCCAGTGATTTTGTTTTAATCTCCTTATACGTTTTCCCCTGCCTCAAATTGAGCCGTTCGATTTTGTGACGTCACACGCTCGGATGCCCCTCCCACAATTGTTGATTGACAGCAGCGTTTCAACACAGACTCGCCCTCGCTCGTGAGTGAGCTGTCAATCATGCGCGCGCGGACCGGTGTTGTGCCGAAATGTACACTGGAGCACTGTCACTGAGCAGAATGGAGTCTAAGCGAAGTGGTGTTCTGTTCTTGGGTGCAATAAGGAACACAGCAGTCATTTTAATGTTCCTAAATCCGAACCCCTGAAGACGCAGTGGCTGAGTTTGTTTTCGAAGGGAATATTCCCCACGATCAACATCAATGCTTTTATGTTTGCGCGAATCATTTCACACCAGACTGCTTTCGAGGATGTATAAAGCTGGTTTTGCTAAGAAGCTGCTCCTGAAAAAAGGAATCGATACCAACCATTCGTGTTCCTACACCTCGAGAAGAACTGAAGTGAGTGTAATGTTTTATTAACCTTTATATTAATATTTATATTAATCTTTGCAAATCGCTAGCTTCACAATGAATGCGGCTAATGTTTACACTCAGGGTACATTATGGCATGTTTTCTATGTACGACGTTCTGAATATAATTCATAATCCCACGTTTATAATGAACAACGCGTTATGGTTATTGTGTTACAATTACAAACATGTACGCACAGAACAGAGCATATACTGTGGAACAGAGGGGCGGGGTGAGCGAAGCTCATTATCATTTAAAGGCACATGCACTGAAACGGCGTGCTGAAAACAGAGCTGTTTTTGACCAGGTAAAATAAGTGTTTTCTTACAATACTAATGAGAATTTTTAATTAAAGTATATTACAAACTTTTAATTTAGACCCTAAAGAATTATATTAGCTTGTACAAAAATGGCATTATATGACCCCTTTAAAGGGTACCTATCATGGAATTTTGAAAATTACCTTTCATGTAGTGTGTAACATAGATCTAAGTGAACAAAAACATCCTGCAAAGTTTTAAATATGAAAGTTCACCGTATACAAAGTTATTGTCTCTCAAAAGTGTAAAATTCTTTAAGGTTACGCTTTATTTTAAGGTGTCATTGTTACAGTGTAATTATATATGTAAGTGCTGCATAATATTAAGCATTAATACATGTACTTACTATTGGGTTAGGGTAGGATTTGGTTTAGGGTTAGTTGCGTGTAATTATGCATAATTTATTGTAATTACTATGGTAAGTACATGTAACATATGTAACACACTGCAAAATAAAGTGTTACCTTTTTTAAATGTATAGAGACATCTAAGCCTCTGTATAGCCTGTAGTGTGATTTATGCACATTTGTTCAAAATAGTCTGTATGGGCAGATTGTCACAGAAGTTTTGCGCACTCTTTTTTTCCTTTTTTTAGTTTGAAAATCCACAAGCTCTTAAAGTAAGGAGAGGATAGGAACTGTTTGTGTTCTCAAAGCCAGAAAAATATGTAGGCTGTCTCAGTAGGCCAAGCTTGTAATAGTCACCCCTCAGCACCCCATAATAATAACAGTCTGGCCGGGACCTGTGGATAAGGGGTTGTGAGCCTGAGCAACCGCATCCGGTCCGACTGTCCCTAAAACAGCCAACCACAAACGGTTGTGGTGCTTCCTCTGGAATGTACATCATTGTTTATTGCTGAATTACACAAAATGGAGAAGATGTTTTGGCTCTGGAAAGAAAAAAACTAACATGATTCAGCAGTGTATTTTATGTAAAATAGCTGGTTTTAGAAACCTACTTCTAAAGTTATAGACTTTTGTTTAATTTTGCAGTAATTTCATGTTTCGAAACAAAACCAATTTAAATGCAATTCATTCTTTATCCATTGCAACTGTTTTCTTTCTTGTATATCACTTGTAAGCTGTGTTTAGTACTGCACCAGTTTACAGCTTAACAAATGTTCTGGTGTGTTTTCACAAAGCTCTGAAAATTGAAGCAAGGAGACATTAGGTTTTTTTTTTTTTTTTTTGGATATTTTCTGTTAGACTGATTCAGAAGTGATCAAATATGATTTATTGTTTGATTCAGTGTATGTGTGTTTAGCAGACTTTTTCATCAGGTCACAAAAGTGAATGTCCTTTGGGTTTAAACTTTTGGCTACCAGTTCAGACCTTTAAAGTAACACTAAGTAGTTTTTTTTCCACCTTCATAATATATTTCCAAGACCCTTGTGATGGTACATCGACTTAAAAATAAGTTAAATGACACGTCTGCCATAGCCTGACGTGGTCTGCTTTTACTGGCACTATGTAACTTCGGGTTTCGGGTAGGAACCCGTGCACAAAAAGAACTACAAAATTCGACTGCTTTACGTCAAGCGCTACAATAGTCATTATTTCGTTTTTCTTTGTTTCTGATGTCACAATACATCATCCTTTCATGAAATCATGTAACATACTCTACCTTGTCTGTGGACATCGTTCATTCTAAAGCCGGTGCTGGATAAACAGCGAGCGTGCGTGCGACGGTAGGCTAAATTATTTACGACAGCGGCAATGGACAATTTCGTTTCCAACCAGTAGGGCGACCGAAGAGGAAAAATACTTGGTGTTACTTTAACTGTTACATTACCATTTCCATTTGGTTGCTATGGTAACTTTCCATATCTTTCTGTATCTTCAGCTGTTAGAAGCTTGTTTCTGATGATTAAGAGCTTAGAAAGTATCTTGTATTCTCAGCTACCTGTCCTTGTATTTGCTAGGCCACTTCCATAAGAAAGCATTTGCTTAGAAAAAATACAATTAATAAAATGTTATTTTCTGAGGTACTTTGTCTATTGAGTCCAATGTTTTGAGTATGCAATTGATGAAAAATAGAAATGTGATGATGTTTGCTCATGAACTTACAAGCCAATATCTGTGGTTTTATCTGTGTATTATTCTCCTGTTTTTTTTTTAAAATAACAACCCCTTTTGTTTTGTCCGCAGGATTTTGAGTAACAACAAAATCCAGGAACTTCTGAATGGCTCTTTCATTGGTTTGTCATCACTGGAACGACTGTAAGTTCAAAATTCTCTTTATTTGTTATATTTATTGTAGTTAATTTTAGTTTGTTTAATAGGCATATACACTGTAAAGGGTTAGTTCATCCAAAAATGAAAATTCTGTCATTAATTACTCATTATGTTGTTCCAAACACGTAAGACTTTCGTTCATCTTTTGGAAAGCAAATTTAAATATTTTTGATGAAATCTGAGAGCTTTCTGTCCCTCTGTTTGTCCTTCATTTGTGTAATTGACACAATTTTCATATTTGCTTGAACTATACCTTTAATAGCTTGTGACAGTTTATTTAAACTGACGCCTAAAACAACATTAAAATGATGGTGGGCACTAGGGTGCACCGGTTCACATTACTCTCGTTTAATTTTTTTATCATGGTTTTAGGGTCACTGTTATGGTACAGTTCGGTATGGGCTGTTCAGGGAAAAAAATACTACTGTTAAATGAAAATAAAAACAAAGTATAAGCAACAGCACAAATAAATGCAATAGAGCAAAGATACAAATACAATAATGTTTTCAGGTACACAAATTAGGTAATCAAATGTAAGATAACATTGCATAAAAGCTTCACTGTAATAAATAAAGATGAATCATTATTAAAGTTACAAAAGCTATTCAGTCAAGAGCAGTGAGTGGTTTCCTTGTCTTTTGTTGTTTGATTAACATTTAAAACACAGACAGCAGGAATATTAGGCTGCTGTCACTTTAAGATGTAATGCACTGATCCAGTACACTGATACTGAGACACATGCGCTGTCTTTCTCGACTGTTTATGTTCACTTAAGACATATCCTACTATGTTTGCTAGGATACTCGCCAAGAAGGGCATGTTGACATTGATTTTTGTGTGAATTTGTCCGTTCAATCGCAAGACTTTGAACAGAGCTCAATATCCGCGCGCTGCCTGAGACGCGTGATTCAGATGAGTGCTCACACAAATCTTTCAGTTCTCTTTCACCTCGTCTTTGGCTGCGTTTACACTTGGCATTAACATGCGACCTGTATCTGGATGTTGTCCACATGCACATTGAAAAAGACAAGTGTAAACGCACATCTGATGGGAATGTTATCCGATCAGCGTGTCCAGGTTCGGAGGTAGTCGAGGACGCATTGTGATCGGATCTCAGTGTAATGTAAATCGTGTCTGCTTTCACAGGTGGACGTAATTTAAATCTCCGGCCAGTCTTCATGCGTGGCTGTCAGAAAATAATGGCCAGAAGCAGTTTAGACACAAAATGAAACTTATTTGAACCTTACAATAAACGTCAATCTTTAAAACAGTTTATTTAGGCTTACAGGATAGCCTACTATGCGTATAATTTTTCATTTTAATTCTGCAACATTATCTGAACGAGGCGATCACCTGTACAATCACAGTCAGTCATGAGATCTTAATGAAGAGCTGGGCTGCTTTGCCAGAGGAATAATCGAAATCGGATTTTTTTAATGTTTTAAATGTTGAATGTTTTTATTGTTTCAGCATGTTTATCAATCTCCCATTTCTGTCAATATAGTCATTGCACGCTATAACCTTAAAGCCAGATGATCGATGATGTGACTTGTTTAACATGATCAACCATGTTATTTTTGTATGATCAACTCTGGAAGTATTCCTTCATTCAAAACAAATAATTTGATCTAATAACTGGAGATTGCATAGGAAAGTAAAGTGAATGAGTGAACGCAATTGGGGCATTGTTTTATTTGTGTCATCTTTACTCTTAATCTTGTGTCGTGACTCGTGCCACAGACCTAATTTAAATATTATGCAGGAAGCAGAAATACGATCTGTTATCCAGATACAGAGACTACTTAATATGAACATATGTAAACGCACAATGTCCTGATTGGCTACTGATCCGATCTGCTTGATCGGATCACGGTGATCGCATGATAATGCCAAGTGTAAACGCAGCCTTTGAATGTTTAAATTGGCAAGACTTAAATGAGTTTAGTTTAAACACAGATAATGTGCTGTTCATGTCTCACCTGTGCTCGTGCGCCATCAACACGATGATGACAGTGTAAATGACTGGTCATAAAGCATACGGCACTCGCATTAAACAAAGTTTAGGGGAAGCCAGAATGCGTATCCATCGACAAAAATATCCATTACCCAAACTCTGTCTGTTTTACTCGTTATTATCAACAAACCATGTAATAAATGCATCGTCAGATTTTAGATGAACTGCGGTGCAAGTGTGTGTTGAACACTGTGTGGGTGGAGAATGGTATAGTTATATTTGATATAAAAAACTTTTTTACCAAGAACCATTACATTCCTAGTGGCCATGCTACAACTTAAGTACATTATGTGTAATTTGAATTTCTGACTACTAAAAAGCATTTATGGTAAACTAAAAGGTACTTTAATGTAAAAAAAGCTGCCCAACATAGGACATCACAGATAATGTAACATTTACAGCAAGCATGTGATATTTGTAAATAAATACAAATAGTAAAGTGGCTGGAACTGCTTTGTCTCCCATGTTGATTTAATGGGAATGTTCAGCTATGCATTCCGTTCATTTTGTGAGTTGGTAAGTTTTGGTAAGCTGGTAAGAAATATACAGTTGAGTGTCATCACAGTGAAAGGTAATTCCATGTTTCCTAATGATATCTCCTAATGGTAGCATGTACAGAGTGAACAGCAGCGGTCCCAGTACTGAGCCTTGTGGTACGCCATACTGAACTTGTGATCGATAAGACATCTCTTAATTTGCTGCTACAAACTGATAACGGTCAGATAAGTATTGTTTAGGGATGTCCCGATCCGATACTCAGGATCGGTTTCGGCTCCGATACTGCCATTTTTGCGGGATCGGGTATCGATCAGACATTGATCAGACGAGGCCGATCCAAATCCGATATTGTGGGTATACTATTATGTGTTATTGTTAAGCCCCACAAAAGGCACAAAAACATTCTAAAGTACCATAACGTTTTCGTGCACTCTATTATAAGTGTTCTGAAGCCATTATGTGAGAGAGAAATTTATATTTAAGTCATTAAATTCAAGATCACGTAAACTTTTCCCTCTCGCGGCTGTCAGTCATTCTCCTCCCTTCAGCATTCAAACAACGCGTCGCGTTCGGTTACAGTCAATGATGAAACTATCTTCAAGATGATTCAATGTTAATACTATTATACTTGATATGTAAGATAAAGGTCTATGTTTTCGCATAAAACAACTTTATCTTGCTGTACTTTATTGCTGTAACTCAATCGTGTTACTCTCTACCGGGTGTCGGACGCTGTCGGTTTGATCACAACACTAGAGTCAGAGCACTATAACTGTTCTTCAAGCGCACAGTAACTGGAATTTAAAACTGTTAAAAGAAATGGCTCAATAAACGATTGCATAGATAGATACTGTATAATACACTGTCCATCAATATGTATCTCTGTTGTGCTTTGAACTTCTTTGAACGCGCTGTTTGCTGTAACTCCACGTGGCTTCAAGCGCATCATTCTCCGCTCGGGATGCGCATAAGCGCTTTGTGCCGCACTGTATTGGAGCCTTTCATATCATAATGCAGTGACGCAATTAAAGCTTATTAACATTATTAATCATTAATGTTGCTGCCTCATTAAATAGCTGTGCAATACACTTAAAACATGTCTCAATTTTATAGCAGATTTAGCTATATCTAAAATAATTATCCTTTTCATTTTTGTTATCTTGTTTTTCATGAATGTATTTTACAACAATAAAAAGAGCAATGTGTATTATCCACTAATCTAGTTTATAATAGCATTTTGTCATAGATTATGATCATATATTTTGGGGATTTGTTGTTTATATTTATAATGAAGCTGTCTGTATTAAGTAGATTGTGTTTAACACACAAAAGAGTGATAATCAGTTTAACACACAGTTATAGAAATTCTACTTGATTTAAAAAATAAAAACTGTACTGGTATTTACAATGTAGAACGCTGCTGTTTAAATTGTTTTAACTTTAAACCTGTTGGTAGCTAGCTAGCTTTAAGTACTGAAGTACCTGTATTTTCTTTCATTTATATATTTCTTTATTTGTTTGTAGTGTTTGAATAAAGGTTGGCAATCTTTCATAATCAACTGTTGTTGTGGACTATATAGGAGGTATATTTTAGGTGGCTAATTGAGAAAATTGCTATATTTTTTATTAGTTTAAGAATAAAATAAAAATATCGGATTAATATCGGTATCGGCAAAAGCCAAAGCTGCGGCATCGGTATCGGTATCGGAAGTGAAAAAGTAGTATCGGGACATCCCTAGTATTGTTGTGGAAAATTTTATATTCTCATTGATTTGAACTCCTTATCTGTGATCTGAGATGTTGGTGCAGCTGGGAGAGGGGTGTGTGAGACATGCAGCATGTTTATAATGGGATCAATTGAGTTTTTCAGTTTTGGCATTTCGAGTTGTTCTGAAATGTTTATTTGATGTGTACATTAACAGTTCCTTGTTCGAGACCAGCAGCTCTTTCGGGTAAAGTGCAAAGCTGATTGGTTCTTATTCTGATGTTGACAAGGTGCATGTTGTCAAGCAGAAAGGAACCCCTGATTGTTGTGTTGATGTTGAGGTACCGGTGAAGGATCATGAGGCTGTTGGAGAGCTCGAGGAGGTCATGAGGGGGATGGTCAAGTGAAAGTTACTTATAGCTGTTGCCTTCAGGGAGCACAATTGTCTGGTCTTGGCATCAGTTTACTGCTCTGTACTTCCGTTAGGCATTCAATGTCACTCACTGTAGCAGTGCTGGTCAAATGCTGGAGCTCACAGCTAAATTTAGAGCCAGCCTGTACATTGAAATGCCGTATTTAGTGTTGCTGTTCATGTGTGCACTTTCCCTTGCTTGATACATGACCCAGATTTTCAATGACCAGCAGACATGTTCACAGCGTAGGCCTATCACATAACCGGTTTATTTCAAAGAACTGCTGAACAAAGGAATTGACACATTTTTTACTTTTTATTTTATTTTTAAAGAAAGTATTGATGTATTTGTTCTTGCTCATTTAAGTCTTTTCAAAGGGTTTGAATCTGGAAACATGGAGGTAGTTCTTTAATTTTGTGCTTCATTTAGGGCCAGAATTACACAATGTCATCCTTGAGGGTGTAGTTACCATGTCCTTATTCTTGTTAATATTAAAGGCATTTCATGGTTATTTGAAATGGTTTTCAATTTGAAAATATTTGAAAATGTAATTTATTGCTGTGCTGATGATGACAAAGCTGTATTTTCAGCATCTTTTAACTTTCTCCAGTCTTTAGTGTCAATTGGTCCTGATTTGCTGCTCAAGAAACATTTCTTATAATTATCAATGTTGAAAACGGTTGTGCTGCTGATTTCAACCATGACGCTATTTCCGGATTCTTTGAATATAAAGTTCAAAAGAACATTAAAAATGTAATGTACTGTCTTTTGTGATTTACTTAAGTGCATGCTTGGCTTTCCAAAAGATAAATCGCACTAAACCCACATTTTTCAACGATAAGTTTTAATAAAGTATATCTATTTTTAACATTTTTCTAGATATTTTTGAATGTAAAAACAATTTCTTTTTATATTTCTACACGTATCCAAAATGGAAATTTGTTTAATTTTACACATTTCAGTATAGTTCATGAATACATCTCTTTACTCTTCATATTATATTAGCCTACCATCACTCTACTACACTGTAAAACATGTTTCATACAGAAGGTGTATGACCAAATGAAGAGGTCTTGTAGCTCAGCCTTCATCTAGTTTCCAGTACTCGTTCACCCCTGAGTAAGATCTGGGAATAATCTCAGCCAGCAAAGAAACAGATGGACTTTCGGCTTGTTTAGCTTGAATGCAAAAGAAATTGATGTTTGTTACAGTTGTGATTGTGGTGGAACCTTGCGTTCCAACAGCCAATAAACCCTTGTCATCTTGAGAAATGTGTAAGCAGGGTTTCCGCGGGGTCTTAAAAAGTCTTAAAAAGTCTAAAATTCTGGACTTTAAATTTAAGGCCTTAAAAAGTCTTAAAAACGGCCAGATTTTCATCCTAGGTCTTAAATTTCATTTAGTCAGGTCTAAAAAAGTGTTTACCCTCGTTCATTTCCAGAAACGCTTGCCGCAGAAAGTTATTACAAAGTAGCAAAAAAAGTATCGAGTTGTAGCCTACAAAGCGGAGCTCTAGAGCAGGGGTCTCCAACACGTCGCTCGCGTGCTCCAGTAGCTCGTGGCTTGACATGAGCTAGCTCGCCAGAGGCCGTTCACATATCGCGTCTTTTCCGCGCTCAAAATGTATACAGTTTGTTCAAATGTAGGCGCGCGGCAAGCGTGCTCATAATTGAAGCGACGCGTTAATTTTTTTACCAGGTGCAACGAGATGGAAAAAATCTAAACTTTTCAGAATGCCGCAAATGCACGCACCGCAGGTCATGTGACAGGAACCAACCAATCACCCCTTTCCATAACAACATTGAAAGCTCCGTCAACATGAAGGATGGGGGGCTCACCCAAACACTACTAATAATATAAGCTAATGTGTAAATGTCAGTAATTTTTTTGACTCATCTTTTATAAAAAAAAATTTTAAAGGCTGAAATATGAGGTTTAACTTTGTATAAAACCTTTGTTGTCAAAACTTTATTTGAACTTGTACATGTTAGTAGATGACATGTTGCAAGACACTCTTTTATAAATCTAGCCATCATTTTTAATGGTATTTTAATGTTTATGTAAACAAAAAGTGCATATTGATGCTAATCAATTTGTTATTTGCTGTTTTCGACATACAACTTGTTGAATTGACTTCATTCTGTAGTATTAGTACTTTTTGAACAGGATTCTGTGATAACCGTGATAATTTTGGTCACTTTAAAATCTCATCATTTCCTCTCTATTAACTATCAACTATGATCAACTAAAATCAACAATAATTGTGTTTTTTTTACAGTATAATATGCAAAGTACAATTTTCTATTAAAAAATATCTACCTCTCCTCTCTCTCTCACACACACACACACACACACACACACACACACAAACACACTACCACACACACACACACACACACACACACACACACACACAACACACACACAACAGACACAGACAGACAGACAGACAGATACTCTAATGATCCCGAGTTTACTATCTATCTAACTTGGATAATGCGTCGTGTAGGTCTTAAATTTCAATCTTAATGGTCTTAAAATGTCTTAAAAAGGTCTTAAATTTGACTTACTGAAACTGCAGAAACCCTGTGTAAGGAATTGAGAGCTTCCAAATGGACCGTTTCAGCCAGTTGCAGAGCTTCATCTTGATTCATGAGTGAATCTGTGCACCGTTCTGTTTATAACGTGAGGGAATTCTTCACTCTTTTAATGTTGAGAAAATGATACAGTTCAGGGTATAACTAGCTAAACCCTTGTCTTTATAACACGTTGGAAGTGTAAACATATTTGATCTTTGAGTGCTTTGAAAGCCTGAGGAATTCATCTCCGGCTCTCTTGACGGCACGGCGGGTTTCTGCGTCTGGGCTTTTTGGCACAGTTACCTTCCAGTGCTGCTCCCTGTGTGCCCTCTCTGGCTTTGTTTTCACACTTCTCTCTCTCCTCTCTCCCTTCCGCCCAGAGGAGAGCTCTGCTTTTGTCATTCTAATAAATCGAGCTAAAGCCAGAGATGTCAGCAGTCTGATTCACGCATTATTCTCTGCACTGTGACTGTGTGTGTGTGTGTGTGCACTTTTGAAGACTGAATTGCTGATTTTTGTCACC
Organism: Chrosomus eos; assembly: GCA_036326025.1. Taxonomy (NCBI): domain Eukaryota; kingdom Metazoa; phylum Chordata; class Actinopteri; order Cypriniformes; family Leuciscidae; genus Chrosomus; species Chrosomus eos. The sequence goes on from CM070818.1 coordinate 55,145,019, forward strand.
TTATTGTTGCCGGTAAAGGTATAGTTCACCTAAAAAATTTAATTCCATGTTTCAAACCTGAATTACAAACTTTGAGTCTTTCATCTACTGAATGTGAATGGGGCTATCAAGCTCCAGAATTACAAAAAGCAAAAATAACCATACATCTGGTGCACTATATTCCAAGTCTTTTGAAGTCACATAAAAACTTTGTTTGAAGAACAAAACAAAATTTTAGTTGTTCGCTAAAAATCTTGCAGAAGTGGTGATACTCAATTTATGAATGAATCATTGAGTCGGATCTTTTCAGTGAATCAGTTAAGTTCACAAAACCTGAATGATTTGTTTGTGAATTGAAATGATCCGGTAGTTGCGTTTGACGAACTGACCCAGGGGCCGTTTGAACACAACACCGTATTCAACTAAAAACTCAATACTTTTTATGCGTTTTGGCCGTTCATTTACACAACTTTTTGAGGGTCTGAAAATACTAACTTTTGAAAACCGGATTCAAAGTGCAAACTTTTGAAAACGATATAGTTATTGTCTCCATGTAAACCACAAAAACGAGATTTTGTGAAAAGGTGACGTCATGTGCATGCGTATTATGTGTTCAGTCTATAGGCGTGTAGTGTTTCTTTTAAAAAGTGGCATCGCCTACTACTGGCCTGGCAGCTTAATACAGCGTTTTTAATCGTTTTCATCTATCTGTGTGAACAAAGGGAAAAAGCTTTCCATTTTTGGCACTTTATTGTTGTGAAACTGTACTCTAAATGATTAAGTCCCAGTGCTTAATTCAACCAAAAAATTTAATGTTCATCATTTATTTATCCTCATGTTCAAAATCCAAGACTTTTTGTTGCCTTGTAAGGCTACATTTTTAAAATAGGGAAATAGCTGTACTGTTCAGTCACTTGCCAAATAGTAAAACCAACATGGAGAAATCATGATAGAATCGTGATTTTTTTCCAGATTTTTGCCATATCGCCCACCCCTAAATCTAAGTCTCAAGAGTGCTTTTAGTCTCAATGAGTGCTTTTATATGATGAACGGATGAATCAGGGTTTTTTTTGACTTTATCATTTGACTTTTTATGATCAATGCACATCAAATATGATAAACAGGAAAGCTCAAATGTTTGTCACATGCTAAAACGAACCTCAATGGTTCTGGCGTCTCAAAGTTTAAACTTTCTTCTGTGGACTTTCAATAGAGGTACAGCAACTTCTCAGGTTTCATTTAAAAATATCTTAAGTTGTGTTTAAAGATGAATGTAAGTATTATGGGTATTGAACGACATTGAGTAAATTGACAGTATTTAATTTTTTGGGTGAACTGACACTTTAACAGCTCACTGAAGATTGTTAGTGAATAACTAAAATTTCGGTCTTTTCATCCACACAGGGCTATCGTATAACTTCATAACATAATTTTATGATGCTTGATTTATTCTGATGATTTATTTCTTTAATACCAAAATATTTCAGGCAATGGTGATGAGCCAGCATATTTGTGTTGAAATTTGACTAGACATACATTTTAAAAATGTCAAATGTTTTTCTTTTTTAAAAGGCCTGTCCTAATGTATCCTGAGAAATTGCTGAAAAACATTGAGTTTGAGCATTCCGTTTTTCCCCTCTCTCACTCCCCCGACTCTTGTGCAAAGGTTATGAGCAGTGCCACTGGAACGTGTGTTTGCCTTTCCACTCCAGAGAACTGCCCACTGTGACCTACAGCTCCGCCAGCTCTTCTCTGTAGAAGTGTTCTCACACAGAAAGAAAAAAGCTTTTCCATGTGCCATTCCACGTTTGCTTGACATTAAACTTTTCTTCTGTATACGTTACAGAAGTATTTCTTAATCAAGAATGGCATGTCTTCTGTTGATCAGAGAATAACAGCTTACAGGTTTAGAATATCAGGGCTTAAATCCACAGTAAGGACCTTTTCCCGTCACATGTGCACTTCAATAAGCCGAAGAACGCAGTTTAATGTGTTTACATGCCAAGTGAAATCAGGGTATTTTGAGTTAGAAAAACATATGCGCTAATGCATTCTCAATATTTAGTGATTTCGCCTTTTACCGTCATGTATTGTCAATGTTGAACATGTGTAAAAAGTACCTGTACACATAAGAGGTAGCAAGATCACAAGAAAAGCTTGACGTGTGCCGTTAACTATATATTAAGGCAATATTCTATTGAATAGGAACTATTGTTGTCAAGAAAGCTTCATTCATAATTTTTCTATGTTAATCTATTACCAATGTTGAAAACTGTTGTGCTGCTTAATATTTTGGTGGAAATCGTGATCCATTTTAAATGTTGTTCTTCCAGAAATCCTATAATCATTGATATGACCTTAGTCTACCTTCTCTCTCTTGCCGTATTGTGTGTTGTGTGCTCCTCTATTCCACTCTCAAACCACAAATGGCACGACATCAAAGAGGCTCGCATGGTTAGTCCGCCTTTGACGCAGGAACTCTGTGATGATGTTTTGAGCATTGCTGGCTGACTAGCGCAGGTGTGGGCTCTGGGTATCAGTGACGGTAGCCTTTGAACTTACCCGCCCTTTGTCGGATTCTGGAATTGTTGCACGCTTACTCATTTAATGTTCGCTTAGTGGTGCTGCTGATGGCACTAGTTTAAAATCCAGATGTAATCAAAATAGAGTTTTTTTGGCTTTTAGTATGAATATGTATGCTCAAACAATGACAATTCACATTTAGAAGATATGTGTTCAAAACTTAGTTTCTCACTTCTGCCAATATAGATAAATGATTTTGATGACATCACTCTGCACTTCACCTTCTCATCAGATTTTCTGTCCAATCAAATGCCCTCGAGAATCTGAAGCGTCCCGCCCCACTGACGAGTAGAAGAGATATAAATTACATAATTTTCGAACAAAAAATCTTCAGCAGTGTTGTCCACTGTTTTGTAGGGATGCACCGAAATGAAAATTCTTGGCCGAAACCGAAAACCGAAAAAGAGGAAACCAAGGCCGAAAACCGAAACACCGAAAGAAATTATGCCAATTATTAGTAGGCCTACCATTGCATTTGTGGCTATGACTGTGTACTAACTTTACTAAAATCAAGGCATTACAATTGCATAAATTAATATTAAAGTTTCAAAGAATAAATCAATTACAAAGTATCCAAATATTTATTTAGCAAATTGCAACAATGCACAGTATAAAATAAAATTCAAACTAAAATGGTAACATGACCCCACTCATGTGTACACTAAATAATAATGTACAGGCCTACTGGCCTGCAGAAAGGTTTTAAAATTAAATGTTCTCTCAAAGTGCATTTAGGTTCGCCACACGTTGCTTTTTCTATTTTTTATTTTTATTTTTTTTATTTTACTAAGCCTATTTAAAATCGTATTTGATTGCACAGCGCCATAGCTCTCTCTCTCTCTCTCTCTCTCTCTCTCTCTCTCTCTCTCTCTCTCTCTCTCTCTCTCTCTCTCTCTCTCCGTACCTCTCGCGCACTCTCTCTCTCCGTACCTCTTGCGCGCGCTCTCTCTCTCTCTCTCTGTACCTCTCTCTCTCGCTCTCTCTCGCTCTCTGTACCTCTCGCACGCGCGCTCTCTCTCTCTCTCGCGCACTCTCTCTCTCTCTCTCTCTCTCTCTCTCTGTACCTCTCTCTCTCGCTCTCTGTACCTCTCGCACGTGCGCTCTCTCTTGCGCTCTCTCTCTCTCTCTCTCTGGGCCGTGTTCCTCTCATATTCAGCGTAGCGATCGGAATGTTTGGATTTCAGGTGATAAATTAAACCCGACGAAAATTTTCGGTGGCCGAAAATTCGGTGCATCCCTACTGTTTTGCTTTAGTAATAGTTTCATATTTAATCTAAAAGGGGAATCTATTAGACGGTGGCTGTCAAATGCGGCTTTAATGAGCTCAAGAGCTCTGGCCAAGCTGTGATCGAATCAAAACAAAAAAACGATATTTAAAAAAAGGAGCGGAAGGAGCTGTTCGATATGTCCCGCCATGTCTTCCTGTTTCAGTGGAAATGACGTCAACGCATTGAATAATGCTGGATGTTTCAAGGAACTTAATGAGCCTAGCCATTAGTAAGTTTCTGCTATAGCCATTGTACAGTGGTCGGATTATAATTGATGCATAATATAGTGCAGTACATCAGGATATTATTGAATTACCTAAATTGATTCATTTTATAGATTGAATTATTACGTTTGAAGAGGTTCCAATCCTTATATTACCGTTACACTGCTAAATGAGTGATTTATCAAGGGGTGTGCATTGACTGATGGCACCGGCACGTCAAGCATCAAAAGGTTTGAGTGTTATACCCACTGGCATGTTCTCTGAGTTTTGAATAACCTGTTATTATAGGGTTGGGTTGGCTCAGTTTAGCTCATGTTTGAAATTAACCAAAGGCCTTTTTTTTTTAAAGTGTTTGATAATGTTCTAAAACTGTTTTTTTTTTTTCGCAGGGACATAAAGAACAACATAATCACACATATTGAACCAGGAGCTTTTTATGGACTTTTCGCCCTCAAACGACTGTAAGTATCATTCTTTCTATCTAGAGTGTAAAATGTGTTGACTACAACAGGGTTATTGTAGTTGACAAAAACTAACACCATAATACAACATATTTGTTACTTGAAATCAAATAAACTTTAAAGGTGCTGTATGTACAGAATGTAATTTTTTTGACTGTACTAAAGCATAAAATACTATAATATGTTATATTTAGAAAACGTTCGCATACTTGTTTCTCTGAATTACTATGCTATAGAGCTGCACCATTCTGGATAAATTGAGATTCATGACTTTTTTTATTCAAATAGAGATCACGATTCTCCCACGTTTCTGACCAGACATCTAATCAAAATGACATGTAATTTACTCTGACAAATATTAATTGCCGCAGTCCATTTAAAATGTTTAATGAATCCGAATTTATTATTTTTAACTCTTTCCCCACCAGCATGTATGAAAAAAAAAAGTTGCCAGCCACCACCAGCATTTTTGAGATTTTCATGGCTCCCAGAATATTTTGTTGTATGAATATCTGAACATGCTAAATATAAAAAGAAAGAACTGAGCCTCTGCTTAACAAAAAAAAATAGAATTTTTATTTATTTATTTTTTAATTTTTTAATCCAGACATCAATAGCTGTATTAGTATCAGTGACACTGACTTTCATTCATAAAAAAGATGTCAATAAACAAGTATTTAAAATATACTATCTTTATGTTATCACTACATTAATTTGTAGATTAATTGTGAAATTATTACATAATAAAATATATAAACTAAATATAAACCTATAAAAAAGCAAGTGTTTTAACTGCGATTAATCACAGAATTTATATATATATTTATTATCATTATTATTATTATTATTATTATTATTATTATTTTACCTAGTTGCCATGGTAACAATTCTCATTTTCATTTACTTTTTAGGCATATTTAAAAACAAAACTAATTAAAAAAACACAACAAAACACAACAAAATTCTTATAACTAAGTAAAATTCAAATGAAAACTGAAAATTTAAAAATAAAAACACATTCAGAATATAAATAAAAACGATAATAGTATCTCAGTGATACTAAAATAAATCTGGTTGACACCTCTCTTGCGGAAATGCTCTGATTCGAGTAAAAACCGTTTCACTGTTGGGTGTGTGCAACCACCGAAATAAGACTTCATCTTTCTGCAGTTCTTCACTCCAGATGGACAATGTCCAGACAGCACTCTGCACAGCATGACTGATGCTATCTACTTTTTTTGTGTGTGTGTGTGTGTGTGTGTGTGTGTGTGTGTGAGAGCAAGAGACTTGGAGAAAGAAAGGAGAGTTTGTTCCTTGTTTTGTGCAGAGTGAAGTATGTACATGTGGTGAGTGTTCGGCTATATACGTTCTTTAGATACACACTCAGAGGGTTCGCGTGTATGGCGTGGCTGTGTAATATGACTCACTTCTTGCCAATATAAACTGCTCTTTGGCTGGCTGAATGGAGAAGTATGCAGCTCCCCTGAAAAAGAATAGCTGTCTTCCGAACTTTTGAGAGAGTGTAAAAGATAAATGTTCACAGTTTTATAATCCTAGTTACTTTGCCAACTTCAGAGAAGAAAATGTCTAAGTGTCCTGAAATTTAAAAAGAAATGGCTGATGGCTATTAGAAAATGCATTTATTAATTATTATCTTGACTTGAACTAAATATTTTGAGAGATGATATATCAAGAATTATTCTTTAAAAAGAAACGTGTAGCCTAATATTATATTTAATAATATTACATATATTTCATACTGATTAATGCCTAATTTTTCTATTATCATTCTGCAATGTTAACTGCAACTTGTCAAATGTACACAAGACCCCATCACACATTGATGTGCTTTTTGATGTTAAAAGGAAGCTTGTGATAAATCAAAGTGCTATTTTTTTATGTCTCATGCTTGTATGTCTGAAAAATGTGGCTTGACATTAAAGTGAGTGATTAGATGGGGTTTAGAGACCTTTGCCAAAAACATGTTGTGTCATGTACGAAGACTGGGATGACTGCTAGATTGACATTTAATGGTTATGTTTTGTCTGGGATGTAATGGTAGTTTGGCTGTCAATATTGTATAAATATAGGCTCTAGCAGGATGAGATAATTTCCTAATTGGTGTTTGGTGAGGTGTATATTTTATGTTTTTAGAAGTGTATGTTTTGTTTTGCTTTATTAAAAGCAGTTATGAGGCTGTATGAATGCTCTTTCACTCCAAGAATCAGTGTTGTTGTTCTAAACTAAAACTATAAAAAAAATTGCATTATTCAAAAATAATCTGAAATAGAATCAAATTAATCGATGAAATAAAACAAAACATCTTAAAGTTAGAAATGTTGCCTTGGCAACTAAATGGAATAAAATAGGTTTGAAGTACTAAAATTGAAATTATAAATTTAAGATAGAATATAAATATATATATAAATAGAAATATTTAAATCACAGAAGCACATACAATTACTAAAAATGTAATAGGTAACAAAAATACAAGCTACTTCAAAATATTACACACTTTAATAGTATATAATAATAGTAATGGTATATAGTAATTCTGCATATAATTATACTTTATTATTATATAAACTAAATACTAAAATAACACTGATCAAGGCCCGAGTGGAACAGATGGGATCAGTTATGGTGTAATTTACAACAACAGCAAAAAACAAATTGGTGCCAATGTATAAATGTAAAAATATTATTGTGTGCGTATTAATCAATGAGAACAAATGCTCATTTACAGCTACAATAGGTATTCAGAGTATAAAAATGCTTGATGTTGCAAATTGCATGGGGTTGTATGTATTTGAAGTTTCAATAAAATGATGTTGTAAAATGTTTTATGTTTTGACAAACCCAGGTAAGAAGTTATATATAAATAATAGTGCCTTTACGAGTTGCCAAACAACACTTTCTCTTATCTTTTGTACCTTGCAGAGACTTGTCCAAAAATCTGATTGGCTGCCTCCATGTGGATGTGTTTAAAGGTCTCACAAACCTTGTTAAACTGTAAGTCATGTTTTTGTTACTACTCTGAACCTAAAGAAATTGTTTTTAAACTTAAATCTATTTAATTATATTAAATTAAATTAATTACATTTAATAGAAATGTGGGTTATTAATGGCCACATGCTTTTAGTGTAAAATGAATCTAATACACATTTCACCCCTTTAAAGGCTAACTAAACACTGAAACAACTTTTTTAGTTAGTCTGTAAGACTGAGGCTTTATTAATGCTGTTCATTGATTACTGTTCAAGTAAATTTTTTGACATTTGGGTATAAAGTAGCCTGATGTTGTCATACTCAGATTCTAGTCATAATGTGAGTCTGATACTGCTCCATTGGGCTGTGATTATGGGGCGTGTTTCAACCGAACCAGGAAAGAAAATGCCTCTGTCTGCACTCAATTGGATCGACAAATGCCTTGATCGGGGTTCTCTGTTCCTCTTTTAAAATGAATGCGCTGTATACATCTTCTAGAATAGTAGACGTGATGGCTGAATCTAGACATTTAAATTATCCAGCGGCAGCCATTCTTTGTTGTAAACGAATTCAACCCAAGCACTCTTTGGTGACGTGGATAATTACGTTACGTTTGATCATCTGTCCATCATCTTATAAAGCCCGCCCTGACAATTTGATTGGTCCGATCAGCTCTGTTTCGGGCATACTTGCTTCACAACGGATCAAGTCCAGACCGAACTTCCCATCCTCAAATGTTGTGGGCGGGGCTAAGTTCGGCTGGCCTCCAGACTAGGTATAAAGTGTTTTAATTCTACAATATAGCGTGTAAAAATGTCTGAGTGCTGCCCTCTTCAGGTTGAACGGTGGCTACTGCAGTTGAATTTTCCTACTGGATGTTGTGGTACTGCGTGATGTAAGGTCTTGACTGCACGCCCCCCTCCGCTGGACTCTGTCCACTTTTCCAGCATTGTTCACATATTGCCAGTGGGTGGAGTCAGGCTCTGACCAGGGGTTGAGTTACCCTTTAATGTATGATACACTGAGCCAAAACATTTTGACCACTCACCGAAGCAAACATTTTTGATAATTTTCTAACAAAGCCACATTAAGTATTGAGTATATTAGATGGTAAGCAAACAGTCAGTTCTCATAATCAACATGTTGGATGCAGCAGAAATGGGTAGAAATAAAGTTATGAGCGATCTGGCCAAACAATTTGGGCCTTGTCAGAGTATCATTGAAACCGCAAGGATTGTGTGTTGCTCCCGGTCAGTAGTGGTGAGAATTTACAAAAAGTGGTCCAAGGAGGGACAAACCACAAACCGGCGACAGGGTGTTGGGCGCCCAGGGCTCATTAGCCGCGTTTCCACTGTCGGGCCAGGGCTAACAGCAAGCACCGGGCTTGCGTTTCCACTGCCGGGCCAGTAGTTTCCACTGCCGGGTCAGTAGCCCCGCAGCGCTGCCCTAAACCCCGCCCCTAACACGCCTTTCTGGATCAAACGTCATACAACCCAACCCATTTGCGCGGGTATTATGAATTTATTTATTTTTTTAAGTTAGGAAGATAGCATGTATATTAACTCACCGGACGTGGCTGCATAGTGTCCCGACCTGTCTCGCGAGTCGCCACTAACAGAGGGACGGTGACCCAGCACACAAGGTCCATCAAGTCGAACCATGGAAAGTTCCTCTTCTCTGAGCTCCGCTTTGTCCATTGTGCATTTTAATCGCCTTGTACAATACTGCGGCCGCAACTTTATTTTTTCCCGAACTTGAAGCGTTGCTCGCTGAATGCTTAACGTTAGCTTAGAAAATTCAGCATCGATGTATTTTATAACGTCCTCGTTTCTTCACACGCCGTCAAATTGACGTTGTACCCTTTCTTCTGCCCAAATGCTCAGAAGAGCTTTGGTATCTTCGACAGACCAGTACAGGCGATTCTCCATTTCGAGCAGCGATTATTTTGCGCGATATAAAAGAGTGAAATGTGCATCTTGCCGCAGACCATAACTTTCCCTAACACCGATAAACTCCGCCTTTTACCTTGCCCACGCCTCTAGCCTGAGCTGGCCCGCTTTGGCCCAAGGTATTCGACGGGCCAGAAATCCTGGCCGTTGGCCCACGAGTAAGCCCCGATCAAGCCCCAGAAGTGACAGTGGAAACGCGACTGGCCCTGGCACGCACTAGCACGGCTCGACCCTGGCCCGGCAGTGGAAACGCGGCTATTGATGCATGAGGACAACAAAGGCTATCCCGTCTGATCCTAGCCAAAAGAAGGTCTACTGTGGCATAAGTCACACAAAATCACACTCTGCTGCGTAGCCACAGACCAATCAGAGTGCCTATGACGACCCCTGACCACTGTCAAAAGCACCAACAATGGGCCCAGGACTGTCGAAACTGGTCCTTGGAACATTGGAAGAAGGTTATTTGGTCCAGTGAGTACCATTTTCCTTTAAATCACATAGATGGCCATGCACTTGTGCGCCTTTTACATGGGGAAGCAATGTCACCAGGGTGCACTGTGGGAGGACGACAAGCCTGTGGAGGGAGTGTGATGCTCTGGGCAATGGCTTGCTGGGAACCTCTGGGTCCGGCCATTCATGTGAACGTAAATTTGACACGTGTCACCTGCCTAAACATTGTTGCAGACCAGGGACACTCCTTCATGATAATGTTTTTTCCCTGGTGGAAGTGGTCTCTTTCAGCAGGATAAATCACCCTGGCACACTGCAATCATTGTTCTGGAAATGTTTGAGGAGCATGATGAAGAGTTCAAGGTGTTGCCCTGACCTCCAAATTCCCCAGATTTCAATCTTGATTGAGCACCTGTAGGATGTTCTGGTCCAACAATTCTGATCCATGTTGGCTCCACCTCACAACTTTACAGAATTTGAAGGAATTGTTGCTAACGTCTTGGTGCCAGATACCACAGGACACCTTCAGGGGTCTTGCAGAGTACATGCTTCGGTGAGTTGGCTCTGTTTTGTCAGCACACGGAGGATCAACAGCATATTAGGCAGGGGGTCATAATGTTTTGGCTCATCTGTGTATAATCCATCTCATAATGCGAATTTAACTTGTTTATCCATTTATCTGTCTGTCCATCTATCCACCGGTCTGATTATATGCAGATATTTTTATTAGATTGTGATGAGAACGCAAATGTCATTGATGGTGTTTGGCTGAGATTCATTAGCCTAATTACCCTTCACAGAATTCCGAAACTCATAACAGATGTTGTTAGATGAGCGCGATAACGTTGACTTCCCATGGGTGTAGCGACAGCTGCAGGTGTAACAGTGAGCATTGTCTTCACCAGGTGAAGGTGAAGATTATAATTTATCCAGGCATTTCAATTAAGACAGCAGTTGAAGCACCGAACAGATTTCATCCCAAACAGATGTGATGTCAAGGGTATACAGGGAAAAAAACCTTTGTAATGAGGCTTTTTAGTTTAATGTGTTAATGGAACCCACTTGAATAAATTGGACTAGTATTACAATTAAGTTTTGGGTTTTTTTCTCATTTCAAACAGCAGATATGACATTTGTCAGATTAAATTTAGCACAATCTTCACAGACTCTGTTGCAATCATAATAATAGTTGTAACACTATTCCATTTTATTCATCATTCAAGATACTTAAAGGGATAGTTAACCCAAAAATTAAAATTAGCCCTTGATTTACTCACCCTGAAGTGTAAGTAGCGTAAGCTTTGACGCCTCTCGCGGTTCAAACAAACATGACTGGGCAAACGCGTTCGTCATTGCGTTGTGCGTCAAGTTCAAAGGTTACTCTTTTGGCGTAAATCGATGCGTACGGCCTTCTGCCGGAAGCTAGTTATTTTAGTTATTTTAAATAAGGATTTTTTTTTTTTTACACGAACGTTTTTTTTACACGAACGCATCGCTTCACTTCAGAAGACCTTTATTAACCCCCCAGAGCCATTTCGAGCACTTTTATCACGGCTGAATAGGCTTTGATGGACTTCCAAAAAAATATACCCATTATAGAGCTAAGAAGTGCCAGGACATTTTTTAATATAACTCTGATTGTATTCGTCTGAAAGAAGAATGTCATATACACCTAGGATGGCTTCAGGGTGAGTAAATCATGGGCTAATTTTCATTTTTGGGTGAACTATCCCTTAAAGGTGCAGTAAGCGATTCTGAGAAACGCTGTTGAAAGTGGTTCGGACGGACCTGATCAGTACCACATCAGCAGCAGGGAGCATGTCCACTCATGATGGGCGAGGAGAGAGAGTGACCAAGAGGGAGGTTTGAAGAAGGACTGTAGAAAAAGAGATGGCTGAGAGACATTACTAGAGAGAAAAGTTCAGAGGAAAAAGGATTATAATCAGGCAAGAGCTTTAGAACCTGCATTAATATTAGAAAAGCTTTCCAGCGCTGGAGAGACCGAAGCGAAAAGGCCTGAAAACAGACGCAGAGGTTGTTTCTGTGAATAATATTTTTTGTGCTGTTTCACAGAGTCAAGATATGCTGTTGTTGTAATGTTAGCTATAGTAACAGGACAGTTATGAGTGTTGTTGTTTGTCTGGAGCTTGTGTGCTGCTGGCAAATAACAACAAACTCTTGCTTGAATATACTCTCTTGTACTGTTCATTTTTTGTTCCTCCTTGTTTTTCTGTCATTTTTGCTTTTTTTTATTTTTTACTTTTTTTTTTTGCATTTTGGGGGCAAAGCAATGAAGGGAGGGTGTGTTTATTTGGGTTGATTTCAACAGTGTTTCTCAGTAATCTCTTACTGCATCTTTAAGGGCAATTTGCACAATCTAAAACAACTATGATTTATGATGGTAACATCAGTTTCTATTTAGGATGGTTTATGTTACTCATTACTGCCCCATTTTCGTTCTAGTAACCTTTCAGAGAACAAGTTTTCTTCACTTTCTCAAGGGATCTTCGACAGCCTTGGCTCTCTGAAAATACTGTAAGTGTTTTGTTGTACTTTGCATCATTTGCACGTGTTAAAATTGCAATGTGCAATACCTAAAATAAAATGCAGATTGCAGTTTATAAGTGCTTGTGTTCACACACTTCATATTCATTAACTGAAACTCAGACCCCAGTCTAAATTTAATGCATTTGTTGAACCACACAAAAGAAAGGAATGTTCTTATGATATCTAAAGAATTGGCTCTGATGTAGTTTTTACAATAATGTCTGAACATGCTGTATACATTCTTAGGGAGTTTGACAGCCCGTATCTTCTGTGTGACTGTAACCTGCAATGGTTGGTGGTCTGGATCAAAGATAAGGCGGTAGGGGTGAAGGAAACTCACTGCTCGTTCCCTCGCTCCCTACAGGCTCAGCTAATAACCTCGCTCAGACCTGAAACGCTCACCTGTGGTAAGAATACACTTCAACACTTGTTTTCGGTCTTGTTGGAGATGTTACACCGACTATTGTTGTATTCATACTAGACATGTGCCGGTATTCGGTAATGCGATAAATCGCGGTAATGAATATGCACGATATTGTTATCGCGGGCACTTCAAAATACCGTGAAAAATAATAGATCTGAATTTAGAGTTTTAGAATGCGCATTAGCTTATTTTCCATCAACCGTTAATAAAACCCAACTGCGTATATGCTGCGCAAAACACGTGCGCACTCTGATGTAAACAATCCCCACATAAGCACTGTTCATGCGGCGCAGTGCGCGCCCTAGTCTAATGTAAACAATCCTCGCATGGAGAAGAAGCATGGCGGAAAGAGGAACGCTGCCGACGATTTATCTCCTTTCTAAAAGCAGAACTGCCAACTATGAAGGTAAAAGAGTAGCTAAACTCGAAAACACATAGATGTGAAATTGAGAACTTCATAGCATTCAGCTTGAGACTCACGCAATCAACACTTTTCACAGGCTCTCACGCAGAGAAAAATCGCGGAGCAAAGAGGACACACACCGACAGACTAGAGAGAGCAGGTTACTTTTTATATGAAACAAATTCTCAGCTCTCAGGGTCTGTCCATTTTATTATGAAATGCAGACAATAAATACCGTTTTGGCGCTTGTAAATGTGACGTGACAGATCACTGTAGCACCTTAGTTCAAGTGAACCGATCATCTGTTACTTTTTATTTAAAGATATAGTACAACTTCCCGAAAGGTATATATGCCTCATACATAATAGATCAATCAGTGTTTTTCAATCACGGAAAGAGGTCAATAAAACTGCAGGAGAACAATCGTCACAGAACGTTACATTTTACCTCAGGCCATTTAATTACCAGCACGTTAGTTGACTAGAAAAAATAGAGAGGAGAATTTTTCGCTAAATATGTGCACTATATTACATATTTATTATATTTTTACTTATGTCATTAGGCTACATAATTGTTATTATAATGAAAACCACATTATATTTAATTTGTTAATTTTAACCTTTAATAATACCAGTTGATAGGGCTTTCTGTATGTTTACAGAATTATGTGAGATATATTTTTTCTTGAGAAAAATGTACATATAGGCTATCTACTGTAGTAGCCTACCTAATATTTATCCAAATGAGTTAAGATTGAATCAAGATTGAAATCAAATCAAGAATTGAACTGAAATTGTGAAAATTGTGTTAAGCAATAATACAAACAGTAGCCTACCAGTCACTGTACCATGTAAACATTGTAACATGTCACTAAACTTAATGAAATTCGGTTTAGTTACCAAATGTTTTGACAATCACAATTACACCTATTGTGATGCAAATTGTTTTTTTTAGATCCCCCCCAATTCATCTGTTTCTCTTATGTAAATAAAATATTGTGATAATACCGTATACCGTGATAAAAGCTCAATCAATTAATCGCAGCATGAAAATTTGATACCGGCACATGCCTAATTCATACTGAACTAATGATGTTTTCTAACCCTCGCACAAATCTTTTATATATATATATATATATATATATATATATATATATATATATATATATATATATATATATATATATATATATATATATATATATATATATTATTGTATATATATTATTGTATATTTTTATTTATTTAAATATAAATGCATTTATTAATAAGTAATTTATTTAAATATATTAAACTAAATGTATTTCTCATAAGAAAATGTAAGTACATTTATTAAGATATACTATGCATAGTATCCTGGATCCATGAAATAACTGGCCTTTAAAAAAAAAATCTGCCTGCCTCTATGGGAATTTAACATAGGGTGTACTGACTTATGCACCCTGTGTTTTAAGGAAGAACATTTATTTATTTACGACACATTATTCATTCACAAAGAAAATTGGTGTCCTTAAAGGTTGGATCAATTTCCAAAATGTTTTTTTAAATTCTCTTTTTAGTCAACTTAGCATGGTGTATTCACTTATGCTAAGCACTGTGTGTGTGTATATATATATATAATATATATATATATATATATATATATATATATATATATATATATATAATATATATACACACACACACACACACACACACACCACACACACACACACACACACACACACACACACACACACACACACACACACACACACACAGAAAGCTTTTCTTTTTATATTTACAGTTTTTATTATTATTATTTTATTATCATTTATTAATATATTTCTATTAAGCTTTGTTTTTTAAGTTAGTTGCAAAGGTAACATTCCTTATTTGGAATGTTAATTTTGTTTTTTCATCCATTTATATGTTTTTATATATTTAAAGTTTCAGCTTTATTTCAATTAAAGATTTTCAACCATTTTAACAATGTAGGCAACACCTGACACACATACATTGTTAGCTCCCCTCCCCGCTCATGTATGCAAACAGAAACTAGATTAAGAGCCTTATTTTGTTGAATTTTAATGACGTTGTGCAACTTGTGCAGCATGAAGTCAGCTTTTCATGACCTATGACATATTGCACATTAGGTACCTTATCTGTATTGTAAGATAACAACTGATAAAGAAAAATTACACTGTTGCTAATAATTTAATCAAGTGTCCCAAAAACAATGATTTTCTGTTCTTTTACTAACACACTCTCCTACACCAAAAGCAAAGTAATCCTGCTATAAAAGATCTTCAGCCTTGGTTCAGGCCTCACATTTATGTTGATTTTGGACTTTCTAACCATAGCTTGTGCAAGAACTACAATGAAACTGCTCCCAAATCTCTCATTAATGTCAACTTTTGCAAAAAGCAATTATTTGTGGCTGACCACAGTGTATTTTTGTTCCCTTCTCTCTCTCTTTGTTTTTCTCCTTTCTCTATTTCAGACGCTCCTCTAGAGCTTCCCTCCTTCCAGATGACTCCGTCTCAACATCAGATCGTCTTCCAGGGCGACAGCCTGCCGTTTCAGTGCATGGCCTCTTTCGTGGATGAGGACATGCAGGTTCTGTGGTATCAGGATGGGAAGATGGTGGAACCTGATGCCACTCAAGGCATCTACATAGAGAAAAGCATGGTGCAGAATTGCTCTTTAATAGCCAGGTAATAGAAACCAGCCATGGAGGAGACACCCAAACCCAATACTGACTGCAAAATGCCATTTCTGCACACTAGATATACATGAATCACACTATGACCAATGTTTGCCTTGGAGCATGGCGATACATATACCTGAAATATAAACTTGATCTACCAACATTGTGCTGGAAACTGCCAGAACCTTTTTTGTAAAGTGTTACTATTTCAGTTTTAGTTGACAGTAACTAAAATCTGTTATGCTAAACCTATTGTCCTGGAGCAACAAGTTCTTGTTTGATTTGTTCTCACACAGCGCCTTGACCATTTCCAACATCCAGCCGGGATTCACTGGGAACTGGGAGTGTCGTGTGCGCACCAGTCGAGGAAACAATACTAGGACGGTCCACATTGTGGTTTTGGAGAGTTCTGCCAAGTACTGCTTGCCAGATCGGGTGTCAAACAACAAGGGGGAGTATAGGTGAGGCTTGCGAACACCTGATCAGATTTACATTACCACTTCAAATATTGCGGTCGGTATGACTTCTTAGTGTTTTTGAAAGAAGTCTCTTCTGTTTGCCAAGGCTGCATTTATTTGATCAAAAATACAGTAAAAACAGGAATATTGTGAGATATTACAATTTAAGATATTTTTTTTCGGTTTGAATATATTGTAAAATGTAATTTATTCTTGTGATGCAATGCGGATTTTTCTTCAGTGTCAACTGACTTTTCAGAAATCCTTCTAATATGTTGATTTGGTGCTCAAGAATTATATCAATGTCATATTTTGTGGAAACTGTGATACATTTTTTTTTATAAATAAAATAGTTTAATTAGCTTTTATATATATATATATATATATATTATATATATATATTATATATATATATATATATATATATATATTATATATATATATATACATATTTTGTAACATTATAAATAGTTACTCTTCATCAATTTAATGCTGAATTAAATATTAATTTCTTTCATAAAAAAAGTGAATCACATGTATCCACTGCTGACAGTATCAATATAAATGTCTGGAAAAAATGTAGCTCTTTGCTGCACTCTTGTGGTTATAGATCTAAGTAAAACCTGTTTTGGTGTGCAAGTAAAAACCATCAGACTGTTCATCTATTCATCTTTTTGTTTTTACTTGTTGCATATTTTAACCACTTCAAACAAATGTACTCCCATTTAAGGCCATTTATTTCCATGCAATCCCACAGACAAGTGGTGTTATTGGTACTTCCTTTCTTGCGCATTAATCTTAAGGCTTAGCATGTGTTTTTGTCTGTATGCAGATGGCCTCGTACACTGGCTGGCATTATGGCATACTTACCCTGTAAACGGCAGGTGACCGGAGCTGGCATTTATTCGGGCAGCTCGGCCGAAGAGCGACGTGCATGGAGGCGATGTGACCGGGGTGGACAGTGGGCGGAAGACGACTACTCGCGCTGCGAATACATGAAAGATGTCACGCGTGTGCTATATATCATCAACCAGGTAGGTGACTGTAACTTTGCAATACAGTATTCTGTGTTCAACTTTCATCATATACCTTTTTTAGTCTGATGTATTTGATGCTAATTTTTTGCTTTTCTTGAATATCAGATGCCTCTGAATCTGACCAATGCGGTTCAGACAGCGCAGCAGCTGTTGGCTTACACTGCGGAGGCGCCCAACTTCTCTGACAAGGTGGATGTGATCTTTGTGGCTGAGATGATTGAGAAGATTGGCAAGTTTGCAGAGAAGTATAAAGAGGTGAGATTAAAAAGTTAAGTCATGTAGGGGAGAGAACTGTTATTGTATTAGGAATATTAACAATCAAATCCAGCAGTTCTGTTCTGAATAATGTTATTTTTTTACATGCAACCCAAAAGACGATGTAAAAAAATAGTCAGAAAAATCATCTTTTTTATATAAAATTTTGCTTATGAGTTTGTTGAGTATCATATTGGATACATCAGGCTTTTATGGCTCATGTAGTTTGATATTATGATGAGAATATGGAGCTCACACTTGAGGAGAAAAAAAAGAACACCAGTTTTATTCAGATGAACAAAGTGAGCAAAAATATGAAATTTAGTGGAGTTGATATTTATATTGCCAAAAAATAATGAAATTCTGATAGTTTTGTAATACCGTTCAGTGAGATGTCTAAGTGTATAGCAGATTACTTACATAAAATGCATATAAATATCGGCATATCTTGTAATAATATATATATATTAAGATTCTTTTAAATGCTTAGTTTTATGATCAAAGTTCTATTTTTTTTATTGTGGGCTTCAAAACATACATTGCAGTGCAATAAAGTGATGATTGAGAGATAGACGTTAAACAATGGATAATTTGTGATACATTTTAACATGATTTTTCAAAAAATGGAAAATCAAGCAAACCAAAGTTGCTTCAGTCCACTAAGTGGTCATCTTGAAATATTACTAATAGTATAAAAGTTAGATGGTTAGAAGTTAGATTTTAGTTTAGGGTCCAAATCTCACAATATAGTTGCTTATTATCTTTATGATATTACTAGGATATTGGCTGTTTATCACTATCATAAAGCACATAATAATGCCTTATTCTGCATGACCATATTCTACATCCCTTAATCCTACCCAATACCTAAACTTTACAACTACCTTGCTAACTATTAATAAGCAGTAATTTGAGTTTATTAAGGCAAAAGTTGTAGTTAATAGTGATAATTGGACCCTAAACTAAAGTGTGATCTAAAAGTTATTATTGTTTACTTCATAAAGTTCAAAAACGCATGTGAACCACAGCCTGAATGGGGATGTTTTTACAATTATACTAAAAGTTATTTTAAACTGCTAAAAAAACTATAAACTATCAATCAGACGACAGAAGACATGTAGTAGATTGTGTACAACTGGTTTCTCAGCAAGTTTTGATCATGTTAATGTAGAGACCTTAGAAATTTGTGTATCAACCATGGTTCAGTAGGCTTTATAGGGCTTAAATGATAAGACAAAACAACCATTAAAATAAGCTAAAAATCAATATATTCCTTATTTTATTGACCCCCCAGCAGCTGTTTTACAGTGAAGAACCAAGATTCCCATTTTCTGAATGTGTGTATTTATACATGTAGAAATTGCCCAAAAATATTATATTTTTTTTTTTTACAAAATTCGTAATTTATCCAGTAAATCACAAGTAATTGAAAAAGTTATGTGGCCTTTGAATAATTTTTTTTCGGCCAATATCCGTGCAAGGTTGGAAACCGTTGATTTAAAGCAACGTCCCTGTTCGCCACCTCAGTTCGTGACTCTCTTCCTCTCTGGAAAACAAAACAGCTTTTGCAGTTGAATCTGTAAGGAGAGGAGCGGATAGGATCTGGAGGGATTTGGACACTGGGCCACAGAGGAACATAGAACCTATTTTTCAGGATCAGGTTGCACTTCACTCAGTGTTGAGGGGAAACGTTATCATGTAACACATGCGCAGGAATCTGTACCGTCATTCAACATCTCACATATTGCAAGGACACGTTATTAAATTTGACTTGCCTTGCGATTTTGCCATGCTTGTGTAATTTTGCTCAGGAATTTAGTGCAACTCAGTTGTATTGAGTTGACAAAGAAGAGGCTGTTTAGGGCTCCAGCATTGTTTTTTGATAACATTTGCTGCAAGTGTTTCTCTAGTGTGGGAATGTCAGACACATCCCAGTAATCACATTTTGTTTAAAAAAAAAAAAAAAAAGTTTCACTCATCAACATTTTTCTGTGTAATGTCAGGTTTTGTTCAGGAATGCGGTGTGAGTGTGTTTGTGTGTGTATATTGAATTAGTATGTAGTCTGTTTGTGGGTGTAATGCATGCCCGGAGGAATCGCATTGTTGTGGGCGTGCATGCATTGTCTCTAACTGCATTTCCTCTCTCAGCTGGGAGATGTGATGGTGGATATCTCCAGTAATCTGATGCTGGCTGATGAGCGAGTGTTATGGATGGCTCAGAGGGAGCGCGAGCTTGCTCACGTATCGTTGAGTGCCTGCAGAGGATTGCCGTTCTCCGAATCAGTAATGGGGCTCTGGCCTATTCTACTGTGAGTACTGCAAAAATCATTTCAAGTGTTCATTTTAAAAGAATTGTCTCCTAAATCGGCTGCCCATACTGTCGATTACAATTTATTTTATTTAATATTTATATATTATTATAGTTTTATAGTTTCTTTACAGTCACATTTGCTTGTGTGAATGCATCCTTGCTGAATAAAGGTATTATGTAGGAAAACAATTTACTGACCCCAAACTTTTGAACGGCAGTGAGCATTATATAGACTTTAGTTTTCATAGTCCTTCAACAACATGTGATTGTGGGAGTATGATGTGGTAGCCATTCTTCTTTATTCTTGTCTGTTTCAACAGAACTCTCATAACATTGCTCTGGAGGCTCATGCGATCAAGGCCAGCAGCTTCAATGGAATGACCTGCACTCTGTTCCAGAAGGTCTCACCGGAGCGCACGGCCATGCCCCATTTCCCTCCCAGAGACCCCGACACCAACCCAGAGCGCCAGCTCAGCTTCAAATGCAACGTGACCAGCAACCTGTCAGCATTGGCTCACAAAGTATGCGTTTTCCTCTGGTACTTTCTGTACGTCAATGTGTGGAGTATACAGTACTGTAGATGTTTTGTCACAGCATATAAGATGAGTGTTTCTTCAATCCGAGAACTCCAATAAAGCTGTGAAAGCAGGAATATATCCATCATGTTTTGACAGTAACGTTATTGCATCTCCATGTCTGCAGAACGCTATTGTGGAGGCGTCACTACAGCTTCCCCCATCTCTCTTCTCATCTCTGGGAAGTTCAGGTCAGGCCGAAGAGGCCGTCTACAAACTCCACCTGCTAGCCTTCCGCAACGGCAAACTCTTTCCCCCAACCGGAAACTCCACCGTCCTCAGTGACGGCAGCAAGAGGAGGAGTGTGGCCACACCTGTGATTCTCACAAAGATTGGTAAGAACACACTTAGTGCTGATCTTACTGCCTTGGGCGAGATCAGACATGTGCTCAAACCCACTTCATTGTTGATCTTATACAATATTTCTACCTGGATAGTAAGCAAAGTAAAGTACAATAATCTAAAATTAAGAATTGAAGATACAGAAGAATGATGCACTTGAGTTGTAACTGTCATCATGAGTAATAAGTTTAATTTTTGTTTTTAAATCAAACTAAAATTGTTCACTGCAGATTTTTCCCATTTTTCTTCCCCCCCTGGACAAAAGTTGTGCCTGACTAAGTTGCACCAGATCAAAACTGCAGAAAATAAATAAGCCGCAGCTATGTGGTAGTCACATTTTATTATTAAATTCAGAAATAATGTAAAATGGTAATGAATAAAAACTAAACAAACATTATAAACATGTATTTTAGTTCCCATCACTCCACAATAAATATAAACAATATTTTATAATAAACACCCAGCCTAAATTAATTAAAGTGAAACCAAAACTACCATCAAGTGGGAGATGCATTATACAAATTATGTATATATATATAATTATATATTATCGAAAAATAAGTGGATATTTGTTGGGACATTTATTTTATATAATGTTTTTGTATTTTGTGATCTTTTGCCGCATAGCACTATTATCATCCATTCCTCCCCCATTTTGGCTTCAAGCAGGTAAAGAGGCATTGTGTCATAGACACAACAATAATAATAGCAGCTACTGAAGTGAGAGGAGGCGGCAAAGAACAGCACAGGGAGCTTCTGGGAAAAAGTTACTGCTCAAACAGATTGATTTCACTTTGAAGGATAAGCAGAGAAGAAAAAGCTGCAAAGGTTTTTGGTTCCCTAAAGAACTTTTCAGTCACTGTCATTCTGTTTGGGCTGTGGAAGCTTCTGTCACCAAAACAAATTCCTCAAATGTGTAAACATACCTGTCAATAAAGAACCACTGTTTTTCCTAGTGCAAAGAACATTTTAGAATTCTAAAGAACCTTTCTCCACTATAAAGAACTTTTTGCAGTGGAAAGGTTTCATGGATGTTATAAGGGGATTTTGCACTTGAGGAATTCTTTCATAGTATATATAACTGTTGGTGGAAGCACCTGCTTTTTGGTGTGTTTGCACCGCATGAACTGAGAACAATTTTAAAGGGTACCTATCATGGAATTTTGAAAATTACCTTTCATGTAGTGTGTAACATAGATCTAAGTGAACGAAAACATCCTGCAAAGTTTTAAATATGAAAGTTCACCGTATACAAAGTTATTATCTCTCAAAAGTAAGAGTCGACTCTGAGTCGTTGATATGAATCGATAGACGAACGATGCACTTTCGTACGTCACTTGTCCAAGTTATTTGAATAAGATACGCCCACTCATTGCATTAGGAGACACCAGGGAAAACATCATGTCGACGAGACGCTGCTGTGTTTTGAAGTGCGACGCAAAAGCAAACTTTTTTCATCTGCCCAGTGAGGAGCATTTGAAGACAGTGGCTACAGTTCATAACTATACCACAGAAGTATTATAGCCCGAACTTGTTCTGTGTTCGCGTCATTTTGAAGATGATTGCTTCACAAACCTAAATGCTATAAAGTATGAATTTGCGAGCCAGCTGATACTGAAGGAGGGAGGTTCAGTACCGAGTTTATTTGGATCAGCTTCCTTCTCCGAATCACAATCTGTAAGTAGGCTGTTGCTTTTATGTTTGTATCATGTTCTATAATTATTTTGTGTGTTGTGTACGCACAGGCACAGCGCAGCTTCTAGCAGCTAACTTAGGTCTTCAATGTCAATTGTATTGAAATATGTGAAGTGTTTGTCGTTGTTAATGGAGTTGTCACAGGGCTCTCGAGTGTCACGCATCACGCATTGAGCGTGACAGTCACTCATTTCGGTCTTTTGTCACGCTCTCCGGCCACACGTTGTATTTCTCACGCTGATAAACTATTTGTAATATATTTAATATGTCGCAGTGCCCAAAACTCACTCACTGTGGAACCGGCAGGATTCAAGCGCGTCTCCTACAGTGTTGCCAGGTCTGTATGCCTGCACTGTTTCCGCGGGTTGTTTGTGTAGTGCACGCTGGTTGACGCGATTGTTTTATCCACTGGAACATGATTGTTATTGAGGAAACACCCGGGAACGCTATTTGAATATTTTTGGCCGTGATTGGGTTAGTTTGATGAGCAATTGGGCTGGTTTTGTTGTGCAGACCTGGCAACCCTGGTCTCCTCTGGTGTTGTTCGTCTGGTGTTGTTAGCCAATCAGAAAATAGCACTGTTGTATCTGGGTAAGATCTAGCGCAACAACCAATGACACCCCGTCGGCTGGGTGTCTAACATATCACCACAGATTAGCGTCACGCAAAGGCGGGGTTTGGAAAAATGACTCGCTAAACGATTCATATGGGAGTCGGTGAGCAAATCAGGTAAAAATAAATGCATATTATAAGACAACAAAAGTGTTTTTTGTCATTGCATGCTTGTAAAACTGTTGTTGGGGACTCCCAGAACAATATTAGGAACATTTTAAATGCCATAATAGGTACCCTTTAATTATAGGAACGCCTTTTGCGCCTACTTCAGAGTATACACTGATTGGCCGAACGCACTCCATATGATCCGAAACATCGGCAAATGTAGCACTGCAATATGTCGTAGGAGATTTCATCTTTAAGCCCTCCTTTTTGCATAACTTGTACGTCTACATTCCGTCTCTGTTATCACAAAATCCACAACAACTACCCAGCTCCGATCTCGGCATCCTCCAGTTGCTGACATTGTTGAATGACGTGCTTAAATGATGTCGCTGTCGACTGGCTTACGTCACCTTGAGAGTTCCTACTGGCGATGTGAATGCAACCAGAAAAATAGCCTTAGGGGAAAATTGAGTTCTCGGGGAACCACCCTGGTGGTTAGTTTGTATAACTCGTATCCCTTTTCCACCAAAAAAGAACTGGTTCGGAACTGGTGCTGGTTCAAAGTTAGTTGCGAACCTTCTCAGAACCTGTTTGTTTTTCCACTGATTAAAGAGCCCAGCGAACGACGCCGTTACGCCGCCATACGTCTTAGCTAGAAACGCTTGCGCCAACTTCAAGCATAACAATTACAATCGCGGACTACATCGTCTTTCTGCAAATGTTTCTCCTGGCTTTGCGATCGTATACTTGGGTCAGAAGAAGACGTTTAGAACACATTTGTGTTCTAAACCCAGCCCCCGACGTAAGCAAGACGTGGTGAAAAAAAAAACGGTTCTAGTCCAGCAAAGAGTTTGTGCTGCTTTGGAACCAATTTTCCTGGCCGAGAACCGGTTCTTTGGCTATCGAAACACAAAGAACTTGTTCGCGAGTAGGCGCCGGCTCTGAACCTGCTCTCAAAATGCTTTGGGATGGAATCATAGATGCAAATGGAGAACATTTATTTTTAAAAGGGTACCATTTAAAGATGGTCCACAACCAGATATGTTTTGAGTTTTGTTACACAAAACTAAACGTCCGTTCTCCTATTGTTTAGACGGTTTTCCACTGAAGAACCTGCAAAGTCCAGTGAACGCCACTCTGCGGCGGTTCCTGCATGGATCAGATGCTGTTCCCGCCTTCTGGAACTTCAGTCTGCTGGGCGGACAAGGAGGATGGCAGAGCGACGGCTGCCAGATCCTCCGTCAGGATGACAACTTCACCACAATGTCCTGTGATTCACTTAATAACTACGCTTTACTGATGGTAGGAGACGAAAGTGGCTTAAATTGAAATGCTTTTCACATGACATATTGTTTCAATGCAGCTTTACAGAAAATGCTTGTTTCGATGTTACAATTTAGTAAGTATTCTGTTATCAGCCAGAGATGTGTACCAAAATACTGTCCTTATGGCAGTAATAGAGCTATAATAGTACATGTTATGTGGTTAGTTAACAACAACCCTGTATTCAATTAAGATAAAACAACAAAAGTGTTACGCAGCAATTACAACTTTTGCTCGTAATATTACAATATAAGGATAATATTTGAAAGTTTTGTGTGTCCATCCAAAGTTGCTATCATCTGAAATCTTCGAAAATCTTCACAGCAAAATGTTGTTGGGCTTTCAAAGACTTTGAATATAGTGCACATGTTGTATGAAGTGCTTTTATGGTACTTTTTTTATTTTTAGAAAAGAGCAGTTTTTCTTCATTTTCGAATTAAACCTAACCCTAATTAAAGCAAAATAAAAATATATTAAAGAAAACCCTAATAAATATAAAGTTTGTAACAAAATTACTAAAACTTGAACTAAATTTAAAATGAAAACTGAAAATATGAAAATACCAGTATTTACAATATAAAAGTCTACGTGTGAAATAAATACTGTAATGTTGCTGCATCACTATAATAACAGTAAAAACAAAGTAGTGCAGGATTGTTAGTGAATTCCCATCATCCTCTTGTCATGTAATTACTTTTTTCAAGTTTTTTTAGTGCTAGATTGATCTGCTTTAACCCTAACCCTAACCCATGTTGATTTTCCTGAGCCTGTTTGTAATTAGATTTGTTCACACAAACTCAACACGCACCATGTACCTTCCAGAAGATGAAGAAAAATCCAAATTTTTGCGTATTGGAATGCATTTGCAAATATTATCTGCTGATATACTCTTGTCAAACAGGATCTGGACCGGACCGGGTATGATGCGTACAGCTTCAAACCTCTTCACCCTGTAATCTACGCCTCAGCCATCGTCCTGGTGCTCTGCCTTCTGTCAGTCATAGTCAGTTATATCTACCACCACAAGTAAGTGCTGTTTTTGGAGGGTGAAAGTTGTTTAAGTACATTGCATGGGTTTTTGCTGGTTTTAATGTGATATTTCATGTGTTCGCAGGTCAGTGCGTATAAGTAAGAAGTGCTGGCACATGCTGGTTAACCTGTCCTTGCATGTTCTCCTCACCTGTGCTGTGTTTGTGGGCGGCATCAACCAAACATACAACGCAAGTGTTTGTCAAGCGGTAGGTGCCTGCTTTTCCACATGTATATAAGTTTGGAGGACAATATTTACGGTTTTATAGACAAAGATCTGCAATACTGCTCTCAAGTTCACATTTGATACTCTTAAAGTCAGCATGAAATGGAAGTTGGGATAGTCTTTTCTTCCCTGACTTCTGGAAGATGAAATGTAGGGTGGGTCTTGATTTTGTCTGTGGGTAATTCATTTGATGGTTGTGGTTTGCTTTTAGTCGATCTCAAGTGAGTGACAGGTTATATCACTGCAAGAGGGAGGGGAAGACATTTTGATTAAAGATTATGAGGGCACATAAATAAAATAAAATTTTATATGATATGCACAGTTAAATGGTTAGTTCACCTGAAAATGTTAATTCTGACATTAATGACCCTCATGTCCTTCTAAAACTGTAAGACTTTCATTCATCTTCAGAGCACAAATGAAGATCTTTTTTATTAAATCTGAGAGCTTTCTGCCCCTCCATTGACAGCTATTACCACTTTGACGCTTCAAAAAGTTCATAAAAACGAATCCATATGAATTGAGTTTAGTCCAAAAGAGACTCAATCGCTTTATATGATGAACAGATTTAATTTAGGCTTTTATTCCCATATAAACATTGATCAGCGAACATAAACAGAAGCTCCCCTGAACCTTCATGATGCTCTAACGTGAGAATGAACCTCATTGGATCTTTCAGAAGCCCAATTCATATGGATTCGTTTTACGATCTCTTTATGAACTTTTTGAAACACCAATGTGGTAGTTGCATCGCTGTCAATGGAGGGACAGATTTTCATTTAAAAATCTTCATTTGTGTTCCGAAGATGAAGGAAAATCGTACGGGTTTGGAACATGAAGTTGTGTAATTAATGACAGAATAAAAATTTTTGGGTGAACTATCCCTTTATATCTTTTATAATAAATACTGCAATTGTCCATTTTGATTTGGGGGACATGGGGACATTAAATGGTACTATTTTGAGAATATTTGCATTTTCATTGGCCTCGAGGAGAATTCATATTTTTTCTAATGTCTCGTCCTGAAGGTGGGGATAGTGCTGCATTACTCCACACTGGCTACGGCCTTGTGGTCCGGCGTAACTGCACGCAACATCTACAAACAGGTGACGCGGAAGGCCAAGCGCTACGAGGAGTTGGATGAGCCTCCACCTCCACCCAGGCCTATGCTGAGGTAAAGGTCAAAGTAATCAATGAGTAGAAGTGGAAAAGAAAAATGGATGTACAAATAATGCATAATTTTATTTAAAAATAGATCTTATAATAAATTATTAATAAATTAATTTAAAAAGCAAGCACACATGTGATTCATTTTAGAGTACAATAGGTCTGGAACTTTCATTTTACACTTGCATTGCCCAAAAGGCAAAACTCTGTGTTTTAAATTCATTTCCACTGCTCTCCACTTGATGTCAGTAAACATACAACAGTAAGTAGCAAATTGATTATCTTTAAAGGAATAGTAGGACTGACTTGCTTCTCCGGAACACAAAAGAAGATATTTTGAAAAACTGTTTTGGTTACCATTGACTTTGCATAGACAAAACTAATATCTTGTTTAGTGTTCTGCAGAAGAAAGTAAGTCATACGGAATGACATGAGGCCGAGTAAATTATGATGTGTAGTAACTTAAGTATTTTTTTTTCTTGTATTTATATAATAATATAGTATCCAGACTCTAACTAACTTACGATACAGAAACACTAGTTCTTATAAGCATATGGATATTCAGTTTATAATTTCTTCTTGATAAGTGCTATTGTCATTTAAATATTTCTATTTAGCTTTCTTACTTTAGTTTTAGTAATTCAAGCTCTTAAACTTATTTTATTTTAGATAGTTATTTTAGAACTTTTTTTAAGTCTTAAGTTTTTCATGTTTCATGCCTTTTTTTCATTTCATGAAATGTATTCGTAATATTTTAGTGAACAATAACACTGATGATTTTCGGTTTTGGTGAACTATCCCTTTAAGGCTGGAATACATGACATGACTTTTGCCCAAATTTTCGGTAGTGTGTGATCATCAGTCATTAAGTGTTTCAAGCCCAGTTTCTTTCTCTAATCATTTTTTAAGTTGGCACGTGTATGAAAAAGTTTTAAAAGTATGTCAGATTTTTATAAATTTGTGTCTATTCCAGCCGTAATGCTTTAACATCAGTGTATGTGTATATATATATATTAGGGGTGGAACGGTACACATAAGTCACGGTTCGGTTCATACCTCGGTTCAGACGTCACGGTTCGGTACGATTTCGGTACAATGGAGTGAAAAGCAAAACAAAAATGCAGAAGGCATTTTTATAAATGTCTTAAGCCTTGTATTTTTTAAATAAGTTTTATTAATAAAGGCATAGAACCAGTTTATTTGTAGTGCACTGACAGGAGTTTTATATAATTAGTTTATTTATTAAATTATTAAAAAGATGAAAAGACCTTGAGATATGTTTGGTAATTGTACCTGAATGAATTTAAAATTAATTTGCTCTTTCAGATCAATATATTTGTTTTCCTTCATTTTTAGTTAACCCTAACTTTATTCTCATCTGAATTATAAATAATTGATTTCCGTATAAAATATATACTACCTTTAAAAACTTTTGTTAACATTTGTAGGTTACAGTTTGACACGAGTTTAGAGTGTGACAAAAGCACAATGTTGTGTTTTATTGCAAGTGTACACAAAAGTAAACAGTAAACACTTTGCAGTTTTAATAATGTCCTGTATGAAAAAATGACGGAGTATGTTTCCACTGTTGGATCGCGCACGAGGGATCTCTCTCGCACGCGCGCAAACACACACACACACACACACACACACACACACACACACACACACACACTGACTGTTCATCGCGCCTCTCTCTCTCTCTCTCTCTCTCTCTCTCTCTCTCTCTCTCTCTCTCTCTCTCTCTCTCTCTCTCTCTCTCTCTCTCTCTCTCTCTCTCTCTTTTGTA